>CM060247.1:67533470-68760274 GCA_030684275.1 Acipenser oxyrinchus oxyrinchus | reverse complement strand
ATCCCGTAAAAGGGCTAGACGAGCACCTTCTAAAGCATTAAGCAGCAGATCGCGGAGGAAGAGGTCTGTTAAAAAGCGAAGGCTCGTCGTAAAAGAAAACTAGAAACATCTTTTAAAACATGGCTCTAGTACATCATTTATCTCAAGAATGTGTAAAATCTGAACTGGATTTATTCACCGTGCCTTACACCCAGACAAGTATAGATAAAAGCCTTTATGTTGAAATACCACCGCTCTCTGCCCTTTCGGACACCGCCCTCTTGAATTTTATATTGCAGGAAACGGGGAGGATTATCTGGACTTAAATAACACTCTTTTAAGACTCGCCTGTAAAATCACAAAAGCAGATAACACTGATCTAGATGTCAATAGCCCTGTAAGCATTATCAACTATCCTATAGCTACAATTTTCTCACAAGTAGACGTTTCCTTAGGCGAGAGATTAATTAGCCAGAGTAGTAGCACATATCCTTATAGAAGTCTTATAGAAGTCTTGCTCAATTATGGTAAGGAAACCTTGGAATCTCAATTTTCGGCTGGGTTGTATTTTAAAGACACCGCTGGCAATATGGATGTTGGAGATCCTGCAGGGGCAAACGAAGGCTTAAGACAAAGATGTGTTTATACCCGAAGAAGTCACGTATTTGAACTTTTAGGGCCTCTACATTCTGATATTTTTTTTCAAGAAAAACTCATGTTAAACGGCATTGATGTAAAAATTAAAATGATTAGGGCTAGTGATAGGTTTTGTTTAATGGCAGGCGATGCAAACCAGTACAAACTTCACCTTTTAGAAGCCTCTCTTTATGTCAAGAAAGTTAAAGTGTCTCCGGATGTGAAAATAGGACATGCTCAGGCCTTGATGACTTCAAATGCTAAATATCCTATTGAAAGGGTCGCAGTCAAGGTTTATAGTATCCCTAGAGGGCTCAGAGTTAGTAATCAAGAAAATATGTTTCTGGGGCAACTGCCTAAATTTGTAGTCATAGGTTTAACAGATAACGATGCCTTTAGTGGTGATTATGTAAAAATCCTTTTAACTTTAAACATTTTGATGCCAACTTTATAGCATTGTATGTTGATGGAGAACAAATACCCTCAAAACCTTTTCAACCCAACTATGCGAATACTCACAACTCTGTTAGGGAGTATTATAGTTTAATACAAGCCACTGGAAGACATCTGAAAGACAAACCTCTGATTATCGATCGTTCCGATTACTCTAGGGGTACACCCTTTATGCTTTTGATTTAACCCCGACCAAGAAGCAGGGGATCACTTTTCTCTACTTAAAACAGGAAACATGCGTCTTGAAATGCGCTTTTCTGTCCCGCTGCGGACACTGTAAACCTAATCATCTATGCTGTGTTTGAGAACGTCATAGAGGTCTCCCAACAAAGAGCTGTTCTCTTTGATTACTGATTAAATGAAATTGAGTCATTTAGCGTGACCATGAATACTTTACAACTTACCTCAATACTAACTAGTAACCCTTTTACACAAAAGAGTTTTTATGGGGTTTTAGCATGTGACCAACTGCCTAAGGGGAAAATTAATAAAAATCCTGCTTTGATCATCGTGAACACTCATCCTCAGAATTATCCAGGGAACATTGGCTGGGACTTTATTTAAAAGATGGGAGCGGTGAATTTTTGACTCATACGGTTACCCCAGATTTCGGCTATTTTCCTAAAACTATTATGGAATTTTTATTCAAAAACTCTACACAGACTGTATTCAACAACCAACAGCTACAAGGACCAAAGACCTCTACATGTGGACATCATTGTGTTTTTTCTTATATCACCGTTCTAAAGGTCTTGCTTACCGTGAAATCCTGAAACTATATAGTGAAAATGTTGATAAAAATGATTATATGGTCTACAATTTCATTCAAAAAATATATCCCTCTAAATCAAAATATATGTGTGACGATGTGTGCGTACAGTGTGTAAATTCCTGTCAGGCTTTTAAAACAAATGTTTTAAATGTTAAATAAAAACGCTGTTTGAGACAATAAATCCTTAAACAATATCTTTTTTATTGAATGTATTCATTAAAAAATCAACAAGTATATTTGACACATGCATATGTACATAAAAAGCAAACATTGAAAATACACAAGAAAAAAAAAAATTAATAGTCTTCCCAGTCATTTTTCTCTTTTTCCTCCTTCTGGAGCTCTTAAGAGGTGTAATTTTAAAGGCCTGCATACGGCTGCGGGTCTGGGTATTAGGGATCACAGAATTAGGGATATTTATGCATGCTAGACCCTCTAGGAATTCATCCCAACCTGCTGGGGCCCTACGATCTGTAACATTACTGACCCGGTAGCTGTTTTAATTAAATCGACCATATGGGTTCCTCTCACCACATTACCCCTTAAAATAAACTCTCCTTGATCATTCCACGAAGTAGTACTAGGGTTCTGGGTCATGGCCTGTAAAATAAATTCAGCATTCCTCTTGGATCTGTGAGGGACGCTTCTCATAACATAATCCTCTATCTGAGAAACTTTCTCTTGAGCAGTACTCTGTCCATCTTGAGGAGATGCCTGGGGCCCAGTTGTATTATCAGTGACAGCATCATTAGGAGGGGTTAACAGTGTTAAAGTATTAGTTTCTTTTTCATCCTGTTTAATCAAGGTCAGATACCTTTGTAAAAAGCAGTATATAGTTTAATTTTTTCATAATCGCTAATATCAGTTCTCAGTAACACACTTTTCATATCGTTATCAAGGCGACTTTCCACTGCTTTTCTAATAGGTTCGGAGAAGTGGAGGGGCCTTGCCGTAGTCTGTCAATCTGTTGTTGGGGACGAGGTACATTTTCTGAGCATACTCCATACTTTTAACGTCTTGCTGTTAAAAGATCTGATAAAAAGGGATGGCAATGCCTAACAAAGAACCTATAAAACCTCCTTTTTGGTTTACTGTTTTCTCTTCTTTTTCAGAGGTTGTTTCTTATTACATAACTTCTTTATTACAACTTTTTCTTTTTAAGTCTTTTTAATTGGGCCTTGGTCAAAGGAATATTCCCCTTAAAGTGTTTATGGCTATTTCAACAATAGATTTGATAAGATCATCAGAGGCCTCTTGTAAAACGATTCTTCTCTGGGGAGAAGAGCCGCTGACTAACCTTTTAAGAGGGGAGGTTTCTTTTTATTCTAGCCGACATGTTGTCTGCTGTTGATAAAATAATCTTTTAAAGCATCTACAGGACTTTATAACCTCTTAGCCTTAGGTTTTTCATAATATAGGTGGCAGGCCAATCAGGTTGGAACAAACCTGTTAAGTAACCGATAATCTTCTGGGGTCTGTGCTTTTAAATCTACCAAGAGATAACCGTATGGTTGTTTTGTTGCATCTTCAAAAGCTTCTAAAAGAAATTAGAGTTTGTGGGTACATCTGTCTCGCTAGGGTGTTAATCTGCAGCTTGTCTCTGGGATTTTTAAAAGAATCATGTAATTAGCATTTAAGTTTATGGTACGACTCATTTTACCCTGAAAAAACAAATTTTGTACTAGATATAATATACATAAATTCCTATGGTGCGTGTATTTTGTAAAGGCTTTCTGTATTTCATCATTTTCACTAGCTGCCTCCATCAAATCGTCAATAATGATTAAATTGACTTTGTTAGGGGAGTAAGGAATCATCACAGAGAGATATGGGTATACCTTCAACAAATTTTAAATTGGGAAATTTACAAGCTAATTCATCGTTATAATTTTTGCCAGCAACTATAACAGTATATTATATTCTCAGGAATTTGCGACAGAATCTGTGAAGAGTTTTCTAAAAGTTTTTTCACAAAAAGCTTTTCCCTGAACTAGAGGGTCCCGATATGATCGCTGCAAAAGGGATGGAAAGGCGTACATCGAAACCTCCTTCAGTATCCATAGGGCAACGTGGTGTAGTCAGACTTCAATACTCTCTTATTGTACACAATCTGAAAAGTTTTCCTGTGTGGTCTATTTTCTAGCTGAAACTCTTTTTTATTTCTGTGAATTTGGGTCCCTTCGATCAAGATTTTTTCAGGAGGGGTGTCTCGATCAGGACTCACGAAATTCTGAACCAAATCTTTCAGAGATGAGAGATTAATAGTTTTAGAGTTTTCGTAATTAAGGGTTATGCCCTTAATTTTCAGACATGTTTTGCCGTCCTTTGTTTTATAGCCGTATGTTTTAGGACCCCTGAAACAAATTCTGTAATGTAATCACCGGTTTAAGCTCGCTGGTCAATTCCCTAGATAATCACCTAGCGGGGGTTCCAATCTCGGGTTTGCTCACAAAGATTACAGAGTCTGTGTCATGGTAAAGGCACCTTCTCTGTAGTCGATCCATCAGGTTATACAGCTCTAAACGAGCGTATGCGGTTGTAAAGGCAGCGATAAAGATGTTTACATTCCCAGGGGTGTGAGCGAGTCAGAAGCGTAAGCGCCACTGCACTTGGGCCACGTTTTCACCGACAAAGAAAAATGGGAAACCTTATAGCGTTTTGAAAACACATACTGAAAAAATTCTGCAGGGTTTCTAACCAAAGTCGTGGATAAAGGGTTTGTTTTCTGCCCGAACTTCCCCAAAGACTGTTGAGAAACAGTTTGGAAATTTGTCTTTGGCAGGGTTCACTGTAATGTTCTCAGGGTCTAGGGCTATACCTTCTTTGAGAAGGTAATCGCTGATGTACTTCTCTTTGCTCTGGTCATCAACGCATTGAGAAGGGTACCCAGAACTCTCTTGCTTACCCTTCAGATGCGCATTGATATACCCTGTAAACAGAGTATCAGAAGTCTGAGGGAAATGCCAAATTTCATGTATTTTAGTCACCGTATAACCCTTCTCAAGGGCTTTGAACACCTCCACAGAACACCACACTCCTGTTAAGGATCTTTCATCATCATCATGGGTGCATGATTCTGTCTGATTTAGGGTCTCTGTACAAGTGCGACAAAGTGTGAACATCAGTTTACCACAGATTCTAGAGGGAGCACCGGAAAATACAGACCCCTAGGGGCAACACTGTTAATTTAAACAGACCAAAGTAATTACTCAAATCCTCAAAGTTGTGATAAATTATGGTGGGGTGCTCTATGGGATACGTCTTGGTCTTGTTGACAAAGGGGTACAAACTTGTGAAATCGTAGTACTCTAGCCTCTCATTTTCTTTAGCTACATAATGCAACGTGATAGCATTCGTATGGCCTCCGAATAAGGATTCGCGAGGATTAAGGCGTTCTGGACCCACATATTTACTCACAAAAGTCTGGAAGCAACAGATCCACAAAATATCTCCCAAACTGTTTCTCCCCATCGTTCAAAGCGTGCTGATAGTATATATTTTCAGTTTCAGCAACATACAACAGCCACTGTATTGAAGCATTTGAAAAACTCTTCTGCTGCTTTGCATAATTATCAGCGGGTACAATACCTATTGTTTTCTGAGGCAGGAATTTGGTCCTGTACATAGCCATGCACAAGGAGGCAATTGTAGTGCATTGGAAGGGGTCAATCTCGCCTACTTTGTAAACTTCTGTTTTGAAACGAATACACGCTTCTTTTAAAATCTCGACATCGTTCTTACAGTAAAACACCATCTCCTTTTTGAAATCAAACACGCCGTCCTTAACGGTTGCATACCATGCATAAAAGTCCTCACGGTCTTTGGCCATCATCTGGTGAATACCGTAGTACTTAGGATCCGGGTATGGTCCTACATAGGTCTGGTTTTTGGCAGTATTGAAGAAATGTGGGAAATACCCTTTAGAGGCATCAAATCCCATCGCTTTAGGCATAGCGCTCAGACGCATAGGTAAAAAGTTCAAAGAATCAATATAACTCATATTGAAAGTTTTGTCAATGAAACACATCAGCTTGCTGCCCTGAGATATAATCTGAGGGGTAATGGCATTGTGTACTAGATGATTCATGAGCAGATAACCATCATAACCTTTTGAGTTATGGGCTATAAAAGTATAGTCTTTATACCGGTAATTACGGTATCTCTGAAAGGTGGCCTTCACACAATCCTCTCCATCCCAAGACCATTCGACACCATCCAAATGGATGCAATGCAGATAATTGGGTACATGAACACCATCCTCCTGTCTACATTCAAAATCATAGAAGACATAGGGGGTTATGAAGCATTTATGTGGTGAGTCAGGGTCCAGCGGTACCTTACATGTCCTACACTGCGCTGCTAAACACATATGCTTTTTTGGTTTATCAGGGTTGATAGTGACTAACCTAAAACAAGATTCACACAGTTTCAAGGTATCACAATGTGAAAACATCAGATCTAAAGTAACAGTGGAAGGGGTCCAAGCAGACTTATGAGAATCATAACAAGATTGTGAACGACAATTTCTATGACACTCATCACATTTAACTTTCCCCAGAGGATCCGGAACACAGGAGTCTTGAAAGCAAACATTGCAATAGCCCTCACATTGATGGCTGGCCTTGTGGCTATAGACAGTGTAGCAGTGTTTACACATGTAACGGGCACCCATAAAAGCCTTCAAATTTACAATGCCGTAATAATGTTGGTCATGAAAAAACAGAAACACCGTCTTTGCTTTAAGCTGGGGGGTTGTTTCGTGTCTTGCTAAAGTCTCTGTTTCAGTACAGCTGCAAAACACTACAATTTTAACTTCAAGAAGCTGTTCAAATTTAGAAATGTCTGCAAATTAAACCATCTGATCTTTAGTCAAGCCCACTGCTTCTTGCATTTTTAACCCCTCAACCATACAAGCACTATGAGTTCTATCACCTTTAGGAAGCATCAAACCCGCTAAACAGTAAGAAAAGCACAGCTGATCGTCTTTGTTATAACAGATGATGAGATGTTGGGCTTTCTTTTTAATGATATCACTGCTCATAATGGTTGATAAACCGCGCCGCATCGGATAACATTCACTACAAACATCAGGGTCTCATCAGCCAAAATTGAACTATGACTTTGCAGTAGGGATTCAATATGAAGGAGAAATGCATCAATAGACAGAGTAGCACCAGTCATGTTTAGGAATACCGGGATATCCAGCGAATCAGCCCTTAACTCTAGGTGTACAACGTCGTCAGGTTTCAGGGTTTCCCTGTAACCCATTCTCAGTGTTTTCAACAAATGGCTCTTCTGAAGAGTTCATACTAGCGCTATCATTCGAAGAAAAAGATTCCTGACTACTATCAGTGTCCGCATTTCTTATAAGGCCACCTCCTTGGATCGGTAGAGTAGCAGGCCTTGACATACCCAAAGTACCAGATCTTTCATTATCAACAGTGCAGGGGTCAGACAATTTTGAGGTACCAGGTCTTTCATTATCGACAGTGCAGGCGGCAGCCAATTTTGCTAAAGCATCATCCAAACACTCTAGATCATACAAATCATTAACTACAGAGCTTTCATCTTTTACAGTAATAGGAGTACATGGGGGTTTTCTTCATTCAAAACAGGTAATGGGATGTTTGCACACGTTTTAGAAACCAGTTGTGTTATATCCTCAACATTACAAGGAGGACAATTTAAATCAGCTACCAAACTATTGATAAGTTCTAAATTAGATGCATCATCTAGAACAGGTCCTAGGGGTCTTAGAGATGTATTAACAGTAGTCTTTTTAGCATTAAGCAGGGTATGAACATCGGCAGTATTGTCCCTCTTCATGCTATCTTTTTTAGACATTTTTATCAGCACCATTAGCTTTTACCGGGGGGATTATAAATTGATCTTTAGGAGTGACTACTGATCCATGACAGTCTTTTTCAGGGCATACTGGAGTCTTCTTAGCACTTTGTTTACCCCTAATGGGGGGCCCTGGTTTGTTGACAACAAAGTCTTCCAAAGTCCAGACTTTATCAGGATCTGAAGGGTTTAATTGTACAGCTTTGACAGGCTTTGAAAGGGGTGCAGCATCTATAGTTTTAAAAAGAAATTGTATTAGAGAAGAGCAGTGTTTATATATATATATATATATATATATATATATATATATATATATATATATACACACACACACACACACACATACATACAGAGAGACATTAAAACAACCACTTACCGATATTAGGACCTACTAAAGCCTCTAACTCTGCGACTACAACACGTTCTTGACTGGGGGTACATATGTTATCGGCCAGGAAATGGAATGAATCATCGGGTGCTGAAGCGTCACAGGAGTATTTAGCTATAAAAAGAAATATAAATAAATAAATAAAGTTGAAAGGGCCTTTAGAGGAAAAATAAATAAATAAATAAAATAAGTTGAAAGGGCTTTAAAGGAAAAATAAATAAATAAACAAACAAACAGACTTACTAATATCGCTGATAATTTCTGAAAATATTTCATAATCTTGGGAGGCTGTACAGAGAGAGCCGGTCAGGAAATCACACGATGCAGCTGTAAAATCTGAGGGTGAATGCGTTATAAGAAAAGCGTTAAAATAAAAAATAAAAAAAGAAATAAAGAAATAAAAAAATAAAGAAAGTATATAGGATTTAAAATGTTCACAATATTGTAGATTGAGACATATGTAAGGGGCTTGAGAAGTGTAAATTGAAACTCTCCAAATGATCACCTCTTTGGCTGTTACAAGTAATTCAATTGAATAAAGACTGCTGATACACGGCGACCATCTTGGATGATGGTAAAGTAAGAACAGTGGCCATCTTGGATGTACTGTCGCTAAAGAGCGGCAGCCATCTTGGGGAGTTCATAATATAACAGTCCAAAACAATGAGATTCAATAAGCACTAATACATTTAAATAACCCCTTATAAAACGATAATCATCTTTAAGATATTTATTTTGTCAATATTATAATATTAAAAAAACACGGGTCTTCAAAAGCACAAAGCGCTCTCACACAGGTAAGCATAGCGCGCACACACACACTCAGTAACAAAAAAAATAAAATAAACATTTTTAGATATTTATTTACCGCATATACAACACTCTGCCAGCACCAGAGATTCAAACAGAGTCGTTCCGAACAAACATAGTACCCGTAACAAAAAACAGTAATACATTTAAATAACAAAAAACAGTAATACATTTTTTAGATATTTATTTTGTCAATATTATAATATTAAAAAACGCGTCTTCAAAAGCACAAAGCTCTCGCACAGGAGGTAAGCGCAAGCATGCGCACACACACACAGTAACAAAAAAGCCCAGCATTTTTAACATCTCACGATCTAAAGTACTTAAAACATATATTCTTATATCTAAATAGACAGACAAACGAGTACTAAGTAGCCAAAACAGCAGACAACAAACGGTATTATTTTTTTTTAAACAAGCGCCTTTGATACAATTTAAAAATAAAAGCACTTACCTAAATTGTTGTCGAAGTAATCCATTATATTTTAGAGAGTCCAAAGCACATGATATTTTTCAGCGCAGATCAGTCCGTCAGGGGCTTCAGGCAGGCAGTAGAGTTTTCTCCAAAATGAAATTTCTCAGATGAGGCATCGTGCAAGGTTTAAATACTGTTTACCTGAATGCGGCATAAATAGATTAACCATTAAACCCCTTACATCGATTGATTGATTATTTCAAAGAAGCGGCTAGCCCCATTTGAATACAGTGCGCAGAACGATTAATTAACCTCGTTACACGGCGTCTTTTTTACTGCCCACGGATGTAGGAGTTGAAGCTATCGAAAATACTTTTATTTCTATTAAAAACCTTAGGGTTTTCGCTTTCAAACATGTTTTTTAGAATATTTATTTGAAAATAATTAGAAACCGATGCTAGTATATTAAAAGCCTACTACAGACAGAGTCTGCGGTATGGCTAATCCTACTGCATTTATACAGTTTTTTTTTAATATAAAAAAATAAATAGTATACTTTACCTAACCACGTCTTGTATGGTCTTCATATTCGTATGAAGTCAAATAATGTCGCGGTAACATTTATCAACGTCTAAAATACCTTTAAATCGTTTTTTAGAATACGTTGTATATATTCAGGTCGTGACAGCGGCAATATTAAAATCGACCAGCAGATGGCAGTATGCGTCAAAAAAAATTTTCTTTTCTCTATAATTTCTTACTAGTCCTGAGAAACCCCAAAATATATTCAGTTTTAACAGAAAAAGACGACCCTTATTCCTGATCACGTATTATTTGTTCTTAAAATAGTCCATTAAGTCAATGAATATTGTGTTAACATTTGAAAATACCTTCCCAACATATTCAATTCGTGACCTCTGCTATATTAAAGTCGAGCAGCAGATGGCAGTATGCAGAATGCTTAATCCTGACGCATTTATACAGTTTTTAACATAAAAAATATTAGTCTTATACCTAACCACGTCTTGTATGGTCTTAAAATATTCGTATGAAGTCAAATAATGGCGTGGTAACATTTATCAACGTCTAAAATACCTTTAAATAGTTTTTTAGAATACGTTGTATATATCCAGGTCGCGGCATCTGCAATATTAAATTCGACCAGCAGATGGCAGTATGCAGAATGCTTAATCCTGACGCATTTATACAGTTTTTTAACATAAAAATATTATTCTTATACCTAACCACGTCTTGTATGGTCTTAAAATAATCACATTAAGACAAAGAACGTGGGAGGTCAATTTTTTTAGCTTCAAAAATAACATTAACTTTTTTTTTAGAGTTCTCTGTAATGTTAATAGAAACCATTATGCAAATACAGGTGCATTATGGGTAGGCTGCTAAAAACCATAAATCCTTTACAATTCAGCCTGTGCTAACCTTTATTGGATTCAAAAATAACTTTAAATCGTTTTTTTTAGAATACGTTGTAATATTAAAATCAACCATTAGATAGAACCATGTGTATTATGGAATGTACACAGCTACCTACCACGGCCTGGAAATCGAACAGAAATGTAGGGCCCGGCACATTCACCATCTACTATTTATTATGGGTTAATTTTCAGTGTAATATGTGTATAGCATATGGGTTATGAAACGCTTTCATATGTTTATGGACTCTGTTTGTTAATAACATCCCGGTTATTATTATGGAGGGTCTTGAGCATAATCAAAAATATTTAGGGACTCTCTGTTTGTTAATAACCCCGGTTATTGTTACGGAGGATCTCAAACATAGTCAAAAAAAAAAATGCACTACACTACAACATGCTTTCTTTTCTTTCTTTCTGTTTTTCTGTCTTTTCTTTGTAATAGTCTATAAACTAGGGGTACAACAGACGCCATTTTTAGGGGAGGGTTATATTTGACGGACGTCCGGTTAATATCAGAAAAAAGGGATGGGTCATAAGGGCTCATAAATCACTCAAAATCGTGGGAAAAGGGGGCGAGGCTTTAGGGCCATAAGTCAATCAAAGCGTGGGGAAAAGGGGAGGGGCTTAAGGGCCATAAATCAATCAAGGCGTGGGGAAAAGAGGAGGGGCTTAAGGGTCATACATCACTCAGAGGTGTGGAAAGGGGTGGGGCTTAAGGTCATAAATCAACCAATAGGGACGGGGCTTATGGGGTCATAAATCAATCAACTGGGCGGGGCTTATGGTCATAAATCAATCAAAGGGGCATGGCTTATAAAAGTGACAGACGCTTTACCGCCTTTACTACTTTAGGCATTTGGACATTTCACAAAATTATGCAACCTAGGACAGTTCTCCGCTGGCAGCTCATGACTGGTAGCTCAAGCATTATACCCCAGATTTCCAGACTAATTTTATTTGTTTTTGTGTGCACTACTGTTACAATTTATTTATTTATTTTATTTTTTTCATTACAGACCAGATATCTGATGTAGTTCTTTAAATTGCTTACACCTGTCTCCAGTATTCCTGACTGAAAACAAATTTCTATTGAAATATTCTAGCTGGAACACTGTACTTTAAATACTTTCTTTAAAAACCTTAAACGTCTGCCATAATAATAATAATAATAATAATAATAATAATAATAATAATAATAATAATAATATCTTTATTTTTATATAGCACCTTTCATACTGGACCACCATCACAAAGTGCTTTACAGAGGTAGGCTGTGAACTGTGCATTATATGCAGAGTCACTTACAATAGGACATTGATTTAACATCAGCAGGATGGAGCACAAGGAGGTTAAGTGACTTGCTCAGGGACACACAGTGAGTCAGTCAGTGGCAGTGGTGGGATTTGAACCAGTGACCTTCTGACTACAAGACCTGGACTTTAACCACTGGACCCCACTGCCTCCTAATGGTGTAGTGGTATAGCACCAAACAGAAATATAAACGCAGTGCAAGCGTGTTTAGTGGCGCACTGATAGTGCCCAGCCAATCAATGCTGAGTAGGTTGGGGAATTTACTATCCAATCAGGGGCAGGTAACAATCCCTTTAAAGCCGGGTCCACACCTGAGCGATCAGTTGAGCAATCAAATCGCTCTCAAAATTGCGCAACCTACACCTGCAACTGCTTTGTCCACACCTGAGCAACTAGTTGCGCAACAAAAGTCTTTTTTTTTTTTCTTCTGGCAATTACACTGACCCTGCTGGTTCTGTCAGTTCTTTCCTTTAGTCTGTCATCTTTAGTAAACGATGGCTTCACTAATTACTGATGAATAACTGGCTGTTATAGTTAATGCTGGGATTTTTTTCACGAAAATTTGTAGTAAAAATCACAGAGGACCCTCACAGAGGAAATGGTGTGTTTATTTAAATACAATATACCTATGTACAAATAAAATTAGTCTGTCTATATAAGTAGTAAAAAACAAAAATTAATCAAATTTTTTTTTTATTTATTATGATTTTCACAACATCAGATTCAAGTTTTAGTCCTGTAAATCAGTAAGCTTCATAGTATGTACAACTATACACAAAAAAATTTAAAAATAATCATTTTACATAACATTTGGTGGGTTTTCTACTGGACAGCAAGCAAAAGCTGTAGGTTTTACATACCTTTAAAAAATAAGGTTTGACGTTCAAAAAGTCTCTTTGTGTGCATCTGTTGCTTCTGCTGTGGTTTTAGTTAGTTTGTTTGTTTACACATTATTCTGATACAGGATGTTGTACATTGAGAGGTTTGATGCCTTTATGGAGCGCCAGTCATCCTGTAGTACGTGTTTGTATGCAAAAAATGATCTTTCTACGTCAACACTATTTAGTGGTACTGCCAAGCACCAGACAGCAATTACAGCAAGAGTTGGGAATCTCGTTTCCATGTTTTTTCCACAACTGGTAAATTGTGGAAAATTGTGTTGCATTTCATTTCACTGACAGTTTTGTAGTAAGCACAGTATTCATGCTGTGCTACACAGTGTTGAATTTAAATATAAATGTTAGTTAGTGTTTGTGACAGGGTGGCTGAGTCGTGACGTCAGGTCAGAAGGAAGGGAAACACTCTGACACCAGGCAGTACTTCAGTTCAAAGCGCTTGCGCCGTTTTATTTTAAATAATACAAAAATAAAACGGTTTTAACAAAAAGACTTGCTCACAGAGCTCTAACACCCACCGGAACATGGAGAGCTGCAGGCTTTTTATACAATTCCTGAGGGGTTTAACTAGCTGGGAATTATTCTATTACCCCTCGGACACAATCTGCACAAGTTTAATTATAATTGGCAGAGGACGAGCACCAATCTTGCCTCTGCCAGAACACGTTTTCAAATAAAAACAATAACAAACACACAGCGCTTCAGCGTCATATTTAAATACAAAACAATAACAAAACCTGCGGCGCTTCGCTGTCATATATATATATATATATATATATATATATATATATATATATATATATATATATATATATATATATCATAACAATAATAATACAACAAAATAATAAACTGCACAGGGTGGAGGGAGACCCTGTTCTAAAATAAACAAAATCCATGTACAGGGCTCCTTGCCCTGTTACACATCGCCCCCATTGTGCAACACACACTTGGCACCAATGGCCACCTCCCCCCTCAGTGTCAAAGTCCCGGAACAGGGGGAAGCAAGGTGTTTCTGGGGGTGGCCATGGTGGAATGTCCTCCACCTCCCACTTCTTTCTGGCTAACAGCTCCCTCTTCCGGGGCTTCAGCCACATTATCTCCTGCCGCGAAAAGTGCGGCTGGGGGAGCTGGTCTCCTGTCCTCCCCCCCCCCCTTCTTCATGGCTGGCAGTTCCCCCTCCGTGGGGCTCCGGCCACCCAATTTCCGGCAGCGAAACTGCTGCAGGGGGAGCTGGTCTTCTGACCTTCCGCCCCCCTTCTTCGTGGCCGACAGCTCCCCTCCGTGGGGCTCTGGCCACAGTGTTTCTTGCCGCATGGTAGTACTGGTAGCGACCCCAGGCGAAGCAGAGCCGGTGACGACCCCAGGCGAAGCAGGACCCTCGGCGACCCCAGGCGAAGCAGGACAGGCAGCAACCCTAGTACCCTGTAACTGGTGTGAAGCAGCAGGCAGCCGCAGGCGATGCGGAGCAGCAGGCAGCCCCAGGTGATGCGGAGCAGCAGGCAGCCCCAGGCGATGCGGATGTGGCATCCCTGAGCGGTGCGAGGCAGGCATCCCTGGACGGTGCGAGGCAGGCATCAGTGGGCGGTGCGAGGCAGGCATCCCTGGGCGGTGCGAGGCATTCATCCTTGAGCGGGGCGAGGCAGTCATCCTTGGGTGGTGTGAGGCAGGCATCCCTGGGCGGTGCGAGGCAGGCATCCCAAGGTGGTGTGAGGCAGGCATCCCCAGGCGATGGCGAACTGGCATCCACCAGGCGATGGCGAACTGGCACCCCCAGGCGATGGCGAACTGGCACCCTCAGGCGATGGCAAACTGGCATCCCTAGGCGATGGCGAACTGGCATCCCCAGGCGATGCACGACCAGGTGGCAGCGGACCCTCAGGAGGCGATTGCAGGAGGGGAGCAAGGACCAGCAGTGGTGCTGGGGTTGGCCCTCTTCTCAGCCGCTGCGACCCAGCGGTTTTCCCCCTTGCCCTGCTTAGCAGCCTATGCAAGGGTGGCTGCAGACCGTCAGCATCTTGTCCTGATCCGTCCTGTCTTGAAAGGAGAGGCAGCTCCTCTTCCTCTCCCTCGGTTGGTGGTGGAAGCAGAGGCAGCTCCTGCTGCTCTGCTCCTGGTGAAGGCAGCAGGGGCTCCTCCCCTTCTGGCAACGAAGGCAGCAGGGGCTCCTCCCCTTCTGGCTGCGAAGGCGGCAGGGGCTCCTCCCCTTCTGGCCGCAGTGGGGGAACCAGCAGGCATGCTCCCTCTGCTGATGGCGGCGATGGAGGCGGAACCAGCAGGTACTCTCCCTCTGCTGGTGGAGGTGGTGGGAGCAGCAAGTCGTCCTCCCACGGCGGTGGAGGTGGCACCAGCAGGAACTCTCCCTCTGCTGGCGGAGGTGGGAGCGACACACAGTCCTCCCACAGCGGAGGAGGTGGCACCAGCAGGTATTCTCCCTCTGCTGGCGGTGGAGGGCGACACACAGTCCTCCCACAGCGGTGGAGGCGGAACCAGCAGGTATTCTCCCTCTGCTGGTGGATACCTGGGCTGTGGACATTCAGCCTTCCCCCTCTTGGGTTGTGGACGCACAGTCTCCCCCCTCTTGGGCTGTGGATGCACTGACTTCCCCCTCTTGGGCTGTGGACGCACCGACTCCCCCCTCTTGGGCTGTGGACGTTCGGGCTCCTCCCACTCAGGCGCAGGACGTTCAGGATCCTCCCACTGAGGCGCAGGACGTTCAGGCTCCTCCCTCTTGGGCGCTGGAGATGGCCGGGTCTGGTCTACTGCCCAGAACCACTCTGCAGCATCCCCCACCAGACCCTGGTTCCATGCCTCTTCATACTGGGGGTCCCGTGGGGCAGTCCTCCCTGGACGTGCCCAAACTTCGCCACAGGCGCCGCACATGGGAGCCCTTTCATCCTCCACTGCTCCTGTTCGGCTGCTCAGTCCGGGGGCCCAAACTTAGTTGGTACCCAGGACCACCACCTCTTGCTCTGCTGCTGCTTCTCCTGGCAGCTATTCCTCCATTTTCCTCCCATCCTTCATCCTCACTCTCCTTTTGACGCCACACGTAATAATAAAAAAAAGAAAAAACAAAATACTGCAGTACCCTCTTCTGACATGAGTCCAGCAGGCGCTGGTGATCCCACGCTGGACACCACGTGTGACAGGGTGGCTGAGTCGTGACGTCAGGTCAGAAGGAAGGGAAACACTCTGACACCAGGCAGTACTGCAGTTCAAGGCGCTTGCACCGTTTTATTTTAAATAATACAAAAATAAAACGGTTTTAACAAAAAGACTTGCTCACAGAGCGAAATAAAAAGGTTAAACAAAACAAAATCACGAACACAAACAACACGATCAGCCTTCACTGATCCTTTACGTTTTTTTCTTTTAGTTTCGTTTTCTCTCGCTCTTCGCTCGCTCTCTCCGCTCTAACACCCACCCTGAACATGGAGAGCTGCCGGCTTTTTATACCGTGGCCGGGGTGTTTAAATAGCTGGCAATTATTCTATTACCCCTCGGCCACAATCTGCATGAGTTTATCTGCCAGAACGGCCACAATCTGCATGGCCTCTGCCAGAACACGTTTTCAAATAAAAACAATAACAAACACATGGTGCTTCGCCATCATATTTAAATACAAAACAAAAACAAAACCTGTGGTGCTTCGCTGTCATATATAAATAAATCATAACGATAACAATAATACAACAAAAGAATAAACTGCACAGGGGTGGAGGGGGAGACCCTGTTCTAAAAATAAGCAAAATCCATGTACAGGGCTCCTTGCCCTGTTACAGTGTTCTTTTCTTCTTCGTGCATCCATGAACATAAAACTATTGAGATTCCGAACTCCGTTGTAGATTTTAACAAAGATGTTTTATTCAATGCAGTACAGCAGTTGGGTATTCCATTTTCCTTAAGCACAGGTCATAACGGAATCAACAAGACAATACAATGTTGGGATTTAATATAGCTTCTCTTAGACATTACCTTATTCCTTAACCTATCAGAAAAGACAATTACATGCTGAATATCATTGGCCACGTGGGTCCACTTTCGTTTTATTACCTTAAGTGATTGTAACATCAAAGTCTGTTTGATGTTCCACTCAGGAAGCCTTGATGTTATACAGATAAGGAAGGAAGGAGATTGTTTAAGCTTTCAAAGGTTTTTATCCCTGTGACAGAGAGCGAATGAATCCGAGTCAACAATCTCCCTCCCAACCTGTGAGGGCACGGTATAAAGTCAGCGTGCAGCAGAACAAATTTGCTGCCTGCTATAAATGCTGAAAGTTATTGAAATGTTCATATATATTGTCTTCCATACATAACATATTAGTAATTCTGGTCTGGTTCTACTCTAATTGATTATCTATGTCTCATTAAGCCACTTGGCAATTTCTTTATTACAAGCACATGATTGGTTAAGAGGGAGTCAGTTTCTGTGGAGAGAGGAGAAAGAAAGGTGTGATGGCTTTGTGTTTGTTAAAAAATGTATTTTCTAAGCTGCTGCTTTTGAAGAATAAAGAAAACAAAGGAAAGAAGTTTATATCAAAAAGCCGATCAATGCTACAATTAACTTCTTTAGTTGAGTTTGAACTTTGCTTTAGCAAATTAAAAGAGATTTATTGAAGCCTTTATGTTTACCCCCTGGATTACTGTTCACTGTCTCACCAAGCTGTTCCTGTTTTATCCTGGGATTTAAAAGGAGTATTTTGTCCGAGCTACCTCTCCATTGGGAAATTGTTTGTTGGGTGGACCAGGGTAATTTTGCTGCTGTATCGTTTCCTGAACGCTGGGTGAGATCAAACCAACTTTTGTCTGCTGCTGGATTACTTTTTTTGGAAAATCAACTTTTATATGTTTTCTTTTTGTGTTTGTTTTTTGTTTGTTTTTCGCCAGGATTGGTCACATTCCTTTGTTCTGGTCAAATAGCTTTTTGTTGTTGTTTCATTGGGGCTCAACAAGCGCCTCAGGACAGAAGCCCCAGTTTATTGGTTTACTTTCTTTCTTATGCTCTGTGCATGGACAGTTAAGCCAGGGGACAATTTGTTTTTTGTTTTTTTATTTGTATTTTTGGGGACTCTGCCCATTTGGCAATCAAGGACTGTCTTATTTTTTTGGGTCAATTGATCAGATTTATTGTTTTGTAATTGTGGGATGTGATTTTTTTTCACTTCTCTATCTTATTGCTCTACCAGCTTTATTGTTATCCAGTATTTCTATTCTTACTTTGGTTTGTTTTTATTGCTTCAATGCATATTTATTTTAAGGATTATTGTCTTACCCCACGTTTTTTTTTTAATCTAGCACTCGGCTCACCTACCTTTTTAATGTCTGGCTTATTGTGGGTGGGAATATAATTGTGATCAGGTATTTAAAATTATTTTGATTGACCTCTAGAGTTGAGTTTGTTACAAGCGCTGTACTGTGGTAGGCGATGTGTCAGTCATGGATTGGAGGAGGTGATTGCACTCTGTACTAAAGGGGGCATGACTGAAGGTATCAGGGGGTGTGGCCGAGCGATCTGTTCCTCTTTTATGGTTACGGACTGACCGAGAGGAGTAAAGAGAAATCGTGAGTGTTTAGTGTTATTTGTAGATGGCTAAATATCCGGGAGCTGTCGCTGTTAAGCCAGCATCAGACCCAGATTGCACTGCACCACTGTATTCACTATTCACGTATTTACAACACCACTTGCACCAAGGAGCACTCACTATTGGACTTGTGATCATGTGTGTGTTTCAAAGTGTGTGTCTTTATTGTTATTATTATTTCGGGACTGAACCCCGTGGTTTTACTGACTTTACACATAGTTGTGTATAGTCAGTATTATTATATGTTAACCTTTATGTGTAGTTCGGGGGGGAAGTACTAGGCCCGTGTGCCCTATCATCTTCTTCCACTAATTAAGTCTTTTCTATTTAAACCTCAGTCACCATCTAGTTGTCTTGTTTTTTTCGTTTAGGTGTAAACCAAAGTGGATGGCAAGACCCATTGATTTCTCCTAAGCCAGCAAAGAGCAATTAAAATGGAGTACTTACATCAACTCTCTTCGGACTCTGACGACTCCCAGGATTTTGTGTCTGTAGCAGAACATTCTCTTGCAGCTTCAAATCAGGGTCAAATCACCCCTCCATTTCTGTCTCTGTTCAGTGGCTCTGTGAGATCCGAACAGCTTCCTCTCAACCAAGATTCTCAGGGTACACCAGCTCCCAAAGGAGCTAATTTTCGTCGTTCTAAACGACTCCGGGCTCAGGATGCACCTCCAGAGCGATTGTACTGGAAGGACTGGACTTTAAATAAACTTATAAAGATTATTTAATAATAATCCCTTCTAAAAAACGGCAACGCGATCCCAGCAGGTAGTGATCGAGAATCTCTATTCATTCTCTACTGCAACTCCATCTCTGCAGAACCTTTCCACCTAAAAAAGCTCCTCAGCTGCACTCAGCCGTTCAGCAGCCCCAACCAGACAGAAGGCAGTCTGCGTCAGAACAATTCATCCAGACAGAAGGCAGTCTGCATCACAACAATTCATCCAGACAGAAGGCAGTCTGCATCAGAACAATTCATCCAGACAGAAGGCAGTCTGCGTCACAACAATTCATCCAGACAGAAGGCAGTCTGCATCAGAACAATTCATCCTGACAGCCAGCACTTCAAAACAGCAGGAACCTGCTTCAGCCAGATCAATCCAACAACAGCACTCCCTCATTTTTCAAGAGATCAAAACTTTTATGCAACCATTTGTCGACACATTATCCTCGGTCAATACCAAACCGAGTGATCTAGATAAAAAGATGTCTAAAAAGATGTCTAATATTGAACAAGAGAAGCACTAAATAAACCTGGTTTCAGCGGGTCTTAACACAGTGCTCAATTGTCTATGTGGGACCCCACTGTGCTGTCATCAGAATCGTGTCAGCGAATATATTAATGATACCACACCCCGAAATTTATGCCGACCCATGGTGATTGCGCAGGTGCTCTAACAGTGCAAGACATATCTTGAGAATACCATTTCAGCACAGTGGGGTTTTTTTTACGGCTTTGCTCCAATTATGCGCCACAGAATCGGGGGCAAGTGCCGTTCGCCCTCGCATTTGCACTGTGATCAGAATACAGCCCCTAATGTCTTAGTTACAAAGGTTTACAAAGCCATAAAACAGCATTTAATTTTCTTATTTCATAAAAATACCGATCTGAAATGGTAGAAATGTGAAATAACTAGCATTCTTTTTTTTAATGGCAATTTTATGTACATGTATACAAGAACATAAGAATGTTTACAAACGAGAGGAGGCCATTCGGCCCACCTTGCTCCTTTGGTTGTTAGTAGCATGTTGATCCCAGAATCTCATCAAGTAGCTTCTTGAAGGATCCCAGGGTGTCAGCCTCAACATTACTAGGAAGTTGGTTCCAGACCCTCACAATTCTGTGTGTAAAATAAATAAATAAATAAATAAATAAAATGCCTCCTATTTTCTTTTGTGAATGCCCCTTTATCTAATCTCCATTTGTGACCCCTGGTCCTTGTTTCTTTTTTTAGGTTGAAAACATCTGCTGGGTCGACATTGTCTACACCTTTTAGAATTTTGAATGCTTGAATCAGATCGCCGTGTAGTCTTCTTTGTTCAAAACTGAATAGATTAATTTCTTTAAGTCTGTCTGCATATGACATGCCTTTTAAACCCAGAATAATTCTGGTCGCTCTTCTTTGCACTCTTCCTACAGCAGCAATATCCTTTTTGTAGCAAGGTGACCAGAGCTGAACACAATATTCTAGATGAGGTCTTACTAATGCATTATAAATTACTTCCCTTGATTTAAATTCAACACTTTTCACTATATATTCGAGCATCTTGTTGGCCTTTTTTATAGCTTCCCCACATTGACTAGATGAAGACATTTTGAGTCAAAATAAACTCCTAGGTCTTTTTTCACAGATTCCTTCTTCAATTTCAATTTAATCAGTACTTTCTGTTTTCTACATGTTAACCACTCCCGAATCCATGTGCATGCATTTCCTTGAATCCCTACTGCGTTCAGTTTGAGAGTTAATCTTTTATGCTGTTTTATTTTTTCAGAATAATTAACTGTGACTTTTTATTTATTTATACTCATTAACACTGTTTTTCATTAGTCATTGCTGCAGAATTTTGGAGAAAACACTCTAGTTGCAGACTTTAGGACATTTTACCACTGATTTCCGTGGGGACTAGCTAGTAGGCTACTTAGCATTACAAGTTTTTTAAAGCATTCCATCTACCGAAAGAGGCAGCTCAAGTCATTTTAAAGTAAATTATATTTTATTACGCCCCCAACATGTATGTGTGTTTATACAGCTATGGCCAAAAGTTTTGTATCACCCTATAGAATTAACTAATTTTGATTCATAAAGCCGAAAATTACGGAAGCGCATTGCTGCCATACATTTAAAAAAATATATATATGTATAATATATATATATATATATATATATATATATATATATATATATATATATATATATATATATATATATATCATGTAATTACGTGATGACTAGCACATAATTTTTGTAATAGGGATAATTTATTGGTGCTTTTTACAACCATGTTGTTTGAGTAGATAAGCTGTAAGTACGATATAGTAACTCTAATAAGCACATGTACTGCCCTGACTCATGAGTATATCCTTTACCAGCTTTGGAAAAACGTAACTTTGCGATCACATTTGTCCATGCATAATGTTTATGCTATTCTATAAACCTGTTAAATTAAATAAATGCTGTCTGTTTTAAAAATATTTTGGTTGTACAATTAATTTACTAAGAGTATATAAATAACAAGCAAGTATCACTTGCAGAAATTGAATTTTAAGCCGGTATCACTAGTACATGGAACTGAAAGACCACATAATCATTCTGTGAAGAGAAAGCTTCCATGAGACACAGCGCTGCAGTACCATGTGTTAACAATTACCTGATAATTCCCTATCATGAAATTACATGATTTTATATATATATATATATATATATATATATATATATATATATATATATATATATATATATATATATATATATTGTGAGGATAGGGTAATGTCGCCTTTAAGAAATGGCGGCGCTAGGGGAGAGACTACATAACCCAGAAACCAGAGTGCCAATTAATTGGGAGGGGTTACTGAGTTTAAAAGGAAGCAGGGCAGAACAATCGGGGGTTGTGTGATCGTGGGGAACACCGCCCTGTTGTTCTGCAGAGAAGAAGCCTGCAATTTGGAGTGTGTTGTTAGAACAACGTAAAGTGATCGTTTGTATTTTGGATATAGTATTTAGTTTAAAGGGCGTACGATTTTCCTCTTGGTGAGGTAGCCTTTTGTTTTGTGTAAGTTTATTTATTTTTCTTTTGTCGTGGTGCTAGTTGAAGTTTATTTGACCTCTCAGCAATTTAAAAGAGGTCCGCGGTATTCTGCGTGGTGCGGTTGTGCACCGTCACAACCGCAGGGTGTTTAGTTTAATGCTTTACGACCAGAGGGTGTATTGGAATATTCACGCGATGCAGGGACAGTGAATAATAACCAGAAAGAACGGATTCATTAGACGGGTTGTGCAAGACACTATTTATTGTATTACAGATACAAGACACATTGTATATGCTTTACACAGGAAAGATGGACACTTGTTTTTAGTTGGGACACAATTTGTTTCTGAGGACGACCAGGAGTTGGCTGCAGGGGTTCCTCCCAACAGCCCGGATATAACTTGTTTTATCTGGGTTCACTTCTCTGGACGTCTGGGGTCATCTCAATTGTGTTCCTGGGAGTCTTCTTTAAAGAGGACCCATCTTGTACTCACCTGTGTTCCAGGACTACTCCAGCAGAGGGAGCCTGTCTTGTATTTACCTGTGTTACAGGACTACTCCAAAAGAGGGAGCCTGTCTTGTACTTACCTGTGTTACAGGACTACTCCAGCAGAGGGAGCCTGTCTTGTACTTACCTGTGTGGCAGATCTACTCCAGCAGAGGGAGTCTGTTTTATACTTACTTGTGTTTCGGAATTACTCCAGCAGAAGGAGCGCATCCTGGGTTCTTACCGTTGGATTGACTCACTTCGGTGGAACGAATCCCTGTACTACTCTCCTGTCTTCACTTCTACAGTGGCCAGTGTGTTTCGCTCCAGTGGACTCGGTCCCACCTAAGTGGACCGTGCACAGGCCAAAGCCTATAGAAGTGTAGTAGTCTTGAAGTAGCTTAGAGAGGGTTGAAGAAGTGAGTTATTCAGTGGCCCGTACAGGGCATTAGCCTTTAGCAGAACTTGCTTTATTGTGTAAATATTGTAAATAAAATATACTTGCCTGCAAACGTATCGAATCTGTGCCAGTTGGTGGAGCGGGAAACCAGTGTTCAGCAGCTACGCTACTGGAACGTTTACATATATATATATATATATATATATATATATATATATATATATATATATATATATATATATATATATATACAGTACTGTGCAAAAGTTTTAGGCAGGTGTGAAAAATGCTGTAAAGTAAGAATGCTTTCAAAAATAGACATGTTAATAGATTATATTTATCAATTAACTAAATGCAAAGTGAGTGAACAGAAGAAAAATCTACATCAAATCAATATTTGGTGTGACAACCCTTGCCTTCAAAACAGCATCAATTCTTCTAGGTACACTTGCACAAAGTCAGGGATTTTGTAGGCATATAGTCAGGTGTATGATTAAACAATTATACCAAACAGGTGCTAATGATCATCAATTCAATATGTAGGTTGAAACACAATCATTAACTGAAACAGAAACAGCTGTGTAGGAGGAATAAAACTGGGTGAGGAACAGCCAAACTCAGCTAACAAGGTGAGGTTGCTGAAGACAGTTTACTGTCAAAAGTCATACACCATGGCAAGACTGAGCACAGCAACAAGACACAAGGTAGTTATACTGCATCAGCAAGGTCTCTCCCAGGCAGAAATTTCAAGGCAGACAGGGGTTTCCAGATGTGCTGTCCAAGCTCTTTGAAGAAGCACAAAGAAACGGGCAACGTTGAGGACCGTAGAGCGCGTGGTCGGCCAAGGAAACTTACTGCAGCAGATGAAAGACACATCATGCTTACTTCCCTTCGCAATCGGAAGATGTCCAGCAGTGCCATCAGCTCAGAACTGGCAGAAAACAGTGGGACCCTGGTACACCCATCTACTGTCCGGAGAAGTCTGGTCAGAAGTGGCCTTCATGGAAGACTTGCAGCCAAAAGCCATACCTCCGGCGTGGAAACAAGGCCAAGCGACTCAACTATGCACGAAACACAGGAACTAGGGTGCAGAAAAATGGCAGCAGGTGCTCTGGACTGATGAGTCAAAATTTGAAATATTTGGCTGTAGCAGAAGGCAGTTTATTCGCCGAAGGGCTGAGGAGCGATATACTGAATGAGTGTCTGCAGGCAACAGTGAAGCATGGTGGAGGTTCCTTGCAAGTTTGGGGCTGCATTTCTGCAAATGGAGTTGGGGATTTGGTCAGAATTAATGGTCTCCTCAATGCTGAGAAGTACAGGCAGATACTTATCCATCATGCAATACCATCAGGGAGGCATCTGATTGGCCCCAAATTTATTCTGCAGCATGACAACGACCCCTAACATACAGCGAAAGTCATTAAGAACTATCTTCAGTGTAAAGAAGAACAAGGAGTCCTGGAAGTGATGGTATGGCCCCACAGAGCCCTGATCTCAACATCATCGAGTCTGTCTGGGATTACATGAAGAGAGAGAAGCAACTGAGGCTGCCTAAATCCACAGAAGAACTGTGGTTAGTTCTCCAAGATGTTTGGGCCAACCTACCTGCCGAGTTCCTTCAAAAACTGAGTGCAAGTGTACCTAGAAGAATTGATGCTTGATGCTATTTTGAAGGCAAGGGTGGTCACACCAAATATTGATTTGATGTAGATTTTTCTTCTGTTCACTCACTTTGCATTTAGTTAATTGATAAATATAATCTATTAACATGTCTATTTTTGAAAGCATTCTTACTTTACAGCATTTTTCACACCTGCCTAAAACTTTTGCACAGTACTGTATATATATATATATATATATATATATATATATATATATATATATATATATATATATATATATATGTATGGCAGCAATGCGCTTCTATAGAAAATATGCTGAATATATTTCTGTTAACATATTGAATTACATACCGCTTTGTAGTTTTCCATATACTAAATGAAAAACTGATCAAAATTTAAAAAAAAACCTGACATGAAATACTGTACTACTATTATGGCTTCCGGTAGACTTTGCAATGTCATTTTGTAGTTTCTTTGATTACATGATGTAAAATAAAAGCTGTATTTATTTATTTTAATAAAATAAGCTTTTTGTATGGTAAGGTGTATTGTATGAGAAACAGATCTGAGTTATTGTAATGTTATTGTATGTATTGCATTTAAATGAATTGTGCAGGTATTTGCAAACTGAAGATAAAAGCATAGGCGATTTTTTGAGCCATTTAACAATTAATTGTATTTTAATGTAACGGTGCGGTGCTGTCTTTCTGTGCCATTTGTCATTCAAACAAAAGTTTTAAACGTAATATGTGAAATAACTGGAGCGTGCTGGCGCTGTAGTGCCTTAATTTCTTGTGCGCTGCAAACGAAACGTGTGTTAACATTATCCTTTAACATTATCCTGTGTCAACCAAGATTTAAATATCATAAACTGTGACAACACATTACATTTCTGGTGGTTACAGTACTTTTTCAGGAAGGCATGTGCACATAAGCTATTAAAAAAAGCAAATACTGCACCTACCCTAACCTCTCACTCACATCCAGCACCTGTGTGTGCATCGATTTCTATTTAAAAATACTGACATCTCAATATTTAGGACAACCTGCCTGTCTCTAGATATGTTCCGTAGCCATAACGTGACGGTGTATGCCATTGACGTAGGGGACATGTGGAAGGCCATTGGTGTAAAAAATGCATTGTGTAGTACACGTTTCAAATATTCGCTACATGTACTCATTTACACGTACTCATTTGGACCAATCAGAGCACACAAATGACTACATGTACTAATTGGTAAGTGTACTAAAAAAATTACACGAGCTACATATTTCCTATGTTGGTGTCTAGTCATTTCACATTAGTGGCTTGTCATGACGACGTATTCACTTATTAAAAACGTAATTGGCACAGTATCCACCCAGCTAACAAATTTATGTTCCCAGAACGTTATGAGAATGTTATTCCAAAGTTAGGATAACATTATTAAGTAATGTTTAAGAACATTTTTTTGGAAAGTTTTCGTAATGTTATGAGAACGTTCGTAACTAATGTTATGAAATAACATTTACACTACTTTCAGGTAACACTGCCAACAACACAAAATTATGAGTTTATTCACAGTTAATTAGGTTCCCTCTTGTAAATGTACTCACTACTATCCTACTTGCCAATCTCCTGATCTTGGTCTCCTACAGCACCGGCCCCTCCAATAAACACAACCACACAACTAACCCAATATTCTGGATATATCAAAAGTTCCAGGTATATAACAACACACACAGGTATGGATAGGCCAGATGATGTTTATTATAAATTCATCCAAAACTTATACTTAACTTGAAACCCAGAGTGTTTACAATAATTGAAAAGCTCAGTTCAGAGAAATTATTGGTTCAATTAAGGGTTCAATTAAGTAATTGAGGGCTTGGTTGGAACAAAACCCAGCAGAGCAGGGGTACTCCAGGATTGAAAACCTGTGATGTATTCCAGTGGTTCTCAACCCTGCCCTGCTGGTTTTTGTTCCAACCGAGCTCTCAATGACTTAATTGAAACATGAATTGAACCAATAATTTACTTTTTAAATTGTGTAACTTATAAGTTGGAGAATTCAAGTTCCTTATACAATTTTATACTTAACTTGAAACCCAAAGTGTTTACAATAATTGAAAAGCTCAGTTCAGAGAAATTATTGCCCTGCTTCACTGTCAGTTCAACGAAGTTGCCTAGAAAAGAAAAGGGTTGGGTTAAAATGACAGTTTGCAGAAAGTACATGCACAAGTAAAAAGGTACATTAGCTTAGATTTCAATGAACATGACCGTGATTTACCTGTCATTCCTTTCCTCCTCTGTGAGGCACGAATCTTAGCGTCTCTGCGATGAGGTCTTCCACGTCACTGGCCTTCACATGTCTGTCAGTCCGATAAAGTGCTTCTACAAAAGAAAAGAGTTGGAAACATAGATTAATAACCCTAAAAATAATAGTCTAAACGGCCAAAAATATAATCCCAAAAGCTTTGTTCAAGATAATTCAAATTAAACTGTATAATGGTCATTTGCAGCAGCATTTTCATTTATGTTAACAATTGAATGAAATTGAATGAAAAAGACTTCCCTCGATATGAATTTACATATTTTCATGAACTAAATTAGACATATTTGAAATATGAAAATGGCAAATCTAAATATATATGAATATACAGAGAAAACATAATTACTGATTCTGCAGAGGCCAAGATCCTGAAAAGGCTTTTTTCCTTTCCTGCCCTTTAGGCTGTATTGAGCCCAGAGGGAATATAACCCCAACGTCCGCATTATATGGCGGACACTGTCCCCAGCATTGCTCCCGCCAATTGAGCTCAAGAAGATGATCTGAAAAGATGAACACAATACATGTTTTTTTTTGGAATTGCCAAATATTTTATCTGTTTTCTCCCCAATTTAGAATGGCCAATTATTTTTAAGACCCTGTCTGACAGAGAGGCAAAGACAAGTGCACGCATACTCCAAAACATCCTCCATCAGGCTGCCTGCTTTCTTTCACTCTGCATATCAACAGTGAAGCTAACCAGACCTGTCGCGTCGGAGGAAACACAGTTCCGGTTACAATACAGCTGGCTCGCCAGCCACCATATAAGTTGCTGGTGCACAATAAGACAAGGATTACCTATCTGATTTAAACCCTCCTCACCCAACCCTGGGAACTCCCACCCATAGTTAGCGATGGCACAGACTGGATTCGAACCCGCCATCTCCAGGCTATAGAGCACATCCTGCACTTCCAGTGAGTGCCTTGGCTGGATACACCACAATATGTTACATGTTAAGGAATATAAATGGAGTCTACCAGGATCATTATATTCTTAATTGTTATTCATAAAACCTCCTGTTTTCTTACCATGTTCTTTCTGCATATGTGGTCCTCTTCTAAGCGTACAGACAATTCCTCTAACTCCCTTACATTGCTGCATGGCCGATTAATTATCTCGCAATCAATAGTTCCATTAGAAATCTGCATTGCTCTTAGAAGGGTTAAAATCTCTGACTGTTTCTCCATCATGGACTCCAGTTTCATCAGAACATTCCTCTGAAAGACTATCCAAGGTAATGTTACTTTAAATTTTTTTAAATTCCTGTGACATTTTTAGGCACTTTAAATGACTAGTGATAATAGTGATAACATATTTAAAAAAAAATGTCTAATTTTTAGATGACTATCTATATCAGCGTATATTTCTATAAATATAGAATCAGTGTCATGAAAAATACAAGCTGTATATTAAACAAAGTTCTTATCCCAAGATCACACCCTTACAACCACGTGAAAAGCGATGAACTTACTATCATTAGGAGCGGTCCTCTGCTCACTTGGCCTTTTAGCACTCACTTGGTGACTGGTTGGAGAAATGCTCTCAAGGCTACTAGTGGACGGTAAATGTAAGCCACTTGATCTTTTCGTGGTAGAAATCAGTAGTGGTGTTGGAGAAGCTACAGAAAGAAAAATAAATAAAAATAGAAAGAAATATAAATCAAATCTGCATACAAATCACATGTGAATCTGTGATTACATCAAAACCTTATGTCATTAATTTCTGAATATGTTAAGGCACATGCACAAAAGTGTTTTGTGATGAAGGACAAAAAAATACTGTAATCTACATTTACATTTGAAATAAAAGTAGTAGGGGCTCCTGAGTGGCTCATCCAGATTCACCGGAATTGCAGGGTGCACCCTATGTCTGGCGATTGCTGGTTTGAATTCAGGCTATGCCATCGCCTCCTAGGGTGTGGTGCACCCTTAGCTGGGTGGGGAGGATTTAAGTCAACAGGGTAATCCTTGTCTCACCGCGCACCAGCGACTCCTGTGGTGGCTGGGCCCTGTGGGTTGGCTGAGTTGTCAGCGGAACTGCGTTTCCTCCGACACGATAGGTCTGGTTGGCTTCGCTGTTGACTTGCAGTATGAAAAGAGGCTGGCTGACGGTGCACGCTTCAGAGGACACGCATGCCTGTCTTCGTCTCTCCCGAGTCAACACAGGAGTTGCAGTGTTGAAACAAGGTCTTAAAAACAATTGGATATTCCAAATTGGGCGAAAATGGGAGTAAAAATAAACAAGAAATAGAAGTAGCATACTTACTAAGCTCAGTAAATGCACTTGTAATGGTTCTATTTCTGGGTGGCGAACTGGATAGCCTCCTGCGTGGAGTTCGCTGAGGTGACCTGCTCCTGTGTACTAGGACACTTGAATAACTAAGAGGTGTATCTAGACCAAAGAAAAAAACTCCATCAGTATCAATATACAATCTCACCTTTTAGACAGAAAAAATAAATGGTTTTCAAACAACAAAAGCAAAGCCTAATTAGTCTATACCATTTGCAAGATAATATAATGCCTTAGTTCCCTGTATTACCCACTCAAGAGGCCATGCACAAGATTTGCCAACAGAATTCAATATGTAAAGTAAATGCAAGTAAAAAATAAAGTAAATGAAAACAAAATAGCAAAACTGTCATTGTGGCAATGTTGACCAATCATTAGGCACTATTGCATCAGCAAAACATTCTGGCTTCATTTTGTTTTAACTGCATGCAGTGGTCCCTCTGATGTAGGAATCCTTTGATGAAGAGATACCTATCTTATCAACATTTGAGTATGTCCTGAATTCTAAATAGGGAAACATGGAACCCACTGTCCATGTACAAAAAAATATATGTACTTTACGATATCTGCTACCCTCTTATTCCTTCCAAACAAAAAAGATATAGCAATAGTGTCTTATAATTTATCATCAAATAAGACACTCATTGTGAACTCCAATGTTTTACCTTCAGGATGCAATACACACAGCAACAATCTAGATGAAATGCAACATGTTAAGTATTTACACTCAGGTGCTCGTGGCACTGATGCTGGTGTGTAGGTAGGTTTTTTATTGCCTTTCATTTTTGGCACCAAGCTGTCTGCATCTTCTTCATCTGTAATATGAAAAAAATTACATACTGTACATCTGCACACTTTCATAACCACACTATTGTCTTTCAACTCTCTTCAGACTGATACTAGTTATTAAAAAAACTGTAGCATTTTTATTTTTTACCATCGCCAAGGTCTGGAGTTTCACTGTCACTTTCAAAGCATGAGGGTTTCCTAACTTTTCGCTGCTTGGTTTCAACATTAGATGTCATTTCTGCCTCCTTGGCTTTACTGAGTGCACTGGGGTAGTTTTCTAAAAAATAACAAACCACAATTTTATATAACAATAGAAATATATTAATGTGCATGTATTTGTTTACTTTAAAAATATATGTCTAAAATTGAAAGGAGAGGATGCAGGTTGAAACAGGAATTACTCCAAGTACAACTATGGTCTCAGTGACATGTCAAAATTGGCAATAGCAGACCTCAGATAATGTAGTTTAATCTACTATGTAAGGAAACAATGCATTTTATACATTTTGGTTTATTTACACAGCGCTGAATTTTTTTCAGGAAACCTAAGTAACATGACTTCTCTATCTTGTAACAGTTTGTTTTTACACACATGGGTCATAAGATATTTTCAAATCTAACACCTTTGGAACACACCTGTGTCTGTAAAGATCCTCACAGCATGCTTGCTCCATTTAGCTGTATCGGGCAGCTCCCCTTTCTTTACCCGCGCTGCCACATTAAATCTGGGCCAAAAACAGAATGACCCCTAGAAATAACTAGTGAGCAGTGTTACATCTGGAACAGTATGGCAATTGTTGGAAAAATATATGTACCACAGAGAAACACCATATAATGTTAATTGAAAAAGTTCAGCTTTGTAAGTTATTACCAGTAGTTACTTTTTTATGATATTACCATATGATATTTCATAGCTGTAGTGTAAACTTGATTAAATATTTACATTAGAAACTCATGAACCTTATAAATATCTAATGTTCCTCACTAAAAATTTCCTTCAGAAATTACATTACCAGGCATTGGTTAGTGTAATAATTGATGATTCATAAACTTCTGAATAAAATATACAAGCACTTATATTCTCATCACATTCAACACATCCCATATTATAAACAATTTCACTACAAGATAAACATGATTAATTACCTCTTCATTTTCCTCTATCATAAGAACATAAGAAAGTTTACAAACGAGAGGAGGCCTTTCAGCCCATCTTGCTCGTTTGGTTGTTAGTAGCATATTGATCCCAAAATCTCATCAAGCAGCTTCTTGAAGGATCCCAGGGTGTCAGCTTCAACAACATTACTGGGGAGTTGGTTCCATACCCTCACAATTCTCTGTGTAAAAAGTGCCTCCTATTTTCTGTTCTGAATGCCCCTTTATCTAATCTCCATTTGTGACCCCTCGTCCTTGTTTCTTTTTTCAGGTAAAAAAAAGTCCCTTGGGTCAACATTGTCTATACCTTTTAGAATTCTGAATGCTTGAATCAGATCACCGCGTAGTCGTCTTTGTTCAAGACTGACTAGATTCAATTCTTTTAGCCTGTCTGCATACGACATGCCTTTTAAACCCGGGATAATTCTGGTTGCTCTTCTTTGCACTCTTTCTAGAGCAGCAATATATTTTTTGTAACAAGGTGACCAGAACTGAACACAATATTCTAGGTGAAGTCTTACTAATGCATTGTAAAGTTATCCATGACTTTGGGACAACCTCTACTGCCTCTTTATTCAAGAACTCCACCACAGCATAAACTTTGTCAGACATCTGAATGCAAATATAAGTAAAGTATGAAAAAACTTCAAAAGATGCAATCTGAAATATTCATTGGAATTGTGCCTTGGCTTTAGTGTTCCCTCCCATCTGTTTTAAAATGACATTGAAGCTCATTGACAGCATGGTACTAAGCAAGTCTAGGATTGGTTGCAGCTCATATAAAATATATTTCATGTGTGCTCCAATCACACACTAATATTATTGTATGGAATTAAATAATTGACTACTCTTTCAATGTCTACATTACTTTAATGTACGTATGTTTCAGAGATACATTTAAATACTGGAGTTGCTTTGCTTTTTACCAAACACTTAAGCAATTACAGTAAGAAACTGGTTTAGTTCTTGATATTTGCCAAGTTTGAAATCAGTAACTTCACCAGTTCCCCAGAAGAAGATTTTGAACGTTTTTAGCATCTGACTTTAAGTCTAGCCAGATTGTTTCCTGCCATGTTAGAATCTTTACAATAAGAATAGGCTTACCCAGCATTCAGCTTGGAAGCCTAACAAGCAGTCACTCACTGATTAGTATGCACGCAGTACTGCCAAAAACACAGCCTTTGTTCCATGCTCTTCTTCAATCATTATAGCTCTCCTCTCAAGACCTCTTGCTAACAATATTTCCATCCTTACATTCCTAACATGAACCCTATATGCTCCGAGAATTCGAACATCACATGGTTGCGTGAAATATGGTTCGGCTTGTGTGTATTCTCTACACAGATACATCCTGGTGTGATCATCCTCCTCCTCGTTAGTAGCTGCAATAACTTCACACCAGCATGTGTCACTAAGTATGTAAGCATTATTTGGCTTCTTCAAATGCATTTTGTCTTTGTCTTGCACCTTCATGGTCTGATTATGATCAAGTTCCCTGTCTTTTCACAATCTGTGCAAGTGGATTTTTTTCCCGAATGAGACACTTAATCTGCTGCAAAAAGTTCTCAAATGGAAAGGCACTGCACTGGTTGAGACTTCCATGCTCCTCCACATCTGCTGAGATGTGGAGCAGGCTATGTACATTATAGACCAGAAATTCCTGACCATACAAGTTGCTTCCCTCAGCCACGAAGAATGAGAGTAAACCTCTGGCATACTCTTTGTGATGTTGTGCCAGTCTGTGACAAACAAGTATGCATATGGCAATATTTAAGGTGAGGAAGTGATCATACAGGTCCTGTCTAAGAATTCCCTTTAACACCACCTTCCCTGTATACAGAAGGAATTGCCTGAGCTCTGTGGCCTTCCATCTGTCTATTTCATCCAGCATCCTTAGTTTGCAAGCAACTATGCTGGGAATACACAGCTTAAGATGAATCAGCCTTGTGCTCACTTCACTGATCTGACCAGCTGACATCTTGGTTTCTCTCTTTCCACACAACCAGACAAGTAGCAGCCTCTTCATTACCCCAAGGCAACACTGGTGCATATAGTCAACTGGGAACTTACTAACTATTTTTATTGGAAGATCACAAAAAGGTGAAAAACCATGGTGGTGTTCTTCCTGTGCTTGTGTTCTAAGTGATTGATCTGTCCGTAAGGTCAGGTTGTCCACATCTTGGTAAGTCACTTGATTTAACCACACTCCTTTCTGTGTACACCTTTCGCAGCCGTAGTAACCAGAGTACTGCTTCTCCATTTTAACCAAAGCCCTGGCAGGGGCATCACAAACAATACATCTGAGATTAACTTGGATACAGCAGTTATTGCAGTCTATACCATGCTGCATGACTTCAGTCAGAGCTTGTATTGTATCATGAGGAATTCTATATCTGCTGGTTTTGAAGAACCAAATGTGATGGCAACAGGAAACACAGTGATTGGCTCCAGATAAATGGCACATAGAATGGGCCAGAGAGATGCATGTGCACTTTTAAAGAGTGGCAAGCCATCAATATTTAAGGAGATTTCTATAGTGTCTACATTGTGCAACACAGATACTGGATATCTTTCCAGATTCTTCACAAGTGTTGCTCTTAATCCCAAATAAATATACTCCATTCCAGACTTCCTTTCTGTTTTTACATTTGTGGGTGTTTTCAGCAAGGTCCTTGCTGTCAAAGGAAGTTCTGAATGCCCACGGTTAACCATCAACTTAAGAAGATCATCCACAGCATTGTGAGGAACTTGAAATGTATTAGCCCATGCTGCCAGATCATCTCTCAGTATATATTATAATCTGATTGTCCCTCTCAATAAAATCCCAGTTCCCTTGATCAGAATCAATGTCACCCATCTCATTGCCAGATGCACTTTGTTCTATACCAGCATCACCATCAAAGTAACTGTCATTTTGAATTCTGGCATCTCTCTCATAACTTGATTCACCATGAACATTTTCTATATCCTCATTTTCAAAGGAATCACCACTTTGGGTCTCATGTCTTCTAGAAAGTAATCTTGTTGCAGTTTTCCATTTTCTTGTATACTCCAATCGCCGTCTCTTGGATTCAGACATGCTGTAATTAAGATTGTTCAATATGTAGAATTATATTTCACATGCTGCTAGTGTAAACATAAAATATCTACTCTATATACTAACATTACAATGGATAAATCATGATAACTTTCAACTAACATATATTCTTTGCAAATCCAATTCTTGGCATACCAACTTGTTATTTAGCGATTCCCAGTTTATTTTTTATTATTGTTTTAGGTATTTATCATTATCATATGATTTCTATTCTTACATGAATAATAAAAATAAATATATATTGAAGAAAATGGAACATTTAAAAATCAGTCCAACATTAAAAATGTAAGGTGATAGGCCAAAAAAGGTCTTGGCAATTTGTAAAAAAATTTTGGCACAACTTTAAAACTACCGAACGGTTTTTTCATGATCTATACCACAAAAAAAAAAAATATATCTGTGTCAAGAACACCAAACGTGTCAAATGCCATCCTGATCGGTTTTGAAACGGCCGAGAAAACATACCCCCCTCAAAATCATGTTTAAATGAGGTACAGTAATTCAAATCAATAAACAATCCCTGGAAAATTATTTATCTAAGTTGAATAATTAGCCTTCAATTTAACGGGTTAAATCACCCTTGGCTACTAATTTCCTGCAGAGTAATTAGAATGTGCTAGACCCGGGGAAACGGTTAAATTTAGTTGCAGGCTTCTTAATGTGCTTGGCCGCGGCAGACGAAAACTGGCAAAACCGGCATAATAACACGGCCTTGTTTAATTACAGGAAGTAGCAGCTATCAAGCTTCTGTGATAAGAGTTGTCAGTAGTGGAGCTCCACAATATGCTATTAGCCAAGAACAACTGAGGTTTTTGGTGTCGTGTATATTTACAACTTCCCATATGGCAGATATTCTAGGTGTTTCTCATGCAACAGTCAAATGTCTGCGGTAAGTATGGAGTGTGATATCTCTTGCTTTTACAGTGCCTTGAAAAAGTCTTCACACCCTTGAACATTTTTTCACATTCTACTGCCTAAAAATGCAATTCAAAATGCATTAAAGTATTCAAAAAATAATTAAAAATAAAAAACAAAAAGTCTTTATTGCATAAGTCTTCACACCCTTTGTCATAGCAAACCCAAATTAGCTCAGGTACAACAAATTGCCTTAACAAGGCATATAATAAGCTAAATAGAGCCCACCTGTGTCCAAACACAGTAGTTCAACTGATTTGAATACTCCTGGATGAAGAATCAAGCTGTTTCTGTTGTATGACGTGAATTTGAAGCAAATGGCAAAACATGCCAAACAAGGAGCTGCCAAAAGAACTCCAGGATAAAGTTATTGAAAGGTACAGATTGGGGGAAGGCTATAAGAAACATTCAATGTCTTTGAATATCCCTTGGGGCACTGTCAGGTCTTGTAAAGTGGAAACAGTTTGGCACCACCAAGACACTGCCTCGATCAGGCTGTCCCTCCAAAGTCAGTAGCCGTGGCTCAAGGAAACTGCTGAGGGAGGTCACTGTGAGGCCTAAGATTACTTTAAAAGAACTACAGAAATCTCTGGCTGAGATTGGGGAAAATGTTGACTGTTCAACAATTTCAAGAGTACTACACAAACATGGCCTGTATGGGAGGGTGGCAAGAAGGAAGCCACTGCTGAAAAAAAGCCATATGATCTGCCGCATAGGTTTTGCAAAGAAACACTTAGGGGACACTGCACGCATGTGGGAGAAGGTTTTGTGGTCTGATGAGACCAAAGTGGAACTTTTTGGTCTCAACGCTAAGCGATATGTGTGGCGTAAACCAGACACAGCACATCACCCTGCTAACACCATCCCTACAGTAAAGCATGGTGGTGGCAGCATTATGTTTTGGTGATGCTTTGCAGCAGCGGGGACAGAGAGGCTTGTGAAGGTTGAGGGAAAGATGGATGGTGCAAAGTACAGGCAGATCCTAGAGGAAAACCTGTTCCAGTCTGCCAGAGACCTGGGACTGGGGAGAAGATTCACCCTTCAGCAGGACAACGATCCTATGCACAAAGCAAAAGCAACAATGGAGTGGCTCAGCAAGAAGAAAGTGAACGTCCTCAAGTGGCCTAGTCAAAGCCCAGACCTGAATCAAATTAGCATGAATGCAATGTTAAAGAACACCAACATTACAGTCCATTACTTTAATAGTAAAAGACAGCACTTTCTCTAAAACAAAGTACTTTAAATAGGCATGATGTTCAGGCTTTTCACCACTTGACCTTACAACAGTATGTCTAACATAGACAGATTCCTTTCTTTCCTGATCTCCTAATAGCTTAATAATGTTTTAAATTGACCCTGCCACTGCAGCAATTCAGTTTTGTTGTCCTTTTAAAGCTATTGAAAAAAACTGTGTTCAAACAGTTTTTTTTTTTTAAATATGGAGATGCATTCTATAGACATAACACTTTCAGTAAGTATTTCCAGTACAGTATCTCAACAAAAAAAAATTAAAATTAGATCAAAGTCCACAATGGGTAAAGGTATTCGATGTATTACTGACTGCTCAATATGCAATTATTTTTTCAATAAAATGCCTTTCTGTCTGCCTCATAGAATTCAATTGTTCTCCACTCAACAAAGAAATTCAGAGAAGGACGGTTCTGTTATGCCTTCTCCGTCTCAGGCACTGCCCTCTTCTTACTGCCCCTTCTGAATCGTGTCGTTGAAAAATTGTGAATCTGAAATAAAAATTGTGGGAATTTTCAACCATTGTAATAAAAATGATCAATGCTGGATATTTCAAGGTTGTCAAATTATTTTATAAGACGTTGCAAATAGCAAATATGTGTGCAGCCGCTATCGCTAGGGCAAAAATGACTGCGTTTGCGAAGCGCTGCGATAGCGCACGAAAACGTGATTTAGAAGTCGGGTGTCATGTGTGGGCTAATGCACATCAAATAGCGAATCATGCGCCCAGCCAATCAAAGTACAGTAGTGGGTAAGGTTACAACCATTAAGGACTCAACCTTCCCTTTAAGAGGGCCTGTGTGTCTGTGATAGCGAACATAAGCAAAAAGACACAAGCACCTCAACCAAGGCTAAAACATTTTTTCACAGTCTGGGGGGGGGGGATGATGGGGGCAGTGAATACTTACGAAATAAAAAAAAGTAATCTATAAGCGAAATTAAGTTACATAAATATTTGTTTCTGTTTCACTTGCTGAGCGATTTAGAATCAGGAGTTTACCTTAAGTTAGGTATGTATCGCTCACCTTTGAACCGTGAGCACCGTTGTTGCCTTTATTATAAATGCTTTCACGTTAAAAAATATACTGATGGTACGCATTTGTGTCTTATACAATAATAATGAAGTCTGCGTTTCTTTTTTGGTCCACATGCGTACCTGTGAACCCCTGTCTAAAAGGCTTTGTCTTACCTGCCTGGCACTTGCAGCATCTGCAACCTCCAACACTTGTGCTTCAAATTCAGCGTCTGCTTCCCACAAACCCTGTAATCTTTCCTCTGCAAGTTCAACATCCATTACGGAGAGCTATGTTGTGTAAGACACAACAAGCCAGGATGATATTGCTAACCTTCTGAGGAGTCTATTGTAGTGTTCCGCCACAGACATCGGAATCAGATTTTGAGGATTCCAATTTTCTGCATACATTGTGTGTCAGACAGGCACACAAAAGACAGATGACTTTTAAATATTAGGGGACGTCTCATCCTCCACTCTTTGTCTGGCCACATAGAAATTATTATTATTATTATTATTATTATTATTATTATTATTATTATTATTATTATTATTATTTATTAGCAGACGTCCTTATCCAGGGCGACTTACAATTGTTACAAAATCACAGTACAAAGTATCACATTATAAAATATCTCATTAATCCAGTACACACTCCATATTTCTTTTATTTCTATCTTTTTTTCTCTCTCTCTTTTCTTTGCCTGCTTCCCTGGTAGTTTCACCGGTATTTATAGTTGACCATGTAATTTGCGCACAGTTTAGACCACAGTTTTCACATGTCTACTGAAACGCTAACACTGTTGATGGTTTGCTAAATTGCTACATTTGTATTTAAATGAAGACACTCCCCAAGTTCACTCCATGTCAAGCGCTGACGGTTTGCGAACATTGCTAAATAGGGCCTGTTAAGTTCAAATAATGTTAAATAGGTTGCTCTACTTCATTGGTGTAATTATTTCAATAGTCTGTTAAACAAACTGATACGTACTATTACTAATAACAATTATAGCCACATTTAACATAAGAAAAACTTTCCTCCTGGTAAATTCAGTTTGGTAGCTTTAGTTTCAGTTTCCAAGCAAATATGAAAAACACGTTCTGTCTCAAATATACTAGGCAATGTGGCATCAACAGTTTATAATGTTGAATCAAAATCTGAATTATTATTAAAAATGTTTTTATGTGGTTATGTCTTACATTATCAAAGTAGAGAAAAAATAGCGCTCCACATATAAAAACAATACATTTATTAATACTTTTTATTAGTATTTTAACAGTATTTTAGTGTTTCTAGAGAAAGAGCTCTTTTACTGTGATTTTTACAATGGGTTTTAATTAGACATTTTAGTTGAGTGTGTTTTTAGACTGCCATTTTAGTACCAACTTGGTAGAGGGGGAAGAGGGGACGGCGAGTGACCCATCAAAGTCTTTTTACCAGCATTTTGTTTCTTTGCATCTCCCTGGCAGGGGTAGTAGAGGAGCCCTGGGAACTACTGGACCAGGTCATCATGCCAACACTACATTTCCAGAAGTATAGAACGGACAGCTTGGCTAAAGTTCAGTAGGTGAGGCCTCTACACTGCCAGTCATATTTTTCCTCTCTTATTTTGATACTTTGCGCCCTAGCCCAGTGGTGGTTGCTTTATACCTTTTAAATAAACTTTGTTTTAATTACATTGCTGGTGTTGCCTGTTTATGGGCAGGTTGGTCTCTATTCTCCTACCTATGTCACAAATTAAATGAACCTTTGCAAATTAACGTTATTTTTGTATACTGGGTCCTGGTGCCCATCGCGACCAGTGGTGTAGTCGGACTACATACATATTTTTACTGCCTTGCCAACACGTACCTTTGCAGTGTCCTCTCTATGAATAGGGAATGCAGTCTCTCAATCAGATTATGCTAAAGCATTGGTTCTTAAAAGCAAATTTGTATTTTAATTTCTTTACAGTACACTTAAATGTACTTACATAGATTACATAGCCTGGAATTACAGTTAAAGCTATATCTACACTGTAGACTGGAATACAAACAGAAAAAAGATTACATAGCCTGGAATTACAGTTAAAGCTATATCTACACTGTAGACTGGAATACAAACAGAAAACAAAAACCTGAGCTGTTAGGGGTCCCCTAGGACAAGAGTTGAGAATCCCTTTGCTAGAAGTTTGAATTCATAAATACAATTGTAAGGGACAAATCCTTCAGGGAATGCTGCACAAATCCAGGATGTGGGGAAAAAAACTCACTTCAGGCAATTTGGCTAGTCCAAATACACCATATATTTTTCTTTGTGCTTAAGCTGCAGGGAATGAACACTGCCTCAGGCTGTATGCAGTATAGCTGCTGCCAGGGAAGCATATTCCAGCCCCAGTATGTTTAATTTCTGTGAAATATTATTTTAATTTCTACAGTAAATATTCAGTGAGTTATACATAATCAAATCCTAATTGTAATTTTACTATCCTCTAGCAGCAATTTGTAAAATTCCTTTCTTGGTTTAACCACCGATTCATTAAATAACTTTTAATTTCTGCTGTGGACTTTAATGAATTATTAAAAATAGCTCATCCCCTTACTTGTGTGGCAGGCTTAATTACTACGATTCTGTCAGTTACTTATAATTCATGTTTCATAGCAAACTTTTTTTTAATGATCGCCATTGAGTAGCTGCCATGCAGGGGAATATCTTACAGACAAAATCTGCTTACTTTGACACAAGTTAGTCAATATCTTTATGTGATTTAATGAGATGGTGTAAAGTCCTGAGTACAAGCACTTCTAAACCTGCTTTTAATTGTTTCTGTGAAGTCATGTATGTGAGTAAAACATATTAGAAGCTTTGGCTGAAATTCGGGGGAGGGATTATTGAAGGATTGCTCTCTCTTTAGGACTACTGAATAATTGCTCTCTCATCAGATCACTTCCTTGTATGTTATATAAATCTCAGGTAAATTCACCTGGGCGTTGCCATCGCCATCCCAGTTGTAATCCTACACCACTTGCTTTTTTTAATTACTCCAGTCCGTCCCTGCCTGCTGCAACACATCTGGTCAGACGATGGTGATCGATGACCTGGTGTCAATTAGGGAGGTGCAGGGGACTCCCTCTATGTGGACCGAGGTGTGCAGGAATGTGCAGTCGACCCTCTCCTCCCAGCTCTGGTCCAATAGCACTTCAGATGCTAGACCCTCCAGGGCTTGTGACAAGCAGGTAGTCTTCCTGCGGTCCCAGTCATAGTCCACAGTGAACAGCTCGATCTGGGCTAGGAAGGCTTCCAGGGAAGAGGTGAACTGGGGCAGCTTTGGTGTTGGTCTTCGGGGTGAGGCAGGCTGCCGGTTTGTTGCAGGTGGCAGCATGTCTCCCTCCCCTGCGGGAGGTCCAGGGGGATCCTCCATGGTAGTCGGGGGCAGACTTCGAATGGGGTTCCAGTCTCACGGCCTGCTGCTTCTCCGACGGCCGGCTGTGGGGTGGATGACGAGGGGGATCCTGACTCTGTCTGGCTGGGAATGCAGCACTGTGATCCATCGTCGGGAGGTCCCTCTCTCAGCTCTCCAGAATGCCTTCACAATTGGCGTTGCCTTCAGCCTCGATAGCACCCACTTTCTGCTCCCGACTTCAGCCTCCTGAGATCTTGACTCCCTCTGGTCCCGCTGTGTGTCTTCCCTATTCACTGTATCCCGCTTACTTCTGACACCAGTGTAGAGCCCGGCTGTGCACAGGGGTTCTGGCATTAAATGAATAGGCAGACAACAGTGTGCAGTTAAAGCAGTGAAAACTGCTGTTTTATTTAGCTCCTTTTTTACAACAGCTTTCGTGCTCTTCTCTTATCATTTTCTTTCTTGCTCTCATTCATACCATACTCCCAACTCAACTCTCCTCAATTGGCGCTCAGCATTCCTTTTCATGGACGCTGACACCGCCCACTCATCACCAATAGGCCCATCTGTATCCCCTCACACACACATACACAGAAACTGACAGGCAAGCTGTTCAAGTAAAGAAGGAGTGTGATTAGCCAGTGAAACACATTCATGCCAGCACACAACCTCAACAGCGCAGAAAGAAACACAACAGTTCCCAGTCCATTATTAAGTCCATATTTTCACCGGTCGCTTGCGTTGTGGCTGCACCACCGTTACAATATTATTGCAATAAGTAACATGCAAATAAAAACTAAAAGTAAACAAAAGGGATGACTGTTATTACGATTGAGTCTTCTTCCCGTTACCAAATTTAAATGATTTTGTTTACACAAAGTGTGTTCACACCTCCCCAATTCCTAGGTTTTAGCTACACCCCTGAGTGCTTTGTACTGTCAACTACAAAATATAACGCTCTACTCATTTATAAACCTTTATTGTGCCGGTCGCACTGGATTCACTAGGGTGTTAATATTTCATGAATATGGTATATTTTGTATATTTGCTCTAATAACACATTCTTGATTAACCCTCTGGAAAGAAATGCTTTTTGCTTCTTCCTTCACACCAAGCCTTTCGCACCCAGCTCGCCTTGAGAAAGGTCACTGACAAACTTTAGGTAATCCCAATCCACTTTTGCTATCGCCAGCTAAAGCAACTGTCACCTATAGGGAAAAAACCCCCAAAACAAAAAAACAACAACAATGTATCTAAAAATCTCCATAATGCACCTCCGTCCGTGTGTGTGGCTGTTCCCACTTTTCGGCACTGGCCGTCAAGCAGCAGAATTCTGTATCACACACAATACCGTATATCCCCTCTGTCTGCTTTGCTATATAAAGTTCAATTAGATTTCCCTGGTTAGTACTTAATTTGCTCAGGTTCTTATGTGCTTTTGTTTAAATGAAATAAATGCCACATTCCTCAACTATAGTTGTTTAAGATAGACATAGTGTTTGACAAATGTACTTCTTATGAAAAACTATTGCATTGATCTTCTTTTTGCAGCTTGTAACACAGCATCTGCTGTTCTGTGGTTTTTATTGTACATTGTAGTATGTACCATGGGTATACCACGGTTTGCACTGTATTATGTACTATGGTTATACCATGGTTTGCACTGTAGTATAGTTAATAGAACCACAGTACATACTACAGTGCAAACCATGGTTATAACCATAGTACATACTACAGTGCAAACCATGGTTACAACCATACTAATAACTATAGTAAAGCCACAGTTTCGGCCAACAAAACATAGTTATAAAAACTACAGTTTGTTTTGTTTGTTTGTATAGAATATATCACATAGGATATTTTCGTAAGGGTTCTACACCTGTTGTTTACAGCCATGCAATGGGAAAGCTGGAACATGGACTTTTTTACATGCCATAGAAGATAAGGTTGCTCGCAGGCTCGATTCACCATGTGAAATACTTTTGAAATGTTATTTTATTACAAATAAACACTAAATAAAAATCCATCAATAACACTTAATTACTTTCATTGTTTCTGAGAAAAAATAGTTTTTGACTTCTAAATAAAATAATATTTTAAGAAAAAAATATTTGGGGGCTTTGGAGAACGTGAGCATATATAGTGAACAATATTTTAGTTGATGCATTTTAATTTAGCATATTTTATTTTTTGTAAACTAAACCTATACTGTAACCATATCTTCCTAGTGTTATGATTGTGATGCACAGAACACCAATTGTAAATAATGTTATTAATGGCAAAAATAAAACATTACACAAAAATAAATTTGTTTATTCTGTCTCATTGGTTACAGTCATTCTTATAGGGTCTCATTGATTAAATACTGTTCCACTACTAGCAGCGCTTATACACTTTTCAGAAAGCCTGTATATTTCAATATACAGGCTATAAGTTTCATCTCAGCTGTGCTCTAGCAACATGTAAACAACACGTGCACCCACTCCAAATCTGAAAAACAATTCATAGGTAACATGCTTCGATAATATGTAAATGACTGTGCCTTATACTCCGAAACCTACGGTAATGTAGGGATGGTAAGGTAAAGTTAACCACTATAATGATCAAATTATGATACAGTCATCTCTGTGTATAGGAACACCTCCTAAGAGAAAACTTCAGCTTCGAACAACCTTGTGGTGAAATGGAATTGTCCCATTGTAAATGCTCTGCCTAAAGGAACTGCTACAGTAATGTAAAGTAACTTGATAACTCATCAGCATGAAACTCAAATTCATATGGTTTATTCAATCTAGAGCTGTTGCTATATTTTTTAACATGTGTAGGGTGGTGCTGTGTTAATAACCATTGTGTTAAAATTATTTCTGATATTTATAATTACTTTTAGATCCACTGCTGCATTTTTACTGTGTATAGGGGTGTTTTGTTAATTTAGTTTGTCAGTTAGTTTATTAATGTTAGTTAGTTTATTATTATAGTTTATTAACATAAACTTGCCTACTGCTTTTATCTTACTTATGTTGTTTGACAAAAGTAATAAATACATTTGTGATTGGCCTTGGCATATCATGTCAGGTGGTCAACTCTGTCTTATTATTATTAATTACTATTATTAATTAGACATTTAGCAGACACTTTTATCCAAAGCGACTTACAGATACTAAGGGGTGAACTATGTATCAACAACTGCTGCAGAGTCACATACAATAGTACCTTGGTTTTACGTCTCATCCGAAGGATGGAGCACAAGATTAAGTGACTTGCTCAGGGTCACACACAGTGAGTCAGTAGCTGAGCTGGGATTTGAATAGGGGATCTCCTGGTATTGAGCCCCTTTCTTTAACCACTGGACCACCAAGCCTCCTGTCTTAGAGAACACTTCAGCTAAGAGAGCATTTTGCTTGCTTCCTGAGGGGTGTTCTCTTAGCCAGAGTACTGTAATAAGCTATGCTTCCATCAAACTTTTTTTTTTTTTATGAGCTAAAAATAAACACGACAATCAGTTAATTAACACTAGAACCTCTGCGGTTATACTCATACCTAAAACCACCGCCTATGAGAGGTGAAAGTAACAAAAAGTAAATCATATAATGCAAACTCATCTATTAACAAAAAATCATCTATTAACAACAAAACATAATACCTTAAATTTAAATTCAGTTTACTCAAATTGAAATTTACCCTAGGTGCGGAAGTTCTTTATTTGAGCTGTGTACAAAAAAGTAGCTTCCCCTAAATTGAAAATCAATTTACGCTAGGGTGCACAAGATCTTCATTTGAGCTGTGTACTTTTGCTCCACGGTTTATTTAAATACGTTTTATTTAAACTGTGCAAGCACAAAGTGTCAATCATTACACTCAGTCTCGCCCACTTCCATCGAGGAAATCGGGGCTTGCTCTTGCTGTCGGCTGACACGTTCAGCCAATCACAGCTAACTTTAGTTGAAACCCAAAATTGACAATCAACAGACGAGTTCTGGATGGGGGCTCCGAGTTTTACAGAAGGATCGGGCTGAAGTTAGTTACTTATTCAGGATTCGAGGGCTGAAAGTTACAGTGCCTTGCATAAGTATTCACCCCCCTTGGACTTTTCCACATTTTGTAGTGTTACAACCTGGAATTAAAATGGATTTAATTAGGATTTTTTGTCACTGATCTACACAAAATAGTCCATAATGTCGGAGTGGGGGAAAAAATCGACATATTTTTCAAAAATTTTTACAAATAAAAAACTGAAAAGTTTTGATTGAAGTATTCACCCCCTTTGCTGTGACACCCCTAAATAAGCTCTGGTGCAACCAATTCACATAATTAGTTGAATGGAGTCCACAGTGTAAAGTGTCACATGATCTCAGATTAAATACACCTGTTTCTGGAAGGCCCCAGAGTTTGTTAGAGAGCATATCTAAACAAACAGCATCATGAAGACCAAGGAGCTATCAAAACAAGTCCGGGATAAAGTTCTGGAGAAGCACCAATCAGGGTTGGGTTATAAAAAAATATCCCAAACTTTGAACATCCCCTGGAGCACCATTATTAAAAAATGGAAAGAATATGGCACAACCGCGACTGTGCCTAGAGAAGGCCGTCCACCAAAACTCAGTGACCAGGTAAGGAGGGCATTAGTCAGAGAAGCAACCAAGAGGCCAATGGTAACTCTGAAGGAGCTGGAGAGATCCACAGCTGAGATGGGAGAAACCGTCCATGGGACAACTATAATCCAGACGCTCCACAAAGCTGGGCTTTATGAAAGCCATTGCTGAAAAAAACCCATATCAAATCCCGTTTGGATTTTGCCAAAAGGCATGTGGGAGACACAGCAAACATGTGGAAAAAGGTTCTCTGGTCTGATGAGACCAAAACTGAACTTTTTGGCCTTAGCACAAAACGCTATGTGTGGCGCAAAGCCAACACTGCTCATCACCCTGAGAACACCATCCCCACGGTGAAGCATGGTGGTGGCAGCATCAGGATTGTTTTAGGCAAGTATAAATAGTACCTTTGTTACGCCATAGGGGGGAGCTACTTACTTGCCTTGTGAGTTCCTGCCGCCTCCTTAGTTCCTGTTTAGTGACTATATTCCGGGTTTTGAAAAGACCGTGGCGTTCTTTTGCCCTGGGAGGACTGCCATGGTAGAGCGCTTCTGTTTACTTCGACTGTCGTTCCTGTGGGAAGTTGTTTTGTTTTTTATTAGCAAGTGCTTTGTGCCAGTTTCAGGCTGTTTAGCCTCTGTCGTTCGTCTCTGCTGCCTACGATCGCTAAAGCCTGAAGCCGGCTTGTATGCGCCACGCTATTATTGTTTATTTAGCAGACGCCTTTGGTTTTGCTTTTTTAAGTGCATGTTCATTTTTTTTGTGGATTACTTGTCATCGCCTTCTGAGAGGACCTTCAAGCAAGCGGGTACCCAGGAGTTTGGTGAGATCATGTTTTCGTTATTTTTGTTGCGGGACTGTTATGTTTTTGTTTTATTTTGTTACTTTGTTCTCGCAGTGGATATTTTGCTGGCTTTTTTACGTTTTGTTTTTTTCTGCTCGGAACTTATCTTTTCTATTTGTTTTGTTTAACAGTATCCATTATTTTAGCCAATAAATGTTTGAGGTTATCCCTTGTTTCTATAGTGTATTTATTGGGATCTCGTGTCCTTGATGCACTGTCGCTTCGCCCTTCCCTTTGTTAATAATTTGGGTATATTTGATACAGGGAGGTAATCCCTCCGTAGGGATTAGCTTTGTGCTAAGGGCGAGTCGTTACAGATTGGTGGCCCGTACGGGTAAAGCGTTAGTCATTTATTTAGACTGAATTAATCGATTTTCAATATGGCAGAAGGTGAAGATCACGAATATGTACAGGATAGTATGGATTTTGCAAACTTTACTGCTGGTCCAGGTGTCACACGTAGACAGCCGCTAGCTGAGTTAACTTCCAAGTTGGAAGAGTTATATATCGGTGAATCCCCCGCAGTTGCTCAGGGAATAGGGGATGATAGTAATGTTCCCGATTTTGGTCTTATTTTCAGTAGGATGGAGCAAATTACTGCACGTATAGACAAACTGGAACATGAAATGTCCATGGCATCTCAGAGCAGTATCAATCGAGAGGAACTGTTAAGAACATTTATTGATAGCAAATTTGAAAGTACGGAGAGTTCTGTGGCTAAAATGCTAGATCAGTTGGATAGTTCAGTGGTCAGGTGTTTTGAGTGAAGGGAGGTGAAATGGCAGGCAGAAATAAGGGATATGCGGAGCAGCACAAGCACTCCAAAAGTATCTTTTATTCCATGTTCTTATCAGCCTTATCAGCATGATATGGCTGATGTGTCTAATAGCTCTTTGGAAGCTTTGTCACTGAGACCTATGGTGACTGAAAGTGTTAGACCCCGTGCATATAATTATAAACCACCTATTAAACTAAGTATTCCAGTCTTTCGAGAGGGTGAAGGTTCCACTGATATATTGAGTTTTATAGATGCCTGCCAGGATTTCTTGTTGGCAGTAACCATGACTGAATCAGAAATATTAGCTACACTGTCAACAGTGTTAGAGGGTTCTGCAAAGAGTTGGTGGATTGCAGATCACCATAAAATTCCGACATGGGCACTTTTCAAAACTGCTTTTATTGAGGCTTTTCTTCCCACGGATTATTTAACTGAGGTGGAGAAAAGGTTGCGTGATCGGGTTCGAGATCCAGCTGAACGTGTAAGAGATTTTGCATACGATTACCGAGCTCTTTGTCTTAAGTGGCGTCCGGGTATGACAGAGGTTGAAATAGTAGATAGAATTTTGGGCAATGCAAACCTCAAGCTAGCAAGTTTTATTAGGGGATCGGTGTCGTCTGTGGCAGATTTGGTTAGAGTTGGGGCCATGGTAGAAAGAGTATTGGGGGAAAGTAAATGCAAAGACTGAGAGAGGGACAAAGAAGCCAGTGAAAGGATCAGTTAGAATACTAGCTGATATGTCTGTCATACACAATGCAAGCACTCCTCAATTAGCACCCACTGGTAATGGTCATCTTTCATTGTTGGCTTTGAAGCTATCTGTGCGGGGGTGGGAAGGTTTAGCATTGATTGACACTGGGTGTACCTACACTTTAATGAGGAATAATCTTTGGTTACAGCTTTGTCAATCAAAGGATCGTTTATCTCGAAGTATAGAGAAATCTTTTGTGTTGGCCAATTGTCAGGCATATACTGCACTGGGCATCTTCATGGAGAGTTTTGGTCTGTAGACACCTACATAATGGATGATGCTCATTTAGCTCAGCCTTTAGTTTTAGGGCTTGATTTCCTAGTCAAAACATCTACATTGCTTGACTTGGGGAAGCAGGTGTATGGAGTAAAGAAGCCTGAGGGATATTCATTTTTTCCATTTTCTCGTGAGAATGTGTGGGGTGCAGAGTGGCAGCTAATGGCACAGCTTTTTGTGGCAGTTCCCACTAAGGTGGTGAGGAAAGAGCTAGATCTGGGGTTAAGAGAGAGACCGATATTAGAATTGAATGTTGCGATTGAAGGGCAAAGGTTGTTGGAACCACTGGTGCTGCAGTGGCCATCAGTTTGTACTTCCCGTTTGGGAAAGACAGACTTAATCCACCATGTGATACTTATTACCGATGAGATTCCAGTGTGTGGCCGAGCTTATCGAGTATCAGAACACAAAAAACTATTATAAAGCAACATCTTGATCAAATGCTACAGGATGGCATTGTAGAACCGTCTGCTTCAGCCTGGGCCGCACCTGTGGATTTGACCGAAAAAAAGGATGAGTCATTTAGTTTCTGTGTTGATTACCAGGGGGTAAATAAGAAAACTGACCTTGATGCATATCCCATGCCCAGAGTTCATGACATCTTGGAATCATTAGAGGGAGCTTCAGTTTTTAGTTCCTTAGATTTGCGTTCTGGTTACTGGCTGGTGGCTATGCATGATCCAAGTAAACCAAAAACAGCTTTTATTACTCCTTTCGGTCTGTATCAGTTTAACCCTTTGCGGTCCATTTATTAATTCTGCGTCAGGCTCGCCAGGTCTAATTAATTTTCACACGCGCAGTTAATTTTAGACGCGCTGTTTAAAAGTATTTTTTTTCACAGTCAAACGGGTTTAAATGGCCCTGCATATCAACAAAGCACTCACTAGGGCTCTCCAGCCCCGCCCCACCCTTTCGTTTGCTATCGCTTTCACATATGCTACCAAATAAAAAATAATAATAATAATAGTCGTACATACTGATCAATCGTCTCCTGATGACTCATTTTATCACCAAACTCCTCAATAATGCAATCCAAGTCATTATTTTATTGCTATAACATCTCAAAAGCTCTGCAAATGTCCGTGATAGTCTCTGTGCGCTGATAATATACTCCCAGCTTGTTTCCATACGACCGCCCCATCTGATGCCAATGGGGTACTATGACTATTCATGAGATACGCCTTTTTTTTTTTTTTCGACTTGTCTCGGCTCCTGTCGCTCCCATTCGGCAATTGAATGGTTTTCTTGGCTTTTTCCGGAGAAAAAATGACTAGAAACCCGTTTTTTGCATTGCTAGAATGATGTCGGACCCAGTCCGACAAAGGACCTATGAGGAATAATTGCAATGTCGGACCCAGTCCGACAATGGACCGGAAAGGGTTAAGGTGATGCCTTTCGGTTTGAGGAACGCTGCAGCGTCATTCCAACGTCTGATGGAACAAGTGCTGGTAAACCTGAAGGGTAACAGCTGCTTTGTATACATAGATGATGTCATTGTGTATTCTCCCTCTAAAGAGCATGTGAGAGATTTGGCATCTGTATTTCAGGCCCTGGATCAAGCCAATCTCACCCTCAATTTAGCCAAATGTCATTTCTTTCAACCTTCACTTAAGTTCCTGGGTCATATATTATCAGGAAATGGGGTGTTCGTAGATCCAGAGGGATTAGCTTTGTGCTAAGGGCGAGTCGTTACACTGCATCACTGCACTTCAAGTTGAACTTGCAAAAATTGGTATCCAGAGTTTGTGATAATGAATAGGATTCCAAACAGTTGGTATCCAGAGTTTGTGATAATGAATAGGATTCCAAACAACTGAATGCCAACAGATCTCCAACTAAAAGAAGAAGGACATGGATCATTTGTGGAAAAAACTGTAAATGCAGATGGTGTAGATCTTAAACTGGTGAAATGGCAAGACAACAGATCTGTACACATGTTGAGCACATTTCTGGGTGCATATCCAGAAGAAACTGTTAGAAGAAAACCAGAAAGCGAATCAATGTGAAGTGTCCATCTATTGTCAAAGTATACAACAATTTGGAGTGGAGTGGACTTGTTGGATCCTTTCATTGCACTCTATCGCACAAAACTTCGCTCCAAGAAATATTACGTGCATTTCTTCTTTCACATGATGGATTTGTGTTGTGTGGTTGCCTGGTCATTGTACCACCGCACTAGTGATGACTGTGGCATCAGCAGCAAACAGCAGTTGTCTCTGTTTGATTTCAAGTGTGATATAGCACAGTCACTATGTTCTATGGGTAAAGCCAAAAGAAGAGGAAGGCCAAGAGGTAGTCAAGAGAATGTGTCCACTGTGAAGAAGAGGAGGTATTCAGCACCTCCTAATGTGGACTGCAGAAAAGACAAGACTGCTCATTGGCATACATATGAAGACAAGGCTGGGAGATGTAAAAATGCTAGCTGCCAAAAGTGAAGTGCATCAAATGTGTTTCTTTGCTTCGCCTCTGGGCGGAATTGCTTTTTAAAGTTTAACAACTAAGTGTCAGACAAGAAAGAAAAGATGTAGCACAGCAGGGAAAACAACGTTAGGGTGGTTCAGAGAAGTGCCTACTGATTTGTTACAAGAAACAACGTTAATCCACTAAATGATAGCAGAAGATAATACAAAACCAGTTGCATGTACTTGCTTACTTACGTTTGATCTTTTAATAATTTTAGTGCTAATTTTAATAATAATCAGTTTGAACCTGTATAATAGCAATGCCATGTACTCATAGATAATCCTCTTTTTCTGGCAGAATAAAACATAAAACAACTTTTTATGCAAATATAATATGCATTTGTGACTTTCATTTGTTTGATAATCATAGGATTATCAAACCTGTAAGTGTTTTTTTTTATGTTTTTCAAAACAAATTTACCAATAGTTATGTCTATTTGAAATTGTATTTAAATGTTCATGCTCTCACGCACAAAGTATGTTTAAAAATACATGTAAAAATTTTGGGAATAAAATAGAAAATCTAAAATATATGTTCATATTTAGAATACTGGAGCCAAAGTCAATTAAAAATAATGTTCAAATATTTTTTTCTCTGTATTTTTTTTGTGTATATATATATATATATATATATATATATATATATATATATATATATATATATATATATATATATATATATATAATATTGTTGTTTTTAAAAAAAATCTTATACAGGGTATAGTTGTCCCCAGTTGTGATACCATCCTAGCAAATTTGTCATTGTAATTACTTTTGTAATAGTTATTAGGCCTATGTTATATTTTAGTAGAATATACTATTCCAGAAACAGGTCAATGGGAGTCGTTTTTGTCTTTCTCTCTGAATGTCTAGTGCAGAGCTGGGCAACTCCAGTCCTTGAGGGCCAGGTTCCTGCAGGTTTTATAGATGCCTTTTAATTAGCAACTGAGTAAGACCTGGGAAACACAGGTGATTTGACAACTTATTCAAATAACTACTTCAAATCAGTAATTAAGACCTGAGGTGGAATGAAAAACAGAAACTCCTGCTGCTCTCGAGGACTGGAATTGCCCACCCCTGGTAGTTTGTGCAAAACCCCTATTCCCTTAACTATCTGCTCAATATTATTTATTTGTTAACAAACACATTTGGATGTTGTTGTCAACAAGGACATGAGATATACATTTGATGTGAAGTGGTGACAATTTGTTTAATTTCAAGACAGGAATATGTTATGTGGCAAGGGTCACCAATCCTGGTCCTGGAGGGCCACAGTGTCTGCAGGTTTTCATTCCACCTGGGCGCTTAACTATCAACTAATTATTGGTAATTAGACCAATGTAAGTACTCTTTCCAGTTCTGAAGGTGTTGGTCATTTTGGGAGACCTAGAAAACCTGCTGGACTACAGCCCTCCAGGGCCAGAAATGGGGACCGCTGCAGTGTGGTGATTCCATGTCTATATATTCCATGTCTCCCCTCTTTTACTGTTCTGAAAATGTTGTGCAAGCACCCCTATCTAAGATCTGACAGCAAATGCAATAAATGTTCCAAACTGAGTCAAAAGCAGTGTACTGTGTTTATTAAAGTAAATAAATCAGGTACACACCATAGATGTACATTTTCAATCTAATTACACCATCAAATGTACAGCAGTAAAACTTTACAACTTACAAATATTACATTAATATGAGTTGTTTTTAAAGAAAAAAAAAACAACAAGTTGAAAGCACTTAAATTCTGAAAATGTTATATTTACTAAGTGGTGCACTGGTAATCAGGCTTAATTAGGCCTTAATTAAACTTCTGTTTACTGTATAACTTGTTGCAGCATTGCATTTTGTATTTTATGTTTAGCCACTATATGCTATAAATGTGCACCATAACTTTTGTTTTTATTTTTGTATATGTGCAAAACCTTTTGTAGGTAGCAAATAAAATAAATAAAAATATTTCTTAAAATATAATAATCCCAATGTCTGTGTAATGTTACTTGTATCACCCCTGCACAGTGTGATTACTCAGTTCAATAAACATGCCTCATCATACGGGAAGTTACTAGAGTATGTGACTGACTGGGGAAAAAAAAAAAATACTAAAATGAAGACATTTAATGTAGGATCTTGGGATTTTAGCACAATACATCCTGTTTTTCTTTCCATAGTTTATCAGCAGTAACGTTCCGCATGGTGGAAGCTTGGCAGTGAACCATATTATGTAGAACCATACAAGCCAGAGTATACCTTGTTCCATTTCAGGGGAACTATCTGACTTTTTCAGCAGTACACGCCATTGCCCATTGAGCTGGTCATTGGCACACTCTGTTACCATACATGCTCTGCTTAGACGGTAATTGAAATACCCCTGTTTAGGAGTCAACACAGCATCTGTGAATGGTTTTGTTAGCCATGACTGCAGTAGAAATACAGAGTCCCCGAGGATAAGAGGCAGGATACGTACTCCATCCAGTTCATGAGCAATCAATGGAATACTGTTGCTTTCCTGTAAATCACTGTAAAGCTGTGTGGACTGAAAAATCAAAGAGTCATGAGAATTTCCAAGAAATCCACAGGACCCCCAAATGAATCTGCTTTGGCATCTACCATAGGCATTAATACTATTGAGTAGAAGTTTTTAGAGTTGTGATATGTCTTTTTGCCGCAGGGCCACCTGGTGGACATTTGATTGGGATGTGGCAGTCATCCATTGCTGCCCAAGAATATGGAACTTGCCAGTTCTTCCATGTCTACATTTTTTTCCTTAAAGCTTTCTTCACATTTTGGGAAATGCTTTCCAACGCACTCATCCCACATGACATCCACAATTGCCTGTGTAACATCTCTAACAATTTCTTGGCATGTGGAAAGCCCATGTACTTTCAACTGAGATAATGTGTAGAAATAACTGCCTCTTGCAAGATGGTATAATGTTATGCCAAGTCTGCATTCTGGGGAAATAGGCTGAGATGTCACATTGTCTGAATCCAGTCCTCTTCTGCATTATATTCCTCAATTTTGCCGTATGCAAAAAACGAACGAGGCTGGGGAGTTTCCCATCACCATCTGCCTGTACTTTCCCTCACCAACTGTCAGCCAGGGTATTTCCAGCCAGGTGTGGCTTGGCTGGGGCGGACGCTGCCTCCCTCCAGCTCCCCTATAAAAGGGGCTGTGAGCAGGTCCTCGGGGTTAGCCTGAAGAAAAAGGAACTGTTATAAGAACCTGGATTGTTTAAACTGGTTATTTTGTTCGATTTATTTATGTGAGAATAAACCAAGTGTTTACTTTAAGCAACTCTGTTTTGTGTCCTTCTTGACATCGCTACAATACGTACAAACAATAAACTCTTTTCTACTCACGGAGAGGTTTGCTTGAAGCAGTGTCTCTTTCAGTGATGGTAAAGCGTTTTACGGTACATTTTTATTTTTAAGTCCATGGACATATTCGCATGTCATCTGTGACATCACCTTCTGTCCAAATTATTCATTTCTTAAAGGCACAGTGCTCCATTACATTGAACTTCGATCAAACTCAAGGCTAGCAAATGTAAACAAACTAGAATACTAATAAAGAGCATATGAATGTTTTAACCACTTTAAAGATATTAACTTTTAACATCTGGTTACTCGTAAATTACTTTAACATGTTCGCCTACACAGAAACATTATGAAGCCCAAATTCTCGACATGCAAGAACAAGCCCACCATTCCAGTACAAAGGAGCACATTTTGGCTATACTGTGTCAGCATGCCAAACGGTCCCCTCGAAACGTATAAATCCGTGTAGATAACAAAATTATGTAATACCTATAATCAATCAATCACTCAAATGTACATTTAATATAGTGCCCCATATACACGGGAGCTGTCTCAGGGCTTTACATAGTCAGCAAAGGAAAAGCAAAACAAACACTTTACAAAATCTGCAAAAATAAAATAACAAAACAAAGAAAAACAATATACTACAATAAAAAATTAAACTAAACCTAACTAAAAACCTAATCAAACAATAATGCTTTTATATGTGTTTTAAAAAGGGGAAGAGAGTGGATGCTTCTAATGTCCCTAGGTAGGGAGTTCCATAGTGTGGGTGGTAGATGGCTAAAAGAATGCGATCCATATGTGGCAGTTTGAACAGTACACTAAGTAGGTCAGCCTCCGTGCCAGTCGGGTATGAGGATACTGGCATTGCTGGTGCTGACACAACCAAGGCACGGTATGGATTTTTACAAAAATCATGAAAACAATGTGGCACACTTTCATAACAGTGACAAAACAATGCAGCACGATGCTGCAGACGTTGTGGAAACAAGGTAATTGCCAAGTGTGTGTGTGTGTGTGAGTGTGTGTGTGTGTGTGTTTTCTTTCAAACTCGCGTCCGTATTTTTCTATATTTTTCATATTGAAATATTGCTGGTAAAGGCAGTCTTGTAATATAGACACAGAAGAAGCTATGTCAACAACCAGGTCGATATGGTGACTGAGAGCCACAACAAAAACATGAACGTTTTTTACGCCCTGCAGAGCCCGTGCTTTTAGTATTAGTCTTCCACACTGATGATGTGCTGGTTTCTTAGTTTGCCATGTGTGAATGGCTTGCACCGGCAGCATATCTCCTTCTGCAATCACCAGAGCGTTGGCTGTTGCTGACTCCAGTTGACAGGCAATAGTCATAGCTTTCTCCAAATTAAGGTCAGGTTCAAGCAACAATCTTTCTCGAATTCAGGCATTTGAATCATGTTCTATAATGTGGCCCTCAGCATTTCGGCTGAGGGCCTATTAATTCACATAGAGCAGCAATGTACTGGACAGTATTTTTATCAGACCTTTGAGCACGCTGTCAGATCTATATGCTCTGACACACACACCTTTGGGATAAAATGATTTTCTAAAGCAGTAACATCAGAAGCATAGGTTGTACCTGAATTTGATAGAGTAGAATATTTGTTGTCCTTTTGTTCCCAAACAATGAAGCAACGCAATACGCTTTCGGGGCCCAGGCCATTGGTCCCCAGTTGCATAAATAACAAGCATATAGTTTTCAAACGTTTTCATCCATGTTTTAAATGGAATTGCAGGGAGAATGTAGCTGAACAGCAGCAGTGGCCATCCTCGTCATCAATTTTTAATGACCGGTAATGTAATTAAGAATAATCACAACAGAATGGTAATCAAAATGAACAACTATTTATTCTTCTGCATTCTCAGTGTACCCTTGCACACCCCTCATGCCTAGATTTTAGCACTATCTACTGTTCTTATCTAGTAATGCATCGAGTAGTAAATTAGTTTAACAATACCAGTCGCAACAACTAAGGTTTTTATAGACCCATTTTTTAGATAGTCTTACTTTCCTGTAATTCTGTACTGCTAGATATGTTTCATAATAGTTTGCTGATTTTCTTTCCAGGCTAATTTATGTAAACTGAGAATTAGAACAGATTTTGGTTACAAATGTATTTAAACTTTTTTTGTTTTGTTTTATATAATTTTTCAGGTGGGCAGTTTAATGGAAAAAAAGCTTAGAACATTTAATAATAATGACCTGTAATGTTTACTATTCTGAAACTGTCACTGCTGAACGCCTACCATTTGATGAATGCCTACCATATGTGTCCTAATGCACATATGATGTGTGGGTGGATTTCAGAACAATGAGCAGCAGCTCAAGTGGTGTGGGCAGCGCTCCAGATAAGGTTTTGGGTCTGGGAGTAACTTACCCTCTAATTTTAACTGAGAGAGTAAAATATATTTTCAGGGGGTAAAATGCAACATTACCTTGAAGTCATGAGTAATCCCGATAAATACTGTACAATGTTTAATGGTAATTGGGTAGGCATTAAAGAAGTGCCTTCCATTTTAACTATAATGTTACTTTAAACTACTGTACAACCACACGTGTGTTCTTTATCGACTCAGAGCATTTTTTTAGAGGTATCACTGACTGCAAATGCATTGCATTATTTATATTTTAACATTACATTCTTAAACTTAGTGATGTTAAAACTTCAAGCCATACAGCCATACAGATAAATAAAATAAGGAAATGCATTCTTAAGTTTTAAACAGTTTTTTTAATATTATAGGGACCTTTTTTTAGCACTTCTCTCAGACGATGGTTGCAGTTGGATTTGTATGCTTCAACCTGTGTAACTTCTCATTTTTTCTTATTCTTACTGTGATTGGCTGCAAAGACAACAGGGATAGCCAGAGATTGGATAATGTTTGTTGGGTTGGCTTTTCTTGTGTACAGCTTCATAGTAACTGAAGACCGGGAGATGTAGTATTGAATGGAAGTTTGACTCTGATGCAGTGGTCATCGGTGACATTGGGAATGACAGTGACCATTCGTGGGTTCTAGAAATGAGCCACTCTGAAAGCGACAGTGAGGACAGAGATACAAAATTGCCAGCAGCCCTACCTGTAACAGGACCAACCAGGCGCCGAGGCAGAGGTCATGGTCATGAAAGAGGCACCAGAATAGATGAATCACCTGCCATGCCAGCTGGGCAAGTTCAGTCTGCTGCAGCCCCTGCTGCTGTGCCAGCTTCAGCACCACCATCACCAGAGGCACCAAGCAGTGGATTGCAAGAGATCGGAAAAGACGATGTCACAGGAAATAAGTTAGCATTTGCCTTTTTGAGCCTTTCTATGCATGCGCGAATCTTAGAACTTAAAGGCAAGGCTCTCTGTGGAGATTCATCCAAATATTACAGAATTTGTATTTCTTTGATAAACGAAAACAAATATTGCACTGCAGACAGTAGTTTTTGTTTAAATATGTTGTCATCTTATTTATCGAAGTGTATTGCAGACAGTATTTTTTTGTTTAAAAAGGTGACATTTATCGTAATGTATATTTACATTTAATTTTTATTATAAATACATTTTATCTTCAGTAAATTGTTTGCTGTATTTTAGTTTTTTTAACATAAATAAATATTTTAAAAACATTATTTTGTCAGTATAATTTATGTCTATCCATAGTTAAAATCACTACTTGCCAAATGTGTATTTCCTTTCAAAAATGTCATTTGTGGACATGTCATATACTGTGGCATAAGCAAATAAGTGTTTAATAAGTGTTTATTTAGGCTTACTTTAACAAAGTTATATTATTTTCACAGTAAATTGCTCGGTGACTTTGAACCTTTTCTATAAATTGAGTGGGAAAGTGGGTACAAACACTTTTCTTCATACAGAGAATACCCGTCCTCTGTCCTCTCTGCCCCACTGCTACCCTAAACCCTCTAACCTCATCCCTCTGTCTCTCTCCCACTCTCTCCCCTCCCACACTCTCTCTGGTGCCCTCTGTAACTGTCACTCCTCTGCTAACAAAGCTGATTTCATCTCTGCCTTTGCCTCCCACCTCTCTCTCAATGTCCTTGTTCTCACTGAAACCTGGCTCTCTCCTGATAACACTGTAACTCCTCCTGCCCTGTCCTCTCTCCATGTCCTGTCCCATACTCCACGTCTCACTGGATGGGGAGGTGGGATTGGTCTTCTCCTCTCTCCCTCCTTACTCTTTTCTGAGGAGGCTGTGTGGTCCAGTGGTCAAAGAAATGGGCTTGTAACCAGGAGGTCCCCGGTTCAAATCCCACCTCAGCCACTGACTCATTGTGTGACCCTGAGCAAGTCACTTAACCTCCTTGTGCTCTGTCTTTTGGGTGAGACGTAATTGTAAGTGACTCTGCAGCTGATGCATAGTTCACACACCCTAGTCTCTGTAAGTCGCCTTGGGTAAAGGCGTCTGCTAAAAAAAAAAAAAAAAAAGTTCTGTCCCCACTGACCTCTCCTCACTCTCTGTTAACCTTTGAATTTCATGCTGTCCAACTAACCTCTCCCTGTCAACTCCTGCTAATTGTACTGTACCGTCCCCCTGGACCTCTCGCTCACTTTCTTGATGAACTCGACTATCTCCTCTCCCTCCCCTCTCTGTCTACCCCAACTGTCCTGTTAGGTGATTGCAATATCCATCTCTCCAACCCCACCCACTCTGCCGGATTCCTTCCTCTCTTTCACTCACAACTTCTTTCTCTCCATCTCCTCCTACCCTCAAAGCTGTCCATCAACTGGACCTCACCCTCCACCCTCTCTGTCACCCCTCTGGACCTCTCTGATAACTATTTCATCTCTTTTTCTCTGTCTCTCCCCTCTATCCCTACTCCACCTACCCCCACTGTCACCTCCCACCGTAAACTCCACTCTCTCCCTCTGTCCTTGCCACCGCTCTCTCTCACCTCCCCCTATCGACTCCTTCTCCCAACTCTCTGTAGACTCTGCTACCTCCACCCTCTTCTCCTCCCTCGACTCCCTCTGTCCCCTAACCTCCCAACCTGCTCGTCCCTCCCCTCCCCAACCCAGGCTCTCCTCTGTGCTCCGCTCGGCAAGAACCGAACTGCGCTCTGCTGAAAAGAAATGGAAGAGAACCAAACTCCCTGTTGCCCTAGACCTCTACCACTCCTTCCTCTCCTCCTTCTCTTCTACTCTCTCCTCTGCTAAATGCTCCTCTTTCAAATCTATTATCCAATCCTCCACTAACAACCCCCGGAAACTATTCTCTCCCTTCTCCTCCCTCCTCAATCCTCCCTCCTCCCCCTCCTCCTCCCTCGTCTATCTCCTCTGACGACTTTGACTCTTTCTTCTCTTCTAAAATCTCTTGATATCCGCATACTTTTTAACTCCACTCCCTCCCCCACCCCTCCCGCTCCAACCCCAACACCCTCTGTCTCCCCTACTAACTCACCCTCCTTCTCCTCCTTCTCTCCCCTCCCAGATTCTGACATCTCCTCCCTCCTCCAGGGCCACAAACCCACCACGTGCACCCTGGACCCCCTCCCCACTCACCTCTTTCAAGCTGCTGCTCCTGTTCCACTCCCCTTCATCTCCTCCCTTCTCAACACCTCTCTCCTCTCTGGCCTCTTTCCCTCTGCCTTCAAAGAAGCCTCTATCACCCTCCTCCTCAAAAAACCTACCCTTAACCCCACCTCCCTCCAGAACTACCGTCCTGTCTCCCTCTTACCCTTCCTCTCTAAAACCCTCGAGCGGGCAGTACACCGCCAGCTCTCTGCTTTCCTGTCTAACCACTCTCTGTTCGACCCACTCCAATCTGGTTTCTGCTCTGCTCACTCCACTGAAACTGCTCTCCTGTCTGTCACTAACTCGCTAAACTCTGCCCGTGCTGCCTCTCTCCTCTGTCCTAATTCTCCTCGATCTCTCTGCTGCCTTTGACACTGTTGATCACTCTATTCTCCTATCCTCTATCACTGACCTGGGAATCTCTGGCACTGCTCTGACCTGGTTCTCCTCCTACCTTGCCAACTGCAACTACCAGGTAACCTGGCGCGGCTCAACCTCCACACCTCACCCTCTCTCAACAGGAGTCCCCCAAGGGTCCTCTCCTGTTCTCTCTCTACACCCACTACTGGGGCCCCCTCATTGCATCCTATGGTTTCTCATACCATTTCTATGCTGATGATGCCCAGATCTTCAAATCCTTCCCCACTCTGACCCCACCATCCCCTCCCGTATCTCTACCTGTCTGTCTGCTATCTCCTCTTGGATGCACTTGCATCACCTCAAACTCAACCTCTCTAAATCTGACCTCCTTTTCTTCCCCTCCTCATCTTCCCCCTCCTCTGATCTCTCTGTCTCCATTCCTCAGGAATCTACCACACTTTCTCCCTCCTCCTCAGCCAAGAAACTCGGAGTAACCCTGGACTCCTGCCTCTCCTACTCCCAGCACATCTCCACTGTAGCACGCATCTGCCGATTCTTCCTGAGCAAGATACGACGAATCCGACCCTTCTTCACCAACTACTCCATGCAACCCCTCACCCAGGCCCTGGTACTCTCCCGCTTAGACTACTGCAACTCCCTTCTGGCTGGCCTCCTTGCGTCAGCCACCCGTCCGCTCCAGCTCACCCAGAACTCCAGTTCAAGACTCTGGTACTCGCCTACCGATGCCTTGACCAGACTGCACCCAGCTACCTCCAGACCCTCATCTATCCCTACACCCCCACCCGGCCTCTCCGCTCTGCCTGCAGTAGAAGACTGGCTCTACCTCCTCTACGCTCCCCTGCCTCCAGAGCCCGCTCCTTTTCCACCCTTGCCCCGCAGTGGTGGAATGACCTTCCTACAGATGTCAGGACTGCCCAGTCCCTGACCACATTCCGGTGCCTCCTCAAGACTCACCTCTTCAGAAAGCACCTGTAGAACTCCTCTTTTCTTCCCCTGGGACACTTAACACCCTTACTTAAATGCGCTTTACTTGCTCTTAACTGCCCCCTATTTTACTGTATTTAATCCTGCACTTAACCCTTTGCAGCCCATTTATTCAGCGCGTCTCAGGCGCGTCAGGTCCAATTTATTTTCATATGCGCAGTATATTTTAAACGCTCTCTTTAAAGGTATTTTTTTTCAAAGTAAAACAGGTTTAAAAGGCACTGCATATCAACAGGACACTCAGTACTGCATCTCCAGCCCCGCCCCACCCCGTTTGCTGTATTTTTCACATACCTCTTCTAGTCGTGTATACCGATAAGTCAACTCCTGATTACTTGTTTTATCACCAAACTTCTCAATAATGTGATCCAAGTCATTATTTTATCGAACAAACGACTAGAGACCTGTGTGCTTTACATCTTTTTGATTATGTTTTGTTTTCCATTTAAATATGTTGCTTCTGCTATGCAAATGTTTGATTTGATGTTCATAAATAAAACTTTTAAGTTTTATACAATCGTTTGTCTTTCATTATCATATTACAGCTGTTTCAAAAGCTACCGGATAAAATTACCGGTTTGGCGCTTCTAGGTAGTTTGAAATTCCAGCACTTCTAGTTTTAAATATGCTGTAAATATTTGCCTCTTTCACCACGCCAATAAATGTAAAGCTTTATTTAGGTATATCCTTTCAAATATTTGTGAACAAAAGTTTGCACACCCTCCTATCTTTTCAATGCAAAATACTTTAATTCATGCCAGGGGTCGGACATGGGGGTGGGGGCAATCAATCTGTATATAAAGTGTATAGCTAACCTAATGCCATCAGAACAGAGTCTGATTTAAAGCACATTTTCCCCTATAAATAAAGGAGCTGAGCACACAAACATCAATGGAGAGCAGCACAACCCTATTACCTAGTTAATAATAATAATAATAATAATAATAATAATAATAATAATAATGAATTCAACTCACTTCAGTATTTTCAAATGTACCTCGCCGCCGCAGCTACATCGAAGTCCTTTGTGCTCGTTGCAGTTCCAATACATAGACAGGCATCAACCCGACAGTTCTCAAGGCGATTTCTTGTGGATGTTTTCATTGAGTTCATGTGGCTGAAGCCTCATTCGCAGCAACTTGTGTCAGGGCTCAGTGTCAGTAAAAGAAGTGACAGCCTTGCCAGTTCACTGTATTCATCCTCACTTGACTTAAACAAAAGACACCACAATTTGGTAACATCACTGCCACAGCAGTCAGTTGAAAAGTGTCTTGACAGCCTCATCATCGCAGTACAATGTATAATTTTGCTGGAGTCAATGTGCTTTGTAAATCTTGCAGCAAGTTTTTGAATTTCTGAGACTGGTGGCTTTTGTTTGCAGGGGTCCAAGTAAAGCATGCATTTCACCAGCTCTTTTTCAGGAAACCTGGCCTTGAATGCCAGTTTTGAAAAATTGTTATAAACTATTTCCTTTTATTTTCTGATTCATTTTATATTTTAGATGCATCAAACCTGAAATAATAATAAGGCTGAGCGTCCAGTTCCTATATATATGTGTGCTGTTTTATTATTATTTGTCTTATTGTTTGCAGCGCTGATGTAAAGCCACCACCATTATTTGTTATTGTTTTGTATTTTTGATTTTAAAACCTTGTGAGGATGCGTGACTGATCAGCTACTGATTATTTAACTAGCTGACAGTCACGCATCCTTACTAAACTCGTGCAGACTATGGCCGAGGGGTAATAAGATAATTAATAGCAAGTTAACCCCTCGGCCAGAATATAAAAGCCTGCAGCTTTCTTTGTTCAGGGAAGGGTTCAGAATGGAGAATAAGTGTGGAGAGGAGGTAATAGAAAATCTACTGTAAACAATTGCTATACCTGCTGGCTGAAAACCAGCACAATACTTGTTTGGTTCTGTTTGTTTGGCCAACGTGCCCTTTTGTTTTGTGTTTGTTTAAATCCTTTGTTTGGTTTATTATTTAATAAACGTACTGAGCACCGTAGCGCCTCAGTTTCGCCCCGCTACTTCACCACTGCAAGCCACCCTGTTCACATTTGGTGTCAGAACCGGGACAACAGTGCCGCCAAGCGTCAGGCCAGGAATACTGCAAGGGTTTTTTTTTGTAAAAGGAGTTTTTGGTTTGAAAAAAAATGGATAAAGTGGATGACTACATGGAGAGGTGGCATGAGCATCAGAGGGAGTTGAAGGAAGGAGGGGCTACAGGTGACTCGCCTGCCTGGAGTATGGGCACCTCCCTGACGTGTGCCCATATGAAGACCCTCTCTTTGCGCAGGCCTTTGATTGAGGTGAGGTGGAGACCGCAGAGGAGTGGATCTGCCTGAAGGCCGTACCATCGCCACAGGTGGATCAGGAAACCTGCCTCACCTGCCTCAAGAGGTGGAGTGGTGCTTTGCCGTCGGCGAGGTTGGGCACAAATCACCTCACCAACCCCCTCCATGGCAGTAGGTGGAACTGCCGGTCCTGAAGAAGGGAAGGAGGGGCGGTGCCAAGAAGGCGGCGAAGAAGCAGGTGCCAGTTCCAGCGCCCATGAGGGTGGAGCCCGAGCATCAAGAGCCCAAGAAAGGGAAGCCCAAGAGTGGTCGCTGGGATGGCTATCTTTGCCTGGTCGAGGCCTCAAGTTGGTGCCCTTCCTATGGGAAGGGGGGCCACTCTGTCAACTGCCCCCGTCCTGGAGAGGAGGAGGCGGGACGACCAAATGACAGCTGGGAAGCCTACCTCAGCGCTCTTGAGGCCATGAAATGGTGCACTGCCTGCGGGGAGTGGGGCCACTTCGTGGTCAACTGCCCCATTCTCCAAGAAGAGGAGAAGAAAGAGAAGCACCAGTTTGCAGAGGGAGAGGAGCCATTGCTGCCGTCTCCAGCACCTGAGGGAGAGGCCACTCCACTGGTTCCAGCACCCAGAGGGGGGGAAGCACAAGCGTCCAGCGCCCAGAAGGGGGGAGCCCGTGCATCCAGCGCCCAGAAGGGAGGAGCTCATGCATTCAGCGCTCAGAAGGGGGGAACCCATGCATCCTGGCCCAAAAGGGGGAGCCAGTGCGGCCAGCCCCAGAAGGGGGAGCCGGTGCAGCCACAGCCCAGGAAGGGGAGGCCCACAGGTCCAGAATTCAGGTCTCCAGCAGCAGAGGAAGGGTGCCTGCTGTTCCCGCCTCAGCCAGCAGAGAAAGAATGCCTGCTGGTTCGGGCCCCACCTCCACCCCCAGGAGCAGAGCAGCACTGCACTGCCTCTGCCTCCACCGCCTGAAGATTACAGGCCACACCCTCCTCCACCGCAATGGGAGGACTGCTTACCACTTCCACCTCCACCGCCGTGGGAGGACTACCTGCCGCTTCCACCTTCAACGTCATGGGAGGGACTGCTCCTGCCCTGCCTCGCTCCACCCAAGGATGCCTGCCTTGCTCCGCCCAAGGATGCCTGCCTCACTCCGCCCAAGGATGCCTGCCCCACATTGCCTGGGGTTGCCTGCTGCTCCGCATCGCCTGGGGTTGCTTGCTGCTCCGCATTGCCTGGGGTTGCCTGTTGCTCCGCATTGCCTGGGGTTGCCTGCTGCTCCGCATCGCCTGGGTAGCCACCAGTTACAAAGTATGAGGGAGAAGTGGAGCTCCCGCTGCTGCCTTCATGCCCAGGGGCTCCCTCCCAGGGTCCGCTGCTGCCGTCGCCTCCTGAGGGTCCGCTTCCAGCCCTGCTTTGCCGCAGGAAATACTGTGGCCGGAGCCCAACAAGGGGAAGGGGGAGGTCAGGAGACCACCCCCACAGGCCGACGGGCGCGCAGAAGATTGCCTTGGCCGGAGGAGCCGACCTGTGCATGGTCAGCCTTGCTACTGCCAGCAGGAGCGCTGACTGCCTTGCCAGCCATGGGCCCATTGAAGCCTCCCTTCCTGGCCCAAGACTTTGACCTGGACTGCTGAATTTTTAAGGGGGGAGGTGGCCTTTAAGGCCATGTGTGCTGCGCACAAGGGGGAGCATGTGTGGCGGAGTGTCCCGCCCCTATATATATGTGCGCTGTTTATTATTATTTGTATTATTTGCAGCGTAGATGTAAAGCCACCGCCATTATTTGTTATTGTTTTGTATATAAAAGCCTGCAGCTTTCTTTGTTCAGGGACGGGTTCAGAGTGGAGATCGAGTGTGGAGAGGAGTTAAAAGAAAATCTATGGTAAACAATTGCTATACGTGCTATATTTGTTTGGCCAACGTGCCCTTTTGATTTGTGTTTGTTTAAATCCTTTGTTTGATTTATTATTTAATAAACGTACTGAGCACCGTAACGCCTCAGTTTCGCCCCGCTACTTCTGGAGTTGAGTCGGTGTTTCTGGTCTGACATCACCACTGCAAGCCATCCTGTTCACAGGCTGCTATCTGAAATATTTTTTTTTCTTCTATTTTTACTTTAGCACTTTTTTCTTTATAACTTAAAATTTATGCATTTCACACAGTACTTCTTAGTGTAACTGAAAACAGTAGGTGGAGAGAAGAATTTTCATACAGTTCATACATATGCACACAATTGTTTGCTGCTCTAGAAAGAGTGCAAGCACACTTTGCTGCTCTAGAAAGAGTGCAAAGAAGAGCAACCAGAATTATCCCGGGTTTAAACGGAATGTCGTATGCAGACAGGCTAAAATAATTGAACAAAGAAGATTACGCAGTGATCTGATTCAAGCATTCAAAATCCTAAAAGGTATAGACAGTGTCGACCCAGGGGACTTTTTCGACCTGAAAAAAGAAACAAGGACCAGGGGTCACAAATGGAGATTAGGTAAAGGGGCATTCAGATCAGAAAATAGGAGGCACTTTTTTTACACAGAGAATTGTAAGGGTCTGGAACCAACTCCCCAGTAATGTTGTTGAAGCTGACACCCTGGGATCCTTCAAGAAGCTGCTTGATGAGATTCTGGGATCAATAAGCTACTAACAACCAAACGAGCAAGATAGGCCGAATGGCCTCCTCTCGTTTGTAAACTTTCTTATGTTCTTATCTTCTTAATTCTTAAGTGGTGATAATATCAGTGTAAATAGTTATTTGTTGAAAGAACAAGCTTACTTTTGTTCACAAATAAAGTATTTGTTTCTTTTAACTGAATTTTTGGTTGTGCGTCCTCCCTGTTCAGCCACCCAGCACACCCTCACAAAGTCACCCTAGAATCTAGATAAAGGTGTCTGATAATTGTGTGCAAGCAACAAAACTTTTGATGAAAGCATCATAAGGAATACCCTGGGCTTCCATATTTGACTGTTTTTCATAATAAAATGTCAATAAATAACAAGCCATGCACAAGATTTTAACACAATTGTAGTTTTTTCTGTCCCGCCTCATTCGCAGCGTTACCATATATAGTACACGAATACCATATATAATACATGGATGGAGGCTATATTTGCATCCTGAGCCATTCTAAAAAAAGGCATAATACCACAGTAGTGTCGTGAAAAAGTGTTAATTCCTCTAGAGGAAAATATTGAACTTGAACTTTGACCCATTCAACTCCTCAAGACCATCACTTTCAATTCAAACACAAAATGTCTCGTTTTCAATCACTCGACAACACCCACAGTACAGAAATGTTCATTAATGAGCAACAAAATGAGAATATGTTAAAAAAAGATGTAAAGCTGGTACATTCGTATCTCAGAGAAACTGGAGAAACTGATAATGACATAGAATGTCTGTACAGCAGTGAAAAACGAACTGTACTGCTGAACCTCATCTTCTTTAATATTAGCATCACAAGGGTATCCATGTGTTATAAAAAAATAATAGATGGGCATCTTCAGTGAGTTACAGGAAAACAATTCCATCTCGGGTTTCTGTGACAGTTTATAAATTACTCGACCTTCGGTCTCGTAATTTATGACGTCACAGAAACCATAGATGAAACTATTTTCCTGTAACTCACTGAAGCCCATCTATTATTCTATATATATATTAGCTCAAAGAGCCATCTGCCCAACATTTCGATATGTTGTACATATCTTTCTCAAGGGGGCATGTGTTTGAATCTAAACATTGGAGGTATTTAAAGGTTTTTGACGGCATGTGATTATATCCAAATCCAAATACTTTTTTCAATTTTTCTGAATTATTTTCTGAACTTCTTCATATGTATTCGTATTATTTAATTCACAATCTACAGATTTCATATAGTCATTATCACTATTCCCGAACCTTTATCTGCTGGTCTTATATCACCATCATTTAACAACTCAGTCATAGCTTGTTCTTCAATATTGGTTAAATTAAGTTTACATTGTTTTCTTTAGTCCTACTATAATTTCTTGTTTAACTACTTCAATATACATATACCATTTATCGCTTCCATCCGGAGGAGTCCAAGTGCTTCTACTATTAACCTTAATCCCATGCTCATAATTACCCTCTGAATCTGAGATATTTTCATTGAAAAAATATTCTGCTAATCTCATGTGTCTATCCCACTCCTTTAATTCGGTGGACAGTTTTAGTCTGTATAACCTTAAGTCCTTTACTGAGTACTGCTTTTTGGGATGTGGTTAATGCTTTACTTGATAAATGAAATACTACGTCTTCTGTTGTATCTTTAATGTATTTGGTACCATTTCCATTTTTGGGTCTCCTATCTTTCTGTTTTGAATTTTCTGTCCTATTCATGTTTAAATTATTTATATATATACAGTACTGTGCAAAAGTTTTAGGCAGGTGTGAAAAAATGCTGTAAAGTAAGAATGCTTTCAAAAAAAGACATGTTAATAGATTATATTTATCAATTAACTAAATGCAAAGTGAGTGAACAGAAGAAAAATCTAAATCAAATCCATATTTGGTGTGACCACCCTTTGCCTTCAAAACAGCATCAAGCATCAATTCTTCTAGGTACACTTGCACACAGTTTTTGAAGGAACTCGGCAGGTAGGTTGGCCCAAACATCTTGGAGAACTAACCACAGTTCTTCTGTGGATTTAGGCAGCCTCAGTTGCTTCTCTCTCTTCATGTAGTCCCAGACAGACTCGATGATGTTGAGATCAGGGCTCTGTGGGGCCATACCATCACTTCCAGGACTCCTTGTTCTTCTTTACACTGAAGATAGTTCTTAATGACTTTCGCTGTATGTTTGGGGTCGTTGTCATGCTGCAGAATAAATTTGGGGCCAATCAGATGCCTCCCTGATGGTATTGCATGATGGATAAGTATCTGCCTGTACTTCTCAGCATTGAGGAGACCATTAATTCTGACCAAATCCCCAACTCCATTTGCAGAAATGCAGCCCCAAACTTGCAAGGAACCTCCACCATGCTTCACTGTTGCCTGCAGACACTCATTCGTGTACCGCTCTCCAGCCCTTCGCTAACAAACTGCCTTCTGCTACAGCCAAATATTTCAAATTTTGACTCATCAGTCCAGAGCACCTGCTGCCATTTTTCTGCACCCCAGTTCCTGTGTTTTCGTGCATAGTTGAGTCGCTGGCCTTGTTTCCATGTCGGAGGTATGGCTTTTGGCCGCAAGTCTTCCATGAAGGCCACTTCTGACCAGACTTCTCCGGACAGTAGATGGGTGTACCAGGGTCCCACTGTTTTCTGCCAGTTCTGATCTGATGGCACTGCTGGACATCTTCCGATTGAAGAGAAGTAAGCATGATGTGTCTTTCATCTGCTGCAGTAAGTTTCCTTGGCCGACCACTGCGTCTACAGTCCTCAACCGCTGCCCTTTCTTTGTGCTTCTTCAAAAGAGCTTGGACAGCACATCTGGAAACCCCTGTCTGCCTTGAAATTTCTGCCTGGGAGAGACCTTGCTGATGCAGTATAACTACCTTGTGTCTTGTTGCTGTGCTCAGTCTTGCCATGCTGTATGACTTTTGACAGTAAACTGTCTTCAGCAACCTCACCTTGTTAGCTGAGTTTGGCTGTTCCTCACCCAGTTTTATTCCTCCTACACAGCTGTTTCTGTTTCAGTTAATGATTGTGTTTCAACCTACATATTGAATTGATGATCATTAGCACCTGTTTGGTATAATTGTTTAATCATACACCTGACTATATGCCTACAAAATCCCTGACTTTGTGCAAGTGTACCTAGAAGAGTTGATGCTGTTTTGAAGGCAAAGGGTGGTCACACCAAATATGGATTTGATTTAGATTTTTCTTCTGTTCACTCACTTTGCATTTAGTTAATTGATAAATATAATCTATTAACATGTCTATTTTTGAAAGCATTCTTACTTTACAGCATTTTTTCACACCTGCCTAAAACTTTTGCACAGTACTGTATATATATATATATATATATAGAGTCTCTGTAAGTCACCTTGGATTATTATTATTATTATTTGTTTATTTAGCAGACGCCTTTATCCAAGGCGACTTACAGAGACTAGGGTGTGTGAACTATGCATCAGCTGCAGAGTCACTTAAAATTACGTCTCACCCGAAAGACGGAGCACAAGGAGGTTAAGTGACTTGCTCAGGGTCACACAATGAGTCAGTGGCTGAGGGGGGATTTGAACCGGGGACCTCCTGGTTACAAGCCCTTTTCTTTAACCACTGGACCACACAGCCTCTGCTAAATAAACAAATAATAATATATATATAAAGGACCAAGAGGGTGACAAAGAACATCCAACATGTCCAGCTTTCTGTTCTCAGCAATGAGAACCATATTCCCGAACACAAGATGTTCTCTTTGTTTGTCCCCTTCACCCATTGCAATCGCTACTCCTGGAAATTCTGGTAAGCTTCTTCTCCCTTTTGACATGCTGTCAGTAGGTCAACACAGACCTCAGATGGTCTCCGGCCCCAGAGGTCATCCTTGGTCTAATGTCATGCAGATGTGCTCGAGCTTGCCGGCCATCAGACTGCACATGCATTTTGAACACTCTCAAATGCACAGCAGCCTGCAAGCTGCCGACCTGCTCAAATATGACTGATGATGATGATGAGCCGCAACTGTTGGACGGAGAAGATACATGTGATATTGATGATGACTAGAATGACATTTATCAAATTTTCTCAGTTTCTGTAAACCCACTTTGCCATACCTATTGGCACACAATTAGGCACATTCAAATGTGAATTCTCAGCATGTACATTTGTAGTTTACAAAGTTATCTTCATACTTTTCAGAAATAAAAGAAATCAAATGGTTGTCCATATTTTGGTCTGTTTTTACTGTTGGAATAAATTGTCCCTACGATATGGAAAAAAGTGGATTTTTTTTTATTTCCTAAAATATATCTAAACCTGTGGTACAAACCCCTACAAAATATACATCAGCACATGGATAATCTGATACAGAACAACATTCAGTTAACTGCATATGCCTAGGACCAACCAATTCTGAGCTGTGTCAAATTGGGCGGAAAATGGAGGCCATTTTTATAATGGAACTTAGCTGGGAATCTGGAATGTCCGTCACATGATTCCAGACAGTTCAGACACCAGGCTAACTGAAAACCATAGTGGCTTTTAGTCCCTCCATTTGGTAGTCAAATCTGGTCTGGCTCATGGACTAAGAGCAATGTTGTCAACGGGAGTCTCACAAAACGAAAGCAGCTGCTGGCCAGTGTGAACATCAAGAATCCCCACTGCAGGGCACCTCAGTGACTCTCAGGCACTGACACAGAGATGTCTGTGTGTGGTAAGTAATTATGAAGTTATATTTTTTTTTACGTAGCTTACATTTTTAAGATGTTTTCAAACATGACAACATTACAACACCACTGAGTATAATTTTTTAATTGGCAGTGGCTATATTCACAGATCTGACACGAAAACCGATTTTCTATTGTTATCAAATCAGCCAAAATATGTTTATTAAAATTCACAATAATTTATGCTTTTTAACAACTTAAATTGAAATAACTGCTTACCAGAGTTAAATTATATATTTTATTTTATTATTGTATTAAATCAGAGAATAAAAAGCTTAAAAGACACAGCCATCCCTACTGCTTTCATCGTATGGTAGACCTTGACTATGAGGTAATAACCTTAAGTCCTTTACTCAGTACTGCACCAATAAGTAAGATCATAAAAGTGTAATTAAATTCACTTTTACTTTTAAGGCAAATGCCTTTATCCCCTAAGTTGTTTCAGGTAGATAGATCAAATATAACTAATTTTAACTACACATTCAGCATGATTTTCAAAAGGGGCAAAATGAGAACTAGGTCGCAAAGTGATCTCTAAAACCTGATTTGGGTCACTGAATATATGGCTTTTAAAGGGTTTATATAAAATGTGTTGTGTACCCACTCCTTGAACATTTGAAAACAAAGTGATTTAGTTGCATAAATCAGGCTTTAAAAACAACTTAGTGACCTAGTTCTTATTTTTGAAAATAATGTCTGGATAGATTCAGACTTCAGTGTAGTGTACTTGAATGTATTTCAATAGTCATGGAATAGTTTTAGTCACATATCAGTTTTTAAAGCAGTTAAAACAGTTCTTAAAACTGTTTTTTGGTTTTAATTAGCATAAACACTTTGTCATGTTTTTGTTTCTTTGAAATTACAGAGGCAGAGCATTTAAGGAAAGATTCCCAGGATCACATTGATCATAACAGATGTGATGGCCCTGGAATGTTGATCACTCAAGACAAAGACAACAGGTTTGTCTAACACCATAGATTTCTGAAATGTCTAATATTTTGCTTACAGTTGCCTTGTTTCACACATCCAAGATTTGTGATATTACTTTTTAGTTTAATCCATCACAATATTAAACTAGCAGCATGTTGAAATTCTGTAGTATCATATTGTGCAGAATATTCCCCCATTCATACCATACATAAATACCATTTAACAATGGACTAATTAACCAATTTAGGTTCCAACATGTCATTTACGTAATTCAAATTTAGCTTCTTCTGTATACTGTAAAACAAGAAAATGTCGCGAGCAAGAAATGTTTGCTAATTTTGCGTTTATTAAAAATCTGCAAAATTAATGTGCCGTGAAATATATTTTTCATGCATAAGCGCAAACATTTATTGCATCAAAAATGGACCTTGAAGGCCATTAGTGAAATTAAGTTGCCACAAAAAATCCTGTTTTACAGTAGTTAAATATACACAAAAATAAACTAAATTACTTCTCTTTGCACTTATGGTCCGGAGTCTTTCATAGATAAATCAGCTAATTAACTGTTAGTTTCTGTTAATTGTTAGCTGATATATTCAATGTTCAATTATGTTGTTGCACCTTAAATCAATTTTGTTAAGCATGTGCTATGCTATTGTTGTATACTATATTTTGCTGTATTGTTGTATAATATATGTTGCAAAATATATTTACTCTGTATATAAAACTGAAATCTGCAGGTTTGATTTGCATGATGTTTTAAGAGTTGGGTGGCCTGATGGAATTAGATGTCTCTGGAGCTGAATGTGAACAACATACTGCGGAAATGGATCCTGACTTTACAGCTGGACCTGATGTCGACATCAATACAGATGTGCCACAAGAGGTTGTTTTTTACATACACAGTTTGGTGTAAGCTAAATACTGACGTTTTGTTTGCAGTCTGTCATTATAGTAAATGTATGAATAAATTAAAATGGAATAAAGTTACTCAAAATGCTTAAAACTCTCATGTATATTAATGTCACAATCTGAAAAGGTGAAAATAACACTTTCTTCATCTGTGTTGCGTTATTCACTTTATTGCACTTAGATAGGTTATCAAAATAGGAAAGGAGAGAGAAGTATATAGGTCCAATGTTTCGAGCTATACTTAATATTATCTGATAGTAATTTAGTTTCAGACAATCATTAGAAATCTTTTGAAGTAGCTTTCTTTTCCATTAAATATTGACAATGGTATTGTCAATATATTACGGTAACTATTTAGGCAAAATAGGAGGTAGTTCATATTCCTTTTTAATAAACGTACCTTGGGCAAAGACTGTTAATTGATTTTTGATAGGTATTTAAAAATACTAAATAATTAAAACATTTTTTAATGAAAAAAATAAATGAACAGGTTTTTACTTATATTTCCAGTTTTAGAGTTGCTGAGCATTTGATGTAGTTAAAAATGTTTTTTTATGTTGTAGACTCCACCTGAAGCTGTTTGAAAATTGGAACAGTCCATTGTATAAAAGAGCATCCTCAACTCTTGAACAAACTATTATTTTGCTGATGGCCTTTGTGGTGACAGCTGGATTGACACAAGAGGCTTTGAGTCAGCTGCTGCAAATACTGCAGTACTACTGCCAGCAGATTCACTCCTTCCATCAACTGGGTACTTTTTCAAGAAGTACTTCAAAAAGGACAACTTTTTTGTCAACTTGTACTGTCCAGACTGTGCAACTCTGGATAGCACAGAGGATAACACTTGTACTTCCTGTAAGACATACTCAAAGATTTAGCTGTTTAAAAATGGACATTTCTTTATTACAGTACCCTTAGTTCCACAATTGAAACATGTATTGGAGACACTGAAGCTTGGTGAACGTCTAAATTACTGAAACACATGAAAGCAAAACTCATTAGATTACATTTTGAATGGAAACATGTACAAAAAAATATACATACAAACCAACAAAAAATGAGTACTCTTTCAGTTTAACATTAAACTCAGATGGTGTTCCAGTGTTTAAGTCTTCAGGGTTTTTATATGGTCTATAATGTCCTTTATAAATTAATTGCCTCCCCAGGATCGAAAAAAGCGTACGCTATTGTCAGGTTTATGGTTTGGAGAAAATAAACCTGTAATCACTACATTTTTCATACCTTTCATTGATGAAATTAATGTTTTATCATCTTCAGGATTTCATTGGTACCATAATGGTAACACAATTCTATCATGTGTTTTCTGTTTGATATGTACCTGTGATAGTATGGCAAAGCTGTGTTCCAAAATATAAAACAGTTCAATGGAAAATGTGGTTGCAATTGGTGTGTTCATCCTGAAGTAACAGAATGAATGCATAAGGAAATGATAAGCCATGCACGGAGTGCTCATACTCCTCAATCAGACATTTATGGAGTGAAAGCACCTACCTTCATACTAATTCCTTATTTCAACTTTGTTTCTGGATTTATTGTTGACTACATGCATTGCATTGATCTTGGTGTAATGAGGCAACTTGCAACCTTGTGGTTTGATCGTATTTATCGTAAAGAGGTCTGGTATATTGGAACAAAAATAAACAACATTGTCCACCATCAAACATCACGCGACCTAGATCTGTGAAAGTAAGAGCATATTGGAAAACTGAATGGAGAGGATTTCTTCTTTTCTATGCTCCTCTTGTTTTGAAGTCAATGCTATCCACCAGATTTTTTCATCATTTTTTGGTTTTGTGTAATGCAGTCTATACCTTACAAAACAAATCTGTTTCTCAAATAGACCTGTTTAATGCATCTATATATCTACATAAATTTGTACAAGACTTTGAAAAATGATATGGCAGTTGTCACATATCATATAATGTTCATCAATCGCTCCATATTCCAGACACTATAAGAAACTGGGGACCACTGTGGTGCTGTTCAGCATACAGTTTCAAATCATGCAATGGATTCTTGTTGAAATTATTTCACGGCACTCAAGCCATACCACTCCAAATTGTTTCCTCATTTTTCCTTCTAAAGCAGGTTCAGCAGTTAGGGCAGGAAACAATGAGTGAAGCATCAGAATCAATAGGAAGTTTGTTCTATCACTTGCTTGATGGGTACTGCAGTACAAAGCAAGCTAAAATAATTTCTGGGGCTGTTGTGTTTGAAAGTGGTTACAGAAGGACATTAAACATATTTGAAAAAATTGCTGTAGAAAACAATCTAAATGCATCTGTTCAGGCTGTTTTTTTCATAAAGTTCTAGTAAATTCTCAGCTTTATCAGAGTGTCTTACAGATGGGTTGAGGAAAAGAAACAACTCAATAGTTAAGATTTGTGAAGGTAAATCAGATCTGATTCATTCTTTTTTAACAGTGACAACTAATGACAGAATAGAACAGAAAACAAAATAAAATAAAAGCTTTTCTCTTAGATGCAGCACAACAGGTTTGACTATTGAACGCATCCAGTTTGTGGAATGTATAAATTCCCATGATCTCACTGCAGTTAAGGTCACAGACTTGTCTGAAAAGTATGTGGTGTCTTTAAGTGGCAAAGAATATATTATTTGTCTCTTGCCAAATAACTTTGAAAGAGATTGATTCATTTTTTGTGTGCAAGTGATCAAATAATGTAGATACAGACATAATGGTGTTCAAAAACAAATAATATTTGTGTAATTTTGCAGTGTTTTGATTGTATGTACATATATTGATAGATAGATGTGTATACAATTGTAAAATTAATTATAACCACAATACATATTTGTATTTATTTATCGCAATGTAAATAGCCTATATTGATTGATGTGTGTCTCAAATTTGATCATATAAGTACACATCTTGCAATTTATTGTACCAACAATGGTAAAAAAACAGGAATTACATTTTAAAGCACATATTGCCTGAAACTAATAATCAGTTAAATATGTAATGTATTATATGTACCATGTTTAAGCTGTATTTGTAAAAGTTGTCTATCATAATATTGAGTTTCAATAAACTGGCTCCTTTATGAAGACACATTGTTATTGGTTTTCATTATGCTTTTTGCTTTGATCCATGCTTTCAAACTTGTCCATTGCTTTCACACTTTCACTTTTCTAGGTATTTACAAAGATTGCAAAAAATGTTTTTAATACTTTATTGTTAGCAACATGTTGAATAAAGAGTAGCATGAGGTTCATAATGTTTAATTCAAATGTTCAACATGTCTTGATCTTACCTCATGTGGTCCTGACCAACGTTCATGTTGTTGGAGGTGAATCCTATAATCACATGTGATCAGCAAGCATTTACATGTTATACTAGCCAACCACATGTGGTTATCCTGTGGATTTACTGAGGGGCAATGGAATTTGTATGTGGTCTGTCACAGGATGGATTGAGCGGAGACGTCAGACCAGGAAGAACAAAGGACACAGACATGACTGGTGAGTGATGACAATGCGCTGTTCCGCATTTTTTGTAAAACAAAAAGTTTAAACAGACAAAAACACTTTGTAAAAGAAAACGGCGCATTGGCCAAAACAGACAGACAAAACGACACTAACAAACTGTGGACGAACAAATACGTATTGTGCTGGTTTAAAAGCCAGCATGCTTAACAATTGTTATTTCTTTTCTTATTCTTTTACCTCCACTCCACACCCCTTCTCCGCTTCTCGAACAGACAACCTAGAGTCAGTGCTTCGTGCCTTTATATATACAGTTGTACCGGGATTCAATTACTAATTAATTATTCACTTGAATCCCAGCACGTTAACTAATTTGCGCAACCCCGTGCTCACATACTATTACATACTTTATCTGCACGTAAAGTGATTGTGCAATCCCTGTGCCTAATATTTATACTATATATTGTCTATTTTAAATCACTCGTGCTACGCAGACCCATTTATATCCCGTGCACTTATACCTACACCAACAATAACACACTACATACAACAGATAACACATAAAATACGCACAGGTGCAGGGCACACTGCCACAGGTCACATGTGAAAAAATATGAAAAAGATGTTATCACATCTTATAACATGTGATAACATACGGTTCACATGCCAATCACATATGGATTTTCCAAAAGGGAAATACAAATAAAATAAAGCAAATACAGTACATATAATAAATAAAGACAGCATTACCTGTATATGTTTCTTTATTAAAAATACAGAAACTAAAATAACTCAAACTCTCTCTCTGTCTGAGCTATACACAGGCTGTCAGGGAACGCATCAATACACCAAAAACTGTGTAGTAGTACTTTAGTACCGTAGGGGTAGCCAGCTTCAGTCATATACAAACTGTATACAAAGTTTTAAACAGAATGTTTTCAAGTCAACTCCCTTAAGGATACATTAAACTCACACAAAACTGTGGCTGCAGCTAAATAACCAAATACTCTTCACTAGATTAGGTCATCTACTACCCCCAGGTCTCACACAGTTTTACAATTACAAAACTAGTCACAGGACTGAACAATTATAGGTTTCTTGTGAGAAAATCCAAAGCAACAATCTGAACACCCCAGGCAGCACATCATGGCGGGTCCCCAGCTGCTTCTCGATCTATCTGTGTGTGATTTCCCATCTCTTGCTCCAGTGGAACGAAGGCTTTATTATGTACAGGTAATCTTGGTAATGATTTGTTAAGAAGGGGAAACCAAAGGGATCGATCCTAAAACAAACAAGCAAATTAGCAAAAAAGTAGAAACATGCATTTTTACAACCTGCTACAAAGACAGGAATCACATTAGTTTTTCATTCATAAAAAAATTAATTGCAATGTAGGGTTCCATCTCTCAGTCATTTGCAAACATTTGATCAGCGGATGTGCATCTATTCAAGCTATTATTAGAGGTATTTATAAATTTAGAACTAAATTAATGGATTAAACAATACAGATTAAGGGTATTGCAATTATAAAAACGTTACTAAATATCTTTTTCACTGAGGTCGAGAGATGGACAGTGGACTGTGACACCTGAAAGGTCTGGGTCTCCCTTGTATTTCTACTGATGTTAATTTAAATTAATTTCCATCTGATAGCTGTTCAGTGGTCCATGTGTACATTTTTCCAGTTCAGTCTGACCCCTTGTGGAAAGGTGTTCTCACCACAAATCCAGCATTCCTATTGACAGCTCTCTCAAAGAGAGGTCAAGCACAGATTTGATGAGCCAACCACCAACCTTGTCTCTCAAACACCAAGCCTAGTGTACTAGGAGACCATTTTGGGAAGCATGATACTGCCAAGGAATCTATTTAGAACAAACATGTATCTTAACATGAATTACCCGGAAACATACAGAAACATGAATTACCCGGTCACCAAAGGGACTGAACATATAAAAATGTGAAAATAATGAGTCGGTGTGATGGGGTGCCAGCTCGCCCCTATAATTTGTGTTATAATTATCATTTTTACTGTTGTTTTCATTAAGTGGGATAGCGCCACCTGGAGACTCAGAGCGAAGTGCAGTTTTTTGTTTTGTTTTGTTTTTGGGAGAAAAAAAAATGGGCAAGAAGAGCAGGCAGCAACAGCAGCAGCAGAAGCTGCAGCCACAGACCTTAAAAGGCAGGTGAAACTCTTTGTCTAGTGGAGTGGTTTTGTTTGGAGAGACACAGAGTAAGTGTTGTCTGTAAAAATGTGTATAAATACCTGTTTAATTTGTTTTATTTTGTTCCAGTGTTTTGTTGAAAAGCCTTTGTTTTGTATTTATACCTTTTGTTTGGCCCTCGTGCCTTTTTATTTTGTCGTTTTGGTAAATTAAAGTATTTTGTTTCACTGCATTTTCTGACTCTGAGTTTTCCATCTGTGGCTATCCTACCACAGTCGGTTTGATCAGTCAGACACTCAGTTCAAACTAAAAGGCAAGCATACTTATTCCGTATGGATGACACAGTACAACACCCTACTTATTTAGTATGCATCAGTGTTGTAGATCTTGACTCTGAGACAATGGTCTGTGACTATGTGATGTAGAGAGAGGAAAGTAGAGCTTCAGTGATATAGCTGGTATGCAAACTAAAAAGCAAATGTGAAAAAATATATAATTGCCTGGCCATCCATCACAGTACATGACTGTTTTTTTATGTACATTTTGCAGTAAGGCTCTAAAACCAATCAATTATAATGCTTTCCTCACAGAAAGAGTATCTGAAGAATCTTTTCTTCTGGGATTTCTACTGCTTTTTTTTAAATCGATATATACATCTAGAAATGCATTGTAATGTTTTGAATAGATATATGAAATTGCCTTTTACAAGGGCAGAAAGTCAGCAGTATTTTAAGCTCTGAGTGCTTGTGTATTTTGTTATGAAGCTAAGTGCATTAAAGATATTAGGCACAGGGGAGATATGTTTGTTCAGCTACTGAAAATGAAAGCTTCTAAACTAGTGATCCCAACTGACTCACTGGTTAATTTATAATTAAAACAATTTTTCAATGGTAATACATTGCTCTACATGGACCAAACATAATATGTTTTACAGATTATCTATGTGGAATGAAGACATAAAAAGATGAAGGGCCTTAAGTGAACAAAATTAATTGTGTCTGCACGTGGATCCCAAAACAGAATTTAAGTTTTTTTTTTTTTGCTCTGTTTTCCCGTTCCCTGTGCAGAATGATTAATGATTTGTGTTTTCTTAATTTCAGGATTGCTACGAAAGACAGCTGAACAAAAGAAGGATGAAAACATTTTTAGACATATTCACAATATTGACTGCATGGCAACAGAGGCCAGGTACCAGAGATTGTTTTAATAGTAATAATAATAATAATAATAATAATAAACTTTATTTGCTATAGCGCCCTGTGACAGCAAGACAATGATTCTTGGTGGTAAATCTCCCTCCCGACCTGTGAGGGTGCTAAGTAACGGGAACAGAATACCCTGGACTGTTTGGCCTGACAATTTATTCCCAGGATTAAAAGGAAGTCTGTCATGTAGAAAGGGGGTGGAGCTTCGGTGCACTAATGCATCGACCTGGAAGGTAAACGATGTGGCAGCCGCGGATTGGAGGATCGGCTACAATCGTTTACCAAGGGGTCATGTATGACGGTACAAAATGACCGGGATGAAGCGACATCATCTGTTCCTTCGTTTTGGTTAAAGAAAGAACCTGGAAGGACCTGTGGATTGTGAAATCGTATCGTGAGTATTTGTTTGTTTTTGTCTCTAATTGTTTATTATTATTAGTAGATGGCTAACACGTCCGGAGCTGTCGCCAGAGGCCAGCATGAACCCGGACATCACTACACCTGTGTCACAATAAATAACTGTAATCACACCACGAGCACTACAGCATGAACCTGGACAGCACTCCACCTGTGACACAATAAATAACTCAAACCGAATAAATTGGAATAAAACTATATAAAAAAATATAAAATATTATAACGATATAAAAGCCCTATTATAAAAGTATGTTTTTAATTTATTTTTTAAAATTGCCAATGTAGGTGCATCTCTCACTGTGCATGATAGAGCATTCCAGAGTTCAGGTGCCCTGTGACTGAATGCTCTACCACCTGTCCTTTGCTTTAAAATCCTTGGGATCGGAGTGGCCGGCCAGGGGCACACGGGACTAAAAGATCCTTCAAATAGGCCGGAGCCAAAGAGTTTAGGGCTTTATAGGTGATAAGAAGGACCTTAAGGTCAATCCTGGACAGTACCGGGAGCCAGTGGAGGGCTGCTAACACTGGGGTAAAGTGCTCGTTTTTTTGTTTTGGTTAGCACCCTGGCTGCAGCATTTTGTACAAGCTGCAATCATGACAGAACAATTTGGAATTCCAGAGAACAGGGCATTGCAGTAATCAATCCTAGAAGATATGAAGACATGCATCAGTCTCTCAGCATCGTGCTGTGAAAGGAAGCGCCTCACCTTGGCAATATTTCCAAGGTGAAAGAAAGATACTTTAATTATATTCCGAATATGTGGCTCAAAGGAGAGGTCAGGGTCAAAAATTACACCTAGATTCCTCGTTTCAGTTTTCTGAGAGTATGAGAAACTATCCTCTGTGAAGGCGGACAGATCTATGTTTTTTTATTTTTTATCTTTTGATCCCAAAATCATTATCTCTGTTTTATCTGAATTTAACATAAGGACATTATTTGACATCCATATCACATTTTTTATAGAAGAGACACCACCTGGTTTTAGAGACAGATATAGCTGGGTGTCATCAGCATAGCAGTGAAAGTTGACCCTCTGTCTATGGACAATGTCACCCAAGGGCAGCATATATAATGAAAATAAAATTGTCCCAAGAAGAGAACCCTGAGGAACGCCACAAGTAACCTCAGATTAAGGAGATGTCGTCCCCAATTTTAACATATTGTTGCCTATTTGAGAGATGTGATTTAAACCAGGACAATACAGTGCCTGACAATCTCACAAGATGCTCGAGACGGTCAATCAGGGTGGCATGGTCAATGGTGTCAAAAGCTGCACTTGGATCTAAGAGAACAATGACTGTAGGCAAACCCGTTCACCACTCTTACTAGAGCAGTTTCAGTACTGTGTCGCGGGCGGAAACCCGACTGGAATTTCTCACATATGTCATGGGCTGCTAAAAAGGAATTTAATTGGTTACCTACCACTTTCTCTATTTGGGACTGAAAACCCGTTGTTTTGAACAGTGCAATACACATTGCTGGGTGTTGCCTGTAATTATTGTTTGGTCACCAGACCTGGATTACAAATTAAATCTATTTTCTGGTTGGATTATCACGGTCTGTCTCTTCATTGCGCACCGCATCATTCCTACACCTGTACCCAACCAACCACTTTGCCACAGTCAGTTTTTGGAATCCAGAGGTGAACAGTATGATCCTCACTGGTTGACTGATTTGCTTTCCTCATGGATCAGACATCCAAACTTGATGACCTTAATCTTGAACTTCAAGGTAAAGCATAAACTGTTACACAAATGATTGGATCAGAAAGTGCCTTCAAAATGAAACTAGAGCTGTGGATGACCCTGTTCCAGAAAGGTACTTTTCATCACTTCTCTTACATTCAAAAGAAAGTTGAAGGAAACAACTAATAAGACTGTATGCTGAGTATCTTTACAAGATCACAAAGGACTTTGCGACAAAGGACTTTTTCTGACTTCACCTGTATCAAGCCATTGGCCACTTTCATTACTAACCCATTCGTTGTTAGTGATATAAATGAAATCGCTAATCAGATTGCAAGTGTCTTTCTTTGCAATGCAGCTGACCTGGAAATGGAAATCATAAACTTGCAAACAAATGTGCAATTAAAGACAAGATCATCTCAGCCAGATTTCTGGTCATTAGTAGATTAACTCAAATTTCCACTTCTGAAAGGAGTTTCCCTTTGATTAAGTGTGGGTCGACATATCTGAGAGAAGCTGGATTTTCAACTATGAAAATACTGAAATCCAAGTTCCGGTCAGCTGTGACAGATGACCACCTTAATGACAATGCGAATGGCAGCGACACATTACCCACCAGACTACAAAAAATTGGCTGAAAATATGCAATGCTATAGCTGCTATTTTGTTATGATTTTGAAAGAATGGTTATAAGAAATTTCTGAACAAATTAAGCACTGCCTATACTACAGTATGTAAAACTATATGATATTTGGCATTGACTAATTGTGAGTTTCTATATAATTTATAGATAATGGTACTGGTTCATCACATGTCATCTTAAATAAAAGAAAAATAATTAAAAATACAACATAAAGGGTCCTCCAAAAAGTATTTCTTATATGGAAAACTATAAACATGTAATTCAACATGTTAACATAACATTATTCAGCAGGTTTCATTCAACTTTATGAAGCAAAATTAGTTAATTATATAGGGTGATGCAAAACTTTTGGCCATATCTGTAAAGAAATTACTATTTGCGTTTAAAAAAAACATCATACGCAGATTACAGTATAGCCAAATCAATTTGAAACATCTATAGTGCCTATAGAAAGTCTTCACCCCCTTTCAAAATGTTCACCTTTTGATGCCTTATAGCCTGGAATTAAAATGCATTAATATATATATATATATATATATATATATATATATATATATATATATATATATATATATATATATATATATATATTTCATTTATCTACACATCCTACCCCACAACTTCCAAGTGAAAAAAAAAATTCTAGAAATTTGTAGAAAATTAATTAAAAATAAAAACTGAAATAGCTTGGTTGGATAAGTGTCCACCCCCTTGTAATAGTAATCCTAAATTAGCTCAGGTGTAACCAATCGCCTTCAAAATCACACACCAAGTGGCGTCCACCTGTGTTAAATTGTAGTGATTCACATTATTTCAGGATAAAGTCAGCAGTTCCTGTAGGTTCCCTCTGCTGGGTAGTGCATTTCAAAGCAAAGACTCCAAGGCACTTTCAAAAGAACTCCGGGACAAAGTTGTTGAAAGGCACAGATCAGGGGATGAGTATAAAAAATGTCAAAGACCTTGAATATCCCTTGGATCACGGTCAAGACGATTATTAAGAAGTGGAAGGTGTATGGCACCACCAAGACCCTGCCTAGATCAGGCCATCCCTCCAAACTGGATGACAGAGCAAGAAGGAGACTGATCAGAGAGGCTACCAAGAGGCCAATGGCAACTATGCAAGAGCTACAGGCTTTTATGGCCAAGACTGGTCAAAGTGTGCATGTGACAACAATATCCCAAGCACTCCACAAATCTGGCCTGTATGGTAGGGTGGCAAGAAGGAAGCCATTACTCAAGAAAGCCCACCTTAAATCCCATTTGAAGTATGTAAAAAAACACTCAGGAGATTCTGTAGCCATGTGGCAAAAAGTGCTGTGGTCTGATGAAACTAAAATGGAACTTTTTGGCCTAAATGCAAAGCGTTATGTCTGGCGCAAACCCAACACAGCGCATCACCAAAAGAACACCATCCCTACTGTGAAGCATGGTGGTGGCAGCATCATGTTATGGGGATGTTTCTCAGCAGGGACTGGGGCACTTGTCAGGATAGAAGGGAAAATGAATGGAGCAAAGTACAGAGAAGTCCTTGAGGAAAACCGGCTGCCCTCTGCAAGAAAGCTGAAACTGCGACAGAGGTTAACCTTTCAGCATGACAATGACCCAAAGCTACACTGGAGTGGCTAAAGAACAAAAAGGTAAATGTTCTTGAGTGGCCCAGTCAGAGCCCCGACCTAAATCCAATCGAAAATTTGTGGCATGATTTGAAGATTGCTGTCCATCAACGCTCCCCAAGGAACTTGACAGAGCTTGAACAGTTTTGTAAAGAAAAACGGTCAAATATTGCCAAATCTAGGTGTGCAAAGTTGGTAGAGACCAATCCCAACAGACTCACAGCTGTAATTGCTGCCAAAGGTGCTTCCACCAAGTATTAACTCAGGGGGGTGGAGACTTATCCAATTATGATCTTTCAGTTTTGTATTTTTAAAATATAACTTTTTTCCCCTTAACAGTGTGGAGTATGGTGTGTATATAAGTGGAAAAAAATCCTAATTTAAATGCATGAAACTCTGAGGCACTGACACAACAAAATGTGAAAAAAGTTCAAGAGGGTTTAGACTTTCTAATGGCACTGTATGTATATATATATATATATATATATATATATATATATATATATATATATATATATATATATATATATATATATATATATATATATATATATATATATATATATATATATATATATATATATATATACTATTCATGCTTTCACTCCAACTACATAACCACTACGCTACACAGATTCACATCTTAACCCTTTCAACAGACTAGGCTACTATTTACATTTACCCTATCCAAATGGCAATGCATTGCCTCAATATAGGTTGAACAATGTTGATATTCCCATAATGTGTGTGTTATTATCCATTAAGTGAAAAAAGAAGTGATATCTGAAACAAAAACACATTGGAAATGTGAAAAAAACGACAAGTTATCAAAAGTGCCCAGCCGTTTAAAGTGGAGATATCAAAAACGCAAGTTTCAATAAACCATTGGGGCAACCTTGCCCAGCACAAAGCAAATAGGCACAACTGTAAAAGCGGTTTAAGCAGATCATGTACTTTTAGAAACCGTACTTAATGACATCTTTTAAAATTGCTACCGAAAAGTACAGAGCCCCTAAAGGGACATGGTGTGAATTAAAAAAGGTTAGTGTTGCGTGCTCACGAGAGAGTATCTTGTGCATACAAGTTATTATCTCCTTTTAATAGACAACAGTCATAATTATGTGATAAGTGAAAGATATGACCCATCACTCCTGATGCAATTTTTCAACTGGTGCATGACTGTGCTGATCCATGCTTTTGTTATACTTGAAACTGTCAGCAGCCATGATCCTAGTGGAAGCTTTCAAGAACAATATTTTGTAAAATCAGAACACCTTAAGTACCATATCTAAAGTAGGCAGTATAAACAACACAGCAGTGTATTAGAGAGACAGTAAGTGCTGCTCACGAGATGAATGTTATACACATGAGATACTAACCTTTTTTAATTCACACTGTCATTTTGGGGGTTCCGTAGAAAAGATGTAATTCAAGGAAAAATAAAAAATATAATAGTTATTAAAACAAACATTATAAAAAAGTGTTTATTCCATTTAAAAGTCTTGAACGTTTTTATATATCTATATTTTGTGATGTTTGTGTAAGTATATACTATTTTTTCAGTTTGACCTTTTACAGCTTTACAACAATAACAACCATTTTGTTAACAAGTAAATTAGTTTAGAAATAAAATAATCTATTCCAACGTTTCACTTAGATTGCCTGAAGAACTGAAATCTGCAGTAAACAGCAGTGAGGAATACTTGTCTTTTGCTGGCTGCAGTCGATGAAAAAGATTTGCTGGAAAAAAGATTTACTGCACATCCATATGGTTAACTGCATAAGAGGACCATTTAAAAGGTTTGTAACTTCACTTGACTCAAATTAGACCTTGTTTACCCCTCCTGCAATTTTGATGTACAAGTTTTATTTTAGGGACACTGTACGCACTGAACTAGTACGCACTGAACTGGTCGAGAGACAACCAGGTAACAACTAGGAAAATCCAAACAGCTTGGTTCTTAATTTCAACGTTTCTCTCTCTCTCCACAGGTACTTTTAAATTCCGTGCTGCTCACCCCGACCCCCAGATGATAACCCAAGGACCACAAACCAGTCAAGTAAAACTCAAGTTTCTTTATTACACCATTATTTACACACATACATATTAAAGTTGGATAGATAGCTACTGAGAAAATAACACATTGAAATCTCTACAAGTCAATTCTTATATAAGGGTAGTATGCTATGTGCACACAATGAATTCTTTCCATGAATTGCATGGTCACATGTACCACAATTCAAGCTTCCAGTTAGAGGTAAGTATAATACATGTAAACAAACGACTAGTTAGCAGCACATTAATCCGTCATATAGTACGCCTAATATATGTAAACAAGAACGACTAGTTAGCAGCACAGTAATCAATCATATAATATGCCTAATATAGGTAAACAAAACGACGAGTTAGTAACACAGTAATCATTCATACAGTATGTCTGATATATATAAACAAACGACTAGTTAGCAGCACAGTAATCAATCATATAGTATACCTAATATATTTAAACAAGAACGACTAGTTAGCAGCACAGTAGTCAATTAGACTCCCAAGGCCAGGCCAGTCCCAAATGTTCACTCACGCTCCTCTATGACACCAAGAGACAGTCTTGAAGATCATCCAGGGTTGAAATGGACCCACTTCCCGTCATCTACTGGTCCCCCAAGACTCGCAGGCACTCGTTAGAACCCGTTAGGGCTGGTATACAGCTCAATGAATTCATCCCCTTGTACAATCGTACCCCACAAAACCCTCGGCCCGGGTACCATATGTCGTGTATTTTTCCGGTTCTCACAGGTCCTTCTTTTCATCTCCTTTCTGCTCTTGGCCAATTCCAAACCTTCTCTGCCATTCCTGGATTACTGCAACAGTTCCTAGGTCACCCAAACTCCTTCCTGTGGCTTCCCATGTTTCTCTCCCTGGTGTACTGAAGTAGCAGTTTATATAGGGTAGGTAAGGCTGTTAATAGCTGGATGAATTTCAGCTGTGGATGGTTTGTCAGTTAATGGCCATTTTATCTATTTAAGTCCTTGTGCTATAATACAACAAAACAAAAACTGCTACTCCAAACAGTGTGTACTGCTTCTCCCTCATAAACCAAAAGGGGTAAAAACAATAAAAACTAAATCAATCAAACACAATTCAAACAAGTGAAATAGAATAAGTGCAATAAACAATTAGTGACAATAATTAGTGCAAAAAAAATCTTTCCCCATAACTAAATTTGGTCACTTGTGACATAATAACATAGTCCACACTGGTGTACAGCAACATACTTATCAAAGCTTTATTTGGCATATTTGTCTGAAAAGAGATAATCTACACAGACCAAGACAGATGACCACACTTAAGCTGACTATTTATTTCTAGAACTGTAAAAGTGAAATACTTTAATAATGAATCAAAGGTTAAACTAGTAAGTTAAAACAATGAAAAGAGCACTTTACAGTGCTGAAACCAATCTCTATAATATATATATATATATATATATATATATATATATATATATATACACACAGTGCCTATAGTAAGTATTCACCCCCCTTGGACGTTTCACAGTTTGTTCTGTTACAATCTTGATGCATTTAAATTGGATTTTTTTTCCTTTGATTTACACAACCTACTCAACACTTTCAATGTGAAAAAATGGGGGTTGAAAAAACAAATCAATTAAAAATAATCTTACCATTCCACGCAGTTTACAAACTCCAAATTCTCCCTCCACTGTCATGACTTATGTGGCGAAGAATTCACATACCACACATATTCCTCACACTATAAACAGTGTGTGTCTAAAACATATTATGACTTTAAAGGGGAGGTAAATCGCTTTATCACGCTAAGCTGTACAATTGACCAAAAACTCAGTGAAAATCCAGTTTGTGATGTAACCTTGCACACCTTTCTACTGTACCTAAAGGCCATACCAAGCAATCTTTATTATCTGAGATCTGCTGGAAGTAGCCCTGGCAAGCTTCTTTAAAAAAATACAGTACGACCTTCTTTGAATAAATATTAAAAAATAAGCATACAGTATGAGGGGTACACGTGGCGGGCCGCTGAGGTACCATCGAGCACCATCCCTGTGAGTCTCCTTTGCAGGAGACAGAAGAAGGGCTTGATGCCCAGCGCTTATAACGGACCGGACAGAGGGCATCCTTGACATACTCCACTTCTGAAAGTGAGGGGTACTGTCAGGGACCAGTTAACCTTCAAAAGTCATTCAGCAGAGACGTACAGCATTCGGAACAGGCTAACGAATCGCGGTCCGAAACCGAATGCTTGCATGGTCCAAAGAGATAATCGTGATCCACCCGGTCGAATGTCTTCTGACCAGTCCTCCTGCTATAATGCAACAAGTCCTGAACCAGGAAGATGTTATCAAATATCGTCCGGATCGGGACAGTGTAGGACTGGTCTGGGTGGATCACATCTGCTAGCACAGACTTGAGCCTCAGAAAGATGGCCTTGGCCACATTGTTGTAGTCTTTGCATTGCAGTGATAACGGGCGTCGGTTCATGAGGCAGCGCAGATCCCCTTTTTTCATTGTATCCATTTGAATGGCTTGTCTCTCCTCTATATTAATTGGGTGTGTTACCGATTAATGTTATAATGTCATCCATAGGTAATGCAAGACTCCCAGTAAAAGGATAAAGGAAATTAACACTTTTTAGTTTGTTTTGGTTTTAGAAAAATGACAATTTATGTAGTGCAGAGTAATCTACAGCAATTTTCTGAGGGCAGCTGTCTCTTTGAGACATCAGGGTAAAAGGAATGATATATATTCCATTGAAATTCTTGGAAAAGTAATAATAAGAAAGACTGAATCTGCTTGGCTTGAATGCACTACTAGTATGACAGACAATTTGGAGCTCTTGGTTTCATTCATCTATAGGTCTCAAGAGAACCAGCAAGGTCCCTTCTTTAAATAACTTAATTGTCACAATATAATTTCATCTTTCTCCCTGGCATCCTTGGGAACAATTTCTCTATTATTTCAGTTGCCATTGCATGACATCTCATTGACAACTGTAGCCCATTGGGCTTATGCAGCCTATTTTTAATTCAGAAGGCACCTTATGAAAGTGTCACTTTTTTATCCTAAATCCCTTTGAAAGATAGCATGTTGCACTTGCATTGGGATTTTCTGTTCTCTGTAACATGCAATACCTTGACAGCTGTCACGTAGCATCAAGAAACCATGGGTGAAAGTGACCAATGATCATTTTGACTGAAACTCCTGGGGCAAAACCAATCTTTTGGCTGGGGGTCTGGGGGAAGGCTAGGCCCCCGAAGATCTGGGGTAAATGCTGTCAGATGCATTTTCAGCCGTTATGGACCACTTTTAGAAGCAAATTTGAACTTGACTTGTAGAAAAAGAAATTCAGAAATTACTTCACATACAACTTGTCATTTTACCAGATGGATCAACCTGATAAATCACACAAGGCTAGTTAACAAATATTAACAAACATTAAACATGAAACGTTACTCACCAAACCTTTTACATGTATATAATTTTATAAAACCTCAGCTGCAAAAATCATATACAATCAGATGTCATAAATACACGGTTGTGGCAAAGTGGTTTGCAGTGCGCAGGTGTAGAGGTGATGCAGAGCCAACCTGATGCAGAACCAACAACAGTTCACAGTGAAAAGAAGCTTTATTGTTGCTTAAATAATAAGACTGGCTATACACAGCAATGTGTAAAGTCCAGTCAAAACCCACGGGGTTCAGTCCCGAAATAATACTTAATACTAACACACACCTTAAACACATACATGATCACAATTCCCAAGTGAGTGCTCCTAATGCAATACAATAATGGTGAAACAGTAGTGTAGTGTGGTCCGGGGTTGGTGCTGGCTTTTTAGCGGCAGCTCCCGCATTTGTTTGCAGTCTACAAATGACAAACGACACAGTTATTGAGACATACAAAACAACACGAAACACTCATGGTTATATCACAGTTGTCCTTTACAGGTCCTCACATAACCATAACAAATGGAACAGATTGCTTCGACATATCCATTGATATACCCTCAGTCATGCCTCCTTCGGTAGCGAGTGCAATCGCTTTTCCTCCAATCCGCGATTGCCACATCACCTACCGCATTAAGGCCATGACTTCTGGTATTGTGACTCCACTCCCTTTCTGGATGGCCGACTTCCGACTTTCCCTGGAATGAACTGCCAACCCATCCACTCCGGGACACACTGTTCTTGCTATACAGCGGGAAGGAGATTTATGACTTGGATTCACTCGCTGTCTGTCACATATCTCGCCACTGAGAGTGGAGCCGAAGGAACACAGCTGAATCTACTTTCCCATTACACGCCCCTCCCGGGAAAAGTAATTCGCATTTTGGTGATCTTTCCCTGCACGGTGTGTCATAAAATGCATAAAGGGTTGCAATGCCAGATAGCACCGAGTTATCCAGGCGTTGCTATCCTTCATCGTGCTTAACCACTTGAGTGGAGAGTGGTCTGTGACGAGATTGAATGAATGTCTCAATAGGTAGTCTCGTAAGGTCTGAGTTACGCTCCAAGGGGAGCATATTTTTACTTATGTACAGGATGGGGTGTTCTACTCTGTCGAGCTGCTGGGACAAGACAGCCCCCAGACCAACATCCGAAGTGTCGGTGTGGAGGATGAATTCCTTATCAAAATCTGGTATAATAAGGGTAGGGGCTTGGCAGAGACTCTGCTTAATGGTATCAGACACCCCTTGACATTCTCCTGTCCATTTAATTGAATTTGGCATTCTTTTTAGTGAGGTTAACTAAAGGGTTGACCACTGTAGCATGCTCAGGATGAATCTTTGGTAATAACCAGCCAACTCCAAGAGAGACCTCACCTGGGACTTGGTTTTCGGGATTGCCGTGTCCATCAAAGCCTGGACTTTGGTGGCGACGGGTTTCACCTGCCCATGTCCCATAATAAATCCCAAATATTGAGTTTCTAATTTGGTAAACGCACATTTTCCGAAGTTGGCTGTCTGCCGGGCTACCCTCAGAGACTGTAGGACGACCATGAGCCTAGCCACATGCTCTCGCCAGGTGGAGCTGTAAATAACCACATCGTCAATATACGCTGCTGAATACTCATGATGTGGGCATAAGACCTGGTCCATTAGTCTCTGAAAGGCAGTGGGCGCACCATGCTGCCCAAACGGCATAGTTATGAAATGGAACAGACCATCAGGGGTAGAAAATGCAGTTTTCTCCTGTGAACTGCGGGTTAATGGGATCTGCCAGTATCCCTTAGTCAGGTCTGAAGAGATGAACCTGGCTGTTCCCAGTGTATCGAGAAGCAATAATGTTTACCTTAAGGAAATCAACGCAGAAGTGATTGGTGCCGTCCTTTTTGGCCACTATCACAATTGGACTGCATCACTTGCTCCTGGAAGGCTCAATCACCCCAAGTTCGAGCATCACCCATACCTCTTCGCTAACGCCACTTTGTCGACTTTCCGGGATCCAGTAAGGTCTCTCTCGAACTGTGACACCTGGGGGAGCGAAAATAGCATCTTCAACAAGGTTAGTTCTGCCAGGCACATCAGAGAAAAAATCCTTGAACTCTCCAATTAACTCATGCAGATCTCATTTCTGATCTGGAAGTAACTGTTCCCCCATCGGAATACTCTGTGCCAGGGGCCTCTATACCGGGTCCAAAATCATCCTCTACCTTACCTGGGGCTATAAATAAGGCCTCTCTTGCCTGCCAGGGCTTCAATAAATTTATGTGGTAAATGTCACGCTCATTGCGTTGATCGGGCTGCCAAATTTCATAATTCACTTTCCCTATAGCCCGAATTACCTCATATGGCCAGTGTCATTTAGCACACAGTTTGAATTCTGAAGTGGGAAGAAGCAATTTTATTTTGTCCTGGGCCAAACGACCAACCAAATCCAGGCGATCTCGGAGTAGGAGCACATGCTTTTGTGCTCTTCCCACCCCTCTCTCAACAGATTGAAGATGCCGCGAGGCTGTTAGCCATACAGGAGCTTGAAGGGGGAGAACCCTATCGAACTCTGTGGCACCTCTCACTGCAAAAAGAATGTAGTGAAGAAGCGTTGCCCAATGTTTTTGCTCAAATCATCTCAGCATCTGCTTTAGGGTCTGATTAAAACGTTCCACCAAACCGTCCATCTGTGGATGATAAACAGATGTCCAGATGGGACGTATTTTTTAATATTTTATACACTTGCTGTAACGTTTGAGTCAAAAAGTTATTTCCATGATCAGTCAATATCTCTTTGGGGATCCCTACGCGCGACATAATCTGCACTGATTCCTTGGCTATTGCAGCTGCACTAGTGGACCTCAATGGAACTGCATCCGGGTATCGCGTTGTATAACCTACCACTACTAATATATGCGTATACCCAGAGTCAGAAGGTAGCAAAGTTCCTACAATGTCAGTTGCAATGCGTTCAAAGGGAGTGGAAATTATTGGCAGTGGACTCAAAGGGGCGGGGCACACTTGACCTGGTGCTACTCGCTGGCAGTCTGGGCATGTGGCTACATATTTCGACACATCCTTATGAAGTCCTACCCAATAAAATCAGGTGTTCCCTAGTTTTATCAGCTCCCAGGTGCCCTGCAAAAGGGATGTCATTCGCCAGCCCCATGACCTCGGGCTAGGCAACCATGAATTGTGTTACAGGCTGTCCTGTGGCCGTGGCAGGATTCACCCTATATAATAATTGCCCCTTGATAATGAAGTGTGGATATTCTAGCGCCCCAGCACCTTCAACATCCTTACCTTCAATAGACCAGACCTGTTCCCAAGCGCGCACCAGTGTGGGGTCGTTGTGTTGTTCCCACACTAGGTCCGCGCTTCGGTCCGACATGTCCAGTATATTGAGAAGGGCTGTAGTAGCCTCTGCCCTGGATGGCCTAGTAACCTTGCCCTCTTGGTCACACTGCGTACCAACACCTTTTGATTGGCGTTTGATACCACCAGCACTTTCTCCCACCAAGCCCCAACCTCGTCTCATTGATGCACCTTCCCATTTTTCGTTCTGTCTCTTTGTTTTTCTAGGATGAAAAAGGGACGTAAACAAATCAGCTTGTAAGGGGAAAATCTCACCAATCGTTTCCCCTTGTTTGTATGCCATGTTTATGTGTGCGGTCGGGACTGCTTTGGCCAGTCCCAGGCCAGAATTACAGGGTGCGGTAGCCTTTCCACCACCCCCACTATGAGGTGGCAGTGTACTGGTCCTATTGATACGTATGCTTTTAGTGTGGGATATGTCGCTGTGTCTCCATGGATACAGGAGATAGCCACCTGGCCTTGTGGCTGCCACGACACACCGCCTAAGACAGCTGATTGAATCAAGGGCTGCTCACACCCAAGTCCACTAAAGCCTGGGTACTCATATTACTAAGAACCACATCAACAATACAAAGCCCCTCCCGATCATTTCCCTGTTGCTTACCCGCTTCTGATGCCAGATAGCACGTCACCACGTTGCACTCTGAGGGGCACAGCTGGGCAATGTATGCAGTGTATGCAAGGGTATTTTATTTGTCTGGTGACAAACGGTAAATAATAATGAATGGTAGTACACAAGGCTGTGTACTACTCAGTTTTACCCAGGGGTTCAGTCCCGAAACAATAAACACAGTCTTTAATACTCCCACAATATACAAACATGGTCACCAGGCCAAAGTGAGTGATATAGTGCTCGTGGTGCAAATACAATTTATCATGAAAACAAAGTGCAGTGTTGTTCGGGGTTTGTTCTGGCTTGTAGTGACAGATCCAGATCGTGTTAGCCATCTAAATAACAAACAAGTATAATTAGACACAACAAAAACAAACAAAACACTATTCATGATTCACAATACTGTACTCCTTCCGGTTAGCGTTATCCATAACAAAGGGACAGATCACTTCGCTACGTCCCCTTTTATACCGTCAATCATGACCCCTTGGTTAACAATTGCAACCACTCCTCCAATCCGTGTCTACCACATCATTTCCCTTCCGGGTCGATGATTTAGTGTACCGTAGTTCCTCCCCCTTTCTAGATGGCCAACTTCTGCCTAACCCTGGGAATTGATTGTCTGGCCATCCAGTCCAGGGAACTCTGTTCTCTTTACACAGTGCCCTCACAGGTCAGGAGGGAGATTTATCACCAAGAATCAACCAAGGAGGTCTGGCTAAAGACCCTGCATGTCCTAACAGCCAATGCAGAATAACATAGGCCCACCTTAGGAAGGCATATGCAGCTGAAGCGTTATGCATTTACACTTGGCCAACACGGCAGGTCTCCTCACGGCCTACCTGGATGGCATTTTACAATCGGCGCCCCTCCCTGAACTAGTAGCTTCGGAGCTACGCTTGGTATCAGGCACGCTGCTGCAAATATCAGGCTTCCAAGGGCAAGCCTTTGGTCGAAACCTGTCAGGCCTTATAGTGGCACGCAGACAGCTTTGGCTGTCTGAGGCCAGGGTCCTGGATATGGACAAGTATGGTTTGCTGGACACTCCTATCTCCCCTGGTCATACATTCGAGTGCAGAAGATCTTGCAACGCTCCCACAAGAAAGGGAGGCGCCTCGACAGGTGGCCTCAATGCTCCCTTTCTGTACTCCAGCACGGGAGAGGATGAGACGCTGGTGTCCACAGACGGTGACACGGACGGTTCCGATCCCCACTGCAGCGCCCGCCGACCTGAGGCATCACTTTCAGGCATCCGTGGCAACTAATAACCTGGGCCGCCCGCATGGATGGGGAAACGCAGTTCCAACGCCGCCCTAGCCAGCCTCTAAAGTAGGCTCCACCTCAGCGTCAGCAACCCCAGCAGGGCCCCTGAAGGATTGCAGCCTCAGACCCACCCCGTCTCTCAACACCAGCTATAATACTGGCACACTTGCACCTCAGATTCTTGGGTGCTCACCACCGTACACACCGGTTACGCACTGCAATTCCAGACAGGCCCTCCTCCCTGGACAACGGCCTTCACCCCATCCTAGACCTCAGACACCTCAATGGGTTCTTGAAGGAGAGGAGGTTCCAAATGTTCACACACCATCAGATTCTCCAGTCTGTCCAGCTGGGCGACTGGTTTACCACTGTGAACTTAAAGGATGCGTATTTTCACTTCCTAATTCGTCCCTTTGGCAAAGTGGGTTATAGTGTGCAGGTGCAGAGGTGATACAGTGCTCCAAACAATGACAAACACAGTACTGGTGATATGATGGTTTCTTTTATTTATAATCCACAGGTCGAAACTGACTACCAGAAAAACAATAATGAAACACAGGTAGTACCAAATGCTGGGTACTGCTCTGTATAAATAATACTCAGGGAAGTCCCGAATGAATGAACAAATCCACAGACAATAAACACACCGAGACAAAACATACACGGTCTCCAGTCCTTTAGTGAGTGCAGTAGTGCGAGTGGTGAATTATAACAACGGTGCTCTAGTGCAGTGATGTTCTGGGTGGGTGCTGGCCTCTGGCGACAGCTCCGGAACTTTGTGTTTTAGCCATCTGACAATACAACAAGCAACATTTAGACAAACGAAGACAAAAACACACAGTACACTTAACACGTGTCCTTCTCCTATCCACAAACATTTACCCAAGGGAAGGAACTGATTACAATTCTCCGTCCCCTTTTTCTGCTGTCACACATGACCCCATGGTAAACGAGTGCAACCACGTCTCCAATCTGTGGCTGCCACATCGTTTACCTTCCGGGTCAATGCGTTCTTGAAACTGAGTCTCGCCTTCATCCAGATTGGCCGACTTCCCGACCCTGGGAAAGAACTGTCAGACCAGCCCATCAAAAGAACTCGGTTCTCGCTGCTTAGCGCCCTCACAGGTTGGGAGGGAGATTTACAACCAAACATCATTGTATTATTATGGTTGGGTCGCTGGACATCCCTGCACATAAATGTGCTGGAACTGTGAGAGGTTCATCTCGCTCTCCAGCATTTCCATCCAGTGCTCCAAAGGAGACATGTCCTTGTCTGCACGGACAACATGTCTGTAGTAGCGTATGTCAACTGCCAGGGAGGACTTTGGTCCCCGTGGTTGCACCACATAGCCTTTTCGGCTATTGACCTGGGCAAAAAGGAACCTGCTATTCCTCCGGCTGTTCATCTCCCTGGAGTGGTGAATTGGGCGGTGGACCTCTCGATGGAGGGTCCTCACCCATCAGAATGCCGACTCCACCCTCAGGTGGTGGAGCGCATTTGGGAATGTTTCGGGAGGGCAGAGACGACTCACTGGCCCTTATGGTTCTCCCACCACTGCGGCGGCGGTCCACTAGGCGTCGACACCTTAGCCCACGAGTGACCCAGGATGCTCTTGTACGCTTCCCACCGACACCGTTGCTCCTGTCCTTCCTAGAGAAAGTCTGGAGAGAAGTGGCGACAGTTCTCCTGGTGGTCCCCAGATGGCCAAGGAGAATTTGGTTTTCCAACCTTTGCCAGCTGCTGCAAGGCCAGCCCTCGGAGATCCCACTACACATGGATCTCCTCAGTCAGACGAGAGGCACCCTCTGGCACTCAGAACCGGACAGACTCCACCTGTAGGTCTGGCCCCTGAACGAGACTGTCTGTCCACCTTAGGCCTCTCAGACGCAGTCAGTACACTGCAGAATACTAGGGCCTCCTCCACAAGGTCGTAATAAGTCTATAAGTGGAGGTATTTTCAAAACTGGTGTATGACCCCATCTATTGTCCTATAGCACTTATTTTGCAATTACTGCAAAAACTGCTGGAGGCGGGCATATCCCCCTCTACGCTGAAAGTGTACCTAGCAACCACATCTGCATGCCATGTCCCCAATGACTCAGTGTCCCCGGGCGCTCATATCCTAGCGACCCATTTTCTAAAGGGCGCTTGGCAGATTCGTCCTCCTAGAAAGGATGTCCTCCCTGAGTGGAGTCTAGACGTGGTATTGGAGGCTCTCACTAAGGCCTCATTTGAGCTTATACATTCCATAGAGTTGAAATATCTCTCTATGAAGACAGCCTTTTCATTAGCCATCACCTCTGCCAAGCGGGTTAGTGAGCTACTGACTCTGTCGGTGCACAGTGCCTGTGTGCGTATTGGGGATGATGGAAACAGGATATCGTTGTCCACGAACCCCGTTTTCCTCCTTAAGGTGGTTACGGCTGTCAACTTAAACCAGTCAGTGGAACTAGAGGCTTTCCATCCCCCTCCTTTTTCTTTGGAGGAGGATAGCAGATTAAATTCCCTCTGCCCGGTTTGGGCATTGAGAGGTTATGTGGATAGGATGAGAGTGCTACGTCAGTCTGACCAGCTCTTAATTTTTCATGGTGTAAGGACCCTGGGTCAAGCCCTCTCGAAGCAGCAGCTGTCTCACTGGATTGTGGACACAGTTTCAACTACATATACTAATGCCGGCCGACCCCCACCTGTGCGGGTGGCCGCTCAATCTACCCAAGGAGTGGCTACGTCATGGGCCCTCTTTAAAGGAGCTTCAATGACTGATATTTGTACTGAGGCTAGCTGGGATACTCCACATACATTCACCAGGTTCCACCGACTTAATGTGGTAGATCCCTCTATGCTTTCATTAGGCACAAGAGGTTGCAAGCTCGCACCACAAACACGCTCCCTTGTGACGACTTTGGTAAAAATGTGGTTGTTGGTCATCTTCGAATTGAAAGGGAATGTTAGGTTACAGATGTAACCCTGGTTCCCGGAAAGAGAAGATGACCAAGAAACCTTGCAAGGTCACATCACTTGCATTAGCGGGTTCAGCAGCTCTGACATAAAATGCTCAGTAAATAACTGACCTGTGGCAGGCATATCCCAAAAGTATTGGTTGTTGGTCATATTCTCAAGTTAGAAAAATGCAACAGCCGCTTAAAGTGGTGATATCAAACACAAAAGCCCAAGTTAGGAGAAGCAATTGGGGCAACCTTGTCAAGCCAACAATTGGAAAGGTGCTGGAGCCCAACATTCACACAATTGTTGCTTCTAACTTGGCTTCTTTTTTTATCGCTCCACTTTACATTGAAATGCTCATTCCCTTATCAGCTGGGTTGTAACCAGAATAAAGATGCTGAGAGACATACTGTATCTGCCAAGGAAAGTGGAAGACAGACAGGGAATGGGAGAGGCGTCATCACAGGCGCAGACAAGTATGCTTTGGGAAGACACACGGACAACATGCAGGTAAGGCACAGGTAGATGAGGGCACACATGGACAGACATTTAGCCCATACATACAACAAAACCTCAAAGAGGATGAAGCAGTATATTTCCAACAATGAAGATGATGAACAAGACAAATAATAGCAACGAATGCAAGGGATAATGAGAATGCAAGGTAAGTGTATGATGGAAACAGGGTATTGTTGGGAAGTGACAGTTGATGGGGCAGGCATTGCAGATCCAGGGCTGGGGTGTTGGAGCCTTTTTTTGGTTGTGCATTGTCAATGTTTTTTGTTGCAGATGTGACTTTTGAGCTCATAAGGGAATGGTCACAATGCCCTTGAAGTTGTACAAAAGAGCATTTTAATGTAAAGTGGAGCGATGAAAAAGAAGCCAAGTTAGAAGCAACAATTGTGTGAATGTTGGGCCCCAGCACCTTTCCAATTGTGCCTATTTGCTTGATGCTTGACAAGGTTGCCCCAATTGCTTCTCCTAACTTGGGCTTTTGTGTTTGATATCATCCCTTTAACGGTTGTTGCATTTTTCTAACTTGTTTTTTTACATTGACATTGTTTTTGTTATAGATATCACTTATTTTTTTACTTCATCAAATAATGAATAAAGCAAGGGAAGGATATTCGAGAATGTGTATGGTAAATAGACAGACAGATAAGACAAGAGAGTAATAAGTAGAGTAATATAAAAGAAATGAGAAAAGATTTGAAAGTAAAATAATGGTAGAAGGGACTTTTGGACAGTATTGAAAGTGTAAACATTGTATTCTTCTAGTTGCATCAGTGGTGGTATTGTAGGTATTGATATATTGATATTTACGTAGGTACAAAACTACAATATTATGAATGGTTCAAAAGGTACATATGTTCCTTTGCGCACCAATGACTGGGAACTACTCTCGAACAATGTAGACTCTATCCATGATTTCAAACTTTGAGCGTAAACGTTGAAAGGTATGGGTGACTCCATTGTTAAATTTGAGGTTATAGTTTTGACCATACTTGTGTTTTCCAGATAGTAGGAAACAGCTTGAAGCTTCCCTATTGCCCCATTGATGAGACCAGTGGCAATGTCAATGTTCTTGCAAATTTGCTTAACCCTTTGCGGTCCTATGTCGGACCTGGTCCGACATTGCAATTTTCCCTTTCCGGTCCAATGTCAGACCCTGTCCGACATCATCAAAAAGACGCAAAAAACAGGTCTCTAATCGTCATAAAATAGATAACACGGACATCAACAAACAAGATAGCTGCTTCTGCATCCAGCGCTCAAAGAATATCACAGACATTTGCAGAGCTTTTTTTAGATGTTATAGTAATAATATAATGACATGGATCGCATTATTGAGGAGTTTGGTGATAAAACGAGTGATCAGGAGATGATTTTTCAGTATGCACTACTATCAAGAGGTAAAAAACTGCGAACGAGGGGTGGAGCGGGGCTGAAGATGCAGTAGTGAGTGTCCTGTTGATATGCAGAGCCTTTTAAACCTGTTTTACTGTGAAAAAATACTTTTAAACAGCGTGTCTAAAATAAACTGCGCGAGTGAAAATAAATTGGACCTGACGCGCTGAATAAATGGACCGCTAAGGGTTAATACAAATGCAAATGTGATACATTTACTACCAAACTAACTACAAATGCAAATATGTGACAAATGCTAAATGGACTTCAAATACTTTCCCATATAACAAATATTAATTTATTAACATGAATTTGGCAGAGGTCTTTATCCAAGGTGACATACAAGGAAAACAGTTTATATAATAACAACATAAACACAGTAATCACGTAGTTCATAATAATTAATAGGTATGCACCAATATAGGAAGCAAGTTACATAAAACAGTGTTTTCCAATCTTGGTCCTGAGGACCCAGGGTTTGCTGATTTTTGTTCCAACTGAGCTTTAAATTACTGAATTGAACCCTCAACTGAATAATTTGTCTAATCAGAGCATTTGAATTATTTGTAGCTCTTAAATGGCTTGCTGCACAGGCCTCAATTAGCACTAATCTAGGACTACCTAATGTTAACTCAGGTAAGGTAGTCCAAGATTAGTGCTGATCAGGGTTTGTGAAAGCAGCCAAAAGAGTTGGATATTTCAAGTTATTTCTAACATTGCATTAAGTCACTAATTGTTAGTTCAATTGGGGGATCAATTTAACCCTTTGCAGTCCATTTATTAATTGTGCGTCAGGCTCGTCAGGTCCAATTTATTTTCACACACGCAGTTAATTTTAGATGCGCTGTTTAAAAGTATTTTTTTCCACAGTCAAATGGGTTTAAATGGCCCTGCATATCAGCAAAGCACTCACTAGGCATCTCCAGCCCTGCCCCACCCTTTCGTTTGCTATCGCTTTCACATATGCTAAGAAATAAATAATAATAATAATAATAGTCGCACATACCGATCAATCGTCTCCTGATGACTCGTTTTATTACCAAACTCCTCAATAATGCAATTCAAGTCATTATTTTATTACTATAACATCTCGAAAAAGCTCTGCAAATGTCCGTGATAGCCTCTGTGCGCTGATACAGTAACAACCAGCTTGTTTCCTTATGACCGCCCCTATCTGATGCCAGGGGCAAGTATGACTATTCATGAGATACGCCTTTTTTTTTTTTTATCGGCTTGTCTCGGCTCCTGTCGCTTCCACTCGGCCATTGAATGGTTTTCTCGGCTTTTTCCAGAGAAAAACGACTAGAAACCCGTTTTTGCATTTTTGATGATGTCGGACAGGGTCCGACAATGGACCTGATAGGAATAATTGCAATGTCGGACCAGGTCCGACAATGGACCGCAAAGGGTTAATAATTGAGAACTCAGTTGGAACACAAACAGCAGACACAGTGGGCCCGCAGGACCAGGTTTGTGAAAAACTGACATAAATGATGAGATATATGTATATATTTATATATGTGTGCATTGCACAATTATTCTTTTTACTTGTTTTGATTGTTATGTTTAATAAACATGAAGTTCTCAAAAGTGTCCTTTAGTTTGCATCTTTCAGGTTGATCAATTTTACCAGCAATACTGAAAAGTCTCTCTACTTTGTTATGAGCATTATTAATTGAAAAGTATTTAAATGCATTTGAAATTGACATATTTTTGAAGCTTTCCCATGATTTTAAATTCAAATGCAAATTCTTATATTTCAGAATATACAAATACCAAGTCAAATCCAAATAGTTCAGCAGATATCCAGTTGTTTATACTGAATCTAGTAAAATACCTGGCTCAAGGGTACAACAACAGTGTCCCTCACCTGGGATTGAACACACAAACCTCCGGTCAAGAGTCCAGAGCCCTAACCACTACTTCACACTGCTGGCCCCAAGTCTAGATACAAAGTAATGTTTGGATTTAAACGAAAGTAATGGTTTTTATAGACATTTTGTAGGGGAAACTATGATATAAAGAAAAAACTACTTCAGATAATTCAAGAAAACAGAAAAATTGTTTAAGCACACATAGTACAGTGGCTAAGATAAGAGTGAGTAATGAGCAAAACCAGGTGTCTGACCTTCATACATTTGGGTAAAATGTTGTGTTTGTGAAATAATAGAACAAAAAGTATAAAAGCTACACTGTAAAACACTTAGTGCCGTGAAAAACCTAAACACATTTAAAATCATTTAAAATCATGATTTTCTGCATTTTTGCACATTTTTCACATTGTATTTGGTCAGATTTATTTGTGGGTTGTAGTAGTATATAGAGGGAGTCTGAGAGAAAAAATGACACAAAAGTTTGGTGCTTCTTTCATTTGTTTGGTGTGCAAGGTAATCAAACATGCAATCTTCAGGTGTGAAAAAGTTATTGCCCCCCCCTAGTTAACTCAACCCAATTAAAGGGATAATTAGGGTCAGCTGTTTGAGTACTTTGGTTAACAACCAGGCCTGATTTGGGCCAGCCCTGCCAAATATAAATCTGACTAACTTTGGCCCTTACCATCAGAGTGAAGTTGTCAGCACACAGGTTCTAGACGCACATCATGCCACGAACAAAAGAAATTCCTGAAGACCTCCGGAAAAAAAGTTGTTGATGCCTATCAGTCTGGAAAGGGTTACAAAGCCATTTCTAAGGCTCTGGGGCGCCACCGAACCACAGTCAGAGCCATATTGTCCAAATGGAGAAAGTTTGGGACAGAGTGAATCTTCCCAGGAGTGGCCGTCCTGCCAAAATCTCTCCAAGAGCAAGGCGTAAAATCGTCCAGGAAGTCACAAAGAACTAGAGTGAACAACATCCAGTGATCTGCAGGCCTCTCTCGCCTCTGCTAAGGTCAGTGTTCATGACTCCACCATCAGAAAGACAGTGGGCAAAAATGGGATTCATGGCAGAGTAGCAAGGCGGAAACCATTGCTCACTAAGAAGAACATGAATGCTCGTCTCAAGTTTGCCAAAAAGCACCTGGATGATCCTCAAGAGTTCTATGGACAGATGAGTCAAAAGTGGAACTTTCTGGCCGACATGGGCCCCGTTATGTCTGGCAAAAACTAAACACTGCATTCCACAGTATGAACCTCATACCAACGGTCAAGCATGGTGGTGGTAGTGTCATGGTTTGGGGATGCTTTGCTGCATCAGGATCTGGACGCCTTGCCATCATTGAAGGAACCATGAATTCTTCTCTGTATCAGAGAATTCTACAGGAGAATGTCAGTCCATCCGTCCGTGAGCTGAAGCTGAAGCGGAGCTGGGTCATGCAGCAAGACAATGGTCCGAAACACACAAGCAAGTCTACATCAGAATGGTTGAAGAACAAGAAATTTAAAGTTTTGGAATGGCCTAGTCAAAGTCCAGACCTAAATCCCATTGAGATGTTGTGGCAGGACCTGAAACGAGCAGTTCACTGAGTTGAAGCAGTTCTGCATGGAGGAGTGGGCCAAAATTCCTCCACGGCGCTGTGAGAGACTAATCAATAACTACAGGAAGCGTTTGGTTGCAGTTATTGCTGCTAAAGGTGGCATAACCAGTTATTGAGTCTAAGGGGGCGATTACTTTTTCACACGGGGGCATTGGGTGTTGCATAACTTTCTTTAATAAATAAATGAAATATGTATACATTTTTGTGTTATTTGTTCACTCAGGGTCCCTTTTATCTAATATTAGGTATTGGTTGAAGATCTGATAACATTCAGTGTCAAAAATATACAAAAATGCAGAAAATCAGACGGGGCAAATACCTTTTCACGGCACTGTATTTGTCACACTTTAAAACACATCACTGGGTTTATGATTTTAAATGTGTTTAGGATTTAAACACTGTGTGGTGTTTATTTTATAAACTCTTGGACGTGTTTATGATTTGTAACATTTTTTAAACATTCATACGTGTTTATAATAGGGCTGGTGTTTAAAATCTAAACAATAAACTTTGCAAAAATGGCACAGATTAAACACATTATGTTTAACAATTATTTAGAGTTCCAAATGACTAAACACCAGTGTTACACCTAATGACGTATAAACACTGCTGTTTAGGAATAGAGCACTTCTATTTTTTTTACCATTCATACATGTCATTTACATACAAACGTTTCACACGTCTGTGGTTTTACAGTGTAAATGTATGAAAAGAAGACCAATGTATTATTATCATTACTTGTTTATTTAGCAGACACCGTTATCCAAGGCGACTTACAGAAACTAGGGTGTGAGAACTATGCATCAGCTGCAGAGTCACTTACAAATACGTCTCACCTGAAAGACTGAGCACAAGGAGGTTAAGTGACTTGCTCAGGATCACACAATGAGTAAGTGGCTGAGGTGGGATTTGAACCGGGGACCTCCTCCTCCGGGAGCCATTGCTGCCATCTCCAGCATCAGAGGGAGAGGAGCCATTGCTGCCGTCTCCAGCACCAAAGGGAGAGGAGCCATTGGTTCCGTCTCAACCATCGTGGGAGGACAGCTTACCGCTCCCAACTCCACCAGCAGAGGGTGAATACCTGCTGGTTCCATCTCCACCTCCACCAGCAGAGGGTGAATATCTGCTGGTTCCATCTCAACCGCCATGGGAGGCCTGCTTGCCCCTCACACCTCCACCAGCAGAGGATGAATACCTGCTGGTTCCACTTGCACAGCCCAAGGATGCCTGCCTCGCACCGCCCAAGGATGCCTGCTTCGCACCGCCCAAGGTTGCCTGCCTCGCACCGCCCAAGGATGCCTGCCTCGCACCGCCTGGGGCTGCCTGCTGCTCTGCATCGCCCGGGGATGCCTGCTGCTCCGCATCGCCTGGGGCTGCCTGCTGCTCCGCATCGCCTGGGGCTGCCTGCTGCTCCGCATCGCCTGGGGCTGCCTGCTGCTCCACATCGCCTGTGGAGCCACCAGTTACAAGGTACAAGGGAGAAGTGGAGCTCCTGCTGCCGCCTCCATGGCCAGGGGCTCGCCTCTCGAGTTCGCCTCCGGAGGGTCCACTGCTGCTGCTGTCGCCTCCCGAGGGTCCGCTGCTGCTGTCGTCGCCTCCCGAGGGTCCGCTGCTGCTGCCGTCGCCTCCCGAGGGTCCGCAGCTGCCGTTGCCTCCCGAGGGTCCTGCTTCGCCTTGGGTCGTCGAGGGTTCTGCTTCGCCTGGGGTCGTCGAGGGTTCTGCTTTGCCTGGGGTCGCTACCAGTCCTGCCATGCGGCAGAAAATACTGTGGCTGGAGCCCCATGAAGGGGAGCTGCCGGCCACGAAGAAGGGGGAGGTCAGGAGACCAGCTCCCCCAGCCATACTTTCGCTGCAGGAGAATGGATGGCCGGAGCCCCACGGAGGGGAGCTGCCGGCCATGAAGAAAGGAGGGGAGGTCTGGAGACCACCCCTAAAATTTCCTTGGCCGGAGGAGCCGGCCTGTGCGTGGTCCACCGGGACACTACAGCTGTTTGGGTGGGAGGAGGACATCCCACCGTGGCCACCACCTTTGGCTGTTGCTGCCCCTGTTCCTGGGCCAGGACTGTGAACCTGGGACTTTGGGGACTAAGGGGGGAGGTGGCCTTTTAAGGCCATGTGTGCTGCGCACCACGGGGGTCATGTGTGGTGAAGTGTCCCGCCCCTATATATATATTTGTATTATTTGTTTGCGGCACAGATAAAAGCACCGCATATTTTGTTATTGTTTTTAGATTTTAAAAACCTCATGAGGATGCGTGACTGATCAGCTACTGATTATTTAACTAGCTGACAATCACGCATCCTTCCTAAACTCGTGCAGACTGTGGCCGAGGGGTAATAAAACAGCTAGTTAACCCCTCGGCCAGAATATAAAAGCCTCCAGCTGTCCGCGTTAAAACGTAGAGTGTACAGAGGAGAGTATGGGAGAGCGAGCAAGGAGAGCTTAAAAAACAAATATTAAAAACAACTGCTAAGCGTGCTGGTTTACACCAGCACGATACTTATTTGTTTATTTGTTTGGCCCTTGTGCCTTTTTATTTGATGTTTGTTTAAATCTTTTTTTATGTTATTATTTAATAAATACGCTGATCGCCGTAGCGCTGTCGTTTCATCTGCCATTCATTGTTTGGTTTCTGGTCCGTGGTGTCATCTCACACGCCACTCAACAGCACTCGGTCATACTTCTCTTCTGCAATTATTTTAATAGCAATTAATAAAATCAGTCATAACAGTGCGTCTCATGTATGGGGTGCCAAACAGGCAATATATCAACTTTGAGATATATGTATACATAAATGTTTGATATATGGATTGATATTTGATATAAATACATCAATGTTTGATATACATCGATTGATATTTAATATATATATATACATCAATGTTCGCTATATATGGATTGATATTTGATATATATACATCAATGTTTGATATATATGGATTAATGTTTGATATATATGGATTGATGTTCGCTATATATGGATTGATGATTGTTGGTATATATACATAAATGTTTGATATATATGTATTGACTTGGAGCAGGCACATTGTTAGTAAGCTCAGCAGGGTCCTGATACTTACTTTTAATAACATAAGAGCATAAGAAAGTTTACAAACGAGAGGAGGCCATTCAGCCCATCTTGCTCGTTTGGTTGGTAGTAGCTTATTGATCCCAGAATCTCATCAAGCAGCTTCTTGAAGGGTCCCAGGGTGTCAGCTTCAACAACATTACTGGAGAGTTGGTTCCAGACCCTCACAATTCTCTGTGTACAAAAGTGCCTCCTATTTTCTGATCTGAATGCCCCTTTATTTAATCTCCATTTGTGATCTCTGTTCCTTGTTTCTTTTTTCAGGTCAAAAAAGTCCCCTGGGTCGACATTGTCTGTACTTGAATCAGAGCCCAGCATAGTCTTCTTTGTTCAAGACTGAATAAATTCAATTCTTTTAGCCTTCTAGAGCAGCAATATTCTTTTTGTAACGAGGTGACCAGAACTGAACACAATATTCTAGGTGAGGTCTTACTAATGCATTGTAAATTTTTAACATTACTTCCCTTGATTTAAATTCAACACTTCTCACAATATATCCAAGCATCTTGTTTTTTTTTATAGCTTCCCCACATTGTCTAGATGGACATTTCTGTGTCAACATAAACTCCTACAGTGTTTGCTCCAGGACTTACAGACTGAGGGTCAATATGCCCCCCTCTCAAAATTTTAGGGGGACATTTTCTTCAGTGAGGGGTGTGGCAAAGTGCCCCCCCTGTGTGTATTTTGTGTTACGTGTTGTGTGTAAATGTTGGGGTATAGTCATCGGTACACGGGATATAAACGGGTCTGTGTTTCACATGTGTTTAAATTGTAGATTTGTATTTAGGCACGAGGAGGGCACAAATCACATCACGTGCAAGTAAAAGTAATAATATGTGAGCACGGGAATTGCACTTTAATTAATTCACGTGCAGTTGTACCGAGATTCCAATTGAATGATTGACTAGCAATCGAGTCTCGGTACAACTGCATAAAAGCTGTATGTTTTCACTCACTCGGGGTTGGGTGTTCGTGAGTGGAGAACGGGTGAGAGAGAGAGAGAGAGAGAGAGAAAGAAATATTTATAACAATTGCTATCGCGTGCTGGTAGTACCAGCACGATACTTGTTTTATTTATTTACTCACCGTGTTTGTGTGTCTGTCCGTCCACCGTTTGTTACTGTTTAGTCCGTTTTGTTTATATATTTATTTTGGCGCAAGTGCCGTGTCCTGTTTTTGTGTTATATTATTTTGTTTATTAAATGCTGAGCGATCAGCGCTCAGCTTCACCAAAACCCCAAGTCTCTGTCTGCTCTGTGTGTTTTTAGTTCTGGTCTGAGTTCCTCCCTGCAGCCATCTTGTCACACGTGGTGTCAGAACCGGGAAAACAGCCTCCAGGACTCAGGCCAGAGCGGGAACCGCAGTTTTTTTGTTTGTTTGTTTTGTTTTTTTTGAAAAATAAAAGGGGAAAAATGGAAGGCTGGAACTGGAGAGATGGCTGCCAGGATCTGGAGGTCCTCCTCGGTGGTCTAGAGGACCAAGGCTGGTGCCTTGCCTGTGGGGAGTTCGGGCACCCAGTGGTGCACTGCCCCTACCAAGAGGGAGAGGAGGAACTGGCCCAGGAGAGGAAGGTGAGGAGGAGGCAGAGAAGGGGAAAGGGGAAGAGGAAGGCGGAGTGTCCACCGCCCAAGTCTCCACCAGCAGAGGAAGAATGCCTGCTGGTTTTGCCTCCACAGCCTGAGTGGGAGGAGCTCGAACGTCCCTACGCCTGAGTGGGAGGAGCCCGAACGTCCTACGCCTGAGTGGGAGGAGCCCGAACGTCCCACGCCTGAGTGGGAGGAGCCCGAACGTCCCTACGCCTGAGTGGGAGGAGCCCGAACGTCCCTACGCCTGAGTGGGAGGAGCCCGAACGTCCCACGCCTGAATGGGAGGAGTCGGTGCGTCCACAGCCCAAGAGGGAGGAGTCGGTGCGTCCACAGCCCAAGAGGGAGGAGTCGGTGCGTCCACAGCCCAAGAGGGAGGAGTCGGTGCGTCCACGGCCCAAAAGGGGAAGGTAGAGCGTCCACCGCCCCAGTCTCCACTAGCAGAGGGTGAATTCCTGCTGGTTCCACCTCCATTGCCATGGGAGGACTGCTTGCAGCTCCCACCTCCACCAGCAGAGGGTGAATTCCTGCTGGTCCCGCCTCCGCCACTTCCACCGCCAGGAGCAGAGCAGCAGGAGCTGCCTCTGCCTCCTCCACCAGCAGAGGGTGAATGCCTGCTGGGTCCCTGTCCACCAGCAGAGGGTGAATGCCTGCTGGGTCCCTGTCCCCAGCAGAGGGTGAATGCCTGCTGGGTCCCTGTCCACCAGCAGAGGGTGAATGCCTGCTGGGTCCCTGTCCCCAGCAGAGGGTGAATGCCTGCTGGGTCCCTGTCCACCAGCAGAGGGTGAATGCCTGCTGGGTCCCTGTCCACCAGCAGAGGGTGAATGCCTGCTGGGTCCCTGTCCACCAGCAGAGGGTGAATGCCTGCTGGGTCCCTGTCCACCAGCAGAGGGTGAATGCCTGCTGGTCTCCCCTTCCAGAGGGAGCCGCACCAGTCCCCTGCAAGAGGGGAGGGCCGCACCAGTCCCCTGAAACAAGGGTAGACTACACGCTGCTCCCACCTCCGCCGCCAGGAGACTACACGCCGCTCCCACCTCCACTGGCAGGAGCAGAGCAGCAGGAGCTGCCTCTGCCTCCGCCACCTCCACCGGCAGGAGCAGAGCAGCAGGAGCTGCCTCTGCCTCCGCCACCTTCACTGGCAGGAGCAGAGCAGCAGGAGCTGCCTCTGCCTCCGCCACCTTCACTGGCAGGAGCAGAGCAGCAGGAGCTGCCTCTGCCTCCGCCACCTTCACTGGCAGGAGCAGAGCAGCAGGAGCTGCCTCTGCCTCCGCCACCTCCATCGGCAGGAGCAGAGCAGCAGGAGCTGCCTCTGCCTCCGCCAACCCCACCAGCAGAGGAGGAATGTCTGCTGGTATCACTTCCCCACCAGCAGAGGATGAATGCCTGCTGGTATCACTTCCCCACCAGCAGAGGATGAATGCCTGCTGGTATCACTTCCCCACCAGCAGAGGATGAATGCCTGCTGGTATCACTTCCCCACCGTCACGAGGAGAGGAGCAGGAGCTGCCTCTCCCGTCACCAGAAGGACCAGGACTAGATGCTGGCGGTCCTCAGCAGCCCTTGCATAGGCTGCTGAGGAAAGCATGGGAAGAACCGCCCGGCCGCAGTGGCCGAGAAGAGGGCCAAAACCCGCACCCCAGCTTGTCCTGACTGCCTGCCTCGCTGCGCCCAAGGATGCCTGCCTCGCTTAGCCCAAGGATGCCTGCCTCGCTTAGCCCAAGGATGCCTGCCTCGCTCGCCCAAGGATGCCTGCCTCGCTGCCCAAGGATGCCTGCCTCGCCGCCCAAGGATGCCTGCCTCGCTTCGCCCAAGGATGCTTGCCTCGCGCCCAAGGATGCTTGCCTCGCTTCGCCCAAGGATGCTTGCCTCGCCGCCCAAGGATGCTTGCCTCGCCGCCTGGGGATGCCTGCCTCGCTCGCCTGGGATGCTTGCCTCGCCGCCAGGGTTGCCAGCCGCTCCGCATCGCCTGGGGTTGCCAGCCGCTCCGCATCGCCTGGGGTTGCCAGCCGCTCCGCGCTCGCCTGGGGTTGCCAGCCGCTCCGCATCGCCTGGGGCTGCCTGTCGCTCCGCATCGCCTGGGGCTGCCTTTTGCTCCACACAGGGTGCAGGGTGCGAGGGAGAAGTGGAGCTCCCGCTGCCGCCTCTATGGCCAGGGGCTCCCCTCCCGAAGTTCGCCTCCCGAGGGTCCGCTGCTGCTGCCGTCGCCTCCCGAGGGTCCGCTGCTGCTGCCGTCGCCTCCCGAGGGTCCGCTGCTGCTGCCGTCGCCTCCCGAGGGTCCGCTGCTGCTGCCGTCGCCTCCCGAGGGTCCGCTGCTGCTGCCGTCGCCTCCCGAGGGTCCGCTGCTGCTGCCGTCACCTGGGGTCGCCAGGGATCCTGCTTCGCCTGGGGTCGCCGGGGCCTCTGCTTTGCCTCGGTCGCTACACTGTGGCGGAGCTCCATGAAGGGAGCTGCCGGCCATGAAGAAGGGGGAGGTCAGGAGACCAGCTCCCCAGCCGCATTTCCGCTGGCAGGAAACACGGTGGCGGAGCCCCACGGAGGGAGCTGGCGGCCATGAAGAAGGGGAGGTCAGGAGACCAGCTTCCCCGCAGCAGTTTCGCTGCGGAGATTGTGTGGCGGAGCCCCACGGAGGGGAACTGCCGGCCATGAAGAAGGGGGAGGTCAGGAGACCAGCTTCCCCGCAGCAGTTTCGCTGCCGGAGATTGTGTGGTCGGAGCCCCACGGAGGGGAACTGCCGGCCATGAAGAAGGGGGAGGTCAGGAGACCAGCTCCCCAGCTGCACTTTCGCGGCAGGAGATAGTGTGGCTGAAGCCCGGAAGAGGGAGCTGCCGGCCACGAAGAATTGGGGGTGCCGGACATTCCACCATGGCCACCCCCAGAAACAACTTGCTTCCCCTCTTCCGGGACTTTGGGACTGAGGGGGAGGTGGCCATTGAGGCCATGTGTGCTTTGCACAAGGGGGTATATGTGGCAAAGTGCCCCCTGTGTGTATTTTGTGTTACGTGTTGTGTGTAAATGTTGGTGTATAGGCATTGGTACACGGGATATAAGCGGGTCTGTGTTTCACATGTGTTTAAATTGTAGATTTGTATTTAGGCACGAGGAGGGCACAAATCACATCACGTGCAAGTAAAAGTAATAATATGTGAGCACGGGAATTGCACTTTAATTAATTCACGTGCAGTTGTACCGAGATTCCAATTGAATGATTGACTAGCAATCGAGTCTCGGTACAACTGCATAAAAGCTGCATGTTTTCACTCACTCGGGGTTGGGTGTTCGTGAGTGGAGAACGGGTGAGAGAGAGAGAGAGAGAGAAAGAAATATTTATAACAATTGCTATCGCGTGCTGGTAGTACCAGCACGATACTTGTTTTATTTATTTACTCACCGTGTTTGTGTGTCTGTCCGTCCACCGTTTGTTACTGTTTAGTCCGTTTTGTTTATATATTTATTTTGGCGCAAGTGCCGTGTCCTGTTTTTGTGTTATATTATTTTGTTTATTAAATGCTGAGCGCGATCACGCTCAGCTTCACCAAAACCCCAAGTCTCTGTCTGCTCTGTGTGTTTTAGTTCTGGTCTGAGTTCCTCCCTGCAGCCATCTTGTCACAGGGGTCAATATGTTTGATTCAGAACCAACCACCATTTCCTATTGTTGTTTGTTTTAAATATGCCAGCAGAGTTTACTGACCTTTTGTTTCTGAATAAAAATAAAACTGTAAAGCTGTAGATACAACCAAGGTGTCTCTACAATACTCACTGTCACTTTTGGGGAAAATATTGGGAAATGTGTCACAGTGATGCTGGTGTATCACTGAGTAGAGGATATTCATTGTACCAAATCACATTAGAACAGGGGTTTTCAATCTTTTAAGCTGCATGCACTTTCCAAAAATGTAGTCCACTGAGATAGTGAAAATGAAAACAGAAAAAAGGTCTGTACAACAAAACACACAAGCCTTGGAGTGTGTGATGGATACAATTATAAAAGTTACAGTATTATAAAAAATATATATATATATATATATATATATATATATATATATATATATATATATATATATATATATATATATATTTACTTTTGGCTAAACATAGTCCTTCAAACAGGTTTCTAGTTGTTGGAAACATCATCATTTTATTGTAAATATTAATTAATTAAAATCAACGAAGCCTCCGTGCTAGCCTCAAATCACTCAGAAATGACATCGGACTATTCCATGATAGCAAATGGCAATCATGTATTTTTTATTGATAATAAAATTACAGAAAAGAAGGCAAAGAAAAGTTCATTATCCACGCATCTCTACAGCTAACCTCATTACGAAAACATATTATTGGCATTTTTAAATTCTTGGTGACTAAAACGTACAGTGCTGATGCTAATTAAACAATAATAAAACGCTTACCTAGTATGTGATGGATGTCCCTGCTTGTTACCACACAAATCACTGATGAGGGCAGGGAAATTGGAGAGAGCTTCAGTCGCAAGACATTTTTGGCGTTTTTAATCTATAACGGTATTTCGTCTTGATCGCCCTTTGCTAGTAATGTTCTAGTATTGAGTCAACAATCCATATTTTTTCACTGGATTGAAAGCTAAAACTCTTAACTCTCACACCAGACGTAACGCATGGCAATCCTAGACCGCATGGCAATACTTTGGTTTCTGACTGGCCATACATTCTGTATTTTGAAATGTAGTACTTAAGTTACAATAAACTTTAATCGGGTGATTGAAAAAAATAAATATCAATTTGCAGGCATGAACGCACACAGGAAATAAAATGAGTTAAAGACTAGTCTTTTAGTTTTTTAAAATATGTAATTTTTTTATCCCAGACAGACCAACTGTTTATATGACATTTAAACAACAGGGCTTATTTAAAACGTACATATTTAATATGTAAATTAGTCGTGTGTGCACTGAACGCTCTGTCACAGCTCGTCAGTCTGGTGTTAGCGACTAAACGTTGATTACATGACAAAAGTTTGCAAAAGATTGGCAAGTGGTACTAAATAAAATGCGTACCCCCAGGGGTACGTGTACCACAGTTTGAAAACTGCTCGAAGAAACCACATTACTAACAGTTTAATAGTAGTCGTATTTAAATGTCATTGTCCTGACTGGTAAATTCTTACCTTCCAGCTTCCCCTTTATTTTGACAATTTCCATATAAAAATTGCATTTTTTTTTTTGTTTACATTTTCATTCTTAGCCCCCAAGTAAATATTTTGGACAGTTTTCAAAACAATTGTTGCTTTATTTTTTACTTTTTTACAACACATGTTGGTGTTGTTGATATAATAAACACGTATATCTGCTTCAGGTACTGTATTTTCAAGGTTAAACGATGGCCTGTGTTACACAGAAAAATAAAAATTAAATGTCAAATATACAATATTGGATTTGCTATATTTTTTAACTTATTTTAATACTGCACATAATGATATGGTTTAGAAAATGCTACTTACCAAAACCGTGACTGCACTTGAACTGTATTACATAATAATTTCCTTTATTCCGATTCCAGTGGTGTTTTCTCAGTGCAAGATGTATGTACAGTGCTGTATAAAATCACATACACTGTATTATATATATATATATATATATATATATTATATATATATATATATATATATATATATACTACAAATTTCACATATTTTCTTTTTTAGGCTTTTTTTTTTTAGTCAATGATGCGGTTTTCGTTTCACAAGTCTACTGCACACAGTATTTTTAAGCACAAATATAAGCCTGCATTTCAAAAGTCACTGCCGAAGCTGATTACTTATTCTTCCAGAAGCAATGGTTGGGTGTAACAGGGATACAAGGTTATATTTGCACCGGGCCATGTTGTTAACAAGCCTGATGTTGTCATCCAGGCTTTACTGTGAAACTGACTGCAACCAGGGAGGGTGTGAGCGCATTCTACCGGACTGGAGAATAAAAGCACGGGAGTTTAATTATGAAAACGCAAGTGTAAACAAACAAGTAAAAAAGATTAGCCTGTCGTCAGACATGTCATGTTAATACAACATGCATTAATTTACTGCGTATTGGTATTGTGTCTGGTCTGGGATGGGGGACACACGGGAGCGTTAAGAGAATTTCAGTGGGACATTTTTTATTTCAGGGGGGGATTCCTTCTTCAATTTTAGTATCTCCCATATGATATTTATAATGCACATTTTTATTGCCTGCGTGCAGTTCCTTACACTTTTCTCTATTAAAAGTCATTTGCCATGTGTCTGCCCAGTTCTGAATGCTGTCTAGATCATTTTGAATGACCTTTGTTGCTGCAGCAGTGTTTGCCACTCCTCCTATTTTTGTGTTGTCTGCAAATTTAACGAGTTTGCTTACTATACCAGAATCTAAATCATTAATGTAGATTACGAATAGCAGAGGACCTAATACTGATCCCTGTGGTACACCACTGGTTACCTCGCTCCATTTTGATGTTTCTCCTCTAATCAGTACTTTCTGTTTTCTACCTGTTAACCACTCCCTAATCCATGTGCATGCATTTCCTTGAATCCCTACTGCGTTCAGTTTGAGAATTAATCTTTTATGCAGGACTTTGTCAAAAGCTTTCTGGAAATCTAAATAAACCATGTCGTATGCTTTGCAATTATCCATTGTCGATGTTGCATCCTCAAAAAAATCAAGCAGGTTAGTTAGACACGATCTCCCTTTCCTAAAACCATGCTGACTGTCTCCCAGGATATTGTTACCATATAGGTAATTTTCCATTATGGATCTTATTTTAGTTTCCATAAGTTTACATATAATAGAAGTCAGGCTTATTGGTCTGTAGTTACCTGGTTTGGTTTTGTCTCCCTTTTTGTGGATCGGTATTACGTTTGCAATTCTCCAGTCTGTCAGTACAACCCTGTGTCAAGAGACTGTTGCATGATCTTGATTAGCGATTTGTAAATAACTTCTTTCATTTCTTTGGGTACTATTGGGAGGATCTTATGCAAGCAAGATATTTCAGTTTTTTTATTTTTCTTAAAAATATTTCCCAACATAAAACCAATGTCACCTTACAATAATTGATTTTGAATTTCAGTGTTTTAAAATAAAATATCAAATCGAAATTTCAATGTACCATTTGTAATTCAGTAATATGAGAGAATTGATCAGGGGTCTGAATACTTTTGCAAGGCACTGTATATATATATATATATATATATATATATATATATATATATATATATATATATATATTTATTTATTTATATGAGACTTGTACTTTTTATATATAGGTAATAAATGTCAATTGCTGTGGATAAATGCATCAGCCAAATCAATTAATATGACATGTGGTTTTCTAGCTTGCCATTTATTAATTTATTTATACATTTATAACATAAACATGTATTCATTTCTACATTTATTTATTTAAAAATAGTTATTTCTAAATATATTTACTCCTCTATGCATTTGTTTAAATCATTAATTTATTTCTACCAAATAAATTAGTCCTTTATTTATTTTTAATTAAATGAGTAACTACAATTTATCAGAGATCAGATTTAGACAAGGAAGCTACATGCCCCTCTTGTGTACAATTCCATTCTATGGTATCTACCAAACCAAACAAACAGGAAACTGGATATTTTCATACAGGAAATAGAACATTTCTAGAATCGAGCAGAACCTTCAGGTTTTCAATGAAAGCTGGTCAGGCATGGATGTAAGCTTAAAAAACTAACACACTTCAACAACAGCCCAGTGGCTCAGCGGGCTAAGGATGTGTGCTCTTCAAGGATGTCATGTTGCAAGTTCAATCCACGGTAATTTTTTTATTTTTATTATTATTATTATTATTTTGTGCGATATGTGCTGTTTTAAAACATACATACATTGTTTAATATAAATGGTGTGGATATCAAACTGCTTGCGTTCCCTGGAATCACATGATTGGTAGATGTCCAGTTATTCTATTTGAAAAGTCGCTACACACCCTTAAAAAGTAAACGGAAGAAGAAGAAATTTAACTTAGCTTGACTGCTTATATCTCATTGTGTATAAGAGGTATTTACTTTTTTTTTCACATTTGATGTAAGAAAGTTTCAGACTTTTGGTACTGGTACAGATGGTCATTCTAAGTGATTTAGTTTTGCCGCTGCAACATGGTGAAAAAAACCTACAGGTCTCGACAGGTGGTCTTCGAGCCCCAAAACAGTAGTTACAGACATTAATATACTGGGCAGGTTACTGCCCACTGGGAGTGGAACTCCACCTAGAGGGAGTGGAAATCTCCTACCTTCACCAATGAACAGATGGCCCCCCTTTACTGGAGGCACGTAGTTACAGACATTAATATACCGGGCAGGTTACTGCCCACTGGGAGTGGAACTCCACCTAGAGGGAGTGGAAATCTCCTACCTTCACCAAGATTGCCCCCCTTTACTGGAGGCACGCCAGCAGGCACCCTGTGACGCGGCACCAAAAGCACAGAGGTTTGTGGATTATAGCCAGTTTCAGCTGGGTTGATTGTGGTTCACACCTATGATTAAAATCAGCTTTTTAGGTAGAAACATCACATGCATAAACAAGGGTCATCCACCTGAAATTACAACTGCTATTTGAGCCATAAAAAAAAAGTTTCTTATCATGACTCTCAGACATGGAGGCACCTCGAGCTGTGTGCAAAGTTACAGAGCTACAAAGACAGGGCAACGTTTAGTGTGGAGTAGTGATTAGGGCTCTGGACTCTTGACCGGAGGGTTGTTGGTTCAATCCTAGGTGGGGGACACTGCTGCTGTACCCTTGAGCAAGGTACTTTACCTAGATTGCTCCAGTAAAAACCCAATTGTATAAATGGGTAACTGTATGTAAAAATAATGTGATATCTTGTAACAATTGTAAGTTGCCCTGGATAAGGGCGTCTGCTAAGAAATAAATAATAATAATATATACCTAGAACTGCTGCAACAGTCTTTTTAATCGCTATATTAAAATGTGTATAAAACTAGTGTTGTGTCGCATGCTTCGAAACTGTTCTGTGTTATTGTTTGTTTTCCTTCAGGATTATGTTTGTGACTCTGTTTTTGCAACCTGCTTGGTACACGAGAGGGACACCTGTTACAGCACGAGCAGGGACACGAGACTTGGGGGTGGTGTTGGAAGGGAAATTATGATTGGTTGCATTGTTTAAAATGTGGGTGGTTTAAGCAGGTCAGAGACGATTTTTGGGATGCAGCAGGGGCTTACGATACTCTGTGGAGTAGTAGAGAATGCCCGAGATTTGTTTGTTTGACTGTTTTATTTTATACAAGTGTTTTCTGTTTACTCTTATTTTGTGCCTGAGTTCAACTCTGTTATCTATTCAACAGTCATTTCTATGCCAGTCTTAAAATAGCTGGTTTGCTACACTATTATTCCGTAACTTTATTTTTGTTCTGCAATATAAACATGCACAACAGGACTACATTAAAAAAGTGGTTTATTAACATGTTCAACAGCTCAAAGGATGGAACTTACAACTGTTCAAAACATGAATTGTTCAACTGTTCAAAAGGTGGAAAGGTAAAACTGTAAAAAATGTGCATTGTTCAAATGTTCAAAAGATGCAATGTGCAACTGTTAAATAGATGGAAAAGTATAACTGATCAAAAGGACGCTGGATTGCTCACTACCCCAAAGATTTTTTTTTTTGTGCAAATACAGTAGAGCTTTCCACTATATGGCTCCTAAACCTTGGAATAAACTGCCTTGTTCCAAGCATTGCTGTTTTTAAAACAAGACTAAAGACACATTTTTATAGTCTAGCCTATTTATCTTAAAAATTACTTGTTGCACCTTTTATTGTTCTGTTCTTACTGTTTTATTGGATTAACTTTGTATTCCTGTTGCCTGCTGGATTCTGTTCTAAATTAACAATGTGATACTGCGCTATAATAAATAAAGATGGATTGATTGATTGATTAGGCAGTTGGAGATTATTTAGACTAAATACTGTTGCTCTGTATTACCCTCTTGAATGGCGCAGTATCCCCTGGAGGGCCGCCAAGAGGATTGGGAGAGAGGGAGAGAGAGGACGTATTGCCGAGGAAACCAGAGTTAGCTGCCACTGCAATTACCCCCAAGGCTAACCCCTCTCTGGTCTAAGTTAAGTACCGGTATTCCAGCCAGCCTAGGTGCAGGAGTATTACAGTGCCTTGCATAAGTATTCACCCCCCTTGGACTTTTCCACATTTTGTAGTGTTACAACCTGGAATTAAAATGGATTTAATTGGGATTTTTACCATTTGATTTACACAACATACTTAACACTTTGAAGGTGCAAAATATTTTTTATTGTCACACAAAAGTTAATTAAAAAAAAAGACATTTGTTGGTTGCATAAGTATTCACCCCCCTGAGTCAATACTTGGTAGAAGCACCTTTGGCAGCAATTACAGCTGTGAGTCTTTTTGGGTAAGTCTCTACCAGCTTTGCACATCTGGATCCTGCAATTTTTGCCCATTTTTCTAGGCAAAATTGCTCAAGCTCTGTCAAGTTGGATGGGGACTGTTGGTGAACAGCAATTTTCAAATCTTGCCACAGATTCTCAATTGGATTGAGGTCTGGGCTTTGACTGAGCCATTCTAAGACATTCAGGTTCTTGTTTTTAAACCACTCCAGTGTAGCTTTGGCTGTGTGTTTAGGGTCATTGTCCTGCTAGAAGGTGAACCTCCGCCCCAGTCCCAGGTCTCTTGCAGACTGAAACAGGTTTTCCTCTAGAATTTCCCTGTATTTGGCTCCATCCATCTTGCCCTCAATCCTGACCAGTTTCCCAGTCCCTGCCGATGAAAAGCATCCCCATAACATTATGCTGCCACCACCATGCTTCACCATGTGGATGGTGTTCTCAGGGTGATGAGCAGCGTTGGCTTTGCGCCACACATAGCATTTTGCGCTAAAGCCAAAAAGTTCAATTTTGGTCTCATCAGACCAAAGAACCTTTTTCCACATGTTTGCTGTGTCTCCCACATGCCTTTTGGCAAAATCCAAACGGGATTTGATATGGGTTTTTTTCAGCAATGGCTTTCTTCTCGCCACTCTTCCATAAAGCCCAGTCGTTGTCCCATGGACGGTTTCTCCCATCTCAGCTGTGGATCTCTCCAGCTCCTTCAGAGTTACCATTGGCCTCTTGGTTGCTTCTCTGACTAGTGCCCTCCTTACCTTGTCACTGAGTTTTGGTGGACGGTCTTCTCTAGGCAGAGTTGCGGTTGTGCCATATTCTTTCCATTTTTTAATAATGGATTTAACGGTACTCCGGGGGATGTTCAAAGTTTGGGATATTTTTTTATAACCCAACCCTGATTGGTGCTTCTCCAGAACTTTATCCCGGACTTGTTTTGATAGCTCCTTGGTCTTCATGATGCTGTTTGTTTAGTTATGCTCTCTAACAAACTCTGGGGCGTTCCAGAGACAGGTGTATTTAATCTGAGATCATGTGACACTTTAATTGCACACAGGTGGACTCCATTCAACTAATTATGTGACTTCTGAAGGCAATTGGTTGCACCAGAGCTTATTTAGGGGTGTCACAGCAAAGGGGGTGAATACTTATGCAATAAAGACTTTTCAGTTTTTTATTTGTAAATAATTTTGAAAAATATGTCGATTTTTTCCCCACTTTGACATTATGGACTATTTTGTTTAGATCAGTGACAAAAAATCCTAATTAAATCCATTTTAATTCCAGGTTGTTACACTACAAAATGTTGAAAAGTCCAAGGGGGATGAATACTTATGCAAGGCACTCTGTATATATATATATATATATATATATATATATATATATATATATATATATATAATGACAGTTTAATCCCATCAGATTCTATAGTGGGGGCCCCCACCTTCACCCCCAAAAAGCTTTTCATAATCATACAGTAGCCCCTCACTAAACCGGACATGCTTTCCGACATAAGAAGGTGTCAGGTTTAAAAATAATACAATAAAAACACACACACATACATTTATAGTGCTCAATGCATTTTAAATGTAAATAATTGAGCTGAAATAATTCTAATGTGTTTTGGGTAGGTTACTCATTACATTCTGTAAAAATATAAATGTGTATAATAGTAAAATCAAATGAATACCTAGCACACTTTCTTTTTTAACCTACCAGTAACACAAAATAAATCATGCTGCAGCATTATACACATTGGTGTACAATGTGAATAAAAGATTATTTTAAAGGGTTAGTGGCACATGTGTGCAGTCTTGCTCCCAACACTTTGGGGAAACCAGAAATGTCACAGAAATTTGTTTCAAGGCTTGTAAGTATACTCTGCTTTTAGTGAAAATTAGGTACTTGGGTGTTCGCCTCAAAAATGCATTGAGCACAACTGGCAATGCATGAGAAAAAATGGACTGGGAAATGCCAGCAACAACTGTGACTGTTTAAAACATTCAAAAGACACACCATGTCTGCGTTATTTCTGGAAAATGTCCATGGTTGGATCTTTTTCATAATATGCCCCAAAAACAACTTGGTGCCTGCTGGGCCTGCATATACTGCATGCATAGGCAGATCATTTTGTACAAATACAAAGTTGGATGAAACCACAACATGAAATTTGAACTTGGAAAACTGTTTAAACTATTTAACAAGAAGACTATAGAATCCCCCCATGCTCCTCTGGAGCCTCATGTTTAGCTATTTAGGGCAAACCTAAGTGATAATAATAATCTTTACTTCATGTTTTTATATGCTACAACATGGCACTGCCCTCACGATAGGCATTGTACAAATGTAACAAACTGTACAGTATACATTTATTTATTTTTTTTACATTATAACCCAACAGGGAAAATAAGTGTCTTAATCTTAGTCATGACAATATAAATGATCTTTCTTCCATCAATATATATATTTTTTTTCTTTTTTTGGATCGAAGAGTTAGCTTCAGTTTCTATTTAAAATGTGATACAGTGCTGCACGGTTTGAAATGACACCATCTGTTTATTATTTATAATTTTTGCATGATAAATGGCTTGATGTGTTCATACACATAAACTTTAGAATTGTCGCGCATAATTAAATCCTGATTTATCAATCCTGTGTATGGCACTCTGTGACAGGCTGACCAAGGCAAGGAGACTCAGAGTCAGGATGTGCAGGGAAAATAAAAGACTTTTAATTAAACAAAATACACAAAACAAAAAGGCACAATGGCCAACCAAAAAGACAAACACAAAAACAGTCTTTCAACAAACTATACCAAAACGAACCTCTCACACAGGTCTTCTCCCTCTAACAAACACTCACCAACTAACATACCCAACCACTCCCTTTTATACAGGTGCCTGGGCTAATTGGACAATTCGCACCTCATTAGCCCAGGCACATTCCACACATTCCTCACACAAACTCACTGAACCACACCCCAAACTCACTCATATCCACTCTAAACAATACAAAAAACACAAAACCACCACAAAATAGGTTGCACCCCATCACACACTCTGATACATTTTTTTAAGTAATAGGTGTTAATAAATCTCAATGTTACAAAAGTTGTTCACACGTGGAAATTTGCATTTAAAACGCCCCTATATAGCCATATAGGATAAATGCAGCCATCTGACACTGCTCCGTTTTCCTTAAATGTGCTTTACTTACTCTTATCTGCCCCCTATTTTACTGCATTTAATCCTGTACTTCAGAGTACTGTAATCTGCCAAGTGTTTAATCTGTAGTACTTGGTATTTAATCATATCTTGATGTAACTATCACGGTCACTTATCTGCTGTATTATTGAATTGTATTTTGTCACACTTGTACTTGCTTGAACTAGTCATTGTATTTATCTTGCTCTTATTGTATTATTACTTGTACTGTAACACTTGAAATGTATTTGCTTACGATTGTAAGTCGCCCTGGATAAGGGCATCTGCTAAGAAATAAATAATAATAATAAGAATAAATTAATCTTGGGTTCCACCTGGCCATTTAGCCACAACATTTAGTAGACGAAGACGGACATCTGAAATAACCTGTACATGAGTTGAATGGTACTGTTCTATACTCACAAAATTAAATTCCTTCTCTCTTGGTGCTTTAAATGCTACATGAGTACAGTCTATAGCACCAATCGTATTGGGGAACATGCAATTGAATAAAAATCCCTTTTTACTCCAATGTACCGAGGACAGAGTGAAATGACCGGGTCCAAAACCCCAGGCATCAATGAGCTAAAAGAGGCTTGTGAAATTCCAGTTATGTCTCTGATCTGCCTTTGAAAGCTACCAGCAGCCAAAAAGCCAATAATAGTAAACAGAACTTGAATATGTGCAGCAATAGGATGTGTGCGCTTGGTTGGACTGTGCAACCTTACACCCGTTTGTGTTTAGTGTAACGCACAATTCAAATAGGACTGCCTTTGGAAAACTGTCTTCCAGGAGTGCGATATCAACCATTTTCAAATTACTTTTTGACGTATTACCGTATGCAAAAAAAAATCTAAATAGCCTACACACCTGCTACAACTTGCAGTCTCATATTATTGTCTTCTGTAATTACCACTTGTCAGGAAGTGAGTAGTGCAGGAATGAATCAGTCCACAACAGAGGGTATATTTACAAATAGTCTAGTTTTTATTTCCAAATTATCCCCTCTACCATGAATGGTATTGGGGAATCCAACAGTGGCTTTTGCCGTCCCAAACAACAATAAAACAATAAACAATAAATACATGTCCAGGTGCAGGTGCCCATGTTATGTGGTGCTGTAATACGTTTCCAGTGCTGTGATAGTGCAGATGTGGTAGTGTGGTAGTGTGGTAGTGCTGGCTCAGTAGCTTCAGCTGCCATGGTCGTCTGCCAAAATACAACCCAAAACAAAACAAACAAGCAGCACTCTGGCTTGTCAGCTTCAGCATAAGGGGCCGTACTCATGTAGCTGCATCCCCATTGTACTGCTAAACTCCTCCCTGTGATCAGTGTGGCACCACGCTCTATCTAATCACCGCACACAACACAGCTGATTACAATAGAGTCGTTCAGCAATTTTACAGCTACGCCCTTTCCGCAAGACCAGATTCCTTCTCTCCCATTCACATATCCCACCCCTCAGAGTGGAGCCGAAGAAACACTTGGCTAAACCTAGCATTTTGGTGCTCTTTACCCACATGATGCTTCACTCGGAAGTCGAGGGTTTGCAACGCCAGATACCATGAGTTATCCCAGTGTTCTTGTCCCTAATCATATTTAACCACTTGAGGGGCGTGGTCCATAACGAGGAGGAAGGAACGTCCCAATAAGTAATATCGAAGAGTGTAGGCAGCCCATTTAATAGCCAAACACTCTTTCTCAATGACAGAGTAGTTTCTCCCTGGTAGCCATTTTCTTGCGCATATATAAAATGGGATGCTCTACTCCGCTTCTTGCAACAGGACAGACCCAAGACCAAACTCAGAGGCGTCATTTAGAAGGATTAATTCTTGCTGAAATCTGGTGTTTTTAATGCAAGGGCCTGGCATAGTCCTCCTCTTTATCATATCAAAGGCCCCCTCACACTCCTGTCCACTTAATTACATTTGGTGCATTCTTCCTGGTGAGATTGAACAGAGTTCACTATGGTGAACTACTCGGGGATAAAGCGGCGGTAATAGCCCGCTAACCCTAGGGGTGATCTCACCTGAGACTTTTTTGGGATCGGCACCTCCACTAAAGCCTGGACTTTAGATGCTACTGGCTTTATTCGACCATTACCCATGATGTAGACAAGATATTGGTTCTCTTCCATGCCAAATGCACTTACCCAGATTAGCCATCAGCCTCGCTTCCCTCACAGACTGTAGGATGGCCAAAAGTCTAGGCTGTGTGGTCCAGTGGTTAAAGAAACAGTTTCTAACCAGAAGGTCCCTGGTTCAATCCCAGCTCACTCACTGACTCACTGTGTGACCCTGCTGATGTATAGTTCACACACCCAAGTCTCTGTAAGTCACCTTGGATAAAGGCGTCTGCTTAGTAAACAAATTAGGGGCGGGTGATACCAACATTTTACTGAATAATTGTCAGCACATTCAAGAATACAGAAATAATAAATTTACAAAAAGTTATCAAATAGGCTCCAGTTGTTTCACGAGTGGCAGGTTTTTTGCAAGAAACACAAGCACATACACATTTTCTTGTTTGAGCTTGCTGCGTCTGGGACTGCAGATGATTCCTGATGTACTAAACACATGTTCTAAAGCACAACTCGAAGCTGCAATGCACAGGTAATTTCTGGCAAACTCAGAGAGCAAGGGTAAAGTTTCTGAATTTTTCTTCCACTAAGCTAGAGGATCATATTGAGCATCTATGTCTTCCATTCCGCCATAAAGCATGAGCTCACTTTTCAGTCTTTCCTCTGAAGAGGGTGAAGCAGGTGTGTCAGCTGATGTAGTTGTCTCACCTTTGTTCTGCATCTTGATGGTGGATAGCAGCTCTTTCAAGTCAAATTTTTTCTTCTTAAGAACATAAGAAGAACATAAGAACATAAGAACATAAGAAAGTTTACAGATGAGAGGAGGCCATTCGGCCCATCTTGCTCGTTTGGTTGTTAGTAGCTTATTGATCCCAGAATCTCATCAAGCAGCTTCTTGAAGGATCCCAGGGTGTCAGCTTCAACAACATTACTGGGGAGTTGGTTCCAGACCCTCACAATTCTCTGTGTAAAAAAGTGCCTCCTATTTTCTGTTCTGAATTCCCCTTTATCTAATCTCCATTTAGTGACCCTGGTCCTTGTTTCTTTTTCAGGTCAAAGAAGTCCCCTGTTGACATTGTCTATACCTTTTAGGATTTTGAATGTTTGAATCAGATCACCGTATTCTTCTTTGTTCAAGACTGAATAGATTCAATTCTTTTAGCCTGTCTGCATATGATATGCCTTTTTAAACCCAGGATAATTCTGGTTGCTCTTCTTTGCACTCTTTCTAGAGCAGCAATATCCTTTTGTAACGAGGTGACCAGAACTGAAACACAATATTCTAGGTGAGGTCTTACTAATGCATTGTAGAGTTTTAACATTACTTCCCTTGATTTAAATTCAACACTTCTCACATATATCCGAGCATCTTGTTAGCCTTTTTATAGCTTCCCACATTGTCTAGATGAAGACATTTCTGAGTCAACATAAACTCCTAGGTCTTTTTTATAGTTCTCTTCTTCAATTTCACTATCTCCAATGTGATATTTATAATGCACATTTTTATTGCCCACATGCAATACTTTACAATTTTTTCTCTATTAAATTTCATTTGCCATGTGTCTGCCCAATTCTGAATGCTGTCTAGATCATTTTGAATGACCTTTGCTGGTGCAACAGTGTTTGCCACTCCTCCTATTTTTGTGTCGTCTGCAAATTTAACAAGTTTGCTTACTATACCAGAATCTAAATCATTAATGTAGATTAGTGTCACAAAGACGGCAGCAGTGGGTGACGTCAGACCAGAAACAGGAAGTAACACACAACAGACAGTGAGGTTGGTGAAGCTGAGCACTTGGTTGTGCTCAGCATTTAATAAACAAAATAAAAGAACACAAAAACAGCACACGGCACTTTCGCCAAAATAAACAGACATAAACAAAACGGACTATACAGACACTGACACACAGGGACGAACAAACTCGGTGAGCACAAACTAATCTTCTTCTTATCTTTATCTCCTTCTTCCACACCCGTTCTCCACTCTCGAACACCTAACCCCGAGTGAGTCAAACGGCATCTATATATGGTTGTGCTGGGATTCACTACTAATTAATTATTCACTTGAATCCCAGCACGTGAATTAATTACGTGCAACCTCGTGTCACATATTAAATACTTTAAATGCACGTGCAGTGATGTGCAACCCGTGCCTAAATACAATTACATCTTTAAACACACGTGAAACACACACCTGTTTATATCCCTGTGTACCAAATGACTATACACCAACATTAACACACGAACATGCAACATATACACACACATGCACACAGGGGCACATTGCCACAATTAGGAATAGCAGAGGACCTAATACTGATCCCTGTGGTACACCACTGGTTACCTCACTCCATTTTGAGGTTTCTACTCTAATCAGTACTTTCTGTTTTCTACCTGTTAACCACCTCTAATCCATGTGCATGTATTTCCTTGAATCCCTACTGCTCAGTTTAAGAATTAATCTTTATGCGGACTTTGTCAAAAGCTTTCTGGAAATCTAAATAAACCATGTCAAAGATGCTTTGTAGTTATCCATTTTCAACGTTGCATCCTCAAAAAGTCAAGTAGGTTAGTTAGACACGATCTCCCTTTCCTAAAACCATGGTGGCTGTCTCCCAGGATATTGTTACCATATAGGTAATTTTCCATTTTGGATCTTATTATAGTTTCCATAAGTTTACATATAATAGAAGTCAGGCTTATTGGTCTGTAGTTACCTGGTTCGGTTTTGTCTCCTTTTGTGGATCGGTATTACGCTTTGCTATTTTCCAGTCTGTTGGTACAACCCTGTGTCAAGAGACTGTTGCATGATCTTGGTTACGGTTTGTAAATAACTTTTCATTTCTTTGAGTACTATTGGGAGGATCTCATCCGCCCAGGGGATCTGTTTATTTTAAGAGCTCCTAGTCCCTTTAACACTTCTGCCTCTGTTATGCTAAAGTTATTTAAAATTGATAGGAACAGGTTGACATGTGGGCATGTTGTCCATGTCTTCCTTTGTAAAAACCTGTGAAAAGTAATCATTTAATGTATTTGCTATTTTTTTTCTTCATCTATGATTTTGCCATTTGTGTCTCTTAGACATTTAACCTCCCTTTGAATGTTCTCTTGCTGTTATAATATTGGAAAAATATTTTGGAATTGGTTTTAGCCCCTTAGCAATATTGATTTCTATCTCTCTTGGCCTTCCTTTTGACTTGGTTTAGCAGTTCCAAGTACTCTTTCTGAGTACTTTGTTTTGGTCCCTTTTAAACGCTCTGTAAAGTGCCTTTTTCGCTGAATATTTTTTAATTGATCTATTAAACCATTTTGGCCATTTTGTTTTAGATTTAGATTTGTCTACTTTGGGATGTAAATGTTTTGTGCCTCTAGTACTACATTTTAAAAACAGCCATCCTTTTTCTGTGGATGTTTTCTATTTTACTCCAATCTACTTCTGTTAGTCTCTGTTTCATACCTTCATAGTTTGCTTTTCTAAAATTGTAAACCTTAGCTTTAGTCATTACTTTTGGGGTTTTAAAAATATTTCAAATGAGACCATGTTGTGGTCTGAGTTTGCCAATGGCTCTCTGACCTCTGTTTTAGTTATTCTGTCTTCATTATTTGAAAAGATTAAATCAAGGCATGCCTCCCTCTAGTCGGTGCCTTGACAAATTGTTGACTGGCTCATCTGTATTAAATTTCATTTGTCAAATAGGCTCCAGTTGTTTCACGAGTGGCAGGTTTTTTGCAAGAAACACAAGCATATCCACATTTTCTTGTTTAAGCTTGCTGCGTCTGGGACTGCAGATGATTCCTGATGTACTAAACACATGTTCTAAAGCTTGATTGGTCCAATTAAGTAATTTAGGGCACAGTTGCAACAAAAGCCAGGAGGACATCGGCCCTCCAGGACCAGGATTGGGCACCCCTGGCAGACGCCCTTATCCAGGGCGACTTACAATTGTTACAAAATATCACGTTATTTTTACATACAATTACATTAATTTTTTACACATCACATTATTTTTACATACAATTACCCATTTATACAGTTGGGTTTTTACTGCCGCAATCTAGGTAAAGTACCTTGCTCAAGGGTACAGCAGCAGTGAGCCCCACTTGGGATTGAACCCACGACCCTCCGGTCAAGAGTCCAGAGCCCTAACCACTACTCTACACTGCTGTACTTCCATCAGGCTTGTCTGTCTCCATAGGTTAATTTTAATTTTAGTCACTTGTGTGATTTTACAACCAGAGTATGTGAGCGGAGTGAAGAGCTCATAAACGCCACTCCTTGCTCTCTTCCGCTTTGAAACCGCTCGCTCCAAGGCTTTTATTTCTCCAGTCCACTCCGGTGCTTCTAATTCTGCAGCCAGCTCCACTGCTAGTGTAAATTGCTTCCAAAATGCAGAGATGTGCGAACCGGTTCCTTTGAAATCAGGTACTCGGTTCCTGCTTTAGTACCGACGAACTGGACACAAATATCAGGGATCTGGTTCCAGTGAGTACTATTACTTTTTTAGTAAAACTGATTATTAAAACATTAATTTCTGTGAAAAATACATTTGATAACTATAACTGACATGTTCACACTTAGAAAAAAAACATGTCTGCAAAATATTTATTAACACCAATAACGGGTTTTTTAAATTTTTTAATTAATTATTATTTTTTTTTAAATTATATTTATTTCCGTGGAGCCAATTCAATCTCACTTTTACATGAAGTGATGAAAACGCTTTGGGTAAAGTGAATCTTCTGCACCTTGACGGGATCATTCGCAAGACAACCCCAAGCTGAACACAACACGATTTCAACTATCTAAAAAAGTAATTTAATCCCAAGCAGATGGGGTTGTATTTCGGCCTGGGATCCTAACATACACTGACCCTTTTGCACATACTATGTGGTTAAAGATTTTTTAAATTGTATAAGCTTTGTGAAATTTGCAATTAACATGGTTCATATACAAGCACACAGTGGCTTTCGCTGTTGTAATAAAACACTTACAATTAAATAATGGTATATCTGTATTACAACGATTACATGTGTTTTAAACTTTAATTTGTTAATGTATTTATAAGGTTGTATTTATTTTTGTACCAAAACCAATGAAGATTTGGACAATGCAGTGGTGCTGTGCTATAGATAAAGCATATAACCTAAAACTTAAAATAGCCTAAAATTAATAACAAACTATATTTACTTAATTATGATATTCTACACAATGATACTGTTAATTATAAATCAACACTACACTACACTTTAATTTCAATAACAAATAATGTAACCACCTAATGAAAAAAAAAATACAAATACAGATTTAGCAAATATTTCACTTGATTCCAGGGCAAAAAAATACAGTATACTAATAGATGTATCGAAATGTAAATATGTGTTTATTTAATTTGTACCGATGTCACAGCAATAAACACAAGCTTCATTGAACATTAATTGCTGCTGTCTGCAGACTAAGGTAGCCTATATTCAAAACTATGTTGTTTACCTTGAACAGTTTGAAACAGTTTGTTTGTTTTTTGATTAAAATTTGGAAAGTTTAACAATAAACTTTCTGACTACGAAATTATAGCACAGGTAGTGCATTGAAATAGTGGTTTAATTTGGTTTAATTTACTTTTTGAGCAAATGAGAAAGTGTAGTAATTCGATTTAGAGCAGGTTGTAAATATATTTCAAATGTGCACTAACTAGTCTTTGACCCCTATGGCATAGTATAGATTGCTTCCATAGTAACATCATCTTCAGGGTGTGAGATCTGCAGGTGAACAGATGTATTTCAGTTATATATCTCGAATATACAAGTTTCTAGCCACATAGCACCCTCTATCCTGCAAAACACGTGCTGGTTAAACAATCTCACATTACACCAACCTCAATTGTGCTGCATGTTCTGTCGGAAGAGTTTGCATTGCTGTGGACTGAACATGAGGTCCCCACTGTATTGGGCCATGCTAGTTAACAAAAACAGACTGTTCTGATATATGCATACCTGCCCGTAGTGTTTCTTTCTTAAAGCTTCCTTATGGGACTAGGTGAGACATTACAGGGACATGCAAGGCACAGTCACACAATTTGCATCATATTTTTAAAAAAGCTTAATGTTGCACATTATGTCCTTTGATTAAACTGTATATACCGCTACTGCAAATTAAATTTAAATCCTATAGGAAACTGTATCATAATATTTTATTAATTAACAGTCCACAAGGCAGTTGGTCTGAATACAAAGGAATGAGAGGTTTAGCAGGGTAGCAGGGTGGAAGTATTAAGAGGAAAGCTTTTAATAACCCTTGTAGCTATTCAGAAGGTGACCGACAAATTACATAAATGTGCCATCCTTCTTGGAAAGTATTCAGGATTGTTTTTTTCACAAGGGTTTATATAAGCCTCCTATCTGTAGGCAGAAAGAAAAAAAAAATGGACGTGTGTCCACACATATTAACACATTATACTGCACACCAGAGGCCCTGGAAACAAATATAAAAGAGTCAGGGAAAAGCACAAACAGCATGAAGAGTGGATTGATTTTTGTATTTATGTCTGAAAGTACTTGCCCTCAAGGACAGCAATAGTTTTTAAAGTCACCAGCTATACTGAAGTCTTTATAATAAAACACAGTATCAGAAAAATTCAGATATCACATACATTTTTTAATATATTATGATATTTAATATGTTATGATCAACCCCCCCAGGGCACGTTTCACAAAAGCGATTTGCGACGATTTGCAATCGCAAGCATCTCGCAAATAAAAAATTGGATTTCATAAAACTTTCGCACAGCTGTGACATCGACGATTTTCATCGTAGATCCTGTGTTAGGACATGCCATGGTGCATACCATTTTTTTTTTGGATATATACAAAAGGTTTAAATAACTACAAAACAAAACTATTTATTTAATGACATGTAACCCAAAGTAATGTTGTTGAAAAATAACAGTAACTGAAGCAAGGTCAAGTTGTAAAAACAAACACAGTTTATTTATTAAATACAATCATATACAAAAAGTACAGATTTATTCAGTACTGTGGCAACACGGGGTCTCTTGTTTTCTTTTAAACAGAATAAATGGACAGACTCAGGGATTGCAGGTGCAAACAGAATATCTGCTTTTTATTCTCTTTAACACTCGGTCCCTATGGGCTGAGACCACGCCAAAACAACAAACCCACTTGCTTATATAATTTATCTCTATAGACTGTCAGCTTTGTGTGTTGTTGTGTAATCCCTTATTTTACTATATAACTTCACCTCCGCAAGCAATCACGGTCCACAAGTAGGGGTTGTCCGTAGAACATTCAACGAACCTGGTTCACAAAATCATCCTTCAAGAGCGCGCCATGCTGGGTCTCACTCAAGCTCTGACTGCGGGTGGGGCAAGAAATTGGGAACGCCCTGAGCGAGGAGGGGAAGTCGGGAGAGATCCACAAAGAAATGCGGTCAGACCCGGCCGCCTCCAAGCCTAGAACGAAGCCTCAATTCCCGGTTTGAATCAAGCTGTGAACACGGTGGGGCAAGGAACCAGGACCTGAGCCTAGAATTCAGTCCCAAGTCTGAGCAAGTAGGTGGACCAAGCCATGAACCATCCCTCAATGGACATGTCAGGCACATCTTGCCCAGAAAAAGAACCTCATCCCCCGGCTTCAATGTACACCGTGTCGGCGCAAGCATTCACAGAACCTTGGTCACCCTTCGGAGAGAGACGAGGTCCAGCCACTCGGCGACCTGAGAGTTCCAGAGGCCCGACGGGAATGTTTTGTGGGGGGGGGGGGCGGCAAGCGCGACGGAGACAGACCGTTGAGGATCTCGGGCAGCATGGAGGCTTTTAGTAACAGTTATAAACTACATGGTGTTACAATAATTATTATGAAAGAAAAACAAAAAGTTTAACCACAAATTAGCAATTCATAAAACAGGACACTTAATGTTTTCTTTATTCAATAAATATTCATGATAACAATAAACAAACATTTTATATACATATATACTGTATAGATACAGTGAGTAAAACACAAAACTTGCCAAAAGTATTAAGAGTGTCTCAAATCAGCCTCTCAAAAGATGTTTCTCTGGAACTGAGGGGTTTTGTTAACGTCTGTGTTTGGTTAGTTTACCGATGCCAACCAACACCGACTGTTTGGACCTAAAGCCAACTGGGGCCCCGGCACAAATTAAGCACTGTCTGTATGCGTCTGCATTAGTTAAAAATATTAATTTGCCTGTGAGCAGGTAGCAGTGTGCTAGGCCTTCTGTCCTTTGGTTGATACATTCAAATTGTGTCCTGTCTGCCTGTTTGAAAAGACACTAAACCAAAGAGTTGTCAAAGACTAGCTATTGATATTTAACAGTTACTTAACTTGGGTTCTGCTCAGAAGCTTTAGATTGTTGTACAGTTTGGGTACAGATGACACAGCCTCTTTGGGAAAGAGTATGCATGCTTAAAACAAGGAATATAGAAGAAAAGGAAGCTGAGCAATAATAGTTCTTGTGAGCAGGGGTTGTTTAATATTCAGTTTCGACTGTTTATGAACAGCCACAGGCTTAGTGCTCACTGACTGTACAAGGACTGTCTTGTTACTGGTTTATGGAAAATTGACAATACCACAAGGCAAAATCTGCTATCAATGTATGCATGGGTTTGATAAAATGGGTGCAGTGCAAAGTTTGCCTATGACTATTTGTTGCACTGTATGTCATAGAACTGATAAAGTTCAAACAGGCAATGTATGATCTTCGTGTGCTCTTCAGCACAGGTATCTTGTCAGCTGAGCTAAAACAATTCTACCTGTCATCTGTGGCGACATACACTCTGAAAACATCACAACCGTGTACCTGTACGGGCTTGCTACAACTTTGCATATTAAAATGTGTTTGTGACAGGGTGAAGGGAGTTGGAGGGTGGAAAAACTGGCCTCCCGACAGACCTCGACAAGATGGCACCCATACAGTAGGTATAGTCCGGTTGAGACGGCCATCTTGGGGAGGTTGGCTGTACAGGTGTACTGAGTTCCTGCTAGTTAATACCAAGGTTTTAATGTGGTGGGGATTGGTATATATAAGGGAACTGTGTAGTTGAGTCGGGTGGTTCAGTTGGGGAGAGTTTGGTGTGGGAGCGGGTGACTCGGGGCGAAAGAGCAGAACAAACCATGGAGGATTTAACCATTGGGTTTCATTTCCCAGGAGGACTATGGCGTTGCCGCTGGCCTTTCGACCATAGGGGGCTTGAGCTCTAGATGCGGAGCACCAGCACCCCTGAACAGGCAAGCGAGAAACAGAACTGTGGGGCAGTTGTGTACATACCTGTGTTCACTGATTCCCTGTCACTTATGTACATCACCCTCACTGTATTGTAAATATGTAAGCACGATACCTATATAAACCACTGTTGTGTTGATCGTACATACACTCCCCCGCACTCCACCACAGTATTAATTTTAGACACAGCATTATATGATTCAGAGTTGCTCCTGTATTTGTACAACATCTGGCAGATGTATTTGTTTCGAATAACTAACTGTCCAACACAAGCACTTAGGGGATTGGCAAGCAGTAGACAAGCCTATGTGTCGCAGTGTGCTAGCTACAGAGTGCTGAGAAAAGGTAGCACTATCATGGAATAAAAGGTTGACACTCATTGAACAATAGCTGATAAGTCTAGCCTTGTAACTAAATCATGAATTGCTCTTTCTCTTTGCACAGCTCAAAGTCCCATTGTCCTTTACTTTGCAGAGTACTTGATACAAAGGAGCAGATTACTTGAGATGACTGTTGTAAAAAGTTATATTGCTTTTAACTTAAAACTGACTAATATAAATTATAAATTAAAAGTATGCTCAATATACAGTCAGCGCCGCTTTATCGGGACACCTCAGGAGAAGTAAAAAATATCCCGAATAAGTAGCTGTCCTAATTAAATGAGAGACATTTGAGAAGACCTTCGTCATACATTTTTGTTTCTAAATGAAAAGAAAAATAATTAAATCACATCACATTATGATTAAATGTGAAATACGTACTTTAAAATACGAGTCAATTGTTTTTTTTTATTCCTAAACAAAATGAATCACAAGGCGTGGCACCTCACGGCAAATTTTTTTTTGTAACAGCAGCCTGAGAAACCACAGGAGACTCCTCCTTCTTCAAGAGTTCAACGTGGTTTACGCAATTTACGCAAGTCACAGTGTAATCACGTACTCACTGCACTGTGGTACGCGAACCCGTCTTGCTCTGAAAAGCGATCTCCGTTCATCATTTGAAAATACTGTATCCCATCAAAAAAAAGTGACATCCCAATTAAACAACATAAATAGCATTAGGAAGAACCTTCTCCCAGATTTGTATCCCATTTTATAAGCAGACATCCTTATTATCAGTATCTTGATTAGGCGGCGCCAGCTGTACTGCTCATTCATCAAAGTTGACTAAAATATAGAAAATCAATGGTGACTATTTTTCATCAGCAACTTGGGCTTTTCCAGAAAGGTTATCATAACCAATTACTAGCGCCAAGTTATCAGCGAAGCGAGAGAACTGCCAGACTCTCTATACAGCAAGGATAGTGCACATGTTTTTAGGGTATTGGTGCAGCAAAAATAAATCAGTTTTAAAATTGAACCTTTGCATACAAAAAAAATATTTCTTTATATAAATAAAAAAAAAAGGTCTGGTATTATATGCGGGATTTGAACCTATAACCTGTCAGTGTAACACTCATTGTGGTCCCTTTTGGCACAAGGAAATACGGTTTCTTCTCCTGATACTGGTTGATGAGAGTAACGCTATTCGTGGTCCCCACTGGACAGAAAGGAATGTTAATTTCTGAGAATTAGCTATGCTGAAGGATAGCCTATATATTTGGTAAAAGTAAAATATAAATAAATAAATATATAAATATAAATATTGAAATAAATGAATACATAAATGAATACATAGACATGTATTTATTCATTTATTTTGCTATTTATTTTGCTACTTTTTAACTGTCATATAAACACTGCAATTTAATACTGTATGAAATGAAAATAAATACTCAACAGATCTTGTTCAATTGTATATTAGTGAAGATTTCTGTACATAAAGGTTGTCATGCTTTCATTTATTTTTACTTTCAAATGAAAAAATATATTGTATCAACCCAGACAATTGCTTTGTTGCAGGACTTGTTGTCTGTTCAGTTTGTCTTGTCTGTCTTTTATATGTTACATGTATGGTAAGGGGAACGGGTCACATCGTTAGTGAGTGTATGAGTGGGGAGAATGTGTGTTGTTGTTTTCGGGGGTTGCAGAGCATTTTGAGAATTCAACACCATTCCACATTCTCAATTAATTATAGATTTACTTGAACTGTGTTTAATCTGTAATTACTTTGTGTTTGAGGGGCAATATTTTTCTCAAATTAAAGGTACAGCAATGGGTGCAGCATTTGCCCCAAATTATGCCAATTTATACATGGGGTTTTGGGAAGGGAGATTTATCTATAATAACAACAATATTTTTCTACCACAAATTGCTCTTTGGCTTAGATACATTGACGATGTCTTACTAATATGGTCAGGCACAAAAGATGAACTTGATAAATTTGTGATGTACATTAATTCTGTAAATAGTCATTTAAAATTTAAATGTGAATTTGATCTAGATAGGATACATTTTTTGGATCTCGAAATTTTTAAAGGGGAGAATAACACCTTTCAAACTACTGTATTCCACAAACCAATGGATTGGAATTCATTGCTTTTAGCAAGAAGTCCTCATTCGCTTATAAGAAATATACAGAGAGGTCAATTCTTAAGAGTAAAAATGAATTGCAGTACGGAATTACAATGTAAGCTAAAATCAGATGAAATGTACTCCAAAATTTATCACCCGAGGGTATGATGAACGAGTTCTCAAAGAATCAATGTTCAAAGCCAAGTGATCAAGAAATACTGCTTAAAAAGAAAGGTAAAAATACAAAGAGTAATTCAACTATGTGGTATATCTCTGAATTGAATTATTTGTCTAATTATATAAAAGGGATAGTTTTAAAACACTGGCAGATATTAAGAAGTGACACATCTCTGAATTCGATAATAGAATAATAACCTTATTTTGCCTTCAAACGTGCAAAGAATATTAGGGACAGATTGGTTCATTCATTCAGTCCAAAATCGGACAAAACCACTACATGGTTATCTAACCCACCAGATGGTAATTTTAAATGTGGGCGGTGTGTCCACTGTTCAGACACAATATATACCAAAACCTTTAATCATCCAAGATCAAGGTACAAATATAAAAATTAAGGGCTTTATTAACTGTAATAGTACAGGAGTAATTGATATGCTGTTGTCCATGCGGACTGGTCTACATAGGTCAAACGAAAAGAGCCCTGAAAGTAAGGATCACTAAACATAAAGCAGCTATCAGGAATCAAAATCAAGACTATGCAAACACTATAAAAATGCTGGTCATGGATCATCCCCACACTCTTTATGAGAAAGTTACTTTACCTAATACTTTACCTGTATTTGAACTTTCTAATGTTATTAATTCCCATTCTCAGGGATATGTAATACATTGGGAATATTTATTTAATTTTAATTGAATTAACAATCTGTTTTGGATATGTATAAATTGTTAATACATTGTGTGTTTCATGATGAAATGTCTAATACCACATATAAGAGATCTGTGTTACATTATAAAGGTGGAAATTGAACCAATTAGACCTTGATTTTATATAATTAGACAATGAGGTTCATTGATAATGAATATCATCTCCATTTTACAGATTCTATGAACTCCATTTTTTAACATGCTCTGATGAAGACAATATGTCGAAACGCGTAAGCTTTATTTTTTGAAGAGCATAGACAGCAGCGCATTACCAAGCAAACTAAAACGCTGGTGCTTTCAGTTTTGTCTACTGCCGAGGTTGCTGTGGCCACTGACTGTGTACAAGGTTTCTTTGACCAGAGAAGCTAGAAGCTTTAATCAGTTCATACATAAGGAAATGGTTGGGAGTTCCATGCTGCCTCAGCAGAGTGGGACTTTATGGTAAAGGAATACTGCAGCTACCAGTCTCCGCTCTAATATATACTGTAAAACTTAAAATAATCACTGGTCTCCAATACTTGCCGGGTCTCTAATAAGCACCGGGCTTCTGGAAAATATGCTAAATAGATGCCGGGTCACTTTTAAACGCCCGGTTATGAATAATAATATAATGCGCATCATACTGAATGTTCTTGTCAATACACAGACACATGGCTGTACAGCGAGCTTACCAATTTGTTTTTCACAGCAATGAAGAGACCTTGAGGCTCAAGATGAATGATAAGAAAACTGAATCGAACTTATTTTAAGGTACACATAATGCATAGTTTTTTTTGTGACATTATTCATTTTAAAACCAGTTGTGAAATACAAACTTGTTGTATTAAAAGTATTTCCTGCATTATGTCTTGCAATTAATATTCATATTTTGCTCCTTTTCCAGCATTCTTATTTATCAATGTACACGTTATAAAAACAAATTAGTTACTTTTGCTTTGATTTTGTGATAAAACTGGTACTTGTATTGATTCTATTGTTAATCTTTAAACAGTTTGAAGCATTTTTGAGTGTGTCGTGGGCCAACAGTATGAACTTATTCGTATTAACAGTATTTCAATGGAGATTCGTTGCTGGTTAATTTTTCATGGATTGTCCATGCTTACCAATGTACACGTTTTGAGGTTTAACAAATATAATATGTGTTACAGATTTTTACAATTGCTTTGACTCATTTTTCAATACAGCGTTCCAATGTGCACAACTCTTAACACAAGATGCTGAACTGTTGGGGTCAAAATCCCATGCAGAGTGCAAAATAAATACTACTGTGTCAAATGAGATAAATACATCATGCAAAAGCAAATCGTAGCACCAAAACATCAGATGCTTTGATCACTGAAGTTTAATCATTGAAGCATTGCTAAATAAAACACCCATTAGCAAATAATGCTGTCAAACACAAAATAATTCAAATCAAAACAAAGTCTAAAACTGTCATTTGCTCATATTCAAATGATCAACATTACAATGAGCAAAATGACAGCAACCTACAGAATAAAAAATATTCTAAATAATGTACAGTAAGCATTCAGTGATATTCTACACAATTGTATCAAATATTATGTAGAAGTCCAAAGATGACCAAAACCCAAACTACTGATCAAAATCCTGTATACATTTGAAAATGAATGCAGTGGAGTCAACCATAAAGACATCAAAAGCAGATAGTGTCCAAAACATCAGAAACTTTGTTTGAACTTTTTCTTTTTAATCTTTGAAACACAATAACATAAATGAGTCCTACAGTAACATTAACAAATACTGCTGTTGGAAAAAAAAACTACAGTAAAAGAAAGCTAAAGTAAAGAATGCTGACATTTTGTTTTACAAAGTATAATACGTAAAATAATCAAAATTACAAATGAACAAAATCTACTTACAGTAACTATAGAATATTAGATATACTGTAACATGCATTCACTGATATTGACATCAATGATCTATTCTCTGCTCTGCATTTGGCCAAAGATTTTCATCCATGGCTTGGATGAGTGTGGTCTGCTGGTAAGGGTTACTCTCATAGACCTTCCACCTCCACTCAGAAAAGAACTCCTCACTGCGCGATGGAAATTCACATTGTCCCAAACTATGACAAATGTAGTTGCTGCATGTGGTTGTTGTACGAGGTGATTGTGAGAGAAGTAGAAGGTGAGCAGAATGATATGGCCCAATGACTGGGTCTCTGCCCACAACACCATTGTCAGAAATTGCTGCACACATGGTTATGTTTCCACCACGCTGTCCGGGCACATTGACAGTGGCTCGTTGTCCAATGATATTCCGACCCCCGTCGTTGACGTTTGGCCAGGTTGAAGCCTGCCTCATCCATGTAGATTAATTCATTGTGATTGACCCCTGCATCCAATTCCATCATCCTCTGAACAACAAGGATAATGCATGTGATTTACAGTAGATTCTGCCATATTACAATCACAGAGCAATGTTTAGAGCTTGTCCATTGTACTTGTGCCACCACCATGTCCACAATGCCCATCTCCTGCTGAGCAAGGGAAAGGTCTTCTTTTGGTTCTGCAAGACAAAACTTTGACATCAGCACCAAATATATACAATGAGTAACACTGAGTAATTACTGTAAAGAATAAAATTTGAATGCTAAACACATACCTATTTTCAGTGTGAAATGTCCGGATAATTGATGCAACTGTTGACCGTTTGAGGTTTGGTTGGACCGTACGAACAGCCTCTGCCATAGATGAACCCCTGTCTATAACAAGATCAACCACTGTAGCTCTGATTTCATTGGACACTGTAATGCGCCTTTCTTGTTGACCATGACCGTGAGCACGACCGCGACCGCGAGCACGACCACGAGCACGATCAGCAACTTCCTCTAGCTCCATTTTAACTACTACTGCCATTTCCTCAGAGCTTTATGTATTGATGAACTAATTATCAATTAAGCTGTCTTGCATTCTCACATAAAGAAAGATATTTGCAATTATGACCCCCAATTGTTACCAGGTCATCAAATAGTTAAGAACTCTACCAAATAAATGTTAGCATTTGACATAAGTCCTAATGGTTGACAGGGCAACTTTATGATTGGAAGAGGTGATTTACAGTTATGCATGTTGTATGTTAGCATGGAAAATGTGTCTAAATGGTTGCATTTTACCACTCAGTTTGTCATCTTGTGTTAAGAGTTGTGCACATTGGAACGCTGTATTGAAAAAGGAGTGAAAGCAATCGTAAAAAACTGTAATAAAGATGATACTTTATTGCTTTTATTAATTTTAAAACCATGTTTTTTATTATTATTATTGTGGTGCAAGCCTACCTTAATACACACTTGTGTTCCGATGTACAGGGCTGTCTTTAGCGGATTTTAATATTTTTATTATTTTTACAATACACACTGTTATTACCCACTGACACAACCTTTAACGACATTGCTGGAATGTTGTAATTTACTTATGTCATTTCTATAGGTTGTGCGCAGGCAGCTTTTTTATTATTGCATCTGAAGTAGATAGATGCTACTTAGTGTCAGGATATTCGCACATACTCTTTTTATTTAAATATGGTATATGCTCTGAGCACACTCTTAAACTCAGGGGAAACGTTCAAGGAGGACAGAGATGTTTTAAACTCCTGTAGTGGTTATGTTCGTACACTGGACGGGCTATATGTCCAGACAACTTTTTAATGTTCAAGAAAATCACACAGACTCATTAGGCTTCCAAGCCGTAGGCTGGGGAAGCCTATTGTTTTTGTTAGGATAATTATTATTATTTTTTTTTTCTGCCAAAACATGCTCAAAAACTCACGAAATTCGGTACACTGGTAGATGCCTATGGATGATAGTCGGTGATATTCAGCAAATTTGCGAAAGTCACATGGTTCGGCAGCCATATTGGATTTTTCGGAACTTGTTAAAACGCCTATGTATTGGAAACCGCTTATACAGAGTTCTGAAAATTGCTATACATGTTGAGGGATAGTCCATGATTAACTGTTGTTAATATGAAGCTGATTGGTTCTGTGGTTTGGCAACCACATTGATTAATGTCATAAAATGACCATAAAAATATAAAATCATCAAAATTCAAACATCTTCTTCTCTGAAACCGCTTATCCGATTGAAACAAAAATTGGAATAAAACATCTCAGTATGGTCATCTGTTACGCTTGTTCAAGGGAAGTTGCTACTGTGAAAATCATGGCGTCCACGCTGCATGACATCATCAACATACGCAACTGGCTATAAAACTGCATATAACTTCTTATCGGCTGCACAAAAACGCACAAAATTTGACACAGATGTTGAGGACTATGTGATGTTGTGTCGTGGTCAATATGGCGGCCTTTGGTCACATGGTGTGGCAGCCATCTTGGATTTAATGAAAAGTTTGGACAATATTCAAAAGTCTTGTACTCATGAATGGTAAATAGTACAGCTGTGAAATTTTGTACATAGTGCGCTCATGTCCATGGTTGATTCTACTTAAGGAAAAATGGATCAGTCACATGGTGTGGCAGCTATGTTGGATTTTGGGTAAAACGCTTAAACAACAACTCCTCATGAGCCCTTTGACCGATTGATGTGATCTTGGTTATACATTATCTTTGTACTGTCCTCTAAAAAAATTAGTCAGGAAAAGTTCCTACATCAGCAAACATGACTGCCATGAGCCAATCAATATGGGTGACATGCCAGTTTCACCAATTTTTTTACCCTGAAGTGACACATTCCCACCAGTAGGGGCAACTGTTAACATGGAAACGTGAGTACAGTCTTGGAAAAAATATTTTTCAAAGCAGCCATTTTTCCCTGGTGTCTAGCCGATCAGTTTCACAAACTGGTGTAACTTAAACCACAGTAAATACACTGGAAAGCCTGATATTTTACACACACTACAGTATAAAAAGACATATACTGTAAACTAAGAAAACATTTTTTGAAGAACTGTTGCAGCTGCATCAATGCTGGGAAAAAAAATGCAGCACACGCACGCACGCGCACACACACACACACACACACACACACACTTGTGCAGAAGGTGGCCATCTCCCGAGTTAGTTAATTGTTTAAATTGTTGCTAATCGGGAAATGGTCACCTGTATAAAAACCTCCAGCGCATCCAGTTCGTGCTGGGGTGTTCAGAGAAGGAACGGCAGCGACAGTGGAGAGTAGAAATAAAAGAAAGACAACAAAACTTAAAAAGGAACCGTCAAAGCTACTGCCCAGCCTGACCTTAAAGGACCTGTGGTGTATTGTGTTAATGATTTGTTTTGTTTATATTTTGTTTTCGCTCTGTGAGCAAAGTGTTTGTTTAACCTTTTATTTTATTATTTAAGACTAAAACATAATTTCTATACCTTATAGCAATGCATCAATATAAAATAGATATTAAATTCAAATATATGCTTACCTTCTAGTATATGGAAGTGTAGTGTAGGATATATTGAAAAATAAGAGCTGTCTTCAAAAGGCAGAGACTTGTGAATACGACCAAACGGCAATCAGTTTTTCAGAGATCTTCAGAGCATGGACCACACAGTTTGCAGTTAGCAAGTCGAGTGATACTTGATTGAGGGTTTACCTTGGTTTTTATAAGATTTTCCCTCCATTGAATACATCAGGAGTCCAAATTAAATCTGATCATCAATCTGCCTTGACAGTTCTTATCTTTGGGTTAATGATATTTTCTAGAAGGATCCAGTCAACTCTTTTTTCAAAACTGAGATATATCTTGCCAAAAAATATTGGAACATGATTTCATCGCTCTCTTTTTCCAACTCCTTCTTTTTCTAAAGTCAGGTGGACCAAAGTTCACAGAATCCTTCCTATAATATAATACAAGTATATGTGTATATATGAGAGATGTTTTTAATATGTAACACCAGCTCTATTTGATTATATTAAGCTGGTTCAAAATATATGTCCCTCTTAGCAGCATATTACATTACCTTTTCAGTGTGTTATCAATGGGCCAGTTTAACTTCATATTCAAATGTGTGTTAAGTATTTGACAAAGACTGCCTTTGAATAAGCATACAGTGGTCAGTTCAATTAGTTTAATTTAAATTTAAGCTATAATAAACATGTTAAATATAATCGTCTTGTATTAACTGGTACCATGCTTGGACCAAGCTTGACCTCTCTCTCTGTTTCTAAAAATTCACCTGCACAAGCAGGTTTCAGACATCCTGTTTACTTGCCAAGGCTACTGTTTTAATTAATATGAAACTCCAAGAGCCAACACCGAATCCTGCTTTGAGGTGCCAAAGACTAAGCTTTATTTTTTGAAGGTCTAATGCCTTTCCAGAATTATACTGTGTGCCTGAGACAAACGTCTAAATATTTCACTTTACAGTTTCCCTGTAAATAAATACCTTTGTTTCTTACTGCAGTACAACATTTATATAAGCTAAACATGTATATTCTTTGGTTTAATTGATATTGTAATGTCTAGACTTTTTGTTTAGTTGGAGAAACTTAAATCGATTAAATTAAATAAACATTATCGCAAACGTGTCAACAATATGGTTGCAATATTGTCAGTGCCATACTTCTGTTAGAATAAACTTTTACTATGTTCTTTGAACAGTTTATCTTTAAATGGCATTATAAGATGTATTTCTAATTAAGTTACTTCAGTATAACAGTTGCCCCTAGAAATTGTAATATTATTTTACTCCATTGATACATCTTTCAAGATTTTAATGGAAGGTCCAGTTATTTATATCTAACTACAGGCTAGCATTAATATACCAGAATGCCATAGTGCTACAGTGACTGAACTAAGTCTGACCTTCTTCACTGTTCATACAAAATCCAGTCAAAGCAGGTTTTAAGACAGCCTTTGCTTTTTGCCAATTTTAGGGTTGATTAATATTAAACACTATCGTAAGCATTTTTCAATACTCATTAATTCAAACCAATATCTAACTTAACGTATCAACACGTCCTACACTTTCCTTTCCCATCTCTTCCTGCCAGGTTCTAATTCATTTCTGTTATAGATAGAAAATGATTATTGTAAGATAAACTCCTATCTTCTGTTATCTGAAAGGTAATTCCATTTGTTAATATTCACAAGATCGCTCATTATAGAGATGATCTTGGCTTTTAAATCGCTGACCATCGATAATCCCTGTTTCATCGGCCAAAACCAATGAGCCATCTTCAACACTTCTTTTACTACAAGCAGGTGAGAACAAGGTTACAACATGAGTTGTATTCCTTCAGCAAGTTTACTGTTAGTTACAGTTCATACTTTACTTTATTTTATAACATGCAGTTCTAATTCAGATATGTCAGTATAGCAATCTCTTATAAACTGCAATTCTATTTTACTTCATTTTAATTAGCAGCAAATGCAACCTTGAATATTAAAACTTAGGACTGCTCATACGTTTACTTAATGTTATTATATTAGGTTTCTTATTGATTTAAATACTTTTGTTTTTTTTTACTATAATCAAACCTATTTCCATTGCTTCTAGCATGTTAACTGTGCTCCATAGATTCTACCATTCTGCTCTCCCTGGATCAGAATGTTCTGAGACTCTGAGTCTAATTTAAAAAGATGCTTTTGTCTGATAAGGTTGGTTTGGAACTTTCACCAGGTCAGTCCGACCTTCAATGCAATGAACTCCTTCACACAGGCCTTACACAGATCTGCTAATAATATTTTCTAATGGTTGTATATTCTTTAAAACACATTACAGTCATTACAATATTTGTTGCAGTTTCACAAATGTTCAGTTTGTATCCCAAAGATCAGCCTGCTTCCAGTAGCTGTGACAGTCTTGGGTCAGTTTCTGCTCTCAGTGAGTCAGTTTCTGCTCACAGGTGTGGATGACAGTCTTTAAAAGCTTGATACCTGCAAAAACAAATCTTGTTAGCTGGGCTCCCATCTCTACATTCTCATTCCCATCGTCAGTGGGCAAACACATTTTAACTGAATCTGGGTCCATCAAAGAACCGCACACCCTTGCAACCGAGGCCTTCCATGCAAAATGATCTAATGACTTATAGGACAAAAGGGACGTGCGTGAACCATCAGTGACATTAGCGATCTTACATATTAATAAACGGCGAGTCTCAGATAATAGTCGCCCGGTGCCGGTGCTACTGGCAAATATTGTAAATAAATGCTGGGGAGTTTATTTAAAGTTTTACGGTATACATATATGGCAAAGTGGTTGCAGTGTACAGGTGCAGGAGTGATGCGGTGCGTAATCAGGAAACAGACAGTTGTAATCCACTCAGAACAGGTTTCATTATATTAATCCTGGTCTGGTGACCAAACAATAATTCCAGGCAGTACACAATAATGTGTAATGCACAGGGTGGTCAAACGTAGTTTTAGATTTCAACAACAAACAAACAAAAAAATAGGTTATTATCAACAGCTTTTACTTAAGTTAAACATATCTAAAATTAAAATAGAAAAATATTTAAACGTGTAAAAATGCTTTTATGAGCACCAAATCCTGCTACAGTTTCTTCTGGGCGGCCATCTTGGATTTAAGTGTAGCACTCTACTGACTTTAGCGTTACGAATTTAAATATATATATATATATATATATATATATATATATATATATATATATATATATATATATATAAACTTTTCAAAGAAAAAGTTCACTTCAAGCTTGGTTGTGTTTTTAAATTTAAAGATAGTTTTTTCTTTTAACGCATCAGCCAGCCTGCCCTCTCTCCCTCTATCAGGACTATCTAGAAGGCGATGCCCCTACAGACACTGTGTCCGTGCAATAAGTCCATACTGCAAAAAATGGATAGGGGTAATTTTTAAATGCACGGGTTTTGTTTATAATGTATCGAAACATAACATATTATAGCATGTTTAAAAGTGTTTTTATTTATCAGTTAAGAAATTATAACTATTCCAGTTTTGAAATATATGTTATAGTATTTGTTTAGGGGTCAAAAGTCACCATAACAATAATGTCTTGCATGTTAAGAATTTTTAAAGAACATGATTGGCTAAGTGCATTTGCCACTGAAAAAGCAGGTAATGTGATTATTTGTATATAAATAATACATTTTTAGATATATATTTTTTAATTTATTAATATATTAATCTAATTTGAACATGTGTAAATTGTTAAACAATATACACAGGAAATATGAGCTCAAACGGCAACTACCAACTACTGTACTAGAGTATTTTAAATTACCTAATTCACGTTCAAGTTCAGCATTGCTGGAGCCGGAGCTAGTGCTTGCACTTTCTAAGGATGCACCTGCACTTGAAAGGTGTCTGTCTGCACTGTTTTCCCCCCGTGGTACAGCGAAAGACAGTTTGTCTAAGCTTCCTGCTTAATTTCACGCATTTTATTTTTATTTTCAAATAATTTCCTTACATTCTGGACAATTCTTTGTTTAAAATTAAGTTGTTGTTCTTGATTTTTTAAATTAAGGATGAAGTTGTGATTTAAAATATCACAACATGCATATTTCAGGGATCTATCATTTTGTCTAGCAATGGCAAATACATGTACTTTGTACATAACTCCATTGGTCAAAATCTGTACATCTAATTTGTCATTTATATTTTTAGTAGAATTAATAACTAACTCTATTCCTAATTCCGTAACTACTGATCTGCTGCTCCCCCTTACTATTCTCTGTCAGAATGCTGGTGTCTGACTCGAGTCTTTCTCTGCCGCTCATCATTGCTGTATCACAGCTAACTGTTTGAAAATGACAAGCTTGTCACCAAACGCATAATGTTAACGTCCTAATATCTAAAATGTCGACCATGATTGTCTCTTGGTTTAAATGACACTATATTATAGACACCTTCAACAACCAATAGTGTAAATCTTAGCTCGGCCCTGTATGTCATAGGTCTAAGGGCCTGTAACAGGGCGAGGTGCCCTGTACATTGTTTTGTTTATTTATTTTTAGAACGGGGTTTTCCCCCTCCGCCTCCGGGTTATTTTGTATAATATTACTATTATTATTATTATTATTATTATTATTATTATTATTATTATTATTATTATTTATGACGGCGTACTGCCGTGTTATTGTTTTGTTTATTTTTTAAAAAACGTGTTCTGGCAGAGGCGAGATTGGTGCTCGTCCTCTGCCAGGAATAATTTAAACTCGTGCAGAAGGTGGCCATCTCCCGAATTAATTAAGTGATTAATTTGGTTGCTAATCAGGAGATGGTCACCTGAATATAAAAAGCCTGCAGCTCTCCAGCTCGAGTTGGTTGGTGTTCAAGAGGAGGAACGAGAGCGGAGAGAGCGAGCGAAAACGAAAGTAAACTTAAAAGAAAATCCAGGAACAGTGAAGGCAGTTGCTCAGCCTGACCTGGGTCTTATTTGGTATTTTGGGTGCGAGATTTGTTTTGTTAAAACCTTTTATTTTGCTCTGTGAGCAGTGTGTTTTTGTTTAAATATTTTATTTATTTTTGTTATTAAATAAAAACGGCGCGAGTGCCTTTTAACTGCAGTACTTCCCTGGTGTCAGTTTCCTTCCTGCTTCTGCCTGACGTCACCGCCCAGTCATCCCTGTCTCAGGGCCTTTAAGCTTATGCTGTCTACTTTTAATTTATTATACAAACATGAATCGAAGTTGACAAGAACTCATCAACCATGAGTTTGAAAAAGTGTAAAAAAAATAAAAACTCGATGCCGCTTGATGCGATTTTTTGAGATCAATACAGAAAATACTTCAAGCAAAAAGAAATTACATTGCACATGGTATGTCTTCTTCAATTACTATACCATACTTAAATATGTGTTTTAGATTTTAATTTAATATTTTTATTCATTTTTTTACCAGTTTGAATATGCTTGAGACAATGTTTTTTTTTTTTTAAGAAATGGCAGTTTTTAAAGGGAAATAAAACAAAACCCCTCAAAGTATGAGTATTGTGATTGTTATTTATGTTTACCGAAGTATTTATACTCCTACAAAATACAGAAAGATAGTGCTTCACTGTTTTGTATTTAATTATACAACAAGTTGAAAACTGCAAAGTTCATGAGTACCACAGAGTGCTCTGAGCTATGGTGACCACCCGTCCCTAATTGGACGGGACAGTCCCTAAATGTAAAGATCAAGTCCCGGTCCTGGGCTAAATGACTTAGGGACGGAATTTGTCCCGGATTCATATACAGTGCAATCTACAGATTTAGCACCACAGTCAAACCATAGCATCTGCTTAACGCAAGGCCCCGCCCCTGCCGCATCATTTTGCACTGCCTACACAGCCCCTGAATGATTGACACACTGGATAGCCAATCTAAGACATAAAACTATACAGTCCCACTATCATGTGACTTTTTACACTCACATCACATCTTCCCCAACAGACTGACAGTGATCTGCTTTGGCAACAGCAAACAAAATACAATTTGTAGAATATTTTAATTTAAATGTTTTCTTTGTTTATGCGAAATGGCTGACTGGTTGAAGTGACACCGATAGTGATACAGGTAGTGGACAAAAAAATGGAAACACCTGGGTAAATGAGGGACACCAAGTATATTGGACGCAAGGGCTTCCACACAGGTGTGGCTAATACGTTAATTAAGCAAATAACATCCCAGCATGCTTAGGGTCATGTATAAAAATGCTGGACAGGCCTGGTTGCCTATAATTATGGCTAACATGGCTGCAAGAGGAGACCTCAGTGACTTTGAAAGAGGAGTGATTGTTGGGGCGAGTTTGGCAGGAGGTTCAGTGACCAAGACAGCTCAACTTGGTGATGTTTCACGAGCAATGGTGTCTAAGGTGCTGTCAGCATGGAACTCTGAGAGAAAGACATCATCAGCAAAGGGCAACAGTGGGCAGAAGTGCATACTCCAGGATCGTGATATCTGTGCATTAATTCGAAGTGTAAGGCAAAACAGGCAAGCAAGTTCAGATCAATTGACTGCAAATTTCAACCTGGAGAGCGAGCAGCCAGTTTCATCAAAAACGGTCCGCCGAGAACTCCACAGAGCGAGATACCATAGTGGCCCAACGCCCTATTAAGTGACTTTACATTGGTGTTTCCATTTTTTTGTCCACTACCTGTATGTCGGTAAAGGAAGGACTCTAGAAGACTAGGCCTACTCCACCACAGAAAGAAAGTAAGCACCTGTGCAAATTCAGAGAGTAATGGGTTAGGTTGTTAGGCTATACACGTGGATTAGGAAAAGTTGTATATATTATGTAAATACATAATACCCCCCTTACAAAAGTGGCAGGTCCCGTTTTTGCATTTTGAAAAGGTGGTCACCCTACTCTGAGCAGAGTTCTCCATAGAGGCCGAATCGCCAGACTCCTGCTATAATTTTAAATAAACCTATAAATTTAAATAAACGGGTTGCAGTCCTAAATAATAATTACACTTCCACACACAATACACCAGCACGGTCACCAGTCCAGGGTGTGTGCTGTAGTGCTCGTGGTGGAAATACAATTGGTGACACAGGTGTAGTGATGTTCCAGGCTGGCCTCTGGCAACAGCTCTGGAACGTGTTAACCATCTACTAATAACAATAACAAACATTTGGGGGGTGACATTTGGCATGACACCGGCACCTCTGATCTCAAACCCGAGTTCACTGAGCAGACATCCTGAAAATACCTTTGAGAGATTAAATTTATAAGTGTAAAAACTTGTCAGGATGTTAACAACAAAAATAAAAATTATAGGCATGTTATTTAAATAGCTGTAGCAACACGTGGGGACATATAACACTACATTTTTCAGAAACCCGCTGCTTACTCTTTAAGGTAAGCTTATGGGATTTATTGATGAGAACACATTTCTTTTTTTTATTGTGTACATACCTTTATATATCTATTTTTTAATATCACGTGAGCGATAGGGGGTGCTTTTACAGAGAGGTATCTATGTAAAAAATGTATATTACCTACGGAAACCTCTTCCACAAAATTATACATCTTTATTGCCCTGACATCCAACATGGAAATGCCACCAATATATTACTTGATAATATATATTAGACAAACATTTATGAGTATAAACACAATCCCCAGTCAAAGGCTTTTGTCAAATTATCCAAAACAGAACCTGTAACAAGGCAAAATATTTAAAGAAATTTAAGGAATACAAATCCAGTGGGCCGTTTGCAGACGACTCCAAATTGTGAAATTTCAATCAAACCTGCATAAAGAGAAGACCGCTTGTATTGAAGGACTACCAGTCCTTTGAGTGGTTGTAATAAACAGGTTTGACACTCATTTTGTCACAAAGCTCTCTCAGCGAAATGCTGTTTTTTTTTTTTTTTTTTTTTGGACCGCAACAGAAATATCTTCTAATATTGAAGATGAAAATCTAATTGGATTTAATCTGTTCCAACAGACAATAAAATATGCAGGCCTGCAGCAACATTTTTGGCAAGGGCTGCTTTCTTTTTTTCAAAGCTGCAAATCTAATTATACAGCATGCTATACAAAGAATATAGTGCAGTGTTAGCTTTGTGGATAGTGTGAGAAATTTGTGCCTTAACCTCAGTTAACAGTTCAGGTGTGCTGTGCCTGCAATAATAATTAGTTTCATTGGTTTGTGAGCCAGAAACCATTCCATGGGAGAGCATGGGAGAGTATTCTTGAAGTGTATGTTTCCCAACTATATAAATATTTTAACTAGGGCTGTCAAGTGATTAAAAAAATGAATAAAGGTTAATTTTGCGATTAAAAATTGTACTCTTAGTACATACACACACACACACTCTTTATATTACATTCTGATACTGACAGCCCTGGTTAGTATTTTCTAAGCAAATAAACCTTAAATAAGCAAATAATGTTTTGACATTGCAAAGACTTGATTACAAAGTAAAAAAAAAAAACAACAACTACACATCAAAGTATACACTACCGTTCAAAAGTTTGAGGTCACTTAGAAATGTCCTTGTTTTCGAAAGGAAAGCAAATTGTTTGTCCATTACAATAACATCAAATTGATCAGAAATACAGTGTAGACATTGTTAATGTTGTAAATGACTATTGTAGCTGGAAACGGCTGATTTGTAATGGAATATCTACATAGGCATACAGAGGCCCATTATCAGCAACCATCAGTCCTGTGTTCCAATGGCACGTTGTGTTTGCTAATCCAAGTTTATCATTTTAAAAGGCTAATTGATCATTAGAAAACCCTTTTGCAATTATGTTAGCACAGCTGAAAACTGTTGTGCTGATTAAAGAAGCAATAAAACTGGCCTTCTTCAGACTAGTTGAGTATCTGGAGCATCAGCAATTGTGGGTTCGATTACAGGCTCAAAATGGCCAGAAACAAAGAACTTTCTTCTGAAACTCGTCAGTCTATTCTTGTTCTGAGAAATGAAAGCTATTCCATGCGAGAAATTGCCAAGAAACTGAAGATCTCGTACAACGCTGTGTACTACTCCCTTCACAGAACAGCGTAAACTGGCTCTAACCAGAATAGAAAGAGGAGTGGGAGGCCCTGGTGCACAACTGAGCAAGAGGACAAATACATTAGAGTGTCTAGTTACTACCTGCCTTTTGCGCTCAGATTTGCGGTGTGGCCTCTGGTGAACAAGCGCCCCCGGCTCAGTCTCAATGTGATGGTGGGCTACTCGAGTCTGCCTCGGGATGGGAGAAAACACATCAGGAAATTCCGCCACCAGCGCCCAAGCCTGACATTTCTGTGTTGGTGTCAGATTATCTGCAATCTGTACCGACCCCTGTTTCGCCAACACAGAAAGATCAGGTCCCAGGTCGGTGACGTCATCTGCTTGCGCACTTAACAAAGCCTCCTGCTGTAACCAAGGCTTCAACAGGTTTACATGGTAAATGTGCTTTTCTCTCCATCGCTCCGGCTGGCAGATCTCATAATCCACCGTTCCAACCCGACATGTAACCTCAAACGGCCCTTGCCACTTCGCCAGAAGTTTGGACTCAGAGCTGGGTAACAACAGAAGCACCTTATCCCCCGGGTGAAACGTGCGCAACCGGGCCCCACTAATATATTGGGTCTCCTGTCTGTGCTGAGCCTGCTGCAAATTGTCATGCGCCCATTTTCCCACAGACTCAAGACGTTTGCGCAGGTCCAACACATACCGGACAGTATTGGTCGAATTGTCCTTCTGCTCCTCCCACATCTCTCTGACCAGATCATGCACACCTGGGGTACCTCTCTGATAGCAAAGAGAAGGGGAGGAATCAGCTGGTCCCAGTAGCGCACATCACTGTTTACAAATCTGCGCAAAGTGTTTTTGAGGGTCTTATTAAAACGCTCCACAAGACCATCAGTCTGGGGGTGAAAAACCGAGGTCCTAATGCTCTTAACCCTTTGCGGTCCATTTATTAATTGTGCGTCAGTTACGTCAGGTCTAATTAATTTTCACACGCGCAGTTAATTTTAGATGCGCTGTTTAAAAGTATTTTTTTTCAGTCAAACGGGTTTAAATGGCCCTGCATATCAACAAAGCACTCACTAGGCATCTCCAGCCCCGCCCCACCCTTTCGTTCGCTATAGCTTTCACCTATGTAAGAAATAAATAATAGTAATAATAATAGTCGTACATACCGATCGATCATCTCCTGATCACTCGTTTTATCACCAAACTCCTCAATAATGCGATCCAAGTCATTATTTTATTACTATAACATCTCAAAAAAGCTCTGCAAATGTCCGTGTTCTCTGTGCGCTGATTCACAGTCAGCCAGCTTGTTTACTACGACCGCCCGTTATCTGATACCAGATACCATGTATGACTATTCATGAGATCGCCTTTTTTTTTTTTTTCGACTTGTCTCGGCTCCTGTCGCTCCCATTCGGCAATTGAATGGTTTTCTCGGCATTTTCCAGTGAAAAAACGACTAGAAACCCGTTTTTTGCGTTGCTAGAATGATGTCGGACCCAGTCCGACAAAGGACCTGTGAGGAATAATTGCAATGTCGGACCCAGTCCGACAATGGACCGCAAAGGGTTAATCCCCAAAAGTTTACATGTTCCGCTGACTAGCCGGGACATAAAGTTGGTGCCTTGGTCGGTCAGTATTTCCTTGGGGATCCCCACCCGGGAGAAAACCTTCACAAGCTCGTTGGGAACAGATTTAGCAGACGCAGATCGGAGGGGAATGGCCTCTGGATAACGCGTAGCATAATCCAAAATGACCAATAGGTGTGAGTATCCTGCCGCACTCCTTTCTAGGGGTCCCACTATATCTACTCTAATACGCTCAAACGGAGCTTCCACTAGGCGCAATGGCACCAGGGGAGCTCGTGGGACGGCTCTAGGGCTAGCTTTCAGACACTCCCCACAGTGTTCGCAAAAACGTCTGACGTCACCATCCAGCCCCAGCCAATAGAACCGTGTCACAAGCCTTGCTTTAGTCTAGTCCCTTCCCAAATGACCAGACAGGGGAACAGCGTGAGCAAGCTGCAACAAATCCTCCTCAAAGGGCTGAGGAATGAGCAACTGGTGACGCACTTCCCCTGTCTGGGGTAATTTTTCAACACGGTACAAAAGGTCTCAATCAATTTCAAAGTGAGGGTACGTGGCGGCGCGTCTGGGCTCGACCACACGACCATTAACCACCGCTGCTTGGTCAAAGAGCCTGCTCAGCATGTCGTCACACCCTTGCTCGAGTCGGAAGTCACGGGAACATGCTAAAAAATCAGCTCCCATGGCTTCCAGCTCGGGATCAGGTTGGTCCTGAGCGGAGGCAGAAGAGCCAGACCCCCACGTGACTCCGCGGCCTCCCCCCCAGTCTCTTCACCAATCGCCCCCACCTGAAACTTCTCGGACTCCCTCTATTGCCAGCCCTCATTCTTAGCGGCCCGGCGTTCCCGTTTAGATTTGCGGGGTCTAAATCTATGGCAATAGCAATCTGGGTCACAAAAGGGAAATATCTCGCCAATTACTTCCTCTTTCTTAGCCAATAAGGAGGACCGGGCCGTCACAGCAGCCAACCAATTTTTAAACTGCCCGCAGTCCCGTCCCAGAACTACTGGTACCGGCAATCGAGGACACAAACCCAATTGTACTCGCGTCACCTGCTAGCCAATTTTCAGATTTACATATATTTTGGGATAAGTGCGCACATCCCCATGAATACATTTAATATGCACCTGTCCCGTTATTTGTTTATGCCCCGGTGAGATTAAGCTCTCTTGTATCAGGGACTGACTACACCCTGAATCTAAGAGAGCCTGGGTTTGTGTATCATCCACTGACACAGAAATCACAAAACCCATCTGCTGGAGTGACTGATGGAATGGAACAGTCTTACCTGGTCGAATGACGTCACATCCCATAGCGGGGCAATCCCGGTCGATGTGGCTCATCTCCCAGCTTGTTCCACACATCAGTGAACTGATTTCTCACCAGGAAGCTTCAGCAGGAGGTTGAAACACAGGACCCATCAAAGGGGCTCGACGGCAGGGTGGCCGCGCGAGACCCCAGTCCAACACTGCAGCAGCCTGTGGGTGACCCCACTCTGCCCTAGTTCTCAGGCCGGGAGCTCCCACAGCCACACTCCGTCCAAAGACCTTGCTACCCCTCCTCCCCAGTCCCTTCGCCCTCCCTGGGGCTAGAAGAGGGGGTGATGCTGGTGTAGCACGGTTTCCAGTCAGCTTAGCGGACGTTGGTTCCGCTGCCTGGTACTGCTCTGCCAGTTGGATCGCCAACTTTAGGGTGGCGGGTGCCTGCTGTTGCACCAACACCCGCGGTTCCGGAGGCAAGCAGTGCAGGAACCGCTCGACCACCACTACCTCCACCAGCCTGGCAGTGGTGGTAGCTCCCGGGTTCAACCATCCCCGGGCGTAATCCTGCAAACGATGCGCGATGGCCCTGGGGTGTTCCTCTGCCGAGAAGTTCTCCCTGAACTTGCGGCGGTAGCCCTCCGGAGTCGCACCCACGCGGTTGAGGATGGCAGCTTTCAGCGTGAGGTACTCCATCATTGCCACCGGATCCAGGGTCCTCGCCGCCGCCTGCGCCTCCACACTCGCGGGCCCACCCGGCAGAGATCGCCATCGCCTCAAATACCTCCAGGTATGCTTCTGGCCGATCCTCTGCCGTCATTTTCGTGGGCTGCTGTAGCCATGGATCTGGCCCCGCAGTTCTTGCTCTCCCCTGTACCAGCGCAGTAAGGGTTTTACGCAGGAGATCCATTAAGGTGGTAAACTGCTGGGGATCCATTCTGCTCCCTGGTTTTGCACTGCTTTGTGTGGGCAGTGTCAGTGAATCCCACTCTGACACCACGTGTGGAAGGGTGGTGGGCAATTCACTGACACAAGGAGACAGTATTTTATTTGTAACGCCGCTCAGGCGCACTGATTTATTTGGTACAGTAGATGGCGCTGTTGTCCATGGACTGGATACTGACAACAGTAACCAGAACCACGGTGTTTACCAATACAGGTACAGGCACTTATTTATTGCTCATAAATAATAATGAAAACCAAAGGCGAAAGAAAAAGGGAAAATAAAACACAGTAATAAAACTACAAACAAAAGTGTTATTTATTTCCTCTTTAAATTATTTTAAGGCTGGCTGTTTTCCCCAGCCAGGTTTGCCTCGTTTTGTTTTAAAACTGACGTCTTTTGTCAGTGTCACTGTGTGTTCCCCAAACACAGCCGAGTGCACAACTAAGCCAGATCTTATGGGCCGAGCAGTCTCCCAAAGCCCGCCCCTCAGCCACTCAGAGAGAGGGAAAGCACACACACCCTCTTCCCCACCTCTCCGTGTCGTCGCCATGACTGACAGGCGGATCCCACGAGAGTGCTGCCCTCTACCTGCAGTAATACGGATGTGCCAAATAGTCAGTCCAGATCTCCCGTTACACACGTCTTTAGAGTTTATACGTTTAAATGATTAAAATTCCCATCCCTGTTAGTTAACCATGGTTTTAATTGCATATTTAATTGATATTATTACTGCATACATCTCATTCGTTTGTTTTATTACTGATGCTATTATTATTATTTAAGTAATTGTATACATTGGTAATCTTCTAACAGTCCCTAAAGTGTATATACTGTCAGTATTAATATACCAAAAACGTTTTTATTCATTGATATGTAAATATATATGTATACATTAAAAAAAAAAGTACCTGCAATAGGAATTGAATTTCACCAATGAGATGAATATTCTGTATAAAACCGGCGATGTTACTTTCTGTATGATTCTTTTGTTACATCGCATATCACTGCCTCACATCAGCTGTGACAGAAAGAGGCAAAGCAGGAATTTTTTTTTTCCCTGCACACACTTCCCCACCCCTCGTTACCAGCGGAAGTCAGAAAGCAATGGTGCAGCACACTAACAAACTAGATACTAATAAAAGCCTGGTGTATTAATACAAAAACAATTTTAAAAAAGTAAACGTCAAGAAATAATAAAAATATTTAAATACAACTTTCTGTATTATATTTATATTTAAGCAGTACGACGAGTTAACGCGAGAAGGTTGGTTTGATTATCTGTCTGAAGCGCAGTAAGGGTAGCTCCAAAATAGGTGGTTTTGCATCTAAACTGACAATTCAGCTTGGCAACAGGCAGAAATGGAATCTAAACAAATTAAGGAACAAAATTATAGCCAACTCAAACTAAGGGCTTTCCGAGTTATGTCTTATGGACTATGACTTTCTATGCAAACGCTGACTGCACTCATTGCGTTGCATGCGCTCGAATACTGTATATGGACTAAATGGACACCAATGAATTGTATTTATATTCATACCACTTTAAATGGTAGTATGAAACTGCAGCTTTTAAATATAGTTTAACACTAGAACCACCGAGATTTCGGACTACATACAACAGCCGCACCCGCAAAATGTGCAGCTCTATTTTAAAACAGTTTCGATTTGAAAATGAAAAACAAACAAATCGGATACAACTTAATATTTTTATTTATGAACATCATCCGTAACATTTTCAGAGCAGAACACCGTATTTATATTGAAAATTGAACTTATTTTTTTCAAAAAGAGCACAGTAGTAAAAGCATGACAGTGTCTGTCACTTTTCTAAACCCCGCCCCCCTTTTGATTGATTTATGACCACAAGCCCCGCCCCTTTCACACATTTTGATTGATTTATGGCCCTAGCCACATCCCTATTGGTTGATTTATGACCTTAAGCCCCACCCCCTTTCCACACATCCAAGTGATTTATGGCCCTTAAGCCCCTCCCCCTTTTCCCACGCTTTTGAGTGATTTATGACCCCTTACAACCCATCCCTTTTTCTGATATTAACCGGACATCCGTCAAAAATAACCCTCCCCAAAAAATGGCGTCTGTTGTACCCCTAGTTTATAGACTATTACAAAGAAAAGACCGAAAAACAGAAAGAAAGAAAAGAAAGCATGTTGTAGTGTATTTTTTTTGTGACTATGCTTGAGACTCTCCGTAACAATAACTGGGGTTAGTAACAAACAGAGAGTCCTTAAACATTTTTGATTATGCTCAAGACCCTCTGTAATAACTGGGAGATTATTAACAAACAGAGAATCCATAAACATATAAAAGAGTTTCATAATCACTATACTATACTATACTATACTATACTATACTATACTATACTATACTATACACATATTACACTGAAAATTAACCCATAATAGTAGATGGCTAATGTGCCAGGCCCTACATTTCTGTTGGATTTCCAGGCCGTGGTAGGTAACTGTTTACATTCCATAATACACATGGTTCTATCTAATGGTTAATTTTAATATTACAACGTATTCTAAAAAACGATTTAAAGTTGTTTTTGAATCCAATAAAGGTTAGCACTGGCTGAATTGTAAAGGATTTAGGGTTTTTTAGGAGCCTACCCATAATGCACAGAGAACTCTAAAAACCTAGTTAATGTTATTTTTGAAGCTACAAAAAAATGACCCCCACGTTCTTTGTCTTAATGTGATTATTTTAAGACCATACAAGACGTGGTTAGGTATAAGAATAATATTTGTTATGTTAAAAATCTGTATAAATGCGTCAGGATTAAGCATTCCACATACTGCCATCTGCTGGTTGATTTTAATATTGCAGCGGTCACTAATTGAATATGTTGGGAAGGTGTTTTCAAATGTTAACACAATATTCATTGACTTAAATGGACTATTTTAAGAACAAATAATACGTGATCAGGAATAAGGGTCGTCTTTTTCTGTTAAAACTTAATATATTTTGGGGTTTCTCAGGACTAGTAAGAAATTATAGAGAAAAGAAGGAAGAGAGTCTGTTTTTTATGTATTTATTTTTTTGACGCATACTGCCATCTGCTGGTCGATTTTAATATTGTAGCTGCCACGACCTGAATATATACAACGTATTCTAAAAAACGATTTAACCCTTTGCGGTCCTATGTCGGACCTTGTCCGACATTGCAATTTTCCCTTTCCGTCCAATGTAGGACCCTGTCTGACATCATCAAAAAGATGCAAAAAACAGGTCTCTAGTCGTTTTTTCTCCAGAAAAAGCCGAGAAAACCATTCAATGGCCGAGTGAGACCGATAGGATCCGAGAGAAGCCAAAAAAAAGAGGGTTGTATCTCATGAATACAGATCGCCCCGGCATCACATAGATAACAAGGACATAAACAAACAAGATAGCTGCTTCTGCATCCAGCGCTCAACGAATATCACAGACATTTGCAGAGCTTTTTTTAGATGTTATAGTAATAAAATAATGACTTGGATCGCATTATATAATTGTAGACAGTGTTCAAGTTTGTTACAAATATTTTAGTTCAGATGTAAGCAGCGACAAACTATGGACGCTTATCTTTGAATTGATTGAATGGAGGTCAGAAATTGTTTTACAATCACAAATGGTCAGACATTATGTAAAAAAAAACATGTTTTTAGTACCTTGTTTCTGATTTTACTGGGTGGATAGGCAGCTGCAAATGTGATATGGTTGTCTTTTTATGATACACTTTATATGATCTAACTTAAGATGATATTGCCTGTATGTTATAATGTTCAAGATTTTACTGTATTTAACTAAGTATTTGCATTATTTTAACATATTAATTTTAGATCTTGAAACAAAATGACATAAAATACCTGAAAATCTTATCAAACACCTTAGTGGTATATTTCATACACGTGGATAGAAAAATAATTCTCTACAGAAGTTATTTGGGCCTCATTTATTTTGGAATTGTTTATTTTCTGTCAGATTAAGATTTTTTGCTGTCAAATTATAATAGATATGCTATAAAAGAAGAGAGATTAAACCAAGCATACATTACCTTGTAGAATGACTGGGAATTTACAAACAGTATGAATGAGAACAACAAAGCATATTGCATAAAGAGGATACAAAATACCCTTTACAAAGGGAATCATTTCAACCTTAACCACGGTATGTATTAAGAAAATCAGCATATCTCTAAACGAGCTGTTTTAAAACAGAAAGATTCCTGTTTAACATAACACCACAATCAGCATATCTCTAAACTAGCTGTTTCACATTCTTGCAGAATACAACCCCCAAAGAATAATATATTTAGAAGCCATGCGACAAGCATACAAAGAAGCAGTACCCATATACACGTGCACTTTATTTTAGGGTTAATAGATTCCTTGTATTGGCTCTTCTGTTTATGTTTGACACGTCTGTGGCGTCGGGTCAGGCAGCCTCAAAACAAGTCCAGAACAGTTGAATATGGGTGCCGACACCACTTTGAACAATTGAGGACGTTTCATGTCTTTGTAAAGCAGGGTCATAAAACACCTTTGCTTAATTTACATGTTAAGATCTCGAACAAACCCCCCGGCTGTTTTTGAATCATGACAACGATGTTACTTTTTTTTTTTTTGAACCCTCCACGCACGCCCTAGGTATCTCCACTTGTTCGATCAGTAACGGGGGTGTACACTTTCAATCGGAGGACTCTTTGAAACGCCATAGGTAATTTAATGTTTCTGTGTTTTCTTTATTTTCTGTTTGTTTTCAGTTGATGTTCATTTGTTTTTAAAAGGTGGTCTTTCAGTATAGTTTAGTGTATGTTACTTGTATTCATTCTTTCTTTATTTTAATTAAGTCAATCTATCCAATCTATATATTTTATGTTTTTCAGTGATGCCAGAGACTAACTCCTCGGACATACAAAAAAATATATCAAATTGTTGGTCATTTCTAACTTCGGGGCAGATTTTCTCACTTATTTTGCTCAAAAACTCTAACATACTTTTGTCAACAAACCTTACATTTCTGCAAATGGCATGTAGGTCTGTGTTTACTGTAATCCACGTCTGTACTGGCCGGGTTTAGGCCCCAGGGGTGCCCTGTGGCATGCCTGGCTTCATTCATTACGCGAGGAAAGCTCCCATATTTATCCCTCTATGACGGCTGTACGTTCGAGAAGCCCCGAAGCCCCTCGCTCCGAAAAACACCTTTTGTACACAGAATATTTTACAAATAAATTAAGTAAAACAATAAAGATGTTTTTTTTTTTATTTAGAAAATAAAACTAACTTATTATTTTTCGTTTTTGGCTGGGTTATTTTTAGTACTTCAAGTGCGAGTTTGGAGAAAGAAAAAAGGAAGCACGGTCTCTGTGTATGCTTTGCTGTCGTGCAAAATCAAATACAGTAGACCTGTAGCAGCCTAAATTGAAGAAGGCCTATAAGATAGAGGCGTGAACCTAGTCCACTTTATTACTTCCTTCTAATTTATTTTACAGTAAACAGTAAGTTAGTTTTATTTTCTAAATAAAAAAAAAAACATCTTTATTGTTTTACTTAATTTATTTGTAAAATATTCCGTGTACAAAAGGTGTTTTTCGGAGCGAGGGGCTTGGGGCTTCTCGAACGTACAGCCGTCATAGAGGGATAAATATGGGAGCTTTCCTCGCGTAATGAATGAAGCCAGGCATGCCACAGGGCACCCCTGGGGCCTAAACCCGGCCAGTACAGACGTGGATTACAGTAACCACAGACCTACATGCCATTTGCAGAAATGTAAGGTTTGTTGACAAAAGTATGTTAGAGTTTTGAGCAAAATAAGTGAGAAAATCTGCCCGAAGTTAGAAATGACCAACAATTTGATATATTTTTTTGTATGTCCGAGGAGTTAGTCTCTGGCATCACTGAAAAACATAAAATATATAGATTGGATAGTTTGACTTAATTAAAATAAAGAAAGAAAGAATGAATACAAGTAACATACACTAAACTATACTGAAAGACCACCTTTTAAAAACAAATGAACATCAACTGAAAACAAACAGAAAATAAAGAAAACACAAAAACATTAAATTACCTATGGCGTTTCAAAGAGTCCTCCGATTGAAAGTGTACACCCCCGTTACTGATCGAACAAGTGGAGATAGCTAGGGCGTGCGTGGAGGGTTCAAAAAAAAAAAAAAAAAAGTAACATCGTTGTCATGGTTCAAAAACAGCTGGGTGGTTTGTTTGAGATCTTAACATGTAAATTAAGCAAAGGTGTTTTATGACCCTGCTTTACAAAGACAGGAAACGGCCTCAATTGTTCAAAGTGGTGTCGGCAACCATATTCAACTGTTCTGGACTTGTTTTGAGGCTGCCTGACCCGACTCCACAGACGTGTCAAACATAAACAGAAGAGCCAATACAAGGAATCTATTAACCCTAAAATAAAGTGCACGTGTATATGGGTACTGCTTCTTTGTATGCTTGTCGCATGGCTTCTAAATATATTATTCTTTGGGGGTTGTATTCTGTAAGAATGTGAAACAGCTAGTTTAGAGATATGCTGATTGTGGTGTTATGTTAAACAGGAATCTTTCTGTTTTAAAACAGCTAGTTTAGAGATATGCTGATTTTCTTTATACATACCGTGGTTAACGTTGAAATGATTCCCTTTGTAAAGGGTATTTTGTATCCTCTTTATGCAATATGCTTTGATGTTCTCATTCATACTGTTTGTAAATTCCCAGTCATTCTACAAGGTAATGTATGCTTGGTTTAATCTCTCTTCTTTTATAGCATATCTATTATAATTTGACAGCAAAAAATCTTAATCTGACAGAAAATAAACAATTCCAAAATAAATGAGGCCCAAATAACTTCTGTAGAGAATTATTTTTCTATCCACGTGTATGAAATATACCACTAAGGTGTTTGATAAGATTTTCAGGTGTTTTATGTCATTTTGTTTCAAGATCTAAAATTAATATGTTAAAATAATGCAAATACTTAGTTAAATACAGTAAAATCTTGAACATTATAACATACAGGCAATATCATGTTAAGTTAGATCATATAAAGTGTATCATAAAAAGACAACCATATCACATTTGCAGCTGCCTATCCACCCAGTAAAATCAGAAACACGGTACTAAAAACATGTTTTCTTTTACATAATGTCTGACCATTTGTGATTGTAAAACAATTTCTGACCTCCATTCAATCAATTCAAAGATAAGCGTCCATAGTTTGTCGCTGCTTACATCTGAACTAAAATATTTGTAACAAACTTGAACACTGTCTACAATTATAGACTATAATTGAACAGCAGACATGTATTTATTTATTTACTAAGTAAAAAAACAGGTTGTTTTTTACATTTTTTTCTCTAGGACCGCTTCTTTCTTCTTGGCCAAAAGACAGGGTCTGTTCACCCTGTTCCCCATAACCCTGCTGCTTGGTCAAAGTCCTGAGAAACCCCAAAATATATTCAGTTTTAACAGAAAAAGATGACCCTTACTCCTAATCACGTATTAAGCCAAAGAATGTAGTGGTCAAATTTTTTAGATTAAAAAATAACATTAACTAGGTTTTTAGAGTTCTCTGTAATGTTAATAGAAACCATTATGCAAATACAGGTGCATTATGGTTAGGCTCCTAAAAACCCTAAAACCTTTACAATTCGGCCTGTGCTAACCTTTACTGGATTCAAAAAGCAACTTTAAATCGTTTTCTAGAATACATTGTAATATTAAAATCAACCATTGGATAGAACCATGTGTATTATGGAATGGACACCGTTACCTACCACGGCCTGGAAATCCAACAGAAATGTAGGGCCCCCAGCACATTTAATGGATGCTGTTGTGAATTATTGTTTAGTGTAATATGTGTATACTATACTGGTGAAGAAACTCTTTCATATGTTTACGGACTCTTTGTTTGTTAATAACCATGGTTATTGTTACTGAGGATCTCAAACATAGTAAAAAAAAAAAAGATTACAATATAACTTGCTTTTTTATAATTTCTTACTAGTTCTGAGAAACACCCCAGCATTTAACCATAAAATACACACACACACCCCCGTAACACCAAAAAAATAAAATAAAATTACAGCCCAGAGCTTCAAACAGGGGTCTGCAAAAGCACAAGTACACACACACCGCAAAAAAAAAAAAATTACGACCCAGAGATTAGAACAGGGGTGCGCAGTGTAAAACATTTCAGGGATGAAATATCCCACTAAGGTGTTTCATAAGATTTTCAGGTATTTTAAGTATGTCATTTTGTTTCAAGATCTAAAATGAATATGTTAAAATAATGCAAATACTTAGTTAAATACAGTAAAATCTTGAACATTATAACATACAGACCATATCATGTTAAGTTATGCGGTATGGCTAATCCTACCGCGTTTATACAGTTTAACAGAAAAAAGATAATTCTTAGTCCTAAACATGGCTTGTATGGTCTTAAAATATCCGTATTAAGTCAAATAATGTAGTAGTAACATTTATCAACGTCTAAAATAAATCGTTTTTTAGAATACGTTGTATATATTCAGGTCGTGCCAGCTGCAATATTAAAATCGACCAGCAGATGGCAGTATGCGTCAAAAAAAATAAATACATAAAAAAACACTCTCTTCCTTCTTTTCTCTATAATTTCTTTCTAGTCCTGAGAAACCCCAAAATATATTCAGTTTTAACAGAAAAAGATGAATCTTATACCTAACCACCTATTATTTGTTCTTAAAATAGTCACATTAAGTCAATGAATATTGTGTTAACATTTGAAAACACCTTCCCAACATATTCAAGTAGTGACCGCTGCAATATTAAAATCAACCAGCAGATGGCAGTATGTGGAATGCTTAATCCTGACGCATTTATACAGATTTTTAACATAACAAATATTATTTTTATATCTAACCACGTCTTGTATGGTCTTAAAATAATCACATTAAGACAAAGAACGTGGGGGTCAATTTTTTTTACCTTCAAAAATAGCATTAACTAGGTTTTTAGAGTTTTCTGTAATGTTAATAGAAACCATTATGCAAATACAGGTGCATTATGGGTAGGCTCCTAAAAAACCCTAAATCCTTTACAATTCAGCCAGTGCTAACCTTTATTGGATTCAAAAACAACTTTAAATCGTTTTTTAGAATACGTTGTAATATTAAAATTAACCATTAGATAGAACCATGTGTATTATGGAATGTAAACAGTTACCTACCACGGCCTGGAAATCCAACAGAAATGTAGGGCCTGGCACATTAGCCATCTACTATTATGGGTTAATTTTCAGTGTAATATGTGTATAGTATAGTATAGTATAGTATAGTATAGTATAGTATAGTATAGTATAGTGATTATGAAACTCTTTTATATGTTTATGGATTCTCTGTTTGTTAATAATCTCCCAGTTATTACAGAGGGTCTTGAGCATAATCAAAAATGTTTAAGGACTCTCTGTTTGTTACTAACCCCAGTTATTGTTACGGAGAGTCTCAAACATAGTCACAAAAAAATACACTATAACATGCTTTCTTTTCTTTCTTTCTGTTTTCTGTCTTTTCTTTGTAATAGTCTATAAACTAGGGGTACAACAGGCAGCCATTTTTGGGAGGGTTATTTTTGTGGACGTCGGTTAATATCAGAAAAAAAGGGACGGGTTGTAAGGGGTCATAAATCACTCAAAAGCGTGGGAAAAGGGGGAGGGGCTTAAGGGCCATAAATCACTTGGATGTGTGGAAAGGGGGTGGGGCTTAAGGTCATAAATCAACTAATAGGGACGTGGCTAGGGTCATAAATCAATCAAAATGTATGAAAGGGGTGGGGCTTAGGGTCATAAATCAATCAAAATGAGCGGGGTTTAGAAAAGTGACAGATGCTGTCGTGCCTTTACTACTGAGCACATATACATAAACATGAAAAACTGTAATAAAATAAACTGTAGACATTCTCAGCAATTTGATTTCAGTCCTCCGTCAAGACTGCTTTTCTCCAATTAACAATGAAGCCTGTCTGCATTTTTGGATTTTTGAGATGCCCCGAATATACAGCTACTTCTATTTCCAGTTTTCCTACTCTGGGTATTCGCTGTAGTGATGCATATTCTAGACTGCATATGTTGGGCCATTGAAGAGCCGGAACCTCTCTCATGTGTTTAATATCACTAATCAATGTTTTTCTTTCCGGTTCGCGAGCCTCTTTGTATGTCAGGTCATCTCAGAGACGATGACCCCCCTCCTGTTTGTCGGGGTCTCTTCAATGACGGAACCCTCCTTCTATGCGTTGGGCCTTCGAAGAGGTGGAGCCTCTCTCTTTACTTGTTTTAAATGTTACTAACTCCATGTCCTAAACATTACGTCAGGTGGCCTTGCTCCTCCTCGTGACCTATTCACTCATGAGTTACTTAATGATTCTCATGTTACCTTATGAATGGCACCTCCTCCTGTATAGGGTATAAGTATTGAGAGAGCTTGGCAGTGCTAAAGATTGTTACATTCAGTATTAAAAAGTTCATGGCTCTGGGAATCTAAACAGTACTGGTAAATTACTGTTCAGGTGTTTTCTTTCTCTCTCTTGCTTTTCTTATCCCTTCCTTTGCCTGACCTTTTAGCACGCTTTTAGCCAACAAGTGTAATAAATGCTATTAGTACTGTGTTCATTGGCAGTTTGCTTGTGAAGCATTTATAAAACCATGATCACAGGGATAAAAAAAATATAGGGAGGCTGTGTGGTCCTGTGGTTAAAGAAAAGGGCTTGTAACCAGGAGGTCCCCGGTTCAAATCCCACCTCAGCCACTGACTCATTGTGTGACCCTGAGCAAGTCACTTAACCTCCTTGTGCTCCGTCTTTCGGGTGAGACGTAGTTGTAAGTGACTTTGCAGCTGATGCATAGTTCACCCACCCTAGTCTCTGTAAATTGCCTTGGATCTGCTAAATAAACAAACAAATAATAAATAAATACAAAAAATATATAACATGTCAACTGGCACCATAACTGAATTATCGTTTTGGAATTCTTCTTTAAAACAACCTGCCTCTTTAATATAACACGCTGTCACAAAGATAGCTTGTGTGGCGTGGGTGGTGACATCAGCGTCCAGGAAGCAGTACACAGACAGAGGTATGGGGCTGAAATGGCCACTGTCGTATATTTATTAAATAATAAAACAAAATACTTTTACAAAAATGCACAAAAGAAATGGCCAAACCAAAACAAACATAAGCAATAATAACCGCTGGTAAAACAAGTATCTTTCAACTTTGTAGTCAGGTACCATTCGCTCTGTCTTTCTCTATATTTACTTTTTCTCCAAAGCTCTCTATCTAATGAGCCCAGAGTGGGTAATTTTATATTCTGTGGCTGGAACCTTAATTACCTATTAATAAAATAATTACCTTATTAAGGCTCCAGCCACATTCCCATGAGATTTAAAAGGATGGGGATTTAACCCCATCCACGCCAACCACACATTATAAGACTGGCTTTTGCGCCGGTCTCAAATAATAATGACGGACGGTCTTCGTCCGCAAGCACATGAACACAATATAACAATGATAATACAAATCAAAAAAGTAATCATACTTAAATAAATAAATAAATAAATACATAAGGTGTGGGCACCCCGTCACACACGCGTATTCAACATGTGCAGTCTGCATTGTATGAGTGACATTCCCATTAAGCCAATCATAGCTCACAGAGGTAGTAAAATAGCCAATCAAATAGCACACAGGATCTGTTTCCTTACGCACACAGCACACATAATTTTGATTAGGAGAGCGAAGTGAAGGCTTGTTTAAGCTATTTATTTTACTTTGTGTCAAATTTAAAATCTGTAGCAAAAAAGTAGTTGGAGATGTAACGGAAGCGAAAGGTGGAAGCAAACACAGAAGATTCCAAAATCGTTAACCCGATTATTATTTGTTCAATTAATAATTTTGACGTCAAGGCAATATGTCTGATTTGCAGTGCAACGGTTGCTGTTATGAAAGATTATAACATACAACATCACTATAACACGCTGCACAAAGCAACGCATTTTGAGTTTACTAGAAATAAAGAAGCTATGGAGACAAAGAAAGGTTTTTTCTGAAAAGTGCTGTGGATGCTTTAATTTGTTTTTAACTTCAAGAAGCCATGGAAAGTGCAGAAATACCTTGGAAGAAAGTAACTAGGATTACAACAGAGGGTGCACCATATGACTGGACAAAGCTTAGACTGGCTAGCTGGGGAAAAAATGAAAAAGAAATGCAGAAGTACCTATTTTCTTACACATCAACATGCATTATATGGAAAAGTTGCAGAATTAGAACATGTAATGAGCATTCAAGTGTGTGAGAAAAGAAGTGCCAAGTGTCCAGACAGAAGTCATAAAAGATGAAGATTACCTGTAATATGTTTTTTTTGTAGTATGATAAACTCCACACACAGAGTGAACTCCCAGTCTCCATGTCGCTTGGGTCAGGAGAAAAGCTGATCTCTTTCCCAGAGATCCTTTATATAATCCTTTTTTGGCACCAAGTAATGTCCCTTCTCTATAAAGCCTCCCCACTAAGTGGGCTTTTGCCGGTCCTGGAACCGGTTTCTTGTCCAGGTTATAACAAAACTCAATGCAAGATGCAGTCCACCTGGAGATTGTCTGTTTGGAGATGGGTTTACCTTGATTTTGTGAATTGAAAGCTACAAAGAGCTGTCCTGATGGTATTTTGTTGATAGTTATATGAATGTAGAAAGTAAGTGCTCTTCTGACATCAATTAAGTGCTGTCTGGCCTCTTGATTTTGATTTTTGGGAAAAAAATCAGAAAGAGTTATGATCTGATCTAGCTGGAACTTTGTCACCACTTTTGACAGTCCTGTCCCTGAAGATCTGGAAATAGGGTGCATCAATGACCAGTGAGTGTATTTCATGTATCCTTCTTGCTGATGTTATTGCTACCAAGAATGTCTATTTCCATGTGAGCAATTTTTGGTCGCATGTTGCCATGGGTTCAAATGGTGGCCCCATGAGTTTATTCAGTACTAGACTGAGGTTCCATTGTGGAAGGATATGTTTCCTTGGGGGCCTTAAGTGATTAACCCCCCTGAGGAATCTGGACACCGTGGGGTGAGAACCTACCGGTTGATCCTCCCATCCAGGTAAAATGCTTGATATTGCAGCGATGTGCACTTTAATGGAGGAGAGCGCAAGACCTTTATGGAATAGGTGGCACAGGTAGGATAAAAATGTTGGTAGATTTATGTTTGTGGTGTGCAAAGATTTTGAGTTGCACCAATGGGCGAATTCCTTCCATTTACCTGTATAGGCTTGAAAAGTAAATGGGTTTTTTGAAGCCAGTAAGATGTTGGTTACTTGTTCAGATAGCCCCTGATCTAATAATTGCCGCCGTTCAATTTTCAAGCAGCTAGTGTAACCATGCTGGGTTGTTGTGCAGCATCCTCCCTCTGTTCTGAGACAGCAGATTGGCCCGGCTTCTGCTATCTATAGCATTTCCGAGAACCAGAATCTCTTCTCCCAGTAGGGAGCTACTAGGATGAGACTGGCCCTGTCTCTTTTCACCTTTCTAAGCACAGCTGGAATTAATTGCCTAATGTGGATGCCCCTGATTCATAGATGTGAAGCGACTTTTACCATCACCTTGGTGAACACTCGGGGGGCTGTGGAGATCCCGAAGGGAAGCACCTTGAATTGGTACATGCTATCCTTGATGGCAAACCAAAGGTATTTCCTGTAATTGTTGTGTATGGGAAGAAGAAAATAGGCATCCTTGAGGTCTATAGAGACCATCCAGTCTCTGGGTTCAACTGCCAAAGATACCATTTTGAACTTTTCTGTTAAGATGTATTTGTTCAGGCCTCTAAGGTTTAAAATGGGTCTTAACTTTCCGTTCTTTTTGAGTATTAAAAAATACCAGGAGTAGTGACCCTGCCTCTGTGAACATGAGGGGACCAGTTCTATGGTGATGGAAAGAAGCATGGATCTTATCTCCTCCTGTAGAAAGACCCCTTGTGGACCTGTCCAGTCCAGTCATGTCCAGATGATCCCTGTTACTGGGGTTGGAACCGGAATGGTACTTTGTAGCCGTGTTGTATGAGCCCCCGGACCCAGGGGTTTGATGTTATTTTCTGAAAGTTTTTTTTTTTTTTAAATATGAAACTCTTCCCCCTACTGGCAGAAGTGAGGGGTGGACCAGGAAAATGTCAGGAGGATGTAGGTCTGCCTCTACCTCTGCCAAAGCCACAGAAGGATCCGTATGGCCTGGAGCTTTGTCCCCTTTGGAACCTGCTCTGTCCTCCAAAGGTTGATTGTGTTTGCTGAGGCCTGAAAAACCTTTGCCTATTAAAATACCCCCTATTAGGGGGTATGCCTCTGCCTATTGTTGAGCAGGATCTAATGGCTTGCCTTGCCTCCTTCTTCTCTGTTAGGTAATCCTTGAGGTCAGTGCCAAATAGTAAGTCTCCTTGAAATGGTAACTCCATGATCTTGGATTGTGTGTCAGGAGTTAAGGAGGATGTCTTCATCTGAAGAGCTCTTCTTGCAGAGACAACACTTGCTACAGCCCAAGCATTGTTGTCGATGCTATGACATGCCGCCTGCAGCTGGATTTTTCCAGTATTTTTTCCCTCTTCTGCAAGCTGCATGGCGAGTTCGACATTCTCTGGAGTAGGGGTCTGTAAGGCAGCAGACATCTGCCTCCATAATTTGTGTTGCTATTTGGATTTGATAATTATTGATGCGCATATTGCAAGTGGAGGCAGCGTAGTCCTGTCTGCACCCACTGATGTAGACAATTTGGAATATACACTGGTGGTTGGTGTAGACATTATGGTATCTATTTTGGGCTGCTTTCCATAAAGCCTCAACGGGCCTCCAGACTGCCTCATGGTAGGGAAAACCTTCGAAGGTTTGTTTATCCTTTTATCTAAGATGCTCAGGAAATCATCCTTCTTAACTAAAGTCTGGGTATTAGCGTTGAGAGAGGAGAATATCCTTCTCAAAATCGCCTCTGCATTAGTGTATACCATTGAAACACCTTCTCCAGTTACTGACCTGTCATCATCAAAGTCCATGACGTCATCATCTCCCATAGTGCGTGTTGTAACAAACCCAAGGCAATGTCCAATAACTAGTATTTTGTGACGGAAATACAAATAAACTACCCCGAACAATATAAATTCTCCAAAGCAGTAGGATTGAGCGACAGAACCAAGAAAAATTGCTGGGTAAGTCAGGATTGTTTACAACACATAGAAACTAGGAAGAAAATTAAAACAGAAGGCAACACCAGAATTCAAATAGCAGATGTTATTGAATATGCGTGGAATATTATACTTGTAGTTAGCTGTATCAAACATTTGGTGTACATGGGTTTTAATCAGACAGTATTTGGACCAGTCAAAATGTTTACCAATGAGTCCATCCGGCAGTCCTTATAGAAAAAAATGTCCATGAAACATCAACAACCAATACTTTAAAAGTCCCAAGCTGTTATATCAGGTTCATATTGAAAATGCAGTTGAGCCAGAACAGTTTAAACACAAAACAAAAAAAAAAACAAAATGAGACTTCTGAACGGGGTGCTTGTTAAACCCGATAAATAAAAAATTAAAAAAAATAATCCCAAACAGTCAGAACAAACCAGATAATCCAGCAGCAAAAAATAAGATTCCTCCCCATGAGGGGATCTCACCCAGTTCTTCCTTGGTCCTGTCGAGCTTGGAGTTTCCAACCAGGTAAGGAGACAAAAAGTGATGATTTGAATAATAAATGGATTAGTCACCGTTGTTGCTCTTAGGATAAAAATAAACCATTTGGATGATGTGGACAGTTTCATTTGGGCAGGAGATTAAATAACTGGTTACTTTCAAACTAGAAGATGGCAGATTAGAAAAAATACACCGTTTCTAACAGCCAAAAGATTATTGCTTCCCGGTCTCTCCTTTACAGACCAGCAACCTTCAAAAAAAAAAAAACCCTGCTCCTTCTTCCAAACACTCTGCATCCACAAAAAACCACACCCGAAAAAGAATCACCCCCAGAAAAGGGAACCACACCCTTCCCAGGAAGTAATAGCCTTATTTAAAGAGCTCCCAATTAAGATACTTAGACATAATGATAAATCAAGCTCAATAAGCCCTATGCCAAGGCAATTAGCAAAACACCTGAATCTAATTAGAACTTCCATGTGGAAATTAAGGAAAAGATCATACAGTTAAAACAACAAGAGAGAGACCAGTGCAGAGATAAACCCCTTACCAAAACTGACAGTAAATTGATATAGCTTCACCTAATTTTACCTTATGAATCTGAAAGGCCCATTTTAGAAACGAGGACAAAATTACTTATTTAGCTATTGAATAGAGAATTAACTTAACCTGGCCAGGTATTCTGATGCTCAATTAAGAGCAGCAGGCAGCAAATTACTTATGCTGCATTCATGTAGCTAATGCTACAGTGTGTCAGCACAGTAGTATTGGTCTTGTGCACTCCAAGCTGCTGCGTCTGTGTCAGCCACCGGTGTTACCTTTTGCAGAGGTACAGGTTGTCTTGAGCTTTCAAACTCTTGCAGTCAGTGAAAAAAAAAATGTCCTTGGTTACCGGGGGCAAGAATGCCTGTGGAGTTGTCGGCTGGGTAGCCTCGGTAGGGGTCTCGGTAATGGCCACTGCATCTCTCTCTCTGCTGCCGCGGGAATGAGTGGATTTACTCGTTCTCTTCCTTGGGGAGACGGGCGGAGCTCCGATGCTCTGTGGAGCTGCTTTTTCTTTTAGTTGACATTTTATCTGATGAAGTGCGTGATTTTTCAGAACTGGGGAGAAGGAGCCTTTGCCCTTTGAATCGGTGTGCCTGACATGTCAGCATACATAACACAGACCTCTCTACCACAAGATGGTGAGAAAGGAGAACCACACCGTGAACACACAGAAGACATGTGTGTGAAAAGACCGATAGCCATCGGGAATAACTAGCAGTGCTAGAGAGAAAAGGGGAAAATAATAATAATAATAATAATAATAATAATAATAATAATATACTGTATATAGTAATTTTCTTAATGACAAACAAGAAAATGTAAGTACGTAACGCCAAAAACTATCCTGAGTCCTAATCCAAGCATACGCAGGAGAAATTTGGACATAAATACTCCAGGAAGGGAAGGCTTTATAGAGGAGGGACATTACTTGCCGCCAAAAAAGGATTATATAAAGGATATCTGGGAAAGAGATCAACTTTTCTCCTGACCCAAGCAACATGGAGACTGGGAGTTCACTCTGTGTGTGGAGTTCATCATACGAGGTAAGAAAAGTACATTTCATAGAGGTACTGTTTACTATTTCGCATTTTTACAGCTTGTCAGTATCTTTTTTTTCAGTGCTGTTAAAAATATTATAGTTTGGAATATAAGTTAAATATTGAGACTGAGCATTATATACTCTGACCAGCAAGATGTATTTTTTTCACATTTGTGAATCAGTGAATCAAACGAACAAATCTGTTGAACTGATTCACTAAACTTAACGAATCAAATGAATCGAGTCAGTAAAAAAGAATCAAACTGCACATCACTAGTTTTCAGGCCAGAAAGATAGCGCGCCTATCAGTGGTTAAAGCCTGGTTCCCATACACACTAATAAATAATCACTTTAATGCAGGCACTAAAATTAGCGTCCTTTAGTAAATAACATGTGAATGCAGCTCATCTCATCATTCTGAGCTGGATGCTCATTTAAATACATTATCATGCATTACCATACAAATCACATATTCATTCTGAATACCATAGTGTGGCACAATAAAATGAGTATACACCATAATATATCCACTATTTAGTGCTGTTTCGTAAATGAGGCCCAAGGTTCCCTAGTGCTAGAATCTATCCTAGTGCCATAACACCAGATTTGCACCTCTTGATCAGGTCTTCCCGTCAAAATGTCTTCTGCATTCACAACATTGGCGGCTTCAATCTAAACTGTTCATCAGAAGTATGTCATTGGTTCCCGACGCCTTTCACAAAGTTAAGCATTTTGATTGGTTCATCTGCTCGCTCTGGCACGGGTTCAGAGAAGTGGGGAACAGGTTTATCAAACCCTACAGCCTTTTCAATAACATTTTAATATTTGGATTATAATAATCTGCACTGTAGCACATCAAATAAACAGCGCTTTCTATAACATTCGAGACATACTTTCACATGAAATGCAGCTTTTTTTAATGCAATCCATTTTATAGTGAAAATCTTGTGACACTTTACGCAAACACTGTCTCGTGAACATGTGACTAACGATAATTAAAAGGCAAGTTATTTACTGTATATTCTGGGTGACTGATAGCAATAATAGAAACTCAAAGTATGCATCTTCGAGTTTGTAGGACATTTTTATTCCTCCCAGGAGAAATAAATAATATTGCTTTGAGCCATGGGCTCCCTGGTCTAAAAGGTATTTAGCAGATGCTAATTTTGTCCTGTAAATTCAACACCTGCTTTAGCTCCAAACTTCTTTCATTGAACAGCACAACTTCATTATCCATGCCCTGTCTAGATCATTAAAAAATACCCTGGATTTACACATTATAACTGACCTTAATTTAGTGGTCTTCAGAAACACATGAAATTGCACGGCAACTGAACAACTTACTGTACCATTGTGACAGAGATTGAATGATTCTGGGTGTTAGATCTCCCGACCGACCTGCGAGGGCGCTGTGTAAAGGGAACAGAGTACCCTAGACTAAATGGCGTGACAGTTTATTACCAGGGTTAGGTGAAAGTCGGCCATCTAGAAAAGGGGCTAAACTACGGTACCCGAACTCAATGACCTGGACAGGAAATGTTGTAGCATCCATGAGATTGGAGGAGCGGATGCGCTCGTTAACCTAGGGGTCATGAGGGAGGGTATAAATAGGGGTCATAGTGAAAGTGATCTGGTCCTTTGTAAATGGTTAGAAAACCTAGAAGGATAACAAAGACCTGTGAGATCCAAAACGTGAGTGTTGTGTTTGTTTGTTTGTCTAAGTAAAAACTGTTGTTTGTTATTTTAGACGACTAACATGATCCGGAGCTGCCTCTACTCAGCCAGCATCAAACCCAGACACCTGCACTTTCCCTTTGTTCACGGAGAACTGTCTTGCACCACAAGCACTAATAATCACTCACTGTTAACTGTGTTTGTGTTTTGTGTTTTGTGTGGGTGTATAAAGAACGGGACTTTTGGTTACGGGTCAAACCCGGGGATTACAACAACAAAGTGATACATGCTGCTGTATCACTTTTACAACATTATTATTTACAGATGTTCACCATAAGGCTCTGCACATGAAACCTTCAATAAACACCCTTGCACCTGAATATCATTGTCTGTCTGTTTTGTTCTGCACTGCTGCATTGCATCCACCTGCACGCACCTACCCACTTTGTCACAACCATAAAGTTGTATATTATATTGGCAGAGCATGTTTTGTGAAGCTTAAGCTGTCACATCCTGAGATGCAAGATTCATTTTACAAGACTGACAATCTAGCATGTTATTGAATTTAGCGCAAGTTGTTTCCAAGAGAATTGTCTATTTCTATCTTACTTATTTTTTCCAGAAAAGTCAACTGACAACTCCTTAAAATATAATCAGTAAAACCTCCAAACAGTTTATGAGTAATAAATCACAATTGCTCTTTTATTCTTGCTTAAAAATATTTACTTGCAGATGCATTCAGACAGGTTTCCAAAAGTTTATACAGTTGTTAGAGTTTCTCTTTTTCATGGTTAGGTGTAAATGTAGGTATACTGTATCAATAACAGTGCATACTGGGAATAACATTACAATATAATAAAATATATTTGAGACTGTGGCAAAGCGGCTGCTGATTATGAACAGGTGCAGAGGTGATGCAGTGCAGGAATAAACAGGCAGAGATTTGTATTCTGGTATGGAAAATGTTTCTTTTATTTTTACTTATAATCCAGGCCTAGTGACCAAATAATAAACTCCAGTTATACACAGCAATGTGTAAAACACGGAGAACAGTAACAGTAACAGTAACAATAAACACGGTATCTCTCCCACAATATACAACCATGGTCAATATACAACCAGGGTGCATTCTGTAGTGCTCGTGGTGGGTGATACAGTTTAAAGAGTGACAAATAGTGTAGTGCTGTTCCGGGTTCAGTGCTGGCCCTTAGCGACAGCTCCGGAACATGTTAGCCGTCTGTAAGGAAATTTGATAGTCCATATTAATATTTGGTATGTATGGTACTTTCAATGGAGAGACATTAAATAATGGGATATTTAAATGATATACTGTATTTTTGAATATGTCTGGAATGAATGAAGGGAAATGTATGTTAATGTTATTTGTAACAATGGGTTAGCAATAGAAATATTATGTAAAATGATTGTGTTTGTCGGGTATTGTAAAGCATATCACAAGATGTAATAGGGTTTGCATAATTAAGGAGAAAAGGGATAATTGTTTACTAATGTTGCAGATAGATAGTTAAGCATTCATACACTATTTTAGTACTTATTCAATGTATAGTGATCATTGCTTTAAATCAGTCTGATGTGAACATAAGGTTGATATGGCTTGGAATATGGATTCTGGAAAAATAGATTTTTACATACACAAATGTTAAAATACTGTTTTACTACAAATGTGAAAAATTGTAAGAAATCAAATCTGTAATAACTTTAGAATGTCTATTTTTGTGTTACACCTGTTAAACATCTGTACATGGAAAATATGTTTTTTCCTCTATTCCAAAGAGAATGATGATTCATGCTGCTGACACCTTTGATTTCAATAAGCTTCAAGTAAATCCCTTTCTGGAAATTACAGATAGATTGAAACAACTACTGAGAGAGGAAGAAGGGATAAAGGTACATTTAGCAGAAATACAGGTTAAAATGGACACTCATCAAGACAAAATTGATGAATTCATACACGAAGGAAATGTGGAATTTCTGTACAAGAATACATACTGGGATTATCTGTTTAAGGGAGCAGTAACCTTGAGTTTAACTATTTTTGTAATAACACTGATGATGTTTATATATCTTCGTAGAATGATTCACAAGTATTATGGTGAAATAATTCGAATTCGCACAAAGAAACTTATCTTAAGGAGTTGTTGATTATAGGAATTATTGATTTAATAACCCTATCGATGGCAGGTATTCGAAGACGGGTAAGATCTAGAATGCATCTAGACAACCTAAAACAGAAGCTTGTCGCTGGGATTAAATTCTATCTTAAATCAATTCCTTATAAATCACTACTTTTGATAAAGTTTGTATTATTTTGTATCACTGTTATGTAATTGAATATGAACTATTATGTATTGTGTATGATGGTGAGATACTCTCATATATTATATTTAGAGTATCTAAGGGAGGATTGTAAGGAAATTTGATAGTCCATAGTAATATTTGATATATATGGTACTTTCAATGGAGAGACATTGAGCAGAGTTTAGGTGGGGTATTTTGGAATGCAGGGTCTGTCTCAATAAATTGCAGATTTGACTAGCGGGAGAGCAGATATGACGATTTAAGGGCATTTCTAAAGAAGGTCCCCTGTTCTGCTCTGCTTGATTGCATGGGGGGATGGGAGAATCTCAGAGAATCTACAGATGCAAAGGAATGTGTGTGAGGCTTGGAGACTTGCCACGTACAGGTATAGTGAGGAGGGGTCATAAATGACATCATTAAAAGGGTGTGTTTTGGAATCTACAAAACTGAAGTGAATGCATTGTCTGGTGCTCAGTTCTACCAATCTCACTGCAGCCCAGAGTGACGCGACTCTGTACAATAGTTATTATTATTATTATTATTATTTGTTTATTTAGCAGACGCCTTTATCCAAGGCGACTTACAGAGACTAGGGTGTGTGAACTATGCATCAGCTGCAGAGTCACTTACAATTACGTCTCACCCGAAAGACGGAGCACAAGGAGGTTAAGTGACTTGCTCAGGGTCACACAATGAGTCAGTGGCTGAGGTGGGATTTAAACCGGGGAACTCCTGGTTACAAGCTCCTTTCTTTAACCACTGAACCACACAGCCTCCTCTAGTTCTATTCTTGTATTACAGCAATAAACATATTTTTGACTTTCACCAATATTGTTTTTCAGTTTTCATCAATTTTTCCTTACACGTCTATTAACACACAAGTAACAATTATAGACAAGACAAACAAACAAACACTTCCGGGTTTATTTCGTAAACATAGCGAAGGAAAAGATTTACATTTCTCCGGCCCCTTTATGCTATCATGCATGGTAAACAATTTCAGCTGTCTCTATTGCCTGCAGCTGCTACCTCGTTTACCTTCCGGGTCAATACGTTCCTGCAGCGGAGTCTCGCCTTCTTCCAGATTGACCGACTTCCCGACCTAGGAAATGAACTGTCAGGCCAGCCCGTCCAAAGACTTCCCCTTTCGCTACTTCACATCCTCACAGGTCGGGAGGGAGATTTACAACCAGAACTCATTATATTTCTGTCACAGAGACTTACTTTTTTTCTAAATGATTTAGCAATATCTCAAAATGACTTCCTGTTCATTTAGCGATATCTCTAAATCATTTAGAGATATATCGAAATAACTTCCTTTTCATTTGGAGATATCTCAAAATAACTTCCTGTTCATTTAGAGATATCTCGTGATTTCCATTATATGAGAGTACGTGAGAAAACTTAATGCTGATAATGGACTCATCTCTCGCCAAGATAAGCACTAACCAAGACATAGCTTCTTTTACTGTAAACTAATGTAATCCATCTGTTTTTCCTTCCATCTGATGATGTAGATATCCATCTGCCTGGTGTTGATGGCTGAAGTGTAACGCTGGCTCCAGGGATCAGCCTATTTTGCCTCCCTGGCACATCAGCACACACAACGGCTGCAATGCTGGCTCCAAGGATCAATCACAGTGCGGCCTCCCTAGAGCATCAGCATGACAACTGTCTGGACTGAGCTGAGTAGGGTACTTCTCTGGGGTCTTCAAGTGGGCACCTTGCATCCTTGGTGTTTTGTCGACTAGCCCACAACATCTTAAGAGGGCTCAACAGTGATTCTGGCGTCCCAGCATCACCCCCCTCCATCCCCCACTCAGCTTAGCCCATCTTATTTACCTTCCATTACATCGACGTTGCTATCTTTCTACTGTGCTTGAGGTCCCCAACCAGAATCTTTTCATTTCAACCAGAGCCAGTTGAAGATAGAGACTGCCTAAAAAAATTACAATAGGAACATACTGTAAGGCAGCAGGTTGTGTGAGACAGCAGGGAGGGGGTTAAAACCTCCCTGAAGAGAGAAATGGCACCTTTGGTTTAATTGTTTTGTGCTTTTATTAATTAGTTTTGTTAATTGTTTTATTGTTTAATTTAATTGTTTTATTATTAATTATCCCCTGCACCTGGGAGCCATTGTTAAATTAGTACCAGGTGCAGGGTATTTAAGAGGAGCAGTCAGAATGCTCAAGGCTGCTGAGTAGAAGGAAGCAGAAGAGAGGTGTTCTGCTTCCGAGCAGTCAATTAAAAAAAAAAGTAAGTACTGTGTAAACCGGTATGGTTTTTGTGTGTGTGCCAGGTAAACGGCTTAGCCGTCCTGCAAGTTAGTCAGGGAATAACCTGTGTAGTAAGTACTCCAAAACGGAGTTAGGTTTTGTTTTGTGTATTTGTTTTTGTGTTGATTAAAAAAATAGCGCAACCGCGCTTAGAAAATCCATTTCTGTTGTTGCTGGGTGGTATTTTTAAAGGGGCACGAACCCATGAGTGGCACAATCTTGTCACAATACTTACTTTGGAAATGCATCAAAACAATATTGTCTTCTTTGTATCTGGAAAAGCTACCCACATCGGAGGTCAGGGGAGAATGCAGAATGATAGCTGCACTCTCATACTGTGCAGAAAGGTCCACCGATGGTACTGTTCCTATACTCTGGCCATATATGATCACATTTTCAGGGTGGATACTGTGTCTACAATGAAGAAGAAAAAAAAAATTGTTTGTGACAGAGATCGAATGATTCTTGGTGTTAGATCTCCCTCCTGCGAGGGCGCTGTGTAAAGGGTATAGAGTACCCTGGACTGAATGGCCTGACAGTTCATTCCCAGGGTTAGGCGGAAGTCAGCCATCTAGAAAGGGGGGAGAGCTACAGTACACTAAATCAGTGACCCGGACGGGAAACAGCGTGACATCTGTGGATTGGTGGAGCTGATGCACTTGTTGAGAATTTTATTCCATTGATTTAAATAGAGACACACACACACACACACACACACACACACACACACACACACACACACACAAAGTAGATGCCAGTTATTAGCAACCCTGATAAAGACAACTTTCGGTTATTAACAGCATTTTCCCGGGAACCAATCCCATCCTGTAGACTTTAATGTTAATGGAATTCTTCTGATATTAGCAACTGCACGCCGCTTATTGACAACTTTATTACTAGTAATAAAGTTGGCCTTAGACAAACTCTAGCTAACAACAGATGAAATGTAAGTATGTAATATATTTTAAAAGGTTAAAGGAATAAGCAGCTTATATATATTTTACCAAACCAAATAAACTTAAAAAAGCAAATTTCATTCAGGAAACTTCATTTAAACAGGGAAGGTAAACGCATTTTGAAATCCATTTGCCACAAAGTGCTCTGATCAGCTGATCTTTTTGCGTGGGATTCAATTGCCCATTACCTCATGACATAAACTTAGGGGTCTTCATTTCCGTTATTTTTGGTCATGTGATATCTATACTCTTGGAAAAGCGTTGATTGTGAAACAAGATCTTTTGTTTTTCTCTCGTAACTTCAATGAGACAATGATTCTGTTTCATTGATAATGTAAAAAAAGGCAGCTCCTTATTTTTAATTCAAACCTAACACAATAATGTTATAATCTGTTTTGCAAATAATAGTTTCCTCTTAATTACAATTTAATTAAATCAATTTAACTTCACTGACTGTTTGCTTTCGGTTTTAAATAAAAAGAAGCTGCCTTTTTTCACAATCAACACATTCCCACTTTTTTCAAAAAAAGGGACATCAAGTGATCAAAAAAAAAAAAAAGCAAGAGCCCTACATATACTGTACAATTGTGTGACCAGAAACTTGAATGGTTCATTCTAAGCTTAACAATCGATTTAATTTTGTCAGATAGTAATGAACCATAGCATCAAGCACCATTAGTCTTAAGACAAGGATCAGTGAAGAGCTGTTGAACAGTTCTCTTCTGGTTGCTTAAACTGTGTGAGAGATACCCTACACAAGACATATTAACTTATTATAAATCAAAATGAATTGTCCTCCTCAGTAATAAGAATTAGATATTCAGATTGTGAATTGTTGTTTCAACTAGCCAACAAGACTAATTAATCATTATTTTATCAAGGTTTCAACCCTACTTTTTTAGTTTCAAAATAATTAAGCAAGTGCTGCTGTATGTATATAAAGATCACAACTGGAAGTTAAAGTAACATATGATCTGTGTTTGGAATTTCAATAGTCTGGCAGCAGCAGGTAGGGAAGGCACTTAACTTTCAAAAGCGAAGAAGTACGGTAAAGAAACACTGCTCATACAGTGCTGCAAAGATAACACTTCTCAAAACGAGTAATGAAATGTTAATCCATACTAAATATGTATAACATATTCCCATTTTATATATGTTTTTATGCAAAATACACAGAATTTTACTAATTAGTTATTATGAAACAGTACTGCTGTGCCATTACAGTACTTGGTGCTGAAAGATATAAAAAATATAATTCTGGACTTTGTTAAGGAAATGTTGTGTTGAGTGACAGTGCTTCATTGATTGACGCCTTTCTTTGGTGTGAAAGCAATTTAATGGTGTCAAAATACGGCGAATGCTGACGCTTTACCGTGTGTTAGTTGACCGCGACTGGAGTTATGCATCCCGAGCCAGAGGGCACTATTGCTATTAGAAAATTATTTTTCTCATTATCGTCTTTAAAAAAAAACAAAACACTTTGAAACCTATATTTAACTTAACTTGTACTGATTCATCGGGTACCCTTCCACTGAGAAGTGTTAGTAAAATAGTCCCAAGAATGTTCATAAAGGATCGCACACATAATTAGAGAAAAAAAACTTTATTAAACAAATAACTTTTTTACTTGTCAGAGCTGCTTGTAGTTTATCTGAACAGTGCCAGATATCTGAATTGAGTAATATCACTGAACTGTCTGTGTCTCGGTTTGTTGTTGTTGAAAGATGCTTGTCTGAGCTCCAATAGATGTGAACTACGCTTTAAAATACAGCAAGTCAAAATGAAAAAGCGAGTACTTGTGCAGATTGACTTTAAATTTGATTCACAGGTGATGCGGTGAAGTTCCAGCAGGCATCTACTTTGTAATAATGGCCGCTAGAGCTGGAAGCTGATTGGCTGATGATACTGAATCGTTTTCTAATATATAAGAAATGTGTAAGTTAAAATAAAAAAAAAAGTTAGATATACTATACATTATCAAAGTTCAAAATAAAAACTGGGAGCAATCCCTATATATACAGTGTAATGTTTGACGTGGTATTTTATTTAACTAATCGTCCCATTTTACCTGTAGCTCCAGAGCTAGATCTAGCGTCCTTTTGCTAAGGCTACCGGATGATCTCCAAGAGAAGCCCCGCATTTGCTTGTCAGTCACACTCTGAGAAGCTCAGAGGCACTGAGGAAGGGTGCACTTGTCATCCAACAGATTTGGACATTATAATAAATCTAATGGAAATTTCAGAATAAAAATTGACCTTTTTAATTGTGAACTAGGCCTTTTTCTATAAAGTCACCTTTCATGACTTTTTGAGGAAATCTATTTAGTGATTTTCAAGGTGTGGTATCCACAGCATAATCAACAAGTACAGAGAAACGTCATCTGTAATTGACAAATCCAGCACTAAAAAGCTGTCTAACAAGGATGGGAAATACTTTAAGATAATATCCTTAAGGAATAGAAAGACGACAAACGTTGAATTAACAACAGAACTGGCAGATGGCACAGGTGTCGGTGTCTATCCATCAACAGTCCAAAGCACCTTTGACCATTGTTCCATAGTCCAATTTCTGTGTTCTTGTGCATAGTTTAGCCTTTTAGTCTTGTTCCCTTTTCTTAACAGAGGTATTCTTACTGCAACACATCCTGATTTCAAGAGTGCCCTTCGTACTGTTGATTCGACGGACAAAGAAAACTATGTGACATTTTCAACGGAGCTGCAGAATTGCATTAAGTGCATTTTAAGATTACATTTAATATAAATCACTGTAACTACAGTTTAACACCAAAAAAGCAGTAACAAAAACACATTGCAACTGCAGTTTAACAGTAGCCTGTAATAGAATCACATTAGCCGTTTTCACACTACACCATCCAACCCTGGGTCGTCACCAAGGGTGACTCACCCCGGAGTTCAGCTCTGCATGTATTCAACATTTGCCTTGCTCTAAAATCTATGGGGTGAAATTCGTTCCGGGGTTGGACACGATCGTTTCACACTACAAATTTTCATCCCAGAGCAAACAGCGGAAGTAGTGAGCTTTAATTCCAATTTACCAATCCAATATGGCTCCATCCGACATGGTATATGATCTTTCTCTGCTTGTTTTATTGCATGCATTTTTGATTATTTTGCGAAGGAGGGCTCGTTTACTACGGGCAAGGAGTCAGCAACATGTGCTCCGTGCAAGACGTAACTTTAAGTTACTACAACAATAACAGTCCCGTGAACGGATGACATTTGGAATGACGCTCATGGTGGCTACAGACACGAACAGATCTGTTTGGAGTACAAAGAAAAGTGGCCATTTGAACTGTTACTGTTACTGTTCATTTGTACTTACTTGAGAATGCATTGCGCTTTTGAAAGGGTAGATAAGTGCATATATCGATGCAAGCCATGGGAATGCCGATTATGCTGGTGTCTTGATAGCAACAGATTGAATGATAAGGCCAAATATTATACTGTGTCTACTTGCTTTAAATAGTGGTAAAATGTAGGCTACATGGTTTTTTGTTTTGTATCATCCTTTATATGAGTTGCTGTCTGTACTTTATTAATTGTATGCCTATATTTATTCAGTATTTCATTAATTGTATATTATTTATGTAACCCCCTTCAGCAAAGCAGGTTATTTGTATAGCTACGGTAGAGTGACTGAGCTCTTTAGGACCGCAGGGAATCTGTGCCTCTGCCTGTGATGACGCGTGGGCAGGATGTGCGTCTCAATTTGAGCTGAGAAAAAAAAGAGAAGGAGAAGAGGGGAGACTGAAAACAGATGTCTGGCAGCTGGTCGGGAAAAATAACCGGAAAGACCCAATACAGACGGTGGAGCGACGCTTTCACTGTCAAAATTATTACAGTTTAAATAAATCTGTAAATACCTAGTATCCAATCGCTGGATGCATCTACAAATGAAAAAGAAAACACCAGTTTGAATAAAACGACACTGCTCACGTTGCACGCCGCCTGACACAGGGGACAGTCACGTTGACTGCAGACTAGACGGCCGACCCTGCAGCTTGGCCCACGCTCGCCACAAAAGAGAAAAACAGATCTCAGGTCAGTTTGAATTTTGTGATATTCCTCTGTGAATAGTGAGAAAATATATCTGGAAGTGTATTGTGAATTTGAGGAAAATTACGTTTGATTGGAATGAATAATTGGCGGCTAAAAACAAAAAAGAAGGAACGACAGTTTAATAACGTAAAATACATTCCACCTGCAAGTCAATGACATTCACAAACCTCGTGGAAAATAAGAGTACTCCAACGAAATAAAACACAGAACTAGTTCTGCACAACAGGAACATTGACTGTAAAAAATACAACAAACAATACATGTGCACAGTGGGAGGGATATAGATTGAATAGCACCATTTTCTTTATTTCATAGTGTTTGTTGCCCTTTAAACTGAACTGCATTTATTTAGCAATATAATCTATATTACTATAATAAACCCAATCATTGTTGTTATAGTATACAATTGTTGTGTAATTTGTGTATATATACATATGCTAAGCTGTGTATAATTGTTAATACTATTACTACAGTAATACTCCCTGTATAGTTAAATGATATTCTGAGTTAACTATAGGGAAAAAGGTTTTGGGGTCATTATAATATTAAAATGAAGTATTGACTGAGTTGCTGCACAATACCTCTTCAGAAATACAGCTGGAGAGTTAAGGTGGGGGAACCTATATTCCCCTGGAGGCACCACGTGTTCAAGCTGCATTGTTACACAAAAACCTAGGCCGCCGAGACCTCTACAATACCAGAGAGGACAGCGGGTAAGGGGCTCCTGTTTACCATCACACCTGCTGCATGTTATACGATACAAAAAATAATCCCTTACATAATGGAGGCTCCGCTGGGAGCTAATTGCTAAGCAAGCAGTAATTGTGCGACCATTTAGTTTGACCAGCATTGCTGTTGTTGTTTCTGAGCCATCGAAATGGACAAAATTAAGTTACTGGCATGGTGCGCTGCCGAAGGTGTTGCTCCACCACATGCTTTCTGGGTAGGCAATCTCCCTGAGAACATTACCACACAAAAATTATTAGAAGTACTCCGCGCTAATGATGATTTGGGAAGAGTAAAGTGTTTGGGAAGATATTACAACCTGAATGATGATCAGTGGTTCGCACTGTGTTGCAGTGACAAAGATCTGGTTGAGGTGGACCTGACAGAGACCATGGATACAGATAGTGATAGTCCCCGTTTGACGTTGCAGCAAGTACTTTTAATGCCTGACCCCCAAACTCCAACTCCCGATTTCAAAAAGAAGCTGCAAATGTTTTTGGAGACTGAAGGAAAGACACTGAACGATCTGCAAGAAGTAGCTGGAGTTCAAGCAGCCTCATCAACAAACGCTACAGATGACTTACTATCTACTATTGGGAAAGCACTTGAAAAAGCTCTGAAGCCATCTCCAGAAGGCACTTCCTACAAACGGCTTAGAGTGTTCTCTGGCGTCAAGCCCACCCCTAGCCAGGAGGATGACTATGACACCTGGATGGACCAAGCAGCACATATGATCCAAGAATGGCAGTGTGGAGAAGGAGAAAAGCGGAAAAGGCTAGTGGAAAGTCTGAGAGGCCCTGCTCTTGATGTTGTCAGACCACTGCGTGTGGCCAACCCGATGCATCGGCTCAAGAATACCTCAGTACACTTGAGCACATGTTTGGAAGCACAGAGAGCGGAGAGGACTTATATTTACGATTTCGCACTACCATGCAGAAGCAGGGAGAAAAGCTGTATATATTCTTGGCCCGGTTGGAGAAGTTGTTACAGAAAGTATATGTGAAGGGAGGCATAGAAGTCAGTGCATTAGGAAAAGCACGCTTAAATCAGCTACTTAAAGGAGCCATATACTCTGACATGTGCCTAGTTAAACTCCGGCTTAAAGAACGGCAGAATAATCCTCCCACTTTTTCTGTTCTGATAAAAGAGATCAGAGAGGAAGAGGAGAGAGAGAGCCTCAAGCAAAACCCCCACAGCGCCCATTAGAGTGCATCATGCTAACACACCTGATGTCACACCAGCCCCTAATGCAGAAATGGATAGCCTAAAAGAGCAGCTACAGGAGATTAGGAAACAAATGTCATCCTTGACTGTGCAGCAGCAGTATCACTATCAGGATGCCCGCCACGCCAAGATGTCCGCAAGAAGGGGTCGCCAGCCATTCTACAAGAGGGAGAATTCAGCTGAAGGAACTGGACAAGATGGAACAAACCTCCACTCTGCTGGAAGGCAGCCATTTCCAAGTACTATCAGAGCTCCATTCAGATCCTTTTGCTACCGTTGTGGATTGGATGGTCATAGGATAAAGGAGTGTGTCAACACTGGAAATGCTACTTTGGTTGCTGAACGTCTTGAAGCCATGTATGGGAATCCGTTGGGAAACTACGAGGGGACCCAGTAAAGGAGTGCCCTGGGCCCCTATCTTCAAAAGCGCACTCCGATTCAAAGGAGCTATTTAGCCTGGAAAGTAACACTGTGAGAAATACACCAACAAATCCATGGCCTGCTGGTCTGTGTGGCCCTAAGACAGAAGTAACTGTGTGAATAGAAGGTCACCCATGCTGTGCCATTCTTGACACTGGATCACAGGTTACGATAATCTTTGAGCATTACTACAGGGAGCACCTCAGTCACCTACCATTGCACCCACTTACTGGTCTTGCTATCTGGGGCCTTGGGGAGGGACAGTATCCATATCTGGGATATATCAATGTATTCCTGGAATTCCCTGAAGATGTTGTGGGTGTGCAGCAGACGTTAGAAACCTTAGCCCTGGTTTGTCCTTCTACTGGTTCCCCTAACCATATCCCTTGCCTAATAGGGACAAATGCTGCCATATTTGGGATACTGGCTCGTGTGTGTCGCGACCGAGCAGGAGATAATTATGCCAGGAAACTAACGATTCATGCCTTGTGCCTCGATGCTTACATCAAGAAAGAGAGAGAACTCTTGCAGACAGCTAGAGGGCCAATAGGAACCATTCAGACGCTGGGTTGTTTGCCAGTGACCATACCCCTGGTACCGTACAGGTGGTTGAGGGAAAAGCCCAAGTCTCAGATGAGGGGAAAAATCAGCTGATTCTCATCGAAGCTCCTGAAGATGACCGACTGCCGAACGGTCTTTTTATTAGAAGGGAGTAGCTCAAACGTCACACAAGACGACTGCCACAGTCCAGGTCCCCGTTTGCAATGCCTCAGCGCATCCTGTCACAATACCGGTGGGCACACTGATAGCACACGTGTACCCGGCCGCAACCGTGGCTCACTCCATTCCAACTAAGCAGCGAACACCAAGTTTTGATATGGCTAAACTGAATTTTGGAACTTCCCTTTGCCTTCCAGTTGGAAAGAACGGCTGCAAACCAAATTAGCCCAGAGAGCTGATGTTTTCTCAACTTGTGATTGGGACGTGGGATGTGCGTGGAGTAGAACATCATATTCGCTTGAAAGATGACACCCGTTCAGAGAGCGATCAAGACGACTTGCACCTGCCGATGTGGAAGACATCCGAAAACATCTTCAGGATTTGCAGAGGATTGGCATCATTCGAGAGTCTAGAAGCCCTTACGCATCGCCCATTGTGGTAGCTCGAAAAAAATGGTGATGTAAGAATGTGCATTGATTATCGCACATTAAATAAGCGAACCATACCTGATCAATATACTATGCCTCGGGTGGAAGAAGCTCTGGATTGTTTGTCAGGAAGCTGCTGGTTTTCTGTTCTTGATCTACGGAGCGGATATTATCAAATCCCGATGAGCCCTGAAGACATGGAGAAAACCGCGTTCATTTGTCCCCTGGGGTTCTATGAGTTCCAGCGCATGCCACAGGGGATATCTGGAGCACCGCAACGTTCCAACGACTAATGGAGAGGACAGTTGGAGATATGAATCTCCTGGAAGTCTTGGTTTATTTGGATGACCTCATAGTTTTGGAAGGACACTTGAGGAGCATGAAGAACGTCTCCTCAAAGTGTTGGATCGCTTGCAGGAACGAGGCTTAAAACTATCATTGGATAAATGCCAATTCTGCCAAACCAGCGTCAAGTATGTAGGTCACATAGTGTCTCAGCAAGGCATTGCAACCGACCCTGCTAAAATCGAGGCTCTCACCACGTGGCCGAGGCCGACCAATTTGAAGGAATTGCAGAGTTTTTAGGATTCTGTGGGTACTACAGGCGTTTTGTACCGGGCTACTCCTCCATTTGCAGGCCCCTCCATGATCTGACAAAAGGCTATCCACCTACAAGGAAGGATAAGAAGTCTTCAAACTCCAAGGAGACGTACTACAAAACTAATGAGCCTTTTGCTGCCAGGTGGACGGAAAGTTGCGAGCATGCTTTCCACACACTGATTGAAAAATTGACCAATGCCCCGGTCCTAGCATTTGCTGATTCCACAAAGCCATATCTCCTGCATGTCGATGCCTGTTTGGAGGGACTCGGAGCCGTCCTATATCAAAAATATCCTGACAGTTTGAGGCCAGTAGCATACGCTAGCAGAAGCCTATCTGCATCAGAAAGAAACTATCCAGTCCACAAACTGGAATTTCTGGCACTACGGTGGGCAGTTGTCGATAGATTCCATGACTACCTGTATGGAGCCAAGTTCACTGTAAGAACTGACAACAACCCCTAACCTATATCTTGAAGTCGGCGCGATTGGATGCAACTGGACACAGGTGGCTTGCTTCATTAGCTGTTTATGATTTCCAAATCGTGTACCGTGCGGACGTCATAACATCGATGCAGATGCCCTGTCAAGAAGGCCTCACCCCAACAGACATGCTGATGATGAGTGGGTTGAGATATCTGCCCCTGGGATCCGAGCCATGTGTAAGATGGTAACAATGCAATCAGAGAATGCCACAGTAAACCATCTTAGGGCTGTAGATACCCTGGGAGCACCCCTGCTGCAATCCCAGATGCCTATGCTTACTCGTCTGAGCTGCAAGTAACATCGCTTCCCAGACTAAGTCATGGGGATCTGCAGAGAGCTCAAAGGACAGACCCCTGCCTCAAGGGAGTGCTGCTTGCAAAGAAACTGGATAAGCCTGTTCAATGGGTCAAGATTGATCATCCTGACACCAAACTGTTTTTGAGGGAGTGGAACAAGCTCGTGCTCAGGGGAGGAGTCCTCTACAGAGTAGTCAAAGATCCACCTCGGCAGCTCCAACAACTAGTGTTACCCCAGGAGTATAGAGGAACTGTTCTGAAAGCCCTGCACGATGACAGTGGACACCTTGGTGTGGACAAGGTTTTGGACCAGGTGAGAAAACGGTTCTACTGGCCCCATCAAAGCAAAGATGTGGAGACACACTGCAAAAACTGTCTTCGTTGTATAGCCCGGAAGACGCTGCCCAAGAGATCCGCCCCACTGGTCAACATACGAAGCCAAAGGCCCATGGAACTAGTGTGCATGGACTTTTTATCTCTGGAGTCAGATAGCAAAGGTCTCAGCAACATCCTGGTCATAACGGACCATTTCACACGCTATGCTCAAGCCTTCCCCACTAGAGATCAAAGAGCTTGTACCGTGGCCAAAGTACTCTGGGAGAAGTATTTTGTACATTATGGATGGCCGGCCCGGATACATTCAGATCAGGGGCGTGATTTCGAGAGCCGAGTGATCAAAGAACTGCTACAGATGTTGGGAGTGAAAAATCACGAACCTCTCCTTATCACCCTGAAGGTGACCCACAGCCCGAAAGATTTAACAGGACCTTACTAAACATGTTAGGCACACTGGAGAAGTGCAAGAAAATCCAATGGAGCCAGCATGTTTCGCACCTAGTGCATGCTTACAATTGTACCAAAAATGAGGCCACTGGATTTTCACCCTACTACCTTATGTTTGGGAGAGAGGCTCGCCTACCAGTGGACATTTGTTTTGGTGTTTCACCTGATGGAGCTGGTCCAGAAACTTACCTTCAGTATGTCAAAAACTGAAACAAGAACTGCAAGATGCCTACCGCTTAGCCCTCGAGTCAGCACAGAAGATGGCCCAGAAAAACAAAGCCAGATATGATCTCAGGGTCCGGGATCAAGAGTTGTTTCCTGGAGATCGGGTGCTGATAAGAAGTCTAGGCGTGCCTGGAAAAAATAAACTGGGAGACAGGTGGAATGCTGAACCATTTGTGGTTACTGGAAAACTGCCAAACATACCTGTTTATCGTCTCAAGAAGGAGATGGGTCGGAGACTGATAAAAGTGCTTCACAGAAACCACTTACTACCTATTGGGCAGTTAGTGACCGTTCCTTCTGTAACTGAACCCAGTACATCTGTGTCCAGACCTAGGACTAGGGGTCTGTTGGATCAAGCCCAGAAAACTAGCCAAGAAGAACATCCGCTCGAACAGTTAAATTCAAGTTCTGATTCAGAATCAGAGGAAGGTGAGGTCACTCAAATCTTTGATTATTCTGGGAGTGACAAATCACAGAGCCCAGAACCCTCTGCTGAAACTGAGAATATTGTGGAGAACGATGCAGACTTACCCGTGGAGGCAGACGTACCACCTGAAGAAGAGGATATTAGTGTGCGTGCAGATAGTGAACCTGAAAGTGTGTTGGATCCTGTTGAAGTAGATCCAGCACCGGATACAGAATCTGAAGAGGGAGAATTCCCTCAGTTTCAGAGCCAAAGACCTTAGAGCCAAGACGAAGTGGTCGTGAAGTGAAGCCGATTGTCCGCCTTACTTATGATTCACCAGGTACTTCTAGGGATGAACCGCTACATGTCGTTCGAAAACATACACAGGGCATTTCCTACTGGATCATGACCAGACCAGATCGGTACCGATCGTGTATAGAAGTTAATCTGATGGGGCATCAGACATTTTAAAGAGGGGAGAATGTAACCCCTTCAGCAAAGCAGGTTATTTGTATAGCTACGGTAGAGTGACTGAGCTCTTTAGGACCGCAGGGAATCTGTGCCTCTGCCTGTGATGACGCGTGGGCAGGATGTGCGTCTCAATTTGAGCTGAGAGAAAAAGAGAAGGAGAAGAGGCGAGACTGAAAACAGACGTCTGGCAGCTGGTCGGGAAAAATAACCGGAAAGACCCAATACAGACGGTGGAGCGACGCTTTCACTGTCAAAATTATTACAGTTTAAATAAATCTGTAAATACCTAGTATCCAATCGCTGGATGCATCTACAAATGAAAAAGAAAACACCAGTTTGAATAAAACGACACTGCTCACGTGGCACGCCGCCTGACACAGGGGACAGTCACGTTGACTGCAGACTAGACGGCCGACCCTGCAGCTTGGCCCACGCCGCCACAAAAGAGAAAAACAGATCTCAGGTCAGTTTGAATTTTGTGATATTCCTCTGTGAATAGTGAGAAAATATATCTGGAAGTGTATTGTGAATTTGAGGAAAATTACGTTTGATTGGAATGAATAATTGGCGGCTAAAACAAAAAAGAAGGAACGACAGTTTAATAACGTAAAATACATTCCACCTGCAAGTCAATGACATTCACAAACCTCGTGGAAAATAAGAGTACTCCAACGAAATAAAACACAGAACTAGTTCTGCACAACAGGAACATTGACTGTAAAAAATACAACAAACAATACATGTGCACAGTGGGAGGGATATAGATTGAATAGCACCATTTTCTTTATTTCATAGTGTTTGTTGCCCTTTAAACTGAACTGCATTTATTTAGCAATATAATCTATATTACTATAATAAACCCAATCATTGTTGTTATAGTATACAATTGTTGTGTAATTTGTGTATATATACATATGCTAAGCTGTGTATAATTGTTAATACTATTACTACAGTAATACTCCCCTGTATAGTTAAATGATATTCTGAGTTAACTATAGGGAAAAAGGTTTTGGGGTCATTATAATATTAAAATGAAGTATTGACTGAGTTGCTGCACAATACCTCTTCAGAAATACAGCTGGAGAGTTAAGGTGGGGGAACCTATATTCCCCTGGAGGCACCACGTGTTCAAGCTGCATTGTTACACAAAAACCCAGGCCGCCGAGACCTCTACAATACCAGAGAGGACAGCGGGTAAGGGGCTCCTGTTTACCATCACACCTGCTGCATGTTATACGATACAAAAAATAATCCCTTACATTTATAATCAAAAGCCAGCAACTCACATCTCGCAATTAACTCACTTTATTGAGTTCCTTTCCGTTTTAAGTGATATCTGTCAGCATCGACCATGTTCAAGAGAATGTTTAAAGGAAAATATGTGCTTGGGCATCTGATATTTCAATCCCTGCAATAGTACAGTGTAATGAAAAGCAACAGGGGGCCTGTTAACAATGTACTGTAAACTATCACTTGTCACTTTTACCATGTTCACACTGCTTATTCATGACAAAAATGAAAAAGCTATTGCCTACCTAATACCCACCCTAGTATTTTCTATTAGTTTCATTTTTGTGCGACTAATGCCATTACATTGAATTAAGATTAATTTACTTGTTTATTTTTTTTCAACAGCACTTATTAAAAATGATGGCTACTTTCTTGTCTATTTGTAGGTCTTTACAGTGAGTGAGTGGCTGCATAACTTTCACATGCAAGAGACATGCAACATTTCTATACCTGTGCGATCAGCTGCGACCCAAACTAGAAAAAGTGGACACAAGTCTACGGAAAGCAGTGGATGTCAAGAAGAGGGTGGCTATAACCCCCTGGCAGCTAGCTTCCAATGCTGAGTACCGCACAATTGCCCAGCTGTTTGGTGTCAGTGTTTCAACTGTATGCTACAATTCACAACGTGTGTAGAGCAATTGTATCCGTGCTGACACCACAAATGATTCGCAGCCCTAGAGAATAAACTGTGCAAGACATTATCAATGGCTTTGAAACCAGATGGGGGCTTCCCCAGTGTGGTGGAGCTATTGATAGCATGCATCTACCTATTTTAAAGTTCATTATTACAACCGTAAAGGTTGGCATTCCATTGCGTTACAAGGATTGGTAGATCATCAGTACCGATTTTTTAACATCAATGTTGGATTTCCGGGTAGTGTGCATGATGCACGTGTGTTTTCAAATTCAGTCGTGTATCATCTTGGGGAGGAAGGTGAACAAAAATGAAATCCAATGGGATTTTAAAAATATATTTCCCATGGGAGTTTTCCATAAGGGATCGTGCAAATGGGGTCAAGCTGAACAGTATATACATTTAAAAAATGAATGAGCTACTATGGGCAGGATTTTCAAAAAACAGTGTTATTGTATCAAACTCATGGTATAGTAACGAGAGTTTTAGTAGCAAGTGATTTTCACATGAAATGTGTTAATTAAATCAATCCGTTAATGCTTTGAAATTGAGACGATGAGGTTAATGAACTAATTTCTCATCAAAAAGCTAAATTGTCGCAGGTTACCTACATCACTTCCTGTCTCAACAACTAGATAAGGGAAACTCTTTAATCAAAATGCATCTTAACAAGATCAATAAAAATGAATGGAAGCATAATTCGCTGTTATGGAATCTACCCGTGTACAGGGAGATCCGCTCTCCCAGCAGCGAGCAGCAGCCACATGGAAATAAAAAATAATGGGAATATCTATGTTGTGTATAATTTGTAAACTTCATTTAACATTGTGCATTTTGTCATGCAGAATGTACATTTATTTAGAACACTTCACATATAAAATGCTGATTTACGATTATCTGGCGTGTGGGTAAAAATCGGATGGCACAAATTAAAATAAATAAATAAATAAATAAATAAATAAATGCAAATTAAACCCTACTAGTCATTTTGCCACAACTTACTATATACAACTCTTAATATGCATTTTGCAATCTATTTTTGGTTAAAAAGAAAAATACCATAAGCTATCTATGTATATTGGTTGGAATTTATTTTCTCATGTTGACATCTACTTTTGTCTGTATTAGTATGTAAGATTGTAGGCTATATATAAATAAATATGTTTGACGTGCCATTAGTGTAGTGTAGTTGTCAGCTATACATGTATACCATGTATGTAGCACTTTATTATATATTTATTAAGCTTTTAAAATTAATGTAGAACTCCCTAATCCAATACACAATTTGTTTCTAATTAATTGTTCGATGAACTTTCAAATCATGTATTTTCTCTGGTACTCTTTGCTCGCCTCCGCAATAAATAAACTCAACATGATTAGAAGTAGCCACTGAACACTTACAGTATTAGAAGAACATTTTATATACATACAAACGTGTGAAAGTGTACATTGTACACAGCGTGGGGGGAGGCTGACAACATTAAATACGTTTAGGCAAATTCCATGTAAATGATCTCAATCACATTCCTAGTGGATCTGCATGTCCTTGTATGCCTGTTCTTCGTTCTTGTGTGGATAAGACACAGGTGTTAAAATCAAATCCGCAATCACCTAAGGAAACTTTGTAATATCTAATATGCCGTTTTCTATATCAAGATTTCAGTTGTACAATTCAAATACAATGTACAGTAGATGTCAGCTGTCATATAATGTGCATATGCAGAATTCAAATAGGCTACAGTTGCATTGATAATTTCTTGGTAGTAACATTACTATAGTAAAATATGTCTGCCTGCTTCCCCTATATCCCCCGGCAGTTATATGCACACGCTTGTCATGGCATAAGTGTTTTAAATTTGGTTTTAGTTAAAGGATTGGCTGTGATTAGATTCAGTGTTAATATTTGCTGTCATGACACTGTAGGCGAAACAAGCATGTATCCCAGATTCCACGCTGTTCTGTAGGCCTTGTTATCAAGTGAATTGAGAACACCCTAAATAGTAAAGTAAATGAGGTCGTGTACTACAGCTCTTTAGAAATTGCTATAGACAATAAATAAAGTCCTCATCAGCAGGAAACATCCCCTTCTATAGAGAAGTGTCTTGCACAAAATGCATTGCATTTCAGAGCCCTTTTAACACTACATTTAGATGTCAGACTCATAACATTAGCTTGTGAGTTATCACATTTCTGTACATAACTGCCAGTTCAATTTTGCAACTCAGCGGAGCATTATCCTGAGGTTGTAAGCAGCCAATGTGCTGCATGTTGCATTGCAAAGAGAAAGCAGACACAGGAGTATCGCAAATCAAAATGGCTGATGTTTGTTTTGAAGGTGAACAGGAAGGTGAACATTTTATACACAACCCTCTATCTGACTTTATGGGAATTCTGGGTTCAACTAACTGGAGATCAGGACAGGGTTTTTATAAGCTAGAATCCCCAGCCCCTCCCCCTGGAATACCAGTATAAAATATATAAAACTATTTAATCTTAATTAAAATCTGTATATAAATAATACATCAAGTAGTCATACTTGTAAGCTATATATTAGTCGCTATGGATGAGGTACTTTTAGGCCATAGAAATACTATTTTCTCCAGTCATTCTTCTCCCCTCAATAGACTAACATGCATGCTCCCACCAGACTGTAAAAGCAGGCACAATGCACACGCCCATCCTTAGTTCCAGGTTGCACACGAACAAACACAACCTGCCGCTTTGTGCCACACTTTACCTGCAAGTACAATTAACATTTTCAGGTTACCTTTATTTTTCCTTGGTCTTTCACAGGGCATTTCCAAATTAAAAAAAAAAACACAAGAATATATTCATGTTTTAAAAAGTATAGACACCAGAGGTGCATTCAATAAGCACAGCGCACTCGTGGCCCCATAACATATGTTAGCCGTTATTGAACGGTCAGTTAGGAGCAAGCAGTTCACAATAGCAGGTGCATTAAAACAGTTGCTTTAAGCGAGTTTTGCAATTTGTGTATATATTTTTTTTTAAATTACTTCTACTGTATTTTTGTAATGTAAAGTTATGGACACTTTTTTTGGCTTAACATCTTGAGACATGAGTCATATTTGTCAAGTTATAAATTATCCATGCTTGCTTTTCTAATACAAATTGTCACTTGAAAATACCATATAGTCTGTTTTAAAAAGCCAAAATGACAACAAAAATATTACTTATAACACATGTGTTGGTCATACAAATCCATATTTGAAAAAATCCATTTGCAGCCACCGCACTGATAATGCAGGTCAGACATTTTAAACCTCCAGCGAGGCAGCTCTAGCTTGACTCACTACTGTTAGGACATGCGCATCGTTCAATAGGAAAAGTCACATAATGCCCTGGGGCTTGCTGGTCATTGAACGCACTCCAGGGATCAGCAATACAGTCAGTGATAGACATTTTAAAAAAAAATGACATCTTGACTAGAGACACATACACAATACAGGAGTAATTTATATGCAGATAACCTTCTGTAGGTGGAACAAGAATGCCTGGATTAATATTTTGTTTTTTCTAGTGCCTGTGCCAAAACCTTGTGTTATCTACTATTTGACAACAAAATGGCAAAGACAAAAATATCTTTACAATTAAATAACAAAAACATAACTCACCTTTGATTGTTTGGCATCTGATTGGACCATCTAGGATTGCTTTGTGAACTTTGCTGTAGTGTATGAGCAGATGACAATCCTTAAGCGGCATGGCCCCAGGTGCTTCCCAGAAAATGTCAGGGGTTATGTTTGCGTGACTTTACACACAAGTATATATTTTTATAATAACCTTCTCTTCTATACCCCCACCCCCACCCCCACCCAATCTTGCTCTCTGAGCAGGGCTAATTCACACACCCCACATTCAAGCCCCTCCCTACAAGAGCATTAGTCTTCCAAACCAACCACTAATACTTAACTAGTAGGTGAGAGCCTCGCTTATAGGGGTGTCTGCAGGCAATACAGCAGTCCATCTTCTCTGCAACTGCTCTTCTGGAATGGAGAGAGAGAGAAAGCAAGCCCAGGAGACAAACAAAACTACAATGTATCAGCACTCATAATACAATAAAAATATCTTCCAGTCGAACAGCATACTTATTCCATTCACAGTCTATATGTACTGGAATCATGTAACAGTTAACAATAACTAGAACACTAGCATCCATCAAATGGGACGCTTACATAAATAACACAAGTTGTGAAACAGTATTCTCTTAGTCTCAACAATGCAAAGTGTACTTAACGTCATTTTCTTAGTCATTGAGTCTTCACTGCATTTAGTTGTGCAGGTTTATTTCCTTCTGCATCTCTTCAATGTATTTGTTGTTTAGATTCCAGTACTGCTTCTCTTCCTTCAGTACCCAAAAAGGGCCACAGTCCGGTTCCAATGTGTTCCTCTCAGCTGTGTTCTCCCTCTCTGTTCTTTTGGTTCCAGTTATATAGAGGAACTACACAAGTGGTGCTGATGACTTGCACCTGACTATAATTGAGGTCCCAATTGCTTGTGACCATGCCCGTGGTAAAATAATTAAAAGGATAAAACACATACCGTACATAAAACTCCTTATTGGAGTCTCCCTTTGGGTACAGAAAACATATACATTTAACCCTTTATTGGCGTCTCCCTTTGGGTATAAAAATAAATAAAACACACAGTGTAAAAAATACAATACTGTGACAGAGCAGGGCTCTGCCCTTGTAAATATTGGCAGGGTTGGGTTTAAATTCTCCTCCCTGCCCAGGTTTATTGTGTCAGCTGGGAGTAATCAGTAATCAATTAACACCCAGTCACCTGACATAAAAGGAGGCCTCAGCTCCTCAGTAGAGAGGTAGTTGAGGAAGTAAGTGGGTATTTTGTGTTGCTTGCTAGTGTTTCTTTGTGTGCTGTTTTTTTGAATGTTTGAAATCCAGTGAAGGCAAAGGTCAGCCTGGAAGCCTTATTTTTGTTTTACTTTGTCTTTATTGTTTGTGTTTTAAAAACCTTTTGTTTGGCCCTTGTGCCTGTTTATTTTGTGTTTTCTGTTTTATAAAAGTATTTAGTTTGAACTGCTGTCTGTCTCTGGGCCTCATCCCTTGCGCCATCCTGTCACATGTGGTGTCAGAAGAGGGATATAGCACCTCCGGGAGGTTCAGAGCAGTACTGCAGGATTTTTTTTCTTTTTTTTTTGTGAATAGTGAATTTTTTTGTGAGTGTTTTTTTGGTTAAAAGAGGATGGGAGGAAAAAGGAGGAAGATGTGCAAGAGGCAGCAGCAACAGCTGCCACCAGGGGACATTGGCCCAATCTATATAGTAGATGAGTGGTGCCCTGGTTGTGGGGCATTTGTACACACAGTGGCCATCTGCCCCACCCAAACAGAGGGGAGGAGAAGGAGGCAGAGAGGAAGGAAGACATGGGAGGAAGAGGAGTGGTGCACCCACTGCATGCAGTACGGGCATGAGGAGCACCACTGCCTGGAGGTGTTACAGGACACAGACCTGGAGTGGGAGGAGCCCGGATGTCCTGCGCCCGAGTGGGAGGAGCCCGGACGTCCTGCGCCCGAGTGGGAGGAGCCCGGACGTCCTGCGCCTGAGTGGGAGGAGCCCGAGTGTCCACAGCCCAAGAGGTGGGAGTCGGTGCGTCCACAGCCCAAGAGGGGGAAGGCCAAACATCCACAGCCCAGGTATCCACCAGCAGAGGGAGAATACCTGCTGGTTCCACCTCCATGGGAGGACTGTGTCGCTCCCACCTCCACCAGCAGAGGGAGAGTACCTGCTGGTTCCGCCTCCACCGCCGTGGGAGGACTGTGTGTCGCTCACACCTCCACCAGCAGAGGGAGAGTACCTGCTGGTTCCGCCTCTATCGCCGCCACCAAGAGCCAGAGAGGGTGGAGCTGCCATGCCTGCCGAGGGGTGGAGTTGCCACCCGAGCGGGGGTGGAGCTGCCGTCCCGAGAGCCAGAGTGGGTGAAGCTGCCGTCCTGAGAGCCAGAGTGGGTGGAGCTGTCGTCCCTAGAGCCAGAGTTGGTGGAGCTGCCGTCCCGATAGGCAGAGGAGGTGGCGGGGCCAGCCCGAGAGCCGGAAGGGGAGGAGCCACGCACCCGAGAGCCGGAAGGGGAGGAGCCACAGACCCGAGAGCCAGAAGGGGAGGAGCCACAGACCCGAGAGCCGGAAGGGGTGGAGCCACGGACCCGAGAGCCGGAAGGGGTGGAGCCACGGACCAGAGAACCGGAAAGGGAGAAGGCTGACGCCCCTCAGCAGCCCTTGCACATGCTGCTGAGAGGAGCTCAGTGGAGGCGCACCCGACTGCGACGGCAGGAGCTGCCAGCCCGACCTCAGAGGCCGCTAGAATGGCCACAGCCACCACCGCCGATGCCGGAGTGGCTGGAGCTGTTGCCACTGGAGGAGCTGGAACGGCCGTTGCCAGAGGGGCCGCCGTCTCCACCTGCTGTTCCCGAGGGGCCGCCATCTCCGCCTGCTGTTCCCAAGGGGCCGCCGTCTCCGCCTGCTGTTCCTGAGGGGCCTCCGTTCCCGCCTCCGCCACCAGAGGTGCCACCAGCACTGCTCCTGCTGGAGGGTCCAGGTTCCCTGCCAGCATTCGTGTGCTTTGAAGGTCCGGGATCCCCGCCATTGAAGAAAGCTTGGGGGATCTGACATCAACCCCGCCCACCACCGCCCGCTGAAATAGCCCACCCAAGGGACATAAGGGGACTCTTGGGGGCAGGGCTTGGGTTCAAAGGGAGGGGTGGGGGTTTGGCCGATTGCGGCCTGCGTACTTTGTACGTGGGGGGAGATGTGTGACAGAGCAGGGCTCTGCCCTTGTAAATATTGGCAGGGATGGGGTTAAATTCTCCTTCCAGCCCAGGTTTATTGTGTCAGGTGGGAGTAATCAGTAATCAATTAACACCCAGTCACCTGACATAAAAGGAGGCCTCAGCTCCTCATTAGGGTGAGGTTGTTGTGGTTGCTTGGCTGGTTTTTCTTTGTGTGCTGTTTTTTTTTGAATGTTTGAAATCCAGTGAAGGCAAAGCTCAGCCTAGAAGCCTTATTTTTGTAAGTTTTACTTTGTCTTTATTGCCCTCGTGCCTGTTTATTTTGTGTTTTCTGGGCCTCATCCCTTGCGCCATCCTGTCACAAACACTTGCAACTAAAACAGTATACAATAAAACCACCAGTCAATAAAACAATTAAAACTTTGGTCATTTGTGACAGTTACTATGAAGATTTTAATCCCATTTATATGGCTAAAGCCCTCTTCATAGCTACAGGTATCTGGACTTAGCGTTAGTAGAAGAATGGCAAGCCTGCCTAACTCCTTGCATTCATCATTATTTTGAAAGAAATGGCACCAAAACTTTGCAATATCATTCCTGCACCTGTCAGACTTGAACAATGTTTTTACTGCATCACCTTCACAAAACACTTCATATTGCATTTCCAATTCGAGAACAGATAGGTGTTTGGCAAATATTTAGACAATTTTAGACAGCTCAGTTACAGGGAGTTTGGGGTTAAGGGGATCAAGAAACAGCATTAGTTTAATCAGTTATTTCTCTGGGAATCTCTTCTGAAATGAGCCTGACAAATGTCATTTCTATTTATTTTTATTTCCAAGATTTCTAAATCAGAGAGGTGGTGCTCTGATTCGCATTCCTCAAATAATGTGTTCAATTTTTCATTAAGGATTTTCAACTGGTTTGGATTAACAAACACTGGGTTATCCAGAGCCCGCTCCTTCTCCACCCTTGCCCCGCACTGGTGGAATGACCTTCCTACAGATGTCAGGACTGCCCAGTCCATGACCACCTTCCGACGTCTCCTCAAGACTCACCTCTTCAGACAGCACCTGTAGAACTCCTCTTTTCCCTCTGGACACTTATCACTCTTCCTTAAATGCGCCTTACTTGCTCTTATCTGCCCCCTATTTTGCTGCATTTAATCCTGTACTTTAGAGTACTGTAATCTGTCACAAGTGTTATTTAATCTGTAGTATTTTGTATTTAATTATATCCTGATGTAACTATCACTGACACTTATCTGCTCCATTATTGAATCGTATTTTATCATACTTGTACTTGCTAGAAGTCATTGTATTTTTATCTTGCTCTTAATTGTATTATTACTTGTACTGTGATTCTTGAAATGTATTTTTGTTTACGACTGTAAGTCGCCCTGGATAAGGGCGTCTGCTAAGAAATAAATAATAATAATAATAATAATAATAATAATAATAATAATAATAATAATAATAATTATCATTGGGGCAGTTTACAAGCAAAAACTGAAAAGCGTGACAACAGATTTTATGGTCATGACAGTTCTGCTTCCACATTTACATGAGAGTTTATTTTAGAGAGAGAATTTAGTCGTCCAAATGCTAATGACCTCATTAATAATAAAATAATGGGAGGGGTTCTTTAAATATCACCAAACGCGCTGAAAAGAGATGCTGCGCGATAAAGGATATCATTCAAATGATGCATAGGGGTTTACATGAGGCTTTACGCGCTAGGCAGAGATGAAGAGAAGGTTACCCCCATCTGTCTAGAATGAAAAGGGCTTGCAGTTAAAATGGTTCATGCTGTCAAGAAGAAGAAAATAATAATAGTTATTACTATTATTGTTTAGAATTAGTTGTTCTAGAAATGGTAGAAGTAGCATATCTACAAAAACCAACAGCACTCACCAATTCCCATTACTGCTTTTCTTATGCTTCTTAGGCTACTGATGTCCTTTCACACACCCATATATATTAGTCTTAGCCAACTGCGTAACTGTTAATGTGCTAAACAAAAGTATTATGCGTTCAATAATCACAAATATATTCAAAACAACTCATGATGTGTTGGTTTCAAACACAGGTACTTTGTTGAAATATTAAAATTAATTATGCAGAAAATGTGGAAACTTACACAAACACTGTTAATATAATAAATACATAATTTGTGTGTATTTGCTAATTCGTTATAAGGGTATATAAAATCATAGGCCAATTTACAACGTAGTTGCGACAAAAATGGATGGATGGGGAAGATGCAGACAAACACTGGCTAGTTTAAGTCTTGTATGGGAAGAACTTGTTCAGGCCCATGCAGTGGTTTTGCAGGAAAGGAATCGTGCATCTATTGCTTTCTTATCTAGAGCTTTCTTTCCAGCAGACACCCTCATCCACTTCGTCCCTATGTACAGACCTCTATTTGTGCATCGGCAGGAAAGAGGAATGCGGGCGCATCATCGTCCCTCTATTTGGTGGGAGGAGGTTGTGTTTCATGAGTCTTTCTCTGACTAACAATGGATTGAAACATTTCGGATCGTCCGAGCTACGTTTGACCAACTGGTGGAACTTGTACGGGTGGACATGGAGCCGTCACCAATACATGTCCGTACTCCTGTGCCGCTGCAGAAGCAAGTGGGTATTGCTCAGTACAAACTTCTTGACCGCTGATTCGACAGGAATGCGCACAGCAGAACGGGTGCCCACCTCAGCGGGAGCTGCGGTAGGCACCTGCAGTTCTCTTGTTATTGTGCACAGAAATTCAACGTGCAACGCAACCACCTCTAGGTGCTGTTGATCAGCGTGGTCCAGCCTTTCCAAGAGGTGGCTGTATTGCCAATCCTGCCTGGCAGCGGTGCGTGCAATCAGACGGTACATCCTTCTGTACTCCAGATGCATCAGGTGATGCTCCTGGATCAGCAGCTACAGCGTTCAAACCAACTTTAATTTAAAGAAGTTCAGTTGTGAATTGATTCACAGCTTTTGTTTTATATGTGAATCCTAAGAATAATATGTGAAAAACAAAATATATCGCACATGCGCACACCCCCAACCATTTGTTTTTTCACAAATTATTATTAGGATTCACATGTAAAACAGAAGCTGTGAAACAGTTCACGACTGGTCTTCTTTAAATTAAAGTTGTTTTTAAAAATGCTAGCTGCTGTGGTTGGGGATATCAAGCACTTTTAATTGACGCTTTGACGGTGGTGGGTATATGCGATATGTTATTGTATTCACAAATTATTCTTAGGCTTCACAGGTAAAACACAGACTGTGAAACAATTCACATTTGGCATCCTTTAAATTAAAGTTGGTTTGAGCGCTGTAGCTGCTGTGGTTGAGGCGATAAAGCCATTTTACGCGCGTCAGGTAGGCTGTGTGCTTATATGCGGTATGTTATTGTTTTTCACAATTTATTTGTTTGATTCACATGTAAAGGAGAGCTTGTGAAACAATTCACAATTAGTCTCCTTTAAATTAAAGTTGGTTTGAGCACTCTAGCTTCTGTGGTTGGCGAGATACAGCCATTTTCATTCATGTCGGGTTAACTTGAGTCGAATATCAAACGAATATCAAACGTCAAGCTAACTTTACCGCGGAAGCATATTTTAGTTTAGAAAAGTAAATGATGGCTGGCGCAATTATCATATTGTATTGATGGGGCTGGTATTTCACAGGACTTCTGGGAGGATGAGGATTCCAGTAAATGGTCCGATGCCACTGCCACTGGCCGGTCACCCATTAACCGGTGCATTTCCTCCCAGAACCGAAATTGGGACCTCGAGCTTTGACCGCAGGACTGCAGGCGTTTTCTCTTCTGCAGGTACAGATATTTCAGTTTCTTGAATTTATCTCGTACCTGCAGGAGCATTCTATTTATACCAAGTTCAACCAGAGCACCGGTAATACTGGTGAAAATGGTGGCATTTCTTTGGCGAGGTCGATCTAGTTAATCCATAACCCCCAGGTCCGCAATAATTTGGAGGAGGGAACGAGTTTCCTCATCCGTCCAGTGGACCTGGTGTTGCGTGCTGTCAGAAGAGCTGGCTTGAAACATCCTGCGGGAAAAAAGCTACATTATTCGTAGTAGTATTATTATGATAATAATGCTGGTCATAATGATCTAGTAGTTCTCATGCATTGTTCATAATACACTGAAATGAATAAATAATGTTATAAACTGCTGACATCATTGTATTGGTATAAATCAACATCTCTATATACAATTTATATATAATTTAGCCGCGACCCTCACCAGGAGAAGCGGATTGATAATAATGGATGGATGGATATTTAACTGATTTATATTAGTAATATTCATTTGTGATTTTGCAGCATCTCATACAAATTGCCACAGTTTTCACGATAGCGAATTGAGCCTTAATTGCCACTTGGTTGTCTTTCAAAGTGCTGTGCAATACTTATTCTTAAGGTTACAAATCACTCACTGCATGCTGCAAGGCTCAGCCATATCATTTTTTTGTAGGTTACAAGGTGGGTGTATTTCCTCATCATTTAGCTCAGAAATGCAAGCACATTCTTTCTTGCTGGGCCACTGAAATAAGACAGTGTTGCTTTAATTGTGTCTTCTACAAAATCAGGAATTTCTTTTTCTACATCTTGTGCCATCAAAACCTGGGTGTGTGTCATACAGTGTTGAATAAACAGTTCCCCATATTCATCTTTGAGTTTTGCAGAAACACTGCCTGCTCCCTACTGGTTGTGACTGATCATTACATATGGACCATCTGAAGTAAATCCAACTAGCTTTTCCACAGGGTAATGCTCACGATCAAAGAATTCAATGATTGCATTTGATATATTTTCTGCAGAGCATCTCTCGGTTATTTCAATTAGGCTCAACAACTCTGTTGTTGTTTTCTTGTGTTCAGTATCAACAAAGCAGTGAAACAGTATTAATTGGTATCTGTGCTTTCATTGCATATTACATGTACAAACGGTGCTTGATGTAAGCGATCCAAATTTTCAGCAAAAAGATCATCCCCTATTTTTTTCTGTATTCCTTGCAACAGTCCTGGTACTGCTGTGGAGTCTTTAAAAAGGAATTGAAGGGGGCTCCCAAGTGGCACATCCAGTAAAGGCACTCCACCCGGAGTACAGGATGCACCCTATATCTTGGAGATCGCCAGTTCGAATCCAGGCTATGCCACTGCCGACCGTGGCCGGGAGTTCCCAGGGGGCAGCGCATAATTGGCCAACCGCTGCACGGGTGGGGAGGGTTAGGTCGGCTGGGGAATCCTTGGCTGTGTGCAACTCAGAACTGCATAATTCTGTAATGGGTTCACGGCGGGCTTGCAGTGTGAAAAAAAACAGATGGGTGATGGCACACGTTTTAGAGGACGCAAGTGCTCGTCTTTGTCTCTCCCAAGTTAGTGCAGGGGTTGCAGCGGTGAGCTGGGTTGAATAATTGGGCATTCCAAATTGGGAGAAAATCGGGGGTAAAAATAATTGGCGTTTCCACATAAAAATAAATAAAAAGGAACTTTGGGATGGATTTTAGTAGTGATGTCTTTAAAAGTGTTGCATTAGTAAATGGGGTTTATTGCTTTGGCAAGGCCAGGAGCCAAGGAAAGGTTGTTTTCAAAGTCTATTTTGTCTTAGCTGAGAAAACTTGACATCATTTTAACTTGCCCTGATTTGCCACCTTTTGCCTGCTTCAGAACAAGGTCTTTTCAACAGATGATGTGTTTGCAGTTTTTGCTCTCATTTTATAACATTTTTCATTGTGGTTACATGCGGTTGTTGATTTTATTGCTTCATTACTTGTTCACAACGCATACATTCCATTATCTCATTCGCTCTGTCAAACACAACGCACTGCTTTTCCCATACACTGTTAAATGTTTTTATTGTGGCTGATGCCCTCCATGTTTGCAATAATACATTTAACAAAAGAGCCACTCACTTGTCCAATGATCCGATCAACAGCACCAAATGCCTAATGTATTACACGTGATCAAAATCTAAAGTTTCCAGACAGTGAGTCCTCACATGACTCTAGTTCACCAATTAGTAGCCAAGGCAAACAAAAGGTGTTGAGCTGTACTTGCCAGTGCTACCCTGACTAAATAAACCAAGCCAGCCCTGGACTCGGACAACTCCTGGCACATACACACGTGTTCATGTACGGACAAGTTGCCGACCCCTGATAGAGATGCTGTGAGTTCACTGACCATGAGCTGCCATTCAGTGTACTCCACCATCCCTGCTATGTGCCTGGGACTTAGTTCATGTTTCTTTTCTCTTTTTTTTTTGGTTTCCCGTTTCTCCCTGCCTCTCAGACACAGGATCTCAACTCCCCGTACATGTAAGTATTTCAATATGTATTTAGCTTTAAGTTACATGTAGGTAGATGTATTATTACAACAAAATTTAAAAAAGTAAATGTTTTAAAGCAGCATTTCTCAAACTGGGGGTCCCGACCCAAATGGGGTTGCATGGCTATTGTAGGGGGGATCTTGTGATCACAAAATACTTAAAATCCTTAGCTTTTCATTACAGCACATATACACTTAATCATTAACAGTAAAATATGTATTATGAAGCCAGCCCTCCCGCCATGTTTTACCGGTCAGCTAATTCACTTATTTTTGTTTTGTTTTACTCGACTAGAGCGATACCATAAGCACATAGCCCTTAACAGTGTCGCCTCTCCCCGCCCACCACACACTGCAAACAGTTTGAGTGACAAGTTTTGAAATAATGAGTTTGGTGGGAAGGTGAGTGGAAGTGAACTATCTGTTTAAAAATCATATTTGTTATTATTATTATTATTTGTTTATTTAGCAGATTTGTTATAAAAGTAATTTGTTTACTACAAACCCTGTCAGGAACTTAACATTTGTTTTAAGCAGAAAAATACAGAAAAAAGTTTGGCAATAGCAGTCTATTAATGCTTGTTTTTGGTTCGTTAAATTAAATGGAATCATTTATTTACTCTTGTTTTCCAAACTAACATGTAAACATGTGGCTGTTCAACACTAAGTTGTTTATGCCACTTAAAACATTTTTTTCTTAATTGATACTTGTTCCATAATGAGATTCAATTGATCGTAATTTGATAATTGGATTTGGTTTTCATTCCTTTGTTACACTTAGTTCAAACAGTTTGTTTCTCACAGTGCGACAATGTTGTCATGGGTTCCTCAGAGTTTGAGTTTGAAATCCCACTTACACAGACAAGTGTCTATTGTAAGTGAAGATAGTAGCAAAGACTATTGTAAGTGGTATTGTTTCAGTTGCACTTATTTTGTATTTATTATGTATAATGGGTTTGATTATTTCACTAATTTATGTATTTTGTGTGAAGATTGATTTGATGTGTTAGAATTGTTTTTGTCAGCCGCTACTTTAAGTGATGAGGTAACAGCCCGAAGTGTGGATCTGCATAGTGCCCAGTTGGAGCGAGTACTCCATGATTAGGCCACTTGTATAAAAAGCCTTTAGATTAACTGGTAACAGCGGTAGGGGTTTTGACAAACTGCTACTTTGTGTGTAAAACTGGTTGAGCTGTATGTGAAGTTTATAAACTGTAGCGTATACTGGCAGTGGTGTGTATGTGAAGTGAAGTGCAATCCCCGTGCCTAAATACAATTATACATTTTAAACACTCGTGCTCATTACCCACATTATATCCCATGTACCAACGACAATACACCAACATTAACACACTACATGCAACACATAACACACAAATACACACAGGGGTGGGGCACATTGCCACAGCGACTCTCTAGGTTTTGTTCCCTGTTTAGTTGGAGCTACGATTTACTTTGATTTGAATATTTTTCATTGACGGAGTCCTCAACCACATTTCCAATTCACCAATGTAACTAAATCTGGATTGTTTTATTCTGCTTAGGTGCGCTTCAGTGCTTTATAACCTGTGATGGTGACTTATGAATGACGCTGTCTGTAATTTGTGTAGCTGGTGTTAATTAATATGCTTGTTTTTAGAAAACCCTGGAAAATGGATCAATTTGATATAATCTCTGGTTGTAAATGCAAAAAAAATATTTTATAAATAAAAAACATTGAACTTCTTCTTTCTCAATAAAATAACCTGTGCTGTTAAACTAGGGCAAAATTGGGAATTGGCATCTGATTAAAGTTAGGGATCCTGTTAAGTTTAGTTGAGCTGGGATTTTTTTTTTTTGTTTTGTATTGTTTGTTAAAAGAAACCGTGTTCCCACTGAAAAGGGGACACCGAGGAAAAAATAAACATACATGTATTGCCCTGTTTAACCCTTAGCGGTCCATTTATTCAGCGCGTCAGGTCCAATTTATTTTCACATTATCAGTTTATTTTAGACGTGCTGTTTAAAAGTATTTGCTTTCACAGTAAAACAGGTTTAAAAGGCACTGCATATCAATAGGACACTCAGTACTCCAGCCCCGCCCCACCCCTTGTTCACTATGTTTTTCAAATAACTCTTACTAATAGTACATACCGACAAATCATCTCTTGATCACTCGTTTTATCACCAAACTCCTCAATAATGTGATCCAAGTCGTTATTTTATTACTATAACATCTTATTTTATTACTATAACATCAACAAATGTCTGTGATATTCTTTGAGCGCTGGATGCGGAAGCAGCTATCTTGTTTGTTTATGTCCGAGTTATCTATGTGGTGTCGGGTCTATCAATATTCATGAGATACGCCCTTTTTTTTCGGCTTCTCTCGGCTCCTATCGGTCTCACTCGGCCATTGAATGGTTTTCTCGGCTTTTTCCGGAGAAAAAATGACTAGAGACCTGTTTTTTGCATCTTTTTGATGATGTCGGACAGCGTCCGAAATTGGACCGGAAAGGGAAAATTGCGATGTCAGACCAGGTCCGACATAGGACCGTAAAGGGTTAAACCCATGCTTTGTTGTCGAGCATGCTTTATCCACCAAAGACGTGTCAGGAACCCAGAACTCTGTTCAAAGTTATACTGTAAATATAGAAGCTTTGTCACAATTTGTAATTATGATTTTTTATATTGTTAATGTGTAATTGTATTGCCCTACTTTAACCCTTTGAGGTCCATTTATTCAGTCTCAGGCGTGTCAGGTCCATTTTATTTTCACACACGCAGTTTATTTTAGACGCACTGTATAAAAGTATTTTTTTTCACAGTAAAACAGGTTTAAAAGGCACTGCATATTCAACAGGACACTCAGTACTGCATCTCCAGCCCCACCCGACCCCTTGTTCGCTGTATTTATCACATACCTCTTCATCAATTGTTTTATCACCAAACTCCTCAATAATGTGATCCAAGTCATTATTTTATTACTATAACATCTCAAAAAGCTTTTAAAATGTCTGTAATATTCTTTGAGCGCTGGATGCGGAAGCAGCTATCTTGTTTGTTTATGTCCATGTTATCTCTGTGGTGCCGGGGCTATGTGTATTGCTCAGATCCGCCCCTTTTTTCGGCTCCTAATGGTCTCACTCGGCCATTGAATGGTTTTCTTGGGTTTTTCCGGAGAAAAAACGACTAGAGACCTGTGGCAAATCTGTGGAGAACCCGGATTTGTTTACTGTGATCAGCTGTGTTGTTTGCAGCAATTGGACTGGAGGCTGTGACACGCTGATCACAGGGAGGAGTCTGGTAGTATTTAGGGAACAAAGTTTTGCTGAATACTTCCCTTGTCTTTGGAGGTTGGCGTGTAACGAGCCGGAAGCTGTTTTGCTTATCTCTTGTACACAGATGGCAGCGGGAGCCCTTGGAGTTGGAGCTGAAACTCACAGACAACCACTGCAGCTGGAACCAAGAGGCATGTCACCCAACCCTACCTCACTACACCGTCACGCACGTCTGAACCCGCACTTATTATTTGCTTTGCTTACCTGTTGGTATGGACACTTTGTTTTATAGCATTGTAAAATAACTTGCCTTAAATATAAAAAGGCCCTGTGGGTTAAAAACTAATTCGAGACTTTTGTTTTGTTTGGACTGCACCTGCACCACATCACCCTCCACATCCTACAGACCCTCTGAGTGTGTGGGCCCCTGTGCAGTTGCCCCAGCTGCACCGACTATTCCTCCACACTGGTTCCTATACGCGGAGACTACTGTATCTAAAAATGAAATAAAGATATCTCAAATTGATTTACAGATATCTTTAAATAATATGTAGATCTCTGTAAACCATTTGGATTTTGCTAGCATGGTACACCAAACTGTCATTTAGAGATATCTTAAAATGATTTAGAAATATCTTTAACCCTCCTATTAGGTTTCGGGTCTATTTGACCCGACTCTATTTTACAATTAGCTTAAATGCTATTTTTCTTTTCATTTTCTGTATAATGTTTTATGACTTTTCCTAAGTTGGGGTCATGAACTTATACACAGAAAACAGAACCTTTGAGGCTTACTTTTTTTAGAACAGGTCATGTATACAAATAAGATGTTTCGGGTCACTGTGACCAATGGCATTTATCTATGTAGATTTGTGTGTAGGAATAAAACAAACTTCTTTAATTTGTTATTTTATTATTATTATTATTATTATATTTGTATTATTATTTCTGGAAATGGCTGCACCTGTCTGGATATATTTCTCCTGGACTAAAAGAGCATAAAAGAGTAAAACCTTTGCAAATAAAAACATTTAATTAATTTAAGGCTGTTTAAATTAGTTTGAAATTGCATCGGGTCAATATGACCCAAAACATAACAGGTGTACCTAAATTCTGAACATAATAGGAGGGTTAAATGAACAGGAAATCATTTAGAGCAGTGGTTTTCAACCTGTAGTACGGGTACCAGTACTGGTATGTGACAGGCTTACACACCGGCAGTTGTTCTTTATAGCAATATGATTCCTCAATCACAATGCTCTCTTAAATCATAATGTATAAATGTGTTTGTACCACTGAATCGAAAAATGATGATGAGAGGTATTTGTTGTAAACATTCAAAGTTACTGATGGGGAGCCAAAGCAGCCACTCTGTTGCTGGTTGTCGTCACATTTTCAGTGAGAAAACCGGATATAATGGGGTAGGTCTCTGTTTTATAACACCCTGCTTTGTTTTGAACAGACTTCCTGTCCATATAGAGGTATCTTAAAAGGATTTAGAGATATCTTCAAAATCCTTACACTTTATTTAAAGATATCTTAAATTACATTTTAAGATATTTCTAAATGACAGTTTGGCATACCATGCTTGCAAAATGCCCATGATTTACATATATTTATATATTATTTAATGATATCTGTAAATCAATTTGTGATATATTTTTTTTCATTTTTAGATATCTCTAATTGATTTACAGATATATTAAATGTTATTTTATTGTAAAAACTGCACAATGCAGATATCTCAAAATGTTTTAAAGATAACTTGAAATATTTTAAGATATTTTAAATTGCATTTTAAGAATCTCTAAATGATACTGATATAGTGTGATCGATTAATATCGCTGTGATGGGGAGATTGGGTGCATGCGTGGTCCTGCAGGGGGGTCCTGTTTGGAGCTACCTGTCAATCATGGCGTTGACACAAAGATGTTGAGCGAGGGTGTGTTGCTCAGACCATTTTGATTGGTTGAGGGGCGGGTCTTCGGGGGACGGTCAATCCCATAAAAACAACGCTCTCCTATTCCTTTGGTTAGCCCTCGTATAACACAGCAGAAGCTCTGGCAGAGACATAACAGATATGGATTGAGAGAAAATAAAAAAGAAGACAGCCTGTTTCTGACACAGCAGTGGAGACAGAGAGCCGGCAGTGGAGACAGCTGAAGTCAGCAGCCGGGATAGTAGTTATATATAGTTTAGCTCACTGCCGACCTATGCACCCTCTCACAATCACTATGTCTTAACACTAGAATGAACAAGATGGTCTTTTTGACTGTTTTTGGAATTTAAATTTAAATTGCTGTGCTTGTTTTTAAGATAAGGAGTTGTGCTTTCCTGACTTTTCCTAAATATATATACTAATTCTCCTGACAAAGAAAGAATTGCGTAGCTGCAAAAACTTGTGAGACAAAATACTGTCATACCTATTCCAACCAGGAGCTGCCAAAATGACTGATACATATTATAACAGTTTAAGGTTGCGGTATTATTTGTGTTTATCAGTCGGGACTTGCAGCCGTATTGAAGTTTAAGTGAGCTGTCTGTTGACATTTCTGTTGTTTTAATGAGCCTCTGATAGTCCATCAATCAGCCTTCACAGAAGACACATGTTTTTCTATGAAATTCATTGTTATCCAATACACATTGCAAATGGATTACTGAAGAAGCAGGACAGAAAAGAGTGTTTGGAATTACTGCAAATTTTACCATACAAGATTCTGATGCAGCAATGCGGTAAGTGCACTGCATATTTTGAAAGGTGCAGTATCTGTGTGATTTGTGCCAGCACTTAGACTTTGTAAACAATTGTAAATGAAGCCCATTCTGTTCAAATGTTTATTTATACATGTAATTTCGATTATATTATGTCTGTATATAAACACATAGCTTCGGTTGCGTATATGCGCTTTGTTATGTAGGCAATATAAACCCATTTATTAAAAAAGTGTGATACTTATTTACATTGTTTCAGTTCTACAGTTTCGTATGTATATGACATACTGTAACTGTATATACACACATTTATTTTCAACTATTCGTTTATTTCATTTGTTACCATTTTTTGAGCGCATTATGTAATATGTCTATATATAAACACATTTCTGTTCAAATGTCAGTTTATTTACAATGTTTTGGTTGTGTAGATGCTTTATATGACGTTTAAGCATTGCCGAATTATATCTGAATGTAGTAGCCTTGCTCACTGGTAAATCCATCTCAGTTACATTTGTGAGCAGGAGGATGATGGGAAATGTAGTTCTGAGAGGTCCATGCGGGTACATGTGAAGCAATCTTGAGGCAGTAAAACTCTGGAGAGAAATAATGTTTTAAGTAAACTGAAACTGAATAATTGAAGTAATTTATATACAATAAACTCACTGTAAAATGGCAGCACATGGTGCCGCGTCTTTTGTAATTATAATATTATACGTCCCACCCACCCTAGCCCTAAACCAATTATACGGAGACATGGCCGGTAGTCATGGCTATGACCCACACAAAAAAAGATTGGTGATTGGACAGCCAAGATATGACATGAAAAATTGATTTTTAGTGAATTTTTATAGGAAGAGAGTCAACTACAGCCAAGAACCACCTGGTCCTGGTGGAGCATCCCACTGAAAAATGCTTGGTCCTGGTATGGTTAAGGTTTTACTGTAATAAAAATAGAAGTATTGTTATAGGAAGACTGTAAAGGCAGAAAATGAGCATCATTTAATTGGCTTGAGAATGTGTTCACAGTCAAATTTCTTATTAGAAAAAGAGGAAACTTGATTTGGAACTTTAAGCTAAACACAGGTATTAATTGAAACAGAATATAAGTGTACATGTTTTACTGTAATAGAAAACAGAAATATTATAACAGAAAAACTGTTAAGTCTAAAAATGAGACAATTTAGTATAAACTGTGACCTAATTAAAAAAACATTGGTAAATGCATGAAGTTACAAGCTCTTATCAGTAAACTTACTGAAAAAGACCCCTCGGTTTCTGCCTGCTTGAGCGGGGCAACCTTAGACATTCGCAGATAAGGCAAAATGGATTTTGGCATTCAAAGTGGGATTTTGCTGGTTAGACGCTGTCTTCAATTCAAGGTTTTTGTTCTGAATAAATTCTTCTAGTTCACTAATGAGAAGTACTGCATAGTACAAGAAAACTAGAAAATGATCTTACTCTCATTACCTTATTATGTTATCTATAAAAGTATGAGAGCTTGGTAGTTGGTTGAAATTAAAATGTGGACCTCTTCTTATCTGTAAAGATACCAGTCCGAGCAGTTTCTTAAATCCGGCCAAGGCATGACTTCATGTAAATGTATTTGGGAAAGTGCTTAGAGTCGAAGTTTCTTATTAATTAAAGTAACTCTGGTTAGAAAGTGGGCCTCTTAGAATGTGTATCTATTAGTTATCAAGATCTGTTGAAGCAGGGTATTTTTAGGTAGAGAGGCGCTAAGTTTGTTAAACACACTTGTAAATGAAAAGAAACATTTATTAAAACATACTGAGAAGTGGGTTTTACTGTTAAGTAGGAAATATATTTTAGACCAAGGCTGGAATAATTAAACAGAGCTGGTGTTATATATTAAAACATCTCTCTATATATACTTGTATCTTAATAAGTAATGAGAACTTTATGGTACCAGAAAATATGTTATCAATTCGAAGATTACCTCACATATTTTAAAGATTAGAAATTAGAAAACATGAGATCATATCCCATTCATTTTAAAGGAGTTGTCGGGACTTTTTAAATATATTATTCACTTAAAGAGCTGCCAAAACAGACCAAATGTTTAGATTTAATTAAGTCTTCTGATGCACGAAGCAGAGGAAAAGTTCTATAAAAGTTGAGGCAAGACCACAGGTGAGTAAGGTTAAATCTTTACAAAATTGCTATTATTGCATGGCTGAAATCGTGGTGCACACAGGAAGGCTTCAGCTTTCTTGAACATTGGAGCACATTCTACAACAAGAACTATCTATATAGGTGGGGTGGACTGCACTTAAACAAAAAGGGAACCAAACTACTCAGAGAAAGGATCCTTGAGGAGGTTCAGAAGCATTTAAACTAGAAAGGAAGGGGGAGAAAACAGAAGAGAGACCACATCAAAACAAGGGCAACAACTCAGGTAAGACAGCCATTAAATGTATTCATCTAAATGCTAGAAGTCTCAGAAACAAAATGTTAGAACTTGAAGCTACTGCACTAACAAGTAACTATGATGTGATAGGTGTTACAGAAACTTGGTTGTCTGAGAGTGATGGAGACGAATATAATATTAGTGGGTATACACTATATAGGAAAGACACGCAGGACAGAAGAAGCCCAGGTGTTAAATCTGGAAGAAGAAAACAACACCAAATCAATATGGGTCAGAATAATGGACAAAAATTCAAAGGGCATAATAATAGGCGCATGCTATAGACTGCCAAATTCAGATGCCGAGCAAAATAATCTGTTATACAATGACATTAGAAATGTGTGTAGCAAAGGAGAAGCCATACTAATGGGGGATTTCAACTTCCCCCATATAAAATGGGAAAACCCGGTGGGGAGCACGATGGACAAAATTGAAATGGTGGAAATGACAAATGACTGCTTCGTAACACAATTTGTCAAGGCACCGACTAGAGGGGAGGCATGCCTTGATTTTGTCTTTTCAAATAACAAGGACAGAATAACTAAAACAGAGGTCAGAGAACCATTGTTAAACTCAGACCACAACATGGTCTCATTTGAAGTGATTTTTAAAACCCAAAAAGTAATGACTAAGCTAAGGTTTACAATTTTAGAAAAAGCAAACTATGAAGGTATGAAAAAGAGACTAAAAGAAGTAGATTGGAGTAAAATAGAGAAAACATCCACAGAAAAAGGATGGCTTTTTTTAAAAAAAAAATGTAGTACTAGAGGCGCAAAACAATTACATCCCAAAAGTAGACAAATCTAAATCTAAAACAAAATGGCCAAAATGGTTTAATAGATCAATTAAAAATATATATTCAGCAAAAAAGGCACTTTACAGAGCATTTAAAAGGGTCCAAAAACAAAGTACACAGAAAGAGTACTTGGAACTGCAAACGCAAGTTAGAAAGGCCAAGAGAGAGATAGAAATGAATATTGCTAAGGGGGCTAAAACCAATTCCAAAATGTTTTTTCCAATACTATAACAGCAAGAGAACATTCAAAGATGAGGTTAAATATCTAAGAGATACAAATGGCAAAATCATTGACGAAGAAAAAAAATAGCAAATATATTAAATGATTACTTTTCACAAGTTTTTACAAAGGAGGATACGGACAACATGCCCCACATGTCGACCTGTTCCTATCCAGTTTTAAATAACTTTAGCATAACAGAGGCAGAAGTGTTAAAGGGACTAGGAGCTCTTAAAATAAACAAATCCCCTGGGCCGGATGAGATCCTCCCAATAGTACTCAAAGAAATGAAAGAAGTTATTTACAAACCGCTAACCAAGATTATGCAACAGTCTCTTGACACAGGGGTTGTACCGACAGCCTGGAAAATAGCAAACGTAATACCGATCCACAAAAAGGGAGACAAAACCGAACCAGGTAACTACAGACCAATAAGCCTGACTTCTATTATATGTAAACTTAATTAAACTATAATACGATCCAAAATGGAAAATTACCTATATGGTAACAGTATCTTGGGAGACAGTCAGTATGGTTTTAGGAAAGGGAGATCGTGTCTAACTAACCTACTTGATTTTTTTGTGGATGCAACATCGACAATGGATAATTGGAAAGCATATGGCATGGTGTGACAGGATGGCTTGCAGTGGTGAGGTGTGGTGACGTCACGGACCAGGAAGTAACTGAACCAAAACAGTGGATGGGGGGGTGAAGCTGAACGCTACTGCGGTCAGCGTATTTATTAAATCATAAAACAAAACAAAAGATTTAAACAAACAACAAAACACAAAACAAAAAGGCGCATTGGCCAAACAAATAGAAACAAATAAGCCTGTTGGTATTAGCACCAGCACAATACTTAGCAGTTTTTTAAAATCTTTCTCTCTCCTCGCTCTCTCCTCTCTTCACCTCCTCTGTACACTCAACCCCGCAGCACGGACAGCTGCAGGTTCTTATACTCTGGCCGAAGGGTTAACTAGCTGTTAATTATTACCCCTCGGCCACAGTCTTCACGAGTTTAGTAAGGATACGTGACTGTCAGCTAGTTAAATAATCAGTAGCTGATCAGCCACGCATCCTCACGGCGTTTTAAATTATAAAAACAATAACAAATACGCAGAGCTTTTATCCGTGCCGCAAACAATAATACAAAAACAGTGCACATATAAATATAGAGGCGGGACACTCCGCCACACATGCCCCCCCTTGTGCGCAGCACACATGACCTTTTCGTCCACCTCCCTCCTTAGTCCCTAAAGTCCCGACTAGCAGTCCCGGCCCAGGAACAGGGGAAGCAAGGTGTCTCCAGGGGCGGCCACGGCGAGATGTCCTCCTCCCACCCCAACAACTGTAGCGTCCTGGTGGACCACACACAGGCCAGCTCCTTCGGCCAAGGAAATTTTGGGGGTGGTCTCCAGACCTGCCCCCCCTTCTTCATGGCCGGCAGCTCCCCTCCGTGGGGTTCCGGCCACCCTTTATCCTGCAGCGAAATTGCTGCGGGGGGAGCTGGTCTTCTGACCTCCCCCCCCCTTCTTCATGGCCGGCAGCTGCCCTTCATGGGGCTCCAGCCACAGTATTTCCTGCTGCGAAAGTGCGGCTGCGGGAGCTGGTCTCCTGACCCCCCCCCCCCCTTTTCCGTGGCCAGCAGCTCCCCTTCATGGGGTTCCAGCCACAGTATTTCCTGCCACATGGCAGGACTGGTAGCGACCCCAGGCAAAACAGGACCCTCGGGAGGCGACGGCAGCAGCAGCGGATCCTCTGGAGGCGACGGCAGCAGCAGCGGACCCTCGGGAGGCGACGGTAGCAGCAGCGGACCCTCGGGAGGCGACGGCAGCAGCAGCGGACCCTCGGGAGGCGAACTCGGGAGGGGAGCCCCTGGCCATGGAGGCGGCAGCGGGAGCTCCACTTCTCCCTCGTACACTGTAACTGGTGGCTCTCCAGGCAATGCGGAGCAACAGGCAGCCCCAGGAGATGCTGAGCAACAGGCAGCCCCAGGCGATGCGAAGCAGGCATCTTTGGGCGGTGCAAAGCAGGTATCCCTGGGCAGTGCGAGGAAGGCATCCTTGGGCAGTGCGAGGAAGGCATCCTTGGGCGGTGCGAGGAAGGCATCCTTGGGCGGTGCGAGGCAGGCATCCTTGGGCGGTGTGAGGCAGGCATCCTTGGACGGTGCGAGGCAGGCATCCTTGGGCGGTGCGAGGCAGGGCAGGAGCGATCCTTCCCATGATGGTGGATGTGGAACCAGCAGGTATTCACCCTCTGCTGGTGGAGGTGGAGATGGAACCAGCAGGTATTCACCCTCTGCTGGTGGAAGTGGGAGGGGCAAGCAATCCTCCCACGGCGGTTGAGGCGGAACCAGCAGGAATTCACCCTCTGCTGGTGGAGCTGGGAGGGGCAAGCAATCCTCCAACGGCGGTTGAGGCGGAACCAGCAGGAATTCACCCTCTGCTGGTGGAGCTGGGAGGAGCAAGCTATCCTCCCACGCGGTTGAGGCGGAACCAGCAGGTATTCAGGTGGCGGAGGCAGAGGCAGCTCCTGCTGCTCTGCTCCTGGTGGTGGAAGTGGCGAAGGCAGAGGCAGCTCCCGCTGCTCTGCTCCTGTTGGTGGAAGCGGCAGAGACAGAGGCAGCTCCTGCTGCTCTGCTCCTGCTGGTGGAAGCGGTGGAGGTGGGGACAGCGTGTAGTCTCCTCCTGTTGCAGGGAACCAGTGCTTCTCCTTCTCCTCCTCTTCCTGGAGAATGGAGCAGTTGACCACAAAGTGGCCCGACTCCCCACAGGCAGTGCACCAGTTCTTGGCCTCAAGTGCGCTGAGGTATGCTTCCCAGCTGCCCTTCGGTCGTCCCTCCTCCTCCTCTCCAGGGCGGGGCAGTTGACGACGAGTGACCCCCTTCCCACAGGAAGGGCACCAACTTGAGGCCTCGACCAGGCAAAGGTAGGCATCCCAGCGTCCACTCTTGAGCTTCCATCTCTTGGGCTCTTGACGCTCGGTCTCTACCTTCATGGGCGCGGGATGCACGGGCTCCCCCCCTCTGGGTGCTGGATGCACGGGCCCCCCCCCCTGGGCGCTAGATGCACGCGCCCCCCCCTCTGGGCACTGGATGCTCAAGGCCCCTTTCTGGGCGCTGGATGCTCGCGCCCCCTTCTGGGCGCTGGATGCTCGCGCTCCCCCCTTCCGGGCGCTGGAGCCTGTTTCTTCGCCTTCTTGGTACCGCCCCTCCTTCCCTTCTTCGGGACCAGCAGTTCCACCACCTGCCATGGAGGGGGTTGGTCGGGTGCTTTGTGCCCAACGTTGCCGATGGCAAAGCACCACTCCTCCCCTTTGAGGCAGGTGAGGCAGGTTTCCTGATCCACCTGCGGTGATGGTATGGCCTTCAGGTGGATCCACTCCTCCGCGGTCTCCACCTCACCTCGATCAAAGGCCTGCACAAAGAGGGGGTCTTCATATGGGCACACATCAGGGAGGTGCCCATACTCCAGGCAGGCGAGGCACCATGAAGCCCCTTCTTCCTTCAACTCCCTCTGATGATCATGTCACGTCTTCATGTACGCATCCACTTTATCCGTTTTTGTTTTTTTTTCCAAACACAAAACACTTTAAAAAAAAAACAACAACACACTTTTCATTCCTGGTCCGGCTCTTGGAGGCGTTGTTTGTCCCACGCAGGACACCATATGTGACAGGATGGCTTGCAGTGGTGAGGTGTGGTGACGTCACGGACCAGGAAGTAACTGAACCAAAACAGTGGATGGGCGGGTGAAGCTGAACGCTACTGCGGTCAGCGTATTTATTAAATCATAAAACAAAACAAAAGATTTAAACAAACAACAAAACACAAAACAAAAAGGTGCGTTGGCCAAACAAATAGAAACAAATAAGACTGCTGGTTTTAACCCGCACGATACTTAGCAGTTGTTTATTTTATTCTCCTCTGTCTCCGCTCCCCGTACTCTCCTCTGTACACTCTCCTCGCAGCACGGACAGCTGCAGGTTCTTATACTCTGGTCGAGGGGTTAACTAGCTGTTAATTATCTTATTACCCCTCGGCCACAGTCTGCACGAGTTTAGTAAGGATGCGTGACTGTCAGCTAGTTAAATAATCAGTCGCTATCAGCCACGCATCCTCACAAGGTTTTTAAAATATAAAAACAACAACAAATACGCGGCGCTTTGAACTGCGCCGCAAACAAAAATACAAATAATAATAAATAAATATATAGGGGCGGGACACTCCGCCACAAGGGGAAACCTCAAAATGGAGTGAGGTAACCAGTGGAGTACCACAGGGATCAGTATTAGGTCCTCTGCTATTCCTAATCTACATTAATGATTTAGATTGTGGTATAGTAAGCAAACTTGTTTAATTTGCAGACAACACAAAATAGGAGTAGTGGCAAACACTGTTGCAGTAGCAAAGGTCATTCAAAATGATCTAGACAGCATTCAAAACTGGGCAGACACATGGCAAATGACATTTAATAGAGAAAAGTGTAAGGTACTGCACACAGGCAATAAAAATGTGCATTATAAATATCATATGGGATATACTGAAATAGAAGAAGGAATCTATGAAAAAGACCTAGGAGTTTATGTTGACTCAGAAATGTCTTCATCTAGACAATGTGGGGAAGCTATAAAAAAAAAAGCCAACAAGATGCTTGGATATACAGTATTGTGAAAAGTGTTGAATTTAAATCAAGGGAAGTAATGTTAAACCTTTACAATGCATTAGTAAGACCTCACCTAGAATATTGTGTTCAGTTCTGGTCACCTCGTTACGAAAAGGATATTGCTGCTCTAGAAAGAGTACAAAGAAGAGCGACCAGAATTATCCTGGGTTTAAAAGGCATGTTGTATGCAGACAGGCTAAAAGAATTGAATCTATTCAGTCTTGAACAAAGAAGACTACATGGTGATTATTATTATTTGCTTATTTAGCAGATTTGTTTATCTATGCATCAGCTGCAGAGTCACTTACAATTACGTCTCACCCGAAAGACGGAGCACAAGGAGGTTAAGTGATTTGCTCAGTGTCACACAATGAGTCAGTGGCTGAGGTGGGATTTGATTTGACCCGGGGACCTCCTGGTTACAAGCCCTTTTCTTTAACCACTGGACCACACAGCCTCCATCTGATTCAAGCGTTCAAAATTCTAAAAGGTATAGACAATGTCGCCCAGGGGACTTTTTTGACCTGAAAAAAGAAACAAGGACCAGGGGTCACAAATGGAGATTAGATAAAGGGGCATTCAGAACAGAAAATAGGAGGCACTTTTTTTACACAGAGAATTGTAAGGGTCTGGAACCAACTCCCCAGTAATGTTGTTGAAGCTGACACCCTGGGATCCTTGAAGAAGCTGCTTGATGAGATTCTGGGATCAATAAGCTACTAACAACCAAACGAGCAAGATAGGCCGAATGGCCTCCTCTCGTTTGTAAACTTTCTTATGTTCTTATCTTCTTAATTCTTAAGTGGTGATAATATTAGTGTAAATAGTTATTTGTTGAAAGAACAAGCTTACTTTTGTTCACAAATAAAGTATTTGTGAACAAAACGAGCAAGATGGGCTGAATGGCCTCCTCTCGTTTGTAAACTTTCTTATGCTCTTATGTTCTTATATTATAACCAAAATCAGCAGCACAGTTGTAGGATTACAACTGGGATTACGACGGTAATGCCCAGGTGAGTTTACCTGAGATTTATATAAAATATGAGGAAGTGATCTGATGAGAGAGCAATCATTCAATAATTCCTCCCCGAATTTAACCCTTTGCGGTCCTATGTTGGACCTGGTCCAACATCGCAATTTTCCCTTTCTGGTCCAATGTCAGACCCTGTCCGACATCATCAAAAGACGAAAACAGGTCTCTAGTCGTTTTTTCTCCGGAAAAAGGCGAAAAAACCATTCAATGGCCGAGCGAGACCGATAGGAGCCGAGAGAAGTCGGAAAAAAGGGGGCGTATCTCATGAATACTGATAGACCCGACACCACATAGATAACACGGACATACACAAATAAGATAGCTGCTTCTGCATCCAGTGCTCAGAGAATGTCACAGACATTTGCAGAGCTTTTTGAGATGTTATACTAATAAAATAACGACTTGGATCGCATTATTGAGGAGTTTGGTGATAAAACGAGTGATCAAGAGAAGATTTATCGGTATGTACTATTATTACGAGTTATTTGAAATAGCGAACGAGGGGTGGGGTGGTACTGGAGATGCAGTACTGAGTGTCCTGTTGATATGCAGTGCCTTTTAAACCTGTTTTACTGTGAAAAAAATACTTTTAAACAGCTTGTCTAAATAAACTGCGCGTGTGAAAATAAATTGGACCTGACGCGCCTGACACGCGCTGAGTAAATGGACCGCAAAGGGTTAAGGTTCCAAGGAAACAATAAAACTTCCTCACATGCATGTCATGAATTGTACTATTTGTAAAAAACATGTTTTCCATATTTCCTTAAACAACTTACATGATGAAACCTGCAGTTTTTGTGCCATCTGCTTCAGTACTCTTCAAAAAATATTCTAGGAGCAATATATTTCATCCTTTTTTAATGGGGGGTGGGGTCACAGTGCTAGTTCTGTGTCACCAGGAATGCAAATTTCATACAATAGTTAATCTAAATAACAAAATAATACATAACATATAATGAATTACTGCACTCACTGTACATTGTCTACTTTTGTCACCCTTGGGAAATGCATTGTTGACAAGAAACTCATTCATTACTTCTCTGTCTTAAACATGCACACAACTGCAGGGTAAATGAAAATAAAGGGTGAACGTGTATTTACAACTACTGTAGGTTGCATAAATACACACACCACATCAAATGAGAAGCTGAATATGTATTTATTTGCTCTGCTTACTGTTGGTCTGCATACACATTTTAACAACACATTTTTTTTTTACTATTAGGTAGCGTTTTAGCCAAATCGATTGTTATGTTAAATCCCCTATTTTTTCCTGTGAATGCTGTTGCCCCAGAGCACCCACTGTCTCAGCCTCTATGGTTCATTTATATACCATCACCATAGCTATTTGCATTTGGGCTGTAGCTGTAGCATCCATCTCTTCAGCAAAAGCATTACTTAACTTCTTGATATAATGTAGTATTCAGGATATTCTAGCTGTTACCACAATCATACAAAACAGTATAAACATGACATTAACTCAATGTAAGCTTTGTGCTTTTAGTATTCACACGCTTCAGCATGTGACACCTGCTGGTGAAACCAGTTTCCAGTCAGATATCGTCCTCTAGCGTACAGAAGATGTAGGGCAGGTTAACTAATTGCATATTGCATTGACTTCCATTTTATCGCGGAGAGTACTGCGCCATATTTCACTATTTTTATAGCTGGTTTTGGCTACCACTGTAGTCCCATTATGTAAACCCTAATCTTCAGTACTTTAAACTGAACATTTCCCCCATATTGGAAAACAACACCCAGAGTGCATTGCATAACAACCACACTTTTAATTTTAGTATGTCAAATGCTGCTGCTACTTTCAGATGCAGTCCCATTATATGTATTTCCTCCAAGCTTCAATCTTTCTACAGCAACTACTGTGTCCTCGATTCCAGGAAGATGTAGTAAGATCAGGCATTCTATTGATCTCTTCTCATGATCTGATTGATAATAGCTTGCACAATGTGTAATCTAGATATCTAGTACTGGTCCCTCACCTACTGGGATAAGGATAAGCATTGTATTTGTCACCATTGAGATCTCTTCATGTATATGCAGTTATAACATCTCAGTCAAATTAATAAATATAAAAGTTCCAAGTCACTTTCATATGTATGCTAGCTCTGGGTTTGGGTTGTATTGTAGGTGAAATAGATTTTTTTTTAAAGCAACTCTACTCTTCTTTACCAACTGATTGTACTTGTATTTGTTAAAAGTATCCTGACTTCTACAAAATAGGTGAAAAATATTCCGTTTTTTTGTGTTTCTCACTGTCAAGGAAAGTCTCATTGGGGCTTTTCAATAATAATTATGAATTCACAACATTTTAAAATGTGCCAAAATAATGGTGCAGTGGAACAGAAACCCAGAACGCTCCATTTTTAAGAACATTTTTCTTTCTTAACCCTTTACGGACCTGGTCCGACATTGCAATTTTCCCTTTCCGTACAGGGTCCAACATCATCAAAAAGACGTAAAAAACAGGTCTCTAGTCGTTTTTTCTCCAGAAAAATCCAAGAAAACCATTCAATGGCTGAGTGAGACCGATAGGAGCCGAGAGAAGCCGAAAAAAAAGGGCTGTATCTCATGAATACAGATAGCCCCGGCACCACATAGATAACACGGACATAAACAAACAAGATAGCTGCTTCTGCATCCAGCGCTCAAAGAATATCACAGACATTTGCTGAGCTTTTTTTAGATGTTATAGTAATAAAATAATGACTTGGATTGCATTATTGAGGACTTTGGTGATAAAACGAGTGATCAGGAGATGATTTATCGGTATGCACTACTACGAAGAGGTATTTGAAAAATACAGCGAATAAGGAGTGGGGCGAGGCTGGAGATGCAGTACTGAGTGTCCTGTTGATATGCAGTGCCTTTTAAACCTGTTTTACTGAGAAAAAAAATACTTTTAAACAGCACGTCTAAAATAAACTGCGCGTGTGAAAATAAATTGGACCTGACGAGCCTGAGACACGCTGAATAAATGGACCGCTAAGGGTTAAAAACTGTGTGGACACCTGAACTGTGAACCAACCAACTTGTTTCATCTAATTTAGTTCCCTTCTAATGACTGAATCTGATGTCAAGCTCAGCTCTGATTTTTTTTTTTATGTTTCTGAAGTGTCTATTTGGGGTCCAATACTTTTCAATGGACCATTATGCCCTATGGGTTGAGACATATTTTTACATCTCCCAACTGCAGGGTCTCAGAAACAGAGGTCAAACCGACTTGATCTGTCTGGTTTGACTGCACATATTTAGCATAATTTCCTAGAAAGATTCTGGGAAGAAGGGGCAAACAGATTTTACTCATGAGCCAGGATTTATTAGAGGCTGTCTATCCAAAATCTGTATGCTCAAAAGGTGATCAATTTGAAGTGCTTTGTTATGTGGCCCTGATACCCAAAGAAATGAGGTAGTGTGGCACCTGGTCTCCTTTGACTTCTATCTGCATTATTCCACTTCTTTATGTTTGCGGAGCAAATCCTCCACAGAAGCAGGAGAATGAAAATGTATTGTTCACACCAATATTTATAATGCTTTGCTGGGTGCAAGAGGCGAGAACATTGATATTATGAAATCACTTTATTTTAGTTCACTGTGATTCCATTTTCAAAGGAGCATTACAGTCTTGAGTATTAGTTTTGACGGCATGCAGTGAGATAACAGGCAAAATATAAACACAAATGACATTTACAAAAGTCTCTTAAATCACTTTTCTGCTGCCGCAGTAAGCGTGGACTCAAGTGGAAAGAAAAGTACATCGTTCTGGATACAAGCACCAAAGGACAGAAACATTTACAAACATAAAAGTACATCAAAAACAACATATTGTTATGAACACAGAAGATAACATTTACAGACAATGCAGAAAAGCATTTAGACAGTTACATTCAGGTCAGATCAATTGATTTGTATATAGTTAGAGTTTATTTATATTCATAAAGCCAGTGTGATAAGAAGCATACAGTAGCATGTTTGTTATAAGATGAAAATGATGATGCAGAGAGAATGATTGACTTATATACTTATATACACATATTCAGTTTCCTCTTTTTAAAGATTTTTTGTTTTGTTTTTTGTTTTACTCGCAATAGCATTCATAATAAATATGGCAATCTTATTCTCTATGGATTTTGCTGTTAATATAAGTGAGTTATTGAAAGGTGATGCCAATATTAATTTCTAGGTTTTTTAACCACTTTTTCTTTTACAGGCAACAAGCCTATGAACAAACTAAAGCAACAAATAATGCAGAAACACATATACAAGATACCATACCTGAGAGAAAATGCACAATGGATGAAAACAGCATGCTTTGGTGAGGCAGTAAAAATCACCACAATAAAACAGGATTCACATTTCTCAAACGTCTTTCTTTGATTTAATAGAACATTTTAATAAATAAAATTAATGGACAGGGTTAGATGGCAGTCATTTAGTAATGGGGTAGGGTGGATATGCGACTTTATATTGCTTAATCTTCTCATAATTAACCCCTGTATAAATGATAAGCTCTCACAATGGATAGCTAAAGAAAATATTTGGGTATTTCAATTTTTGTTAAAATGGTATATGTTATTTAAATTAAAATAAACTACTATCTAAAGCAGCTTGTGGAACATTTACAATAACACAGTAGGTCAATGTTGTTTTTAAATTCAAACTGCACTGTGATACTGTGCGGTGGGATATGTGACAGAGAATCCGAGTCTGTAAACTGACTACTAAAACTGGGTACTTCTTAAAAACACTAATCTCTGCTAGGTGATACTCAGCAATTGTGCCTAGTGGTTGAGTTGCCTTTGTCTTGCTAATTATCCATACAGCAATTAATCTAACCTGTTTATTTTAATTGAAATGTGGGTGTGATCGTTTTGGACTGAAGTTGTTGTTTCTTGATTGTGTGGTTTTTCTCTTATGATTTGAATATTGGTTTGTGTATCAACACTTAGTTTTATTTGATTTGTTTTAGTCGCACATATTGGTTTTAAATGTAATATTTGATTGTTTTATATTGAAGTTTGGTTTATTGCTGTATGGTAATTTAACTGAAGGTCTAACTGCAATATATAGTAATTTGACTTGTTCTATGAGAACTGATTGGATCAAACATTTTTGTTGGTTGCTGTAACTGTGTTTCTACCATTGTCCACTTTGCCTGTACTAAATTGTATACCCAGATAATTTTTATACTCCTTCTAAAAGTAATTTTTTTGATTATAGCTGTTTCCTGGTGCCTCACTCTGTTCCCTAGCTACCATAATTATATAACATTCTACTTCTGGGGTTATTTATCCGGACTGTCCCGGTTAACCAAAGGTGGTGGCAGCTACACGCTACTCTGTTTCAATCCAGTTAGAGCACAACCTAGCCAGGACAGGTTTCGTTACAGTATGTAGTGCTCGATCTTGGAAAACAATAACTAAAGAACGGGATATGTACCAGTCATGGCATTTCACGTGTTGGTAAACCTCTAAATAAACCAGAGAAATCAAGTACTTTGACATACATACCAGTTATATTAAAGAATGTATTTATGTTTTAAAACAGCACATCTTGCGGGAAAAAAACCCCTGCACGGTTTGAAGCTGCAGCATGAGAATTCTACACTGATACAGACACACTTTAGCCCGCTGCGCCACGGGTCAGCTGTTGGAAATTCCCCCAGTGACGAGTTTACACTGAGCAGGATCTGCTCAAGCTGTCCTTCCAAAGGTTCCACCAAATGTTCCTGTCAGGACACTGCACTCTGATTGGTTATCATATTATTGTTAATAAAACAATGAATAATCCTCTCCCAACCCCAAAACCCTAAACCTAAGGTCAGTGTCCTATACTGCAGCCATTACACATCTAAAGTAGTTCATGTTTGGCAGCGAAAAAGCATTTTTGTTACTTTAAAAAAGTAACCGGAGGTGCTGACTTCCTCAGTTGTCCTGACAGGAACATTTCGTGGTACCTTTTGTAGGCGCTGCTCTGCTCGACTCAATCTCCGGCTTCCGGTTTTAAAATCAGCAGTTATCCGGTTACATTGAGAAAAACAGCCTGACTCGATTTCACATGTTGGTCTACGTCAAAATAAACCAGGGAACAGAAGCACTTTGATATCCATACCAGTTACACTAAGCTATTATGTTTTGAAACAGCACATATTATGGAGGATATTCCCTGCCAAAATTAGAAATAAATAAATGAATGAATAAATATTGAAATAAATAAATACATTTATTTTGAGATGTATTTATTTATTCATTTATTTCGATATTTATTTATGTATTTATTTCACAATTTCCACTTTGCTTTTTACATTTTGATGTGACGCTCGCTATTTCTTTTTCAATGTGGACGATGATTTTGGATCCTGTATAGAGCCCCCTAGCACACAGAGCATTCCGATGGGGGAAAAGTTACTTCCAGATCAGCAGAGGTTAATTGAGGAGTTCAAGGATGTTTTTCCTGATGTTGTTGAATCTTGTTGAACATGACATTATCACTTTCCCAGGTACCGTGGTTTGAGAGAGACCTTAACGGATCCCGTAAAGTCGACGAAGTGGCATTAGCAAAGAGGTATCGGCGATGCTCGAACTTGGGGTGACTGAGCCTTCCAGGAGAAAGTGGTGCAGTCCAATTGTGATAGTCGCCAAAATGGACGTCACCAACCACTTCTGCATTGATTTCCGTAAGGTAACGCTAATTGCCAAGTTCGATGCCTACCCCTTGCCTCGGGTCGATGAGGATTATCAACAGACTGGGAACGGCAAAGTTCATCTCAACTTTGGACTTGATGAAGGGATACTGGCAGATCCTCTTAACCCCGTAACTGCTTTTTCTACCCCTGATGGTCTGTTTCATTTCACAACCATGACAGCCAACTTGGGTAAATGTGCATTTGCCAAAGCAGAGACGCAATATTGTGACGCAGCAGTGTGGAGTAGTGGTTAGGGCTCTGGACTTTTGACCGGAGAGTCGTGGGTTCGATCCCAGGTGGGGTACACTGCTGCTGTACCCTTGAGCAAGGTACTTTACCTAGATTGCTCCAGTAAAAACCCAACTGTATAAATGGGTAATTGTATGTAAAAATAATGTGATATCTTGTAACAATTGTAAGTCGCCCTGGATAAGAGCGTCTGCTAAGAAATTAATAACAATAATAATAATAAGAATAATAATAAGAAGAATAAGAATAATATTTGGGATTTGTTATGGGGCATGGACAGATGAAACCCATCGCCACCAAAGTCCAGGCTTTGATGGACGCGGCAATCCCAACAACCAAGCCCCAGGTGAGGTCTCTCTTGGGGTTGACCGGTTATTACCGCCGATTCATCCCAGAGTATGCCACAGTGGTCAACCCTCTAGTGAACCTCACTACAAAGAGCAGGCCAAATTTCATTAAATGGACAGGAGAATATCAGGGGGCGTTTGATACCATTAAGCAAAGACTCTGCCAAGCCCCCACCCTTATCACACCAGATTTTGATAAGAAATTCAACCTCCACACTGGGGGCGGTCTTGTCCCAGCAGCTCGACAGAGTAGAACACCCCATCCTCTATAAGTAAAAAGATGCTCCCTTGGGATTGTAACTACTCCGTCTTAGAGAAGGAATGTCTGTGCATTAAATGGGCCACTCAGACCTTGTGCTGCTACCTATTGGGACATTCATTCAATCTCGTCACTGACCACATCCCACTCAGATGGTTAAGCATGATGAAGGATAGCAACACCCAGATAACTTGGTGGTATCTGGCACTGCAACCCTGCATGTATTTTATGACCACCGTGAGGGCGCTGTGTAACAGGATGCCCCATACTGGATGGTTTGGCAGTTCATTCCAGAGTCAGTAGGAAACCGGTCATCCAGGAAGAGGGCAGAGCCACAATACTAGAAATCATCGCCTTAATGCGGTTGACGATGTGTCAGTCACGGATTGGAGGATACAGGATTGGTGGCGCCACTGAAAGAGGGCGTGACTGAGGATATTTAGGGGAAGTGGCCGAGCTATCTGTTCCTTCATTATGATTACTGAAAGGAACTATTTGGGAAACGGAAGTAATTAATTACCGTGAGTGTTAAGTGTTTTGTTTGTTGCTAACTGTCTGTGATTGTCATTATAGAAGGCTAACCTCCAGCAGCTGTAGTTAAACCGCCAGCAATTAAACCCAGACTCCACTTCACCATTGTACATGAATAAACCTGTAAATCACCACTTTCGCTAAGAGCACTCACTCTGGACTTGTGACCGAGTTGTGTTTGTGTGTGTCTTTAGTGTATTATTATTTCGGGACTGAACCCCGTGGTTTGCCTGAGCGATACACATCGTTGTGTAAAGCCAAGTATTATAATTTGTCAGCTGCTTTTTCACTGTGAACTGTCTTGTGTCTATCATTCCTGAGCACCGAATCACCACTGCACCTGTGCACTACAAACCACTTTGCCACAGATATTTGTGTATGTTTTTGAATTTTGTTGGACATTAGTGTAATAATGTAGCAATTATGTTCAACTTAAAAAAATACACTGGTAATAAAGTATACACAGTTTTTGATAAATACCATTTTGAGCAAATTCGCACATACCAATATATCATCTTACCTAAATTGCACAAGGAGATGATCATGATAATACATCTGGAGCTAGGTAGGGAATTAAATGTTAATGTAGCTCTATGTCATTATTCCTCAACATATTATTTAGAGTGCTGATACACCCCGTCACAACATTTCCATGAGTTTGACAGAACATTAAATCATGCTTATTCATGCCCAATACATTTTTTTCTTTCAGGGTACTAAAGCACAGTTAGAATTTCTTTAAATCTTGAATGCAGTCTTATTGCTCATGCTATCTATTTAAAAAACCATGCCTCGGAGATTGCATTTTTGTGTGGGTTTGTGTTTGAGGTTAAGGAATGCAGCTTCTTTTCTGGGTTCTGATAAAGGTTAAATGAGAAAATGTTGATATTCTATGACTCATCTTCTCAACAAATAGCACGTATATACATATACACACCACACTTCTTGCAAGTAACTACTCTTGTGTTGTATAAAAAAATAATTACTAAAAGACTAGAAGGAGACAGTAAGTTGATTTGCTCTGGGCAGGATGGGGGAGGAGGAGTTTTAATGGAATGTGACAAGCCAGTGAACACTGCAAGAAAGCACAGTCCCTTCGCAGGCGAGCCGAAGAAGAAAAAAAACAAACGTCAGGTCATAAGCCTTGAAGGCATGAAGGGGGTGCACATTTCATATCTCTGTAGGCAAAAGGCCAAGTAAAAAGCCTGACATTTTACGAAGAAAAAAAAATCTTTTCAGAAGCATAGCATAACAAACCCGCAATATTGTTTCACCTTGAAATGTACTTTCTGGATGAAGAATAGGATGCAGTTTGCTGGCTTCACTGCTGGGGTATTATTAATCACCTGGCACATTATACATATTTACTCTGTACTTCCGAAATGTATGCCTTGGAGTTTAATCTCCTGCAGTGTAATCTGCAAAGACTACACTACAATGAGGCAGTGTTTGTGAAAGATTTAAGTAAAATGGCATTTGTGTCTGAGGGACCAACTAATTTTGACACCACATATTACAAAATGATAATAAAATTAGTAAGCATAATTTATACATGAAGGTAAAGGTTATTGTTCATTAATGATAGGCCCACATGTGTATATGTGTTTATACAGAATGAATCTTGGATTCTCCTCCAAATGGTAAAGCCCTTTACAATAATGTTTTTCCCAGATACAAATACAAAGTCAAGTAAAATCAAACTGCTGGCACTATAGCAAATTCACCTTTCCTTTTTCATTATGTCAGCATAATTGATAATTGAAGATGGGGAACCTGGTGTACTTAATGCCAAAATAGCCCATATAAAGTTGACACCCTCATTCATATAATTTATGTTGTCATAATATTTAATTGTACATACATTCCCATTAAAATGAAAATGTGATGGATGTTCTGACTATATTTAGCTAACCTTTCATTTAGAGTATTAATTAAAGATCTTAGATAACAACCTGAATGGTCAGCATAACATTTTTCAACAAAAGGCTAACCTTTGTGGGCAGTTTGATATTTCTGATCAACTAGAGCTTATATTATGTTCACTATTATGAACCCACTGCCCAATTTAAGATTTTACATAACCATGTCTTACATAATGGTACTTTAAAAAGGGAAAAATATGAACAAACAACAATGGTTAGTTCTTGGAAACAAGGACACAGTTTGATAATGTGATAAATAAAAACAGCATGTAGCAGGTAATGCAATCAAACCATAAAAGGTAAACAACATAGGGTTTCATAGTGATAATTACACTCCTGTTTTTTTGTCCAGTACTATCCAATCCCATTTGAATGGCTTCCACCTTTATTTTTAAACTATTTATATTATTAGTTGTACACATTTGCACAGAATTAGCAACAGACCTCACAATCAAGGAACGAAAATACTCGTTCTGTTAAAGTAAAATTGAGGAGACATAAAACTATGGTAGGCATTGACTGCAGGGTTGTTGTTTTATACCACAGATTTTAATCCACAAGGTTGGGTGTGACAGAGATCGAATGATTCTTGGTGTTAGATCTCACTCCCGACCTGTGAGGGTGCTGTGTAAAGGAGACAGAGTACCCTGGACTGGATGGCCTGACAATTCATTCCCAGGGTTAGGCGGAAGTCGGCCATCTAGAAAGGGGTGGGGCTATGGTACACTAAATCACCAACCTGGAAGGAAAACGATGTGGCAGCCGCGGACTGGAGGAGCGGTTGCAATTGTTAACCAAGGGGTCATGGTTGATGGTATTTAAGGGGACTTAGTTAAGTGATCTGTTCCTTTTTAAATGGTTAAAAAGGTAACTGAAAGGAGAACTGTGTTGTAATACTGTGAGTGTTTGTTTGTTTGTCATTATTAATACACTGTGTTTTGTTAGACAGCTAAACATGATCCCAGAGATGTCGCTTAAGGCCAGCACAAACCTGGACAACACTTCACCTTGTTTCACTAAAGAACTATTTCCACTACGAGCACTAGAGCACACACTGTGGACTGTGTTTGTGTTACATGTGGGTGGAAACGAACAGGACTATTATTAAACGGGACCAACCCGAGGATTAAAACAGAGCAATACACACAGCTGTATTGCCTGTTAACATTATTATTATTTACTGCTGTTACGCCATCAGGCAATCGGATTATACAAATAAAACAACATTGCACCTGGATTATTATTGTCTGTCTGATTATTGATCACCTGCACCTGCACACTGGTAACAACTTTGCCACATTGGGACATTGGAAACTTAGTCTTGCTGGTTTCCCTTTAATTAATAAACAAAGTCAGGCGATGTAACAATGTACTTCACAAGCAAGCGTTTTTGTGTTTCTTTAATTGAAAACATGCAGCTAATTTCATTAATGCCCTTGTCCTTGAATACGATTATATTTTAGTACAATTTCCATTAGTTATTCTCTGCAATGTAATTAATACATTACTATCACAATTATATTTTGTCACTCCATTGAGAATATGCTCCCTTATTTATTACTGGTGACTTAAATTGCTAACAATAATCACAAATCTTATTGTACTAGGAAGAATACTGTAACCACCACAGCCATACAATCTATTTGCCTGCTTTAGCTGAACACAACAATAACGAAGATTGTCTGTTAGTGTCCACTTTGGGATTTCCCCTTAGTTTATCAATAGATACAGGACAATTTAAAATAGAATAATATTTCACCCTTGTCACTGTCTGATACTGTAGATAAAGGTGAATTATAAGCTTAGATTAAAAGATGACAAAAATCTAGCAACCAGTTAAGCGCGGTATTTACATTGAAGCGATTGAAAACAAATGAATAAAAAATCGAGTCCTCCAGTTTCTAGAACTCTTGGGTCTGTCAATTATGCACACTGTCATTTTATTTTCAAGACATAAAAAAAATGCTGAAGACGTTCAATAAGTAAACCACTACAGTAGAGAGTCAATTATCCAAACTAATTGGCACCGATATTAGTTTGCATAATTGATTAATATGGATAATCAAACAGGTATTATTAACAATTACTGTACCTTTAATAATGTATAGAATAAAGTTAAGTACCTACTGATGATATATAGCTGGTAACCTATTCTATCACATTAAGCATACAAAATTACAAAGCTTTACAAATCATTAAAGTAATCCAGTAAAACTTTAACACTTACAGTTAAGTTAATGGAACACTGTAATTAAATGTACCATATGCTGTATCTCCAGCCCTTATTGACGAAATAGAAGAAAAATCAAGAAACGAGGTGACTGTTTTAATTTGCTTAACTGCAACATTTAAAGCACACAATGCTCCAGCTAAGGTTTTGATGGTCTGATTAATTCTGTAACTTTCATTTGCCTCAGTCTGCTGGTCCTTTTTTTGGCAGCTAAATCTTGTAGCCATTTTAGCAGCACAAGCTGTGTGGGTAATACACCACACGTAATTCATCACGTGATTACAGGTGCGTTCGGTTGATTAGACAGTGCAGTTGATCAAAGATTGGATAATTAACTCTCTACTATAGTTTGAGTGACACAATTCAGTGATGAGCTTAATTGGCCAGTACGCAAATGAAGAAAATAAGCATTCTTTTCAAATTCTGATGACCAATTTATGTTCCATGCTAGTTTGTGTAATGCAGAGGAAACATTTGACTTAATTTTTTATTCCATGAAATTTGCTTTAACGAGACAACAAAATGAAACAGAATGCCAGAATTATTGCTTTAATCCTTTATGCAATTCACCGAAAATCAGTTGTACAGATATTCACAATGACTTGAACATTGGCATGCTTGAAAATACATTTTAAATGAGTTGTTATTCCAATATACTGCATACGTTTTTGCATTTTTACCATATAATGTTACATTTAGTGTTCATGGGGTGTATTAGGAAATATGTTTCTAAATTCAAGTTAATAGCACTGTAGAAGGATAGATAAATGCTTACAATAACAACGACACTTATACAACAACATGATATGACTGTGAGCTTTTCTTCAAAGGTAAAAGTATGGCTTATACTCTTAGAGGTTTTTTTTAAAGAATGTTTGTTATTTATTTATTTATTTTGTTTAAACCACAGACTATTTACACACACAGATACACACACAAAACAAAACAAACAAACAAACAAACAGACAAACAAAACAGGTGGATCATGTTGTTTTAAATCTCCTATGGAGAATATAATTGCCTTATAAACAAAAGGTAACAATCTAATAGCTTTAGCCCTGTTACTTTTTGAACATGTCTTGGAGGGGGCCAGGAAGATATTTCATGACAGTGTCTAGAATGCTTTCATCTTCCTCCTCTTCTTCATTGCCACAGCCTGCAGGTATTGCCTTCTTTGGGCGGGTAAGGCTCCCCTCTGCTGCCACCTCCATGGCTGCCTGAGCTTCAGCTTCTTTTTCCTCTCTCTTCTTAATACCGTACTGAAAGACAGGACGAGAGAAATGTTACAATTTATATAACATATACTTTAAAATGGCTCTTCTGGTAGCCATTATTCAGCATGCATATTGGCTCCAAAATGTTGCACAACTGTCAGTCTCACTTAAGTGGGAACCAACACTGAATCACAGGTGAGTTCAGGTCAGGACTGAGGGGTGCTATCAGCGCTATGAAAATAAGTTATAATAGATGTAGAATGAAACATTTCAAACAATAGGCACAGCAAAATGTTTCCTGTATAATATACTACTTTTCTGAAATAGTTCCATAATAGTACAGGTAGATTTCATAAATACTTTTTTTTAAACAGTATATGCAGATTACAATGCTTGTTTGGAACTTTCAGCTGCATACTTCCTTTGAAAAAAAAAATATCAAGAGACTCTAAACTAAAAAGAATGAACTGTAATGCACAGTCATTTTCTAAACAGTGTAAGATTCTACTCTCGTCTGGTGTGCTTTGATGGGTTAGCTTGGAGTTGGAGCTTCTTGACAGTTGATTATTACCTGTGAATCGGTGTTTCAGAGAGAGGGACACCGATTTTAAAAAGCAGGCAGACATGCACTGTAAACACTATGTCAATATCACTATATCAAATAGTTTTACTATTTGGGAAAACTGGAGGTAGGTGAAGAAATGTATAAATGAGAATGGTAAAAAATGTGATACATACAGTATAGGAGATGTCTAATATTTGGGGGACACTTGTTCAGTTGTAGAATGGATTGCAGACAGTGGATTGACCCTAGCTGCCCCAGTGTGATATTTGAATGAGATGATTAAGTTTTACAGACTAGTTTTATGGTGCATGTGAAATCTTGGCATTAAAGCATAAATATACATCTGGCCAGGGCTCTAGATGGTTTCAAGTGATTGTGTCAGATGGTAAACTCTTTCTGATTGAAAGACACCCTGATTCTATTAATCTAGTGTTTCTCTGAGATATAGACTACCCTGTTTTCTGGAAAATACAACTGCATGCTTTAGTCTTTTTTATTACTGATCCTCAAGGGTCAGAAGCATGAAGACCAGACCAAATTTACCAGCCACTAATATCCGTTCTATGTAAATTGCTATCGATTGTATTTATTTGCCCTACTACTGTAAATCCTCGGAAATCAGAATCAATCGGAAAAGAAATCCTCAGAAATCAGAAAAGAAACACACTTACTTTAGCAATATGGAATGTAATAGAAGCAAAGCATTGGAAGCATTAACAAAATATAAAAATCAATAGACTGACAAGTATTTCATAGGTTGAACTATATTACAATACAGCATCAGGCAGCTATACTAATTATCCCTTATACTTGGCTAATTTATTATTATATTTTACACACATTTTACAATGCAACCCAATAGTATATATTCTCTGTTTTACATTTATTAATAAAATATTTCCAAACCAGTATAATGCAGTTTTCCACCCTGAATGGACTGACATGCAGCAGTTTACTATCCGACTCCAGCTTTTGTTTTATTGCTAGGAAGTCAAGTTTAATAGTTTACCTGTCAAGTACAATACACCCACACAATCTTCTATTCTGAGACATATCGTTTTTGCTGGAAGCCGATGAATTCACACATAAGCTACTGATAAATAAACACTTTCTAAAATAAGCCATTTCAAAACTGTTTTACAAATACAATAAGGTTGGTGTAATATGCTTCTGATGTTGTTTTTGCAATTCAATTCTACAAGGTCTGAATCAAAAATATAAATCGAAAGCCAGCGAAAATACATACAAGCTATGTTTTTATATGTCACCTATATAAATAAAGAACACAGTGCATTGCTTGGGTATGGCATGTGACTGCATGTGATGCACTAATGCATCTAATTTTCTGGGAGACTGTGACAGAGACAAAATGCTTCTTGGTGACAAATCTCCCTCCCGACCTGTGAGGGCGCTGTGTAAAGGGAACAGAGTGCCCTGGACTGGATGGCCTGACAATTCATTCCCAGGGTTAAGTGGAAGTCGGCCATCTAGAAAGGGAGCGGAGCTACGGTACACTAAATCATTGACCCGGAAGGGAAACAATGTGGCAGCCGCGGATTGGAGGACCGGTTGCAATCGTTAACCAAGGGGGTGTGGTGTGATTGTCGGTATATAAGGGGACGTAGCGAGGTGATCTGTTCCTTTGTTATGGTTAACACTAAACCAGAAGGAGACCCGTATTGTAATTGTGAGTGTTTTGTTTGTTTTGTTGTGTCTAAAAACTGTTTGTTTGTTGTTATTAGACGGCTAACACGATCCGGCGCTTTTGCTAAAGACAAGCACCAAACCCCGGACAACACTGCACTTGTGTCACGATTAACTGTATTTGCACCACGAGCACTATAGCACTCTCTGTGGACTTGTGATCGTGTTTGTGTTATTTGTGGGGGTTTAAATACCGGGACTATTATTTCGGGACTGAACCCATGGATTAAACAGAGCAATACACCACGCTGTGTATTGCCTGTTATCATTATTGTTTACTGTTATCATCAGACTTTGGATTACAAATAAATAAACCATCATTCCACCAGTACTTTGTTGTTTGTTCTTGTCTTGAGCACTGCATCACCCCTACACCTGCGCACTGGAAACCACTTTGCCACAGAGACAAATGGGCAGTACAACACATTCAAACCTTCAGCCCAACCCCCATGTGCATAGCACATTTTACAAATAAGATGCTTTTTCAAAAGGTGATATATAATCAGTGCTTAAATTGCAACAATGCTGTAAGCCCTTTACTACCCTGAAGTAATGCATTCTATCATGGAGAAAATTAGAAGCTATTAAATTCTAATACCTTTTGAAAATAGGGTCTTTCAATGTATGTATCACACCATTTACTCAATATGTTACATGTATGGTAATGTCTTATCTAGAAACTGTGGTTTGTTTTAAAATGATACATGACTCATGCACGGAAAATAAGCAACTGAAAAAATCCTACCACAAGCACAAACCAAATGAGAAAAATAAAAATATTAAAACAAACAAACCATATGGGGTCCAGAAGGGCACCCTACCATTCAGTACAGCTGAATGCTTACATTTTTATTCTCCTTGTATTCTACATCTTGCTTGATCCTCAGCTACTTACAAGGCATTTCTCCAAAAACAAAATACCAAATTCTGTGCCTCAGCTGTGCAAGCTTTTTTTGGTCTTCTGACCAAAATGGTTGCAGCTTTGTTTTTGTATTCAGCAGTCAGGAAGGGGGTTCTCATTCTTGTTGCCAATGTGAAGCATATAACCAAACATAAAAGATCCAGCAAAGGCACTCACACCACCACACAGACTACTATGCAGACTGTATATTTCAGAATACTTGCTATTGTCGGTTCATGGGGTTGGTAATTAACCTTATGACTTACAAGTGCGGCATCTAAAATAGGCCTCCACCTGGCTTATCCAACCATAATTGTTTATCTCCTTTGGTGAGCGTGTAAACAAAGAGAAGAACCAGCAAAGCCACTCTCACTATAACACAGACTACTATGCATTACTGTGTGTTTGAGAATAATTGCTTTTGTCAGCTCATGGGGTTGGTAATTAACATTATGACTGCCACACAAATATAATGTTTGTGTTCCTGCTGTGCCAGTCTTGCTATTCAGTACTCTAGCCAATAAACTTGCCTGCACCAGGAAGAAAATACATTAGCTTCCACACTGATGTGTGTTATACTTCAATACTTGACCAAAAAAAAAGTTATATAGTCACTGATGTTACAGAACGGAAAAAATGCCATCCCACCATCAAATGCACACAGTCGCCAATACAATCTCTCTTCCAGTAAACTGCATCTGGCTTTGTGAGAACCCCATCTGTATGCGTGAGGTAAGTGAGAATCATCTTGGTGCTAGAGGGAGACAGAGACGACAGATATCCAGTCAAGTGTACTGCTTGACGCAGATGCACAGAAGTGTAAAATGAAAGCCAGCCCTTCCAAAGGGAATGACCTTCACTACTGTACCTAAGCCAACCATGGAGAATTGTCATTGCTCAGCTGATAAATTTGTGTTGGGGGGAAGACATATCACTTTTCAGGAGCGGCTCATTGATTGCAAATAACTTCATCTGTTGTATGTCAGAGCCAGTTTCATTGAGAGTAAAGTGTCCCAAATGACAAATCTAGTTCAGGGTTTGGGAGCTCAGCTGTTGGCTGTTTTGCTTTTTTTCTTATTGTCCTGTAAGGCTAATAGCAAATCCCAGCACAGTCTAATGATAATACATAGTCTGTCAGCTAAATTCCTTAACTCTGATGCTGAAAATAAGTCTTGTGAGTCAGAAGTCTAACAATACAGGAGTGCATTACAATTAAGGTGAAGAAATACATATTATAAATTAAATTCTGGAAGTAATGGATGTAGTTTTAAAAGGCCAAACAGCTTTTTAAAGAATGGCAATCACGTTTCAGCTGCAGGCAGACAGTATTGTAATTTAAACTGTTAAACACTATAAATACCACTGGAATTAGACTATTTATATTTTATAATTTTTGGTTTTGGTGGTGTAAACGGTACATCTGTGATTCCACATACTCAATAAGTTCCCGCTTCAGTGCATGGCTACATTATTATTACCAAAAAATGGTATGGACCTTTGGTACCACAGTGGTAATATTTTTTTCATAAGCGTAGTATTAGCCCTTTGCAGTCCATTTATTAATTGTGCGTCAGGCTCGCCAGGTCTAATTTATTTTCACACGCGCAGTTAATTTTAGACGCGCTGTTTAAAAGTATTTTTTTTCCACAGTCAAACGGGTTTAAATGGCCCTGCATATCAACAAAGCACTCACTAGGCATCTCCAGCCCCGCCCCACCCTTTCGTTCGCTATCGCTTTCACATATGCTAGCAAATAAATAATAATAATAATAATAGTCGTACATACCGATCAATCATCTCCTGATGACTCGTTTTATCAGCAAACTCCTCAATAATGCAATCCAAGTCATTATTTTATTACTATAACATCTCGAAAAAGCTCTGCAAATGTCCGTGATAGTCTCTGTGCGCTGATACAGTAACACCCAGCTTGTTTCCTTATGACCGCCCCTATCTGATGCCAGGGGAAAGTATGACTATTCATGAGATACGCCTTTTTTTTTTATCGGCTTGTCTCGGCTCCTTTCGCTCCCACTCGGCCATTGAATGTTTTTCTCTGCTTTTTCCGGAGAAAAAACAACTTTTTGCGTTTTTGCGTTTTTGGATGATGTCGGACAGGGTCCGACAAAGGACCTGATAGGAATAATTGCAATGTCGGACCCAGTCCGACAATGGACCGCAAAGGGTTAGTAGAACCTCGGTGTATTTTGGGGGGCTGGAGCTGGGGTTCCTCCCACGTGTCATCCCGCTGAAATACCTGTCAGTCACACCATTTAAACTGCAGCCAGCTTCCTAATTCTTGTCTTGCTTTTCAGTTTGTGGTTACCATGCAGACTTGCAGACCCAATCCTAAAACAAAAAACTTTGTTTTCAATCTGTTTAAAATGACTACTCACCCGAGGCAGCTTTCATTTCCACCTGACTCAGATGAAGATTTTTGTCTTCCTTCAACAAATAATCCACCGGAAAAACTCAAAGAAATCCACCCGTCCTGCTTCTCCTCCATCTGACAATGCTGCCGAAGAGTTCCATCAAGCCTCCCCCAATCCTGCTGCTTCAGCCTCTGCTTATCTAACTGTGCCTGCTGCCATTCCTCTTCGCTGCTCTAAACACATTAAACCTCAGGATGATTCTCCAGCGCAACTTTTTTACAAGGATTGGCCCATCAACAAACTCGTGAAAGCTCTTTCAAAAAAGGATTGCCCATTGAAGCAGGGAGTGATCAGGCAGCTTTATTTGTTTCATATTGCAATTCCATATTGGCCGAGCCTGTTTTTCCCCCTCAAAAGTCACAGTAGAGATCCAAACTTGTCAGCTCACGCTCCGCTCCTGCAAGCTTCACTTGCCTCTGATCCAGCGACTACAACCCCTCAGTTTTCAATTTCATCTGACCCTTCCTCTGATTTGCATTATCAGATTTTTAACAAGCAACTCATTCATCCTCTCCACCTCAATTTCTACAGCATCTGATCGCCTGGATTCGCTAGATAGCAGGGTCACTCGCTTGGTACCGGAAGCCATTACATCCTCATCAGTGGCAACAGCAACAGCACTCGTCTCTCCCGCTGCTTCAGCCACGCCCACACCTACTTTCGAGTTGCCAGCCTTCACTCTAGCGACCGTTCAGGAACCTCCTCTGCTTCAGTTGTTCATTGCCACTCTCTCTCTCCTCAACTGAGATGCAATATTATTGAAGGTAAAGACGTTAATTTGGTTTCTATTCTTATTGCAACCTCTGGATCACAGGGTAGTTGACTGTGGAGATCTGTCTGTTACTCTAAAATCTCAGGATCCTCGGCTGTGTAAAAAACTTTGTGCTTGCATTTTCTGTTTTTCGCGATTTCCTTTGTGAAGTTTATGCTCACCGATGACAAGAACTGAACTCATATTTATTTAACATTGTTGCTCTCTCGGTCTGATATGGTGGTACCATTTTTTATGGGTATCATCTTTAATAGATTCTTCAGTGATCTCCGTGTTAATGCCTGCAGAGTTTGTGCTTCCACCGCCCATTCTACCTCTCTGTGTCCAAAAGCAGCCTCCTCTTCAGCCTCAAATTATTCTTCCCCTGCTCGCGACAGCACTCGTATTTTTAGGAATCATACATCTGCAGTTTCTCCTATTCATTCTTCAGCACCGCCTGCTTTTTCAACAAGCAAAGATTCTCATGGAAGACCCATCAAATATTCCGGTGGCAGATAGGTGTGCAATCATTTCAATTCCTCATTCTGTATTTCCAAAGAATGCCAAAGAATTTTTTTTTACATATGTGCAGTTTCTGTGGCGATGCTCATTCACATTCCATCTGCCCTCTTTCATCTAAATGACATTCATCATTACTAATCGCCTCTACCCCCATCAACATCCCAGCTCTATCAGATGCTCTTGAATATCACCCTGATCGTTTTTTTGTTAATTATCTAATTTCTGACCTTACTGATGGATTTTATACTGATTTTAAATCCATCCCTTCTTCCTCTATTACTTGTAAAAACCTCCAGTCTGCTATAAAAGGAACCAGAAGTCGCCGATTCTCTCATCAATTCCAAGATCTCAAAGGAATTCACGGAGGGCCCATTTTCAGCCCCTCCCTTCCCTCAATTCTGCATCAATCCAATTGGAGTAGCTCCAAGGAAAATGTCAGGCAAGAAGCGCCTCATCATTGACCCCATTGCAACCCGCGGCTCTTCTGTTAGCAGCATTAATTCATTCATTCCCTCGGATCAGTTTTCTCTTCATTACATCACCATATCTGTTGCTATTCAATCCATCAAAATACCTGGACCGGGTTCCTGGTTAGCAAAAGCAGACATTTCTGACGCCTTCAAAGTCATGCCTATACTCCCTTCTCTCCATCATATTTTTGGTATCTGTTGGAAGGGGCAATTTTATTTTGCTAATAAACTAACTTTTGTATGCTGCAGCAGTCCTAAGTTCTTTGATTCACTCAGAAGCCCTCTGCTGGATTCTATTCAATATTAATCGCATCCCCTTCCTGCTGCACTTTCTCCTTATATCTCCTCCATCAGCCCCTCCAGCTGAAGCATGCTAGAACTCAGGTCTCTCTTCTCAGCAGTCAGCATCCCCCTCTCAGAGGAGAAAATCATCGGTCCAGTTCACTCTCTGGGAATAACTTTGGATACTATCCGATTTGAAGCCCAACTGCCTTCAGATAAACTGGAATGTATTTGATCTCTCATTCAGTCTTTTGAGATCAAACATTCCATTTCTAAATGGAACCTTCTTTCACTCCTGGGACATTTAAATTTTGCAATTCGCATCATTCCTCAAGCCAAAGCCCGGTAAGACATTAGGATGTGGTCCTCTCTCCTACAGCACTGGAATGGCCTTTCTCTGTTTTACGATGACTTCATTTCTGCACCCCACGACCTCTCACTCCATACGGATGCTGCTTCTATCGGTTTTGGTGGAGTGTTTCTTAATCAATGGTCCTCAGATGTCTGTCCTGCAGAAATCGAAAATCCTCAGCCAGACTTGAGATCGCTCAATTTAGACGTCTGGCTCCCTCAGCTAAACCTTTCCCTCTGCCCATTCCTCCATTCAGTAAACTGGTTTTCAACAAAATTCATACATTTGCAATCTTCTGTCTTCAGCTCAAGATTATACAACGATGCCCTTGCTCCTTCTACCCACTCCTCTTATTCAACCAGCTGGTACACTTTCACAACATTCTGCAAGCAACATCACATCTTCCCTTCTCCCTTCAACCAGGATTTCATTATTTATTTTCTTGTTCATGCAACAGGCAAGCCACATCTCTCCCTGGCAACAATCAAATCTTATCTAGCTGGAATTCAATATCATTATCACCTATCGTGCATTTTCTGTCCTCCTCTCTCATCTATCCCTGCTGATCGGCTTCTTCTACTCATCTTTCCTCACTTATTTCTAAAGCAGGTCTTCCTCCCCAATTGTATTCCCCCCATTCATTCCGTAGAGGTGCAGCAACATCAGCAGCCAAAGTTAAAATCAACCAGTCCTTCATTTAAAAAATGGGGCTTTAGTCTTCCTCTGCAACGGAATCTTACATTCGCTCTTCTCTCCTTTATATTATTTCCACTTAAAGTATTGCTAGCATGCCCGGGGTGGGGGCCATCTCTCCGCCGGGACCACCAGAAATTTCCTCCCATAAAAAAAGTTGCTTTTCCTCTCCGCCGAGTGGTTAGATTAGTTTTAATTAAAAAAAATAATTATTATAATTAATCACTATAATTTCTATAACAATTTTCTCTCTTCTTTGCATTGATGATGTAGTTGCGAAGAGCTGTGGGTCCTCTTGAGGGCAAGTGAAGCTCACTTCCCAACCTTAGATGCAGAGAAAGTCATCTTGCCCTCTGAGAGGAAGGTTCCCGCTGGTCAGAGTGGACCCCCAGCCAAAAACATTAACTACATTTTGTTTCCCCCTGGCCCTCTTTATGTGTTATTTATTCTCTTTTCTAGCGCTTTTGTTCTCCTTGCTCTCCATGTGCTTGGAGCATCAACCGAGTCTGACCTCTTTCAATTAGACGTCTCAGTAAGCCAAGGAGACCTTATTTCGTGCTCTGTCCTTCCTTAGTTTCCACTTGGGGGAAGTTCCTCGCTTCCTGGCCTTGGAGGTCAATCGGTTCGGCCTCACCTCAGCGATTCTCTGAGTAGTCAAGGGGAAACCCCTATTCTGTTGCTAAAGTCACAAACACTTAGTCTTTATTCAAATACTCCCTTTACGCAGGCCTCGCTCCTGCCTCGTGAAATAGTAGGAATTAAAACACAAATGTAATTATCATAACAATAGAAAAGCAGGAACAACAAAGAAAAAAAGATAGTAACACTGAAAGAACTGAGGCATCACAGAGAAAGAGAAACAGTGGGATTTAGGAAAGAGAACCTTTAAGCCCTAGTCCACACTTCATGATATATTTTTTAAATCTTAACAAACTTGTCATTTCTTTTAGAAAAAACTTTAGCAAATTTTAGTATTGACAAACTATTGTTTAGAATGTATACTGTAGGTATTCAAAATCACAAAAGAGTCAAACTTTCTGAGATTCAAAAACCCGGACCTAGGCACAATATAAAGCTATAATGCAAAAGCCATCTTTCCATTAAGGTAATCATTATTCAAGGTGGTAAAAACATTACACCTGCTCAAAACTTGACTCCTGAACTAAACGTTGAAGGCCATGGTTAAGTATACTGATATATCATAATAAATTGATTAAATGAATGGTGTATTTGAACACCTTTTCTACAATCACTGCATTCATTTTTTATTGCAAATTCCAACAATGCACTAAAGCTGGTTTTCAACCCACGAGTACAGTAGGTGTTACAATTTGATAAGAAATAAGAGCCCAGTAAAACTGTTCAAGAAATAATCTTCTTATTGAATAGCATACACAAACGTCTGAGTATGATAGCTTATTTGTAGGGGTGAAATTCTGCTGGCACTCAGTACCGGTTGCCGATACTGGGACTCTTTTTTATCTGCTTTTCATTCAACATGCATGCATTCCATTCACTCAGTTCACTAGTGTTCTGTTAGAAAGCAGTCTCATCACAGAAACTAAACAATCATTAAAATATTTTCAAAATGAACCGATGGCAATGGATGATCTATTTATCTTCATTCTTGGCAGCAACATCATGAGGTGAAGTTATTTGGCAGCTTTGCTGCCAATCATTATGAAACCAATCGGTCAGTCTCATCTGCCTCTGGATTTATATGATTGGTCAATAACGTTGTCAAAATAATGTGCTGGTACCCTCCCCTGATATTGACTACTAATTCTTTAAGAAATGGAAAGTAAAAGGCGGTTGTTCATTCAACAAATGACATCTGAAGTAAGTTTACTGTTATGAAATGTTTAATTTAGTCTCCTGATTTAATATATATTATTTTCTTTTAAACCTTCAAAACAATGAATATGACTGAATTTGTGAAATATAGCTGTTTTCTAGGGCATGTGAAATAAAATCTATTTAAAAGTAAAGTATCTGTATCAAAGCATTCTGGGAACCGCTCTACAGATGAAAATGATATATCATTATTTTCTTAATGTACACGATGAAACTAAGTTACTATGTTTTTGAATGTTACACCCATGAAGATAAAAATTGAAGTCATGCTTGTGTCTACGCTAGCTACATAAAGTTTTGTTGTGTTAAATTAAACTCTTCATTAATCCAGTTGGTTAATGATTCAGAAGTTGATTAACCATTCCATGAGAGAAAAAATGCCAGTTATGGTAATTAATTATACAATAAAAGTCTAGCTGGAACTTTATTTACGAGTGTGAAATATTTGTTATTTAATTACGAGCAGTTGTTAAACAACAACAGTAATCACTATTATTGATCTTAATGTATTATTGGTCAAATCTTTATTTCACTTCTCCAACACACCCACTGCTTTCCCTTTCTCTTCTTAATGAACTAAACATGTTGCATTTAAAAAATGGTTGTATGCTGATTCATAACGTAGAGTGGTAAAGTGTTCATTTAAGTATTTGCCCTGCTGACTAGCAAATCAGTTTTAAAACATTATCCTGAAAGTGTGTGGCGATGATGATCGCGCCATAATGAACAATCAATGGAAAAAGATACAGTATGTGTAACACTGACATAATTCCATCACATTTCCTCTTGTTCAGCTTTGAGAAGCCTTTTCAAAAGCAATTTTTTCTGGAGTAGTTCATGGTAATTAATATAGACAGAAACACAACAGAGAAGCATACACAATATATATTACTGTAGGATAAGTATCCAAGGCTATCAATGTAGCATGGCCAGGTCTTTTTGTAGGTGAGTACCCAGGGTCTGGAAAGTATGGAGATGATTTCAGAGAATACTATGGAGATTAAAATGGTCAAGTCAAGTACACCATTTTTTTAATAGTGGAGATATTTTCAGAACTGGTGTCTGACTGGTGCCCTATGCCAGTTATCTTGCAGTTTCTGCAAAAACTGCTCGATGCATTGAAGGTGTATTTAGCGGCCATTTCTGCATGCCATACTCCCGTAGACTCTGTATCTCCGGGTGCGCATTTCTTGGCAACCCGTTTTCTTAAGGGTGCTCGGCGATTACACCCTCCAAGGAGGGTAATTCTTCCCGAATGGAGCCCTGATATTGTACTGGAGGCTCTCACGAAGGCCCCATTTGAGCCCATACACTCCATAGAGTTGAAGTATCTGTCTATGAAGACAGCCTTCCTCTTGGCTATCTCCTCCGCAAAGCGGGTCAGTGAGGTACAGGCGCTGTCGGTGCACAGCTCCTGTATGCGTATTTGGGATGATGGCAGCAGGGTGTCACTACGTATAAACCCTGTTTTCCTCCCTAAGGCCAGGCTTACACTACACGATTTTTTCAATCGGGAGATGCAGCGCCACGCACACGTACCGATTGAGCTACGATTTCTCACTGTAGATCGGGGGATTGCAAGCTACACACACTACATGAGATATCTTGTCGCGGACTGCGCCTATTTTCATTATAGAATCGTAGACATCATTCGGGAGAATCATGGACTCAAGCGAGGAGGCGATCGCTGTTCTCTGTGCATTGTTTTGCACAGAAAAAAAGAAGAAAACGCGGAGAAGATCAATTTGGACGCGCAGTTGGCTTATGTAGATTTTGCTATTAATATTTTTCTCCGATATGAAAACATTAAATACTAGAAAAATATTCTCATAAACAAAAATTATTTTACTTGCTTCCAAACTGGTTTCACTATGACAGTGCACAAGCATGGCTTTAAGAATTCAAGATTCTTTAAAATCCATTTCTGCCTGGAAGTGAGGTCTTTTGCCCCACTCCCACTGTGTGTGACGAGGTTTCGGCAGCTTTCCCTATTGTGTCCGCAGAGAGGATGCTTTTGTTTTGACTTCTGCCACTGACCAAAAATAATTATAAATACATATTACAGTATAATGCTTCATATCTATATAATTGAAAGCATACAGTCATGCATTTTGAATATATAAGTACTACGTGTGTATAATAGGACCGTGGATATTGCTAATTTCATACTCTGCAAATTCCAGCACAATAACTTATACTTCAGGGCCATAGACTGCTGCACAAATATTCAATATTGCGATAAAAAACAAACAAACAAAAACAGTTTATAACATTATAGCAATGTCAATATTTATTTCCTTGACGTCTGAGTCGAGGTGCATCCAAAATAACAAAATCGAATCTCTTCAAAAAGCGCAACACTTGCTCGTAGTACAAAATATTTATTAGATTAAAACATTGGCGTGGGAGATTGGCCGTTAAGAGATTTTCATCAGAATGCCAAATTCTGATGAATAATTTGAAGACTTCTATAAATATTTTGTACTACGAACGAGTGTTGCGCTTTTGAACAGACTCTACAACTTTAATAGTGGCTACTACAAGTTTGTTAAGGTTTAAATATGCAACAACGTAATCTAATTTCTCTCTATTTCACCACACAGACACGCACCCCTCCTCCTCGTATTTGATTAGATTAGCAATACAAACATACAGCAGGGGTTTGAAAGGGATATTGAGTGACTGTAGAAATGAATTGCAATGAGAGCACACACTGCACACACAGTATCTGCTTCAGCATTAACAAGTTATAACAATTATTTACTTAGGTACCTGAAGTTCCAGAGCAATTTCCCTCCATCTTTGCTCCTTCAATGAGCGATCATGATAAGAAATGTCACTTATGTCAAAGAGACACGGGTGTTCCTGCCACATCTCCACTATCCTTTCCTCTATTTTGAAGTTCCACACCTCGTGGCACAACCTTTCTCTTCGTCTTCATTGCTGCTAGCTTGTCATATTGGCTACTGGCAGCATTCATCAAGAAATCGGCCCATAGCCTCTGACACATTTCACGAATTGCTTTGTCGGGGACTAAAGTTTTCTGACATGTTAGAAATTTGTCGGGACGTCGTAAGAGCGTTGGGAGATCGCAGACGTCGTTATCGGGGCATCATAGACCCTCTCACACTTATCAACCGTTTTGTCCCCGACAACCTAATTTTGTCCCAGATTTTAAGAAATTAGTCGCCGACTCCTCAGCTCGTCGGCGATCAGCAAAAATCGTGTAGTGTAAGCCCGGCTTAAGGTGATCACAGCCTTCCACATTAACCAGTCTGTGGAATTGGAGTCTTTTCATCCACTCCGTTCTCTTCAGAGGAGGATAGGAGATTGAACTTCCTCTGCCTGGTGCACCATGGATAGGACAAGAGCTCTGCGTCATTCTAACCAGCTTTTTGTCTGTCACGGGATACAGACCCTAGGACAGCCCCTCTCGAAGCAGCGACTGTCACACTGGATTGTGGACACAGTCTCAACTGTGTATGATAGTGCCGGCTTGCCCCCACCTGGGAGGGTAGCTGTGCAGTCTACCAGAGGGTTGGCTACATCTTGGGTCCTCTTCAGAGGGGCCTCGCTGTCTGATATCTGTACTGCGGCTAGCTGGGCTACACCGCATACTTTCTCCAGGTTCTATTGCCTTCATTAGGCATGAGGGTCCTTGAGGTTGCACGCTCGCACCGCTAACCTTGGGTAATGCGGTTCTGATGTGCCCCTCATATGCTGCCGTTCCTTCTCCCTCGCGATGGCTCTGGTATACTTTCCCATAAGTAATAGGGCGCAAAAGGAAAACACTTAATGAATATTGTGCACATTGTTTTGGTGGTCGTCTTCGATGGAAAGGGAACATTAGGTTACTTACCGTAAAGCTGGTTCCCTGAAAGAGAAGACGACCAACAACCAGCAAGGTCGCATCGGTTGCCCTCATGGGTTCAATGCAAAAGAGAACATGGCGGATAGGTAGGATCGAGAACATGACCCCAGGAAGGGGCCAATCGGCAGCTCTGATATAAAGAGCTCAGTGAATACCTAAGTAATGTTTTGGTGGTCGTCTTCTCTTTCAGGGAACCGGGGTTACGGTAAGTAACCTAACATTTTCAAGGTTTGCCTTTAATCAATTGCCTTTGCAGTAAAATAAGTATTGATGGAAAGGGGCACATAAGAATTGGCTCAACTTTACTTGAATACGTTTTGAATTACTTCATCTATGTAATAAAGTAATAAAAAGAAAAGGTTTATACAGAGCCTAATCTCAAGCACCAAAAAGCGAGAAGAGTCATGGGGTTTACTATCTTTCCTTTAGAGAGGCCCCTCCAAATGATGTTTTCCAAGAGTTTGGTAAGACCTATTTTAGAGTATAACTGTGTTGTCTAAGACCCATTTCAATACTAAGCTGTCGGTGTACTAAGATGGGCCTGTCGCAGCACAAACAAATCACAATTTGCATTTATGTTGTGACAATTTGCATTTATGTTGCAAAGTAAGCATTTTGTCGTATGCACTAAGAGAAAATATATTTATGAAGAGAGCCGTTATAAACATTTTTTGTGTCTTCTTAGCGGGCCCTCTAGCATTATACACTGCGAGAGTCGTCCGACATTGTCCAAATAAATAGTGGAAGTTGAGTTATGGTTTGCTGCAGCAGAGGGTGCCTGAAGGATAACGTGCAAGGGTGATATACATGCAAGGGTGCAAGAATCAAAATAGCATTGCTTTTGTTAAATGTAAATGTCATCTGTACAATGCATTCTGTTCCGTCTTCATTTTACCTATTTTAATACTGTTATATATATAAAAAATGAAAGGCAGTTTAATCCCATAAGATTCTATAGTAGGGCCCCCACCTTCACCCCTAAAAAGATTTTCATAATCATACAGTAGCCCCTCGCTAAACTGGACACGTTGGTCTGACATAAGGAGGTGTCGGGTTTAAAAACAATACAATAAAATCGCACACACATACATTTATAGCATTCAATGCATTTTAAATGTAAATTATTGCGCTGAAATAACATTAACTTGTTTTAGGTAGACTGCACATTACATTATGTAAGAATATAAACCTTTTAAGGACCTTTAAGGATACTAAAGTGGGCTTCTAGGACCACGATCGTGTAAACACGATAAAAAAGCACTTTGTTTTGATGATTTACAGGGCCACCGTATTTTGCAGTAGTCTTGAAACACATATCAATGGACAGGGGAGAGACTGACGTTTTGCGTGCACGTTACTGAGTGCTTTGTACACCTGCTGTATTCACTAACCAGTGGCAGGCAACCAAACGTATGGAAAAAAGCGTGTGGAAAAAGTACAGCATTTGAGTCATTTAAATATAATGAATAATCTTAATGTGTGGAAATGTATGCAAATTACATCACAAAACACAGTGAGGGAGGTATTTGATATGCAAACCATATTCACTTAAGGGCGCTAACTTTACTAGGTGCCTCAGCATGTGTTAAGAGTACCGCTTATTGAAACCAGGCGGTGTCACAGAACCAGCAGAAGAGCTGCACAGGAGAGCGAGAAGTCAGGGCTGAGTCAGAGTTACTAGGGCTGTGTGAGGAGGAGGTAATAATTAGATACAGATTGAGCACAGATCATACTAGCCTTATATGTAGGGCCCTGGAAAATTCACAATATCATGAATTTCACAGAAATCATGTATTTGACTGCCTACTGTGAAAAATATGCATTTTATTTTCTTTACACTGTGTCAATGCTGTGCATTTGGTTACTACAGCAATGGAGTCAAACAAATACCGGCTGATTGATGAATTCCTCATACTGTACAGACGTAACATGCGAGTCAGAGACGGGAAGTTTAAATTGGTTGTTGAAATGTTGATTTATTAGCTTGCAGTGTATGATTAACATAAAAAATGCAGACAGCTGACTAATCAAAAAAAGCTAAATTCATTTCAAGATTGTGTTCGGAGCTACGAAAAGGGAATGTTGATGCAGACGGTGGGATTCTGTTTTGCTCAACTTGTAATCTTGAACCTACTGCTTACTTAGTAGATACACTGCGTCTTGACTCTTGACCACTAGGTCAGGATATCATTAAGACGCTTGTGAAGAATGACATTGATTTCATCTTTGTGTCTGCCTTTGTAATAGACAACGTAACAGTGGAAGAAATACTAACTGTTCATATCTATGCTTAGTGGTATATGATTTTTTAATTATTATTATTTTAGGTTAGGTTAGGTTTATAGGCTCCAGTGGCATATATGATGTTATATCATGTACTAATAATTTGACGGCATCTGTGGTTTTAAAACTTTATAAAAAAATATTTATGTTTTTATAAAGAAACACAAAAGCTTCGGTTTTGTCATTTCAGGTTTGCAGTTAATGTTTCCCCCGTGTTTAATATTCTGGGAATAAAGGCAGCAAAATAGTCTATGGTAATTACACAGTCATTGTAATTAATGTGTCAACATACGTTTTAAAGGTTTACAAAACTTGAAAATGTTGCTGAATATGTCATTCAAGATTTTTTAAAAAAAGGTCTGCTTGTTACTTTTTTTTGCAGCCAACACAGACCATTTTAACGACTCTTGTTTCCAGCAAAAGTTTGTTTCATTTTTAAAGATTGTTTCAATGGCGACTCGAGTTCCAATGTTACAATGTACTTGTACATCCTCAGACAGTCCGGGATATATGAAGATTACGAGGCAGGTGTATATGCAACACTTTGGGCTATGTTAATATATTTATATAATCACCATGTACTTGTGATATTGATATAATTGCCTGCCGTACGAACTAATGCATCTGTTACCTGATGCAGGACACGGGACATGGCTGGCTAGCTGACCCCAAATCTGTCTCCTTCAGCTCTTTGAAAGGACCCTGTTGCATAAAATCCCAAGGCCATTAATATTTTCATATGCATAGGTAATGCGTGGCTTCTGGCTGACAGGCTTTCAAAGTCATTTCTTGCACAAATCTAATATTGCTGCCCGATCTAATCTGAACCGTTGCATGATGTCTTTGTCAGGCAGGTTGAATAAATTTATGCATGGCCTATAAATACTAGATCTCAAATGTTGTCTGTCATTTTGTTGTTGTTCACAGTGCAGTGCTGTGGGCTCCTGGTGCAAAGGACAATGCCAGCAACAGCGACAGCATTACCCATACATGCTACAACACCAGCGCTCAAATCCATGTTTACAATGACAATATGCCAGTTCCTATGATGAACGCTAGGCTAATAGGCCTTTAGGGCAGACCAGACCTGTCGATAAACTTTGACGGAAAAAAAGTTTCCTTAAACTTCTTACTTTCCTTACTTTTGTGTATCAAATGAGCAGTTAATGAGGAGATAACAAGCCACACACTCCGAATTGTGTCAATCAGCAGTGTTGTGAATTCCTCACTTTCAGTCTTAACATTTGCATCATGCTTAAGCCATGTTGCACATGCATTTGTTCATGCTTAAACCACAATTTATTATTGCCAGCTCATGATTGGTACAATACATTGTTGTACATCTCAGCTGGAAACAATCATGGAGTACAATGGTACCATGGTTTAGAAAAGTTTTGTTTTGTAAACTGACTTAAAAACTGCTGTGAATTATTTGGTAAATGATATGATGTGTACAGCCATTATAGAGGAGCTTGTTAAAGAGTAAGTAGCGGGGTTCCAAAAAATATAGTGTTACACGTCCCCACGTGTTGCTACAACTGTTTAAATAATGTAATGTAACTGTTTAATAATGTCATTTTTCCTTTCATTGTTAACATCCTGATAACTTTTTACACTATAACTTTAAAGTCTGTTTCAAAGCTCATTTTAAAATGCCCGCTGGGGTTTGAGATCTGTCCTTTAAATCACTGCAGGAAGAGCGTTTAAAAAAAATTGCTCTGGCTTTTCTGTTCCGTACCACATCATGGATCGTTATTACTGTGTTACCTGTTTGACAATGTGGGCAATAATCCTTACACTATCAGTGCACTAGAGTGGACATTTTGAAAAGAGCTTTGAAACAGACTTTTGCGTTATAAGTGTAAAAAGTTGTCAGGACGTTAACAATGAAAAGATAAATGACAGGTACGTTATTTAAATAGTTGTATCAACATTTGTGGACGTATAACGCTATATTTTTCAGAAATCTGCTACTTACTCTTTAAGTAAGCATTGCAACTGCTCAGATCTTGCACTGGATCAGATGTCTTTCTGGCTGAAAGAGACATACTCATTACGTGGGAGTTCTTGCAACAAAAAAACCATCTAACAGTAGCAATTACACTAAGATACTGTTTTCATTAGTTCTCAATAGCTAATGTTTATAACACAATATAAATGTTGTTGTATTTTGACTGTACAGTTTTGCTGCATTTGGCTGCTTCTGTTTAAGACTACACATTTCCCCTGCAGTCTTTTCAAACCCAATAAAAACCTTAAATAGGATAATTCAAGCTCAATGAGCTATGTACTAGTATGTCTCAAGAGTCATCAATTGGACAGCTCTGTTGGACAATGATAACTAGATGACAATAACAATAATTTTAAAAAGATAAAAGATCAGTACAAAACATAAATGATGTTTTTTAAGCAATTTATACTTTAGCTTTCATGACAGTTTATGTATTAGTTGTGATTAACTGACTTTTAGAAATATATTGAAACACAAAGCCAAAATAAACAGGTTGCGCTTCCTCTTCTAAAATAAAGTCTATAGGTTGCTGCATCTTGATATAACATTTTAGTACAAAAACAAATGACTTTCTTTGTCTATGGAAAAGAAAATCACATCATAGAAACAAACCACTTATAGATGGAGACTAAGCAACTAAAACAAAATTGTCTCCTAACCTTCACTACCGAAGCAAGAAAGGTGAATAATGAGAGGTGTATTCCCCAGTGCTTGACATGGTGACTGACGTGCCATTAGTAATGCTGACAAAAATAGACTGAAAAGGTCAGTTTTCCCTCTGTTCTAACAGGAAATGGCATTTAAACATGGCCTTTAAATGTATATGATATAAAAATTCAGATCCCTAACTTAATGCAAAGCAATGAGTCTGATCAAAAAGGGTTCAGCTAGGTCGTTAGAAACTCAAATACATGTCTATTTCCTCTGCTCCAAGTCTTTGTTTTCCATCTCATTTCAGGATAGGTGAAATAAAACATGGATAGGCTCGAATCCGTTAGGATCCCAAGTGTAAAAGGTTAGATCTGGGTCATTCAACCATTCTGATTCAATTTGATGTCCTCTTTATGGAAAAAAAATGTTATGCTTGAATATATATATATATATATATATATATATATATATATATATATATATATATATATATATATATATATATATTTTTTTTTTTTTTTGCCAAAACAAGGGTTTTTGAATAGAGCAGTATTCATTTTTCATGACACTATGATTTGTAAATATTATAATGTTGGACTGGCTCGGGCCTCCAGGATTTAAGATTTCAGGTTTGTAACTCACTGTGAACAAAAAGCCTCTTTTAAGGAGTTGGTTTGCATAAAAGAAAAGCATAGGTTGCTTCCGAAGACCAGGAAGAAATTTTGTGGAAAATGGGAATTCTCGGATCTGATACACCTGAAAACCTGCTGAATACTCTAGTTTATCTATTTGGCATACATTTTGCTATGAGGGCCGGGCAAGAGCATCGTAATCTAAGAGTTGGAGTTAGTAGTCAGCTTCAGTTGGGCAAGGACTCATTTGGACATAAGGATGTTTTTCTTTATGTATTTGTATATATATATATATATATATATATATATATATATATATATATATATATATAGTACTGTGCAAAAGTTTTAGGCAGGTGTGAAAAAATGCTGTAAAGTAAGAATGCTTTCAAAAATAGACATGTTAATAGATTATATTTATCAATTAACTAAATGCAAAGTGAGTGAACAGAAGAAAAATCTACATCAAATCAATATTTGGTGTGACCACCCTTTGCCTTCAAAACAGCATCAATTCTTCTAGGTACACTTGCACAAAGTCAGGGATTTTGTAGGCATATAGTCAGGTGTATGATTAAACAATTATACCAAACAGGTGCTAATGATCATCAATTCAATATGTAGGTTGAAACACAATCATTAACTGAAACAGAAACAGCTGTGTAGGAGGAATAAAACTGGGTGAGGAACAGCCAAACTCAGCTAACAAGGTGAGGTTGCTGAAGACAGTTTACTGTCAAAAGTCATACACCATGGCAAGACTGAGCACAGCAACAAGACACAAGGTAGTTATACTGCATCAGCAAGGTCTCTCCCAGGCAGAAATTTCAAGGCAGACAGGGGTTTCCAGATGTGCTGTCCAAGCTCTTTGAAGAAGCACAAAGAAACGGGCAACGTTGAGGACCGTAGACGCAGTGGTCGGCCAAGGAAACTTACTGCAGCAAATGAAAGACACATCATGCTTACTTCCCTTCGCAATCGGAAGATGTCCAGCAGTGCCATCAGCTCAGAATTGGCAGAAAACAGTGGGACCCTGGTACACCCATCTACTGTCCGTAGAAGTCTGGTCAGAAGTGGCCTTCATGGAAGACTTGCGCCAAAAGCCATACCTCCGACGTGGAAACAAGGCCAAGCGACTCAACTATGCACGAAAACACAGGAACTGGGGTGCAGAAAAATGGCAGCAGGTGCTCTGGACTGATGAGTCAAATTTGAAATATTTGGCTGTAGCAGAAGGCAGTTTGTTCGCCAAGGGCTGGAGAGCGGTACACGAATGAGTGTCTGCAGGCAACAGTGAAGCATGGTGGAGGTTCCTTGCAAGTTTGGGGCTGCATTTCTGCAAATGGAGTTGGGGATTTGGTCAGAATTAATGGTCTCCTCAATGCTGAGAAGTACAGGCAGATACTTATCCATCATGCAATACCATCAGGGGGCATCTGATTGGCCCCAAATTTATTCTGCAGCATGACAACGACCCCAAACATACAGCGAAAGTCATTAAGAACTATCTTCAGCGTAAAGAAGAACAAGGAGTCCTGGAAGTGATGGTATGGCCCCAACAGAGCCCTGATCTCAACATCATCGAGTCTGTCTGGGATTACATGAAGAGAGAGAAGCAACTGAGGTTGCCTAAATCCACAGAAGAACTGTGGTTTGTTCTCCAAGATGTTTGGGCCAAACTACCTGCCGAGTTCCTTCAAAAACTGTGTGCAAGTGTACCTAGAAGAATTGATGCTTGATGCTGTTTTGAAGGCAAGGGTGGTCACACCAAATATGGATTTGATTTAGATTTTTCTTCTGTTCACTCACTTTGCATTTAGTTAATTGATAAATATAATCTATTAACATGTCTATTTTTGAAAGCATTCTTACTTTACAGCATTTTTTCACACCTGCCTAAAACTTTTGCACAGTACTGTATATATATATAATCTCAATTTACAGATTTTAAGATGGGAAGTGTGAAGCCTTTGTGTACTGTCAAATTAAATCAATGGTATAGCAACCGACCAGTTGGCGTTAATCAATTGAGCCGGATTATAGGAGATATGTGTAAACAAGCTGGATTTGAAAGCTTTTATACACATCAGTTTGAGAGCTGCAGCTGCTGCACGTTTGTATAATAAAGGAACAGTTCATTTGTGAAACAACTGGCCATAGATCGAATTCTGTACGTGCATACAAGAGGACAAGCGACAAGTAAAAACATGAGCTTTCTGAAATACTGCAGAGTAAGAAACCAAGAAGTGGATCAGGTTGTCATGATGAGATTACCAATGTTGTGTGTGATAATGAAATTGCTGGTGATCGTGAACCTGTCCAGAAGAAGTGTGAAATAAGAATTAGAATGGGGGATGTTTGTGCGGAAGTGAGTGTAATTTTTTACGCATTGTTAAAAGGCCTATAGTATATTATTTATGTAATTATAATTGTTCTTCAATTTGGTGAAATTGCAAACTATGTTTAAACTGTGTAAAAGTATAGGCTAATTGATTAAATAATTGCTGCTTAATAAAATGTAATTCGCTTTTTTGTTGAATTGTTGTGACTGTGGTTTCGTTTACGAATCAACAGTTTTCTGTGGATTCATCGCTCAAACTTTGGATTTGTTAATCAACAATACATCTGCGCCGCACTCCCCTTCAAAACCACACAGCCACTTAAGTAGGTAATTTAATCCACTGAAAGATCAAAGGGTGACATTACAGAAATGTTTTAAATTTCAATAATGTACCTAAATGGGTATCTGTGCTGTGTGAAGGTTCATAACAAGTCAGGTAGAGATGATAGCAGCAAAGATGATAGGATCAGATGTGATTGATGTAAATAAAGTCCAGTATATTGAAAAGTATACTGGTAGTATTCAACAAAACCCAATAACTAAGGTTACAAAATAAAACTCCAACCTCACTAACTGTTTTGTATTTTTGGTTGGCAGGTGTGTACTCATGGGAAATTTGCATGAGCCCATTGTATGATTGAGTACAGTAGAATGTAGTGATATAAACTGAATAAAATGTTAAATCAGAGAATGTACTGAGTTTTAGGGAGTCCATGTAAATAATTCCTGCACCTACAAGGTTACAAAGTCTAATGCTGGTGTGAACCAGAATTGTTTTGCTAGTATAAGTGATAATGAATCGAAGCAAACTGAATGCTGAAGATAAGCAGATGTTAATATTAAGGAAGTATTATGAAACTTAAAAACTGGTAAAGAACAATGTGGACTATTGGGTGAAACAAAGAAGATGTTATGAAAGATGTAAACATCAAGCGCTGTGTAAAACAGGCTTATTTAGAGCTCTTTGTTAGAGTAGGAAGAATAAAGGAAAGACTGCGGTCCTGTCTCTCTGACATTGCTAAATGTTGCCTTGTTTACATGCATGCTGTTCTCTAAGTTTAATAAAGCATTACTGTTAAACTGATCACAAAGACTCACACCAGTGAGCCACTTAACACAGATGTGTTCTGGGTACTGTTGCTTCAATGCTGAGTTATCATCATTTTTCTCTACAGTACATATTATCTTTTCCTGGCTCTGAGCTGGTGTAGAGCTTGCCTTGACAATCCTAACAGCCTGGCATTGAACAGATGTTACATGTTTGGTTGGTTACATTATGCTATAGCATTATTCTCAATAGGATTCCAGCAGTTTTTGTTTTACATATAACATATAAAGAACAGGTAAAGGAGAATGTGAGAAAATGTGGCAGGTGCAAAGTTTATTTTTAGATTATTTAACGCTTATTAGTTTAGCCTGAATCAATGTATCAATTATATTATACTAGCTGAAGAACCCGGCGTTGCCCAGGTAAGTTACCGATCTTGGGTGTCGCACAATGCGCTCGGACCCCTTTCCCTTTTTTTAACTTTATTTTGTTTTTGGTTTTTTTAAATTTTTTAATTTTTTTTTATTCTTTTTATTTATTTTTTTGGTTTTGTGGGTTTCTTTAATTCGAGATACATGGCTACTGTAGTGATCCAGCAATGGGGTTACTAAATAAAGTACTCGGGGGTCAAAATTTTGGATCCAAACATAGCCCTCGACCTTCCCCTGAATGAAAGAGGAGGCCATGCAAAGTTTGGTTGCACTGGCTCCTGTGGGATCCGATAAAGGAACAGACAGACAGACCAACTTTCTTCTTTACAGATTAAGATTATATATTGTGACAGGAAGAGAAGGAATCTGCACTGTAAATCTCCCTCCCAACCAGAAAGGGCGCTGTGTAAGGGGGGTAGTATGCTTTCCCATAGACAGGCTGACTTAACAGTAGGTGATAACTGGAAGCTATTTTGGGGCAAGTGCGTAGCTGCGAAATTGCTGAACAACTCCATTGTGGTCAGATGCGGGACAGGCGGCAATTAGATAAATCCTGGCGCTGGGCTGATCGCGGGGAGGAGTTTGGCAGTACAAAGGGAACGCAGTTACGTGAGTACGTCCCGTTACGCTGAGACGTGCTTCCCAGCTGAAGCGTGTGTGTTTTGTTTGTTATTGTTTATATTTGTCTTGTTGCAGAGTGACAGTGAGCCAGCACTTACCCCCAGATCACTACCCACACACAGCACAGCCTAGACAAAGGGCACCACTTTCCCTGGGAGTCGAGGAACATAGTTTCATGCATGGAGGATTCTGGATTAAGGTGTGTGTTTTTGTTTGGGAATATTGGCTTCCCCTATACCATTGCTGGTATATGGGCGACGTGTTGATTTATTTGTGATAATTTAATGAATAAGGGTGTTTTTGGGAGAAAAATACTGTTTGGAAATTCACTTCTTCACTGCACCACTCATCACTCTGCCACATATATTATCACCAGTAATGTTTTATTTATCTTTCTAATGAAAGAAATAAACACCTTCCTCAATATAGTTACTTCCTCCAGGGAGTACAACTTTCTGCAAAGCTATTCTACTAGTCTTCAGTATTTCATTGATACTCTAGAGCCCCTTTCACACTGGCATGTTCTACCCGGGTCAGAACCTATCCGTGTCAGGACCCTCTAGAGCCCCTTTCACACTGGCATGTTCTACCCGGGTCAGAACCTATCCGTGTCAGGACCTGGGTTGGGTACGCGATTTCACACTGCGTTTGATAAAGCAGGGTTGACCTGGGTGACAGACGCAAGTGCACAATACGCGTATCAATGCCCCAGAAGCAACTTTTTATTGACACTTTGTGACAGAGACAAAATGATTCTTGGTGATAAATCTCATTCCCGACCTGTGAGGGCTCTGTGTAATGGGAACAGAGTGCCCTCGACTGGATGGACAGACAATTAATTCCTAGAGTTAGGTGGAAGTCAGCCATCTAGAAAGGGGGCGGAGGTACGGTACACCAAGTCATCACCTGGAAGAGAAACGATGTGGCAGCCGTGGATAGGAGGAGCGGTTGCAATTGTTGACCAAGGGGATTGACGGTACATAAGGGGACGTAATGAGGTGATCTGTTCCTTTGTATGGTTAAACGCTGAACCGGAAGGGGAAACGCATTGTTATCGTGAGTGTTTTGTTTGTTTTGTCGCATCTAAAATCTACTTGTTTGTTCTTATTAGATGGCTGACATGATCCAGAGCTGTCACTACAGGCCAGCACTGCCAATACTGCACCTTTGTTCACGATAAATTGTATTTCATCATGAGCACTATAGCACTCACTTTGTGATCATGTGTGTCTTTGTGTGTGTCTTACTGTCTTCATCACTACAACCTGTGTATTATTACTTCGGGACTGCTACCTGTTGTTTTGCAAGCACAATACACATAGGTGTGTATTGCCTGGGTTATTCTTTGTGGTCACCAGACCAGGATTATAAAGGGAAATAAAACCTGTTTGGACCGTGAACTTTGTTGTTTGTCTTCTGTTCCACAATCACATCACTGCTACACCTTCGCACTGCAAACCACTTTGCCACCCACTTCCATCCAAGCTTCTCTGAATTGAACCGTAGGCCTAAATGTTGATTAGAGCAAATATTTCTACATCCCTGCTGCTGTCTGGCTCATGCTGTGTCTCAATCAACAAAAAATATGGCTAAACAGAATAAACAGAAATGTTCACACAGATATGGCTGTTTGTTATTGCTTTGGCTCACAAACGGCCTTCAAGCATTTTGTCACGCACAACCCAGGTCAAAGCGTGGTTAACCCGGGTCCGACCCAGGTACGTGGTTTCACACTACGCGGGATTGTGACCCTTTAGCCAGCCATCTGCAGCACCACTGAAAAAAACTTTTGTTAAAAAAAATATACTTTGATATCCATAAAAGAAACCTCTAGAGGAATCTCAGTAAGAACCATTCCTATAGTTGGAGTAAATATATTCAATAGTTTCTTTCCTTTTTTCATTCCATCTATTGGTGCTGTTTATATAGTCTTTCTGAAACATACAAAGATGTCAGCTTTTGTAATGTAATAAACTAGGGACACCACCCCACCCATTCAATTTCTACAGATTAACAGACTTCAAATCAGCACTCAATTAGTTTTAAAATATTTTTTACAGGTGACTTTTTATTGCAATTCTAAAATATTGGGTAATTTTGCTTTTAACAATTTCTGTGTTACAAACTTTGACCTGTTGATTACAAACATGTCTTTCAGCTGTACAGTATATGGGGTCAAATATAAAAAAAATCCCATTGAACAGTGATCTGATGGTTCTGTTTCAGTTTTAATGTTGACAGATTTTTTGGCAGGTGCTTGTTTTAAATTTTCCCTAGTTTAGCAACATTAGTGCTATTTTGGCTGAATTTGTAACTACATTAACCCTATTAGTACTTTGTGGCAAGGTGGTTTGCATTGCGCAGGTGAAGAGGTGATGCAGTGCTCAAGACAATGACAAACAACAATGTACTGGTGAAATGGTGATTTATTTATAATCCAAAGTCTGATGACAACAGTAAAGAAATGGAGGGCTGGCAATACACAGTGAAACAACAGACACAGTTAAATATACACACAAAACACAGACACGGTAATAAGTCCAAATCGAGTGCTGTAGTGCTTGTGGTGAATTACAGTTTTAATCCATGAACAATGGTGCAGTGTTGTCCGGGTTTGTGCTGGCCTTAAGCGACAGCTCCGGATCGTGTTAGCCATCTAATAAATAACAAGCAGTACAATTAGACGATACAAATAAACAAAACGCTCACAGTTATTTTACACTTGTCCTTCAGCGGTTTGCTTGACCATAAACAAAGGAAAATAGCAAGTGCAGCCGTTTCTCCTCCAATACACGGTTGCCACATCGCTTTTCCCTCTGGGCCAATGACTTAATGTACCACAGCTGTGCCCCCTTTCTAGATGGCCGACTTCCACCTAACCCTGGGAATGAATTGTCAGGCCATCCAGTCCAGGGCACTCAGTTCCCTTTATACAACGCCCTCACAGGTCGGGATAGAGATTTATCACCAAGAATCATTCTGTCTCTATCACATACTTGCATTGATATTTTAGTGCCAGATACCTGATTACATCCAATAGATTCACACAATTTCACAAAGAGCTTATAAAAGTTTACCTCATAATTTTGCAGTTTACTTAGCTTTCATCCTGAATATAATGGAACCAGCCAAACCCCCGGGGCAACCCTGCAGAGGCCAACAAGCTCCACCTCCACTCCTCTCCAGTCCATAGCCAGCCCGGCCCAGACCAGCAAACTGGGGGAACCAGCCAACCCCAATGCCACAGACATCCGCCTTGCCACCTCGGGGACGAGACTACTAGGGTCTAACAAAGTGCTGCCATTGGGACTGTTAATGTGTGCGTCTGTGCTTGAACTATCCTTGTACTAAACTATGCTGCTCTGCAGAGTTAAGTTGCAGGGTTTGCAACCGTGCTTCCCGCGCAGGAGCGCCTACCCTGCTGCAGACTCTGTTCTCCTATAATAGACTATTAGTGCAACCTTGCAGCAAGTGTGGAAAAAGGCTCCTGAAGATCATTACATGCACCTGGCAGGAGCCAGGGGGAGTGGGGCTGATAGCCACTGATTGGTAGGGGTTAACATGCAATGTTACAATATCGTAAAGGTTGTGGGATATAAAAGAGGCAGACTGCATGCTAGCCCGGAGTGGAGAGTTGGAGAAGTAACCTCTATACCTATCTTGCTGAGTAGTGCTGACCTGCGTATCCTATGCTTTTTTTACAAAATAAAAGTGCTTGTGCTTTTGAAGAACTCTTGTTTCACGCTTCTGTTCTTACCAAGTCATTACAATGCCATACATTTACCAAGTCATTACAATACCATACATTTACCAAGTCATTACAATACCATACATTTACCAAGTCATTACAATACCATACATTTACCTAGCTTTTCCAAGGTTAAAGGGGAACCCAAACAAAACCTAATAAAAAATACTTATAATTACTCCACGTGGTCTGTATTTAAATACAAAATTTAAATTAAATTAAATAAAGATCCATTCCTGTCCCCAAAAAACTTTTAAAAGTGGTATTTTTGCCCCAAGCAAAAAATTCTGTGATCTTGACCATTGACGTCATAGATTGAACACCTTTAGTGTTGGACATGGCAGCTGCAATAGAGACAGACTACGACAGCAGCTCTGATCCAGATTTGGTGTCTCTGTATTCAGAAACAATGTACAATAATGAAAGCCTTAAGGAGCAACTATCTTCAGATGGCCTGATTGAGCCCTATCGTTTCGAGCTGTACATAGCAGCGAAAATAGCAGCGACCAAGACAATCTCAGTGATCGTTTAAACACTCACTGGCTGGTAAGGTTTTTGCTGAGTGCCATATCTTTGTAAAACAATGTAAGTTAGCTAATAATAATAAAAAAAACCTCACCTATTCAGAAACATTTCTTCAAAATCCACGAGACAGAGCCAAGACCACAACAATGTCCACGCACAGATTCCCAAATACAAACAAAAACGAAGGCCTAATTCCACTGGGATGTATTTTGCATTCTTTATCTCAGGTGCTCCAGTGGGAAATGCCAAGCAATGGGCACACAAAGGGAGAGCATTTGTCAGGAAATTGAAGGAAATTTAAGGGAGGTGTCGTTAACGGAGAACCCAGAAAAGTGTTTTGTGGGACAAAGGGAGGCTAAATATTTGGGATATATGGTTGGAGGTGGAGTAGTGAAACCCCAGATAAGTAAAATTGATGCAATAGAGAACTGGCCGGTACTTACGAATAAGAAACAGGTGAGTTAGGGTTAGCCGGATATTATAGGAGATTTGTTCAAGAGTTTTCATCCATTGCAGCTCCGTTAACGGATTTAATAAAGAAAACATCCTCGAACTTGGTAAAGTGGAGTGTGGAGACAGGAAAAGCATTTGAAAAGATTAAGGGAATATTGTGTGGTGGTCCAATATTAAGGGTTCCAGATTTTTCCAAGCCTTTTATAGTTCAGACAGACACATCAGATGTGGGAATAGGGTTAACGGTGAGGAACACCCTGTAATGTACCCGAGTAGGAAGTTGCTACCAAGGGAGGTACAACATGCAATGGTTGAAAAGGAGTGTCTGGCAGTCAGGTGGGCTGTAGAAACCCTAAAATATTACCTGTTAGGATAACTAGGTGGTTCTTGGCACTTAAACCATATAAGTTTAAAATAGAACACAGTAGTGGGTTGAAAAATGCAAATGCCGATGGTCTGTCAATAGTACATTTTTAAGGTAGTAAGGCCGCTCTAACCTGTAGTTCGAGCTGGGTAAGATGTGACAGATAATGTGACAGATAATGTAGGTTTTCATGATAAATACATAAAAATAGTGGAATTTTGATTATTTAGTCCTGTTACACTGCAAAATAATAATTGTCACAGTTCTTTTAAAATGTATGTGGAGTGTGTGAAATTTCTGTGTAGACTAATAGAAAAAAAAACTACAAGACCCATAACCCCCAGCGTCACCTAATAGGAACATCGGGAATTCTGGGATATATAAACCAGAAAATGATACTACATAGAGAGCCTGGTGGCTGGTAATAGGCAAAAACGGTATGGTCCTTGTGACAGGTAACTGAGAAACAGCAGCAAATGGCTGTTAAGCCTGAAAGCTGGAAACTGACAAGAAGAGAAAACAAATCATCAGTTTTACTGTGGATGATTTCTTCCAACAAGTACTTTTCCCAGGGAGCAAAAGGACTTGTGGAGTTTTTTTTACAAAGAGCGGAGCCAAACACAGAGGTCTGCAAAACGGGACTGTGAGTACCCAATAATTGTATTTCCCTTTCAAGTCGAAAATAACCATCAAGTATGGGATATTGCCATCAGGCAGTAGGGATTGGAGAGCTTTATAGCAAGGCTGCCGATAGGCCTCTGCGCGAGCTGCTACATAAGCCCACCCCCCTGGGAGCTTACTATACGCAGTGCACAGAGACTCTTCCTCTTTTGCCTTCAGCCTATGTAGGACATTGAGCTGGTAAGTTTTCTCTCTGAGAGATTTACACCACTGATTGTACTCGTCAGCCTTGAGCTTGAGAAGCTGGCTACCGTCCCTTCTCTGAGTTGATTTCAGTGTTCGCTCTACTGAGCATTATATATATATTTTTTATATATTGTATTCACTTTCACGCTTTGCTTCGGCATTGCGTTCTTCCGTGTTGGCTCTCGCTGTCCGTCTTTCTTACATATACTGTACATATATATTTTATATATTGTTAAATTTTTGTTATTGGGTTTTTGGTATTGTTTATTCTCTCTGTAGGTATAGAATAGAGTTTAGAGGATACGTTGCGCGCCTGACTAGGCCACGCAATTTTTTGCAGCCTCGGTCTCGCCTCGGCTAGACCCGGAGTGCAGCCTGCTGCTAGCAGCCACTCCAATAATACCACCCGCGGATTTTAACATCACTGTGTGGTTGCTGCACGACTATAGCTACGCTACAAATATAATCTGCACTTTAGTGCGGCTGCAGTTCCTCTAAAATAAAAAATAAAAAAATAAAAAAATTTTCCCCACACAATACACAAGGAAGACTACCGCCAACTGCACTTTTCAGTTGCCCCCTTTTAACAGGTAAGTATAGCACAACACCATTGTCTTTTAGACTGAGACACTGTACTAGCACTTAGCGTCTCCGCTCTGCGGGTCAGCTGACGTTTAGGCGTCTAGTGCATAGCGTCTTCACGCTCAGTACATGCGCTCGGCATAGCGCTTCGGCATTTTTCGGTGTCAGCCTTGGCTTTGGTGTAGTGCTTAGGCGCTTTGTGCTTAGTGCCTCGACGCTTCGGTGCTCGACGCTCGGTGCCTCGATGCACACACCTCGACACGTCGGCACTCGGTGCCTCGGTGCTCGGTGCTCGGCGCACGCACCTCGACGCTCGACGCTTCGGTGCTCGATGCTCGGTGCCTCGACACTCGGTGCACGCACCTTGACGCGTCGACGCTCGGCGCTCGGTGCACGCACCTCGACGCTTCGGCGCTCGACGCTCGGCGCATCGACGCCTCAAGGCTCGAGGCTCAGTGCTCGGTGCCTCGACGCTCGGTGCACGCCCCTTGACGCGTCGATGCTCGGCGCTCGGTGCACGCATCTCGACGCTCGACACTTCGGCGCCGGCGCATCAACGCTTCGGTGCATGCACCTCGACGCCGACGGCCGGTTTCGGTACATCGTCGCTCGGTGCACACACCTTGACGCTCGATGCTCAGTGCATCGACGCCTCGACGCTCGGTGCACGTACCTCGACGCTTCGCCGTTCGCCGTTCGGCACCTCGGTGTTTCATGCACGCACCTGACGCTCGTAGCTTCGACACTTCGGTGCTCAACGCAACCCATCGACACGCGACGCTTCGGCGATCAAGGTGTTTAAGGATGTCTGGGTTCCACCGTTGCGTCACCTGCGAGGCAAAATTGCCGGCGAACGATCCACATGAAGACTGTGTGGCGTGCCTGGGACCAGAGCACGCCGCGTCTGCCTTGGCAGACAGATCATTTTGCGCATTGTGCGCTAATTTTCAGCCATGCACTCTTCACCAGAGGGTGAGGAAAGCAGTTGGGAGCCACTCCCCCTCCTCGGGGTCGTCTTACACCCTGTCTGTCCCGCCGTCGTCTACAACGACTCCGCCCGTCAAACTACGGATATCCAGGAGCCCCTCCCAGCTTACAGCTGGCCAGAGATCCCCAAACCATAGACGTGCCGGGAACCGTCTCGTAGCCCATCTATCCGACCCGAGGCCCCTCCCCTTGCAGGGACTGCCCTCGCTGGTCACGGTCTCGCTCTGTGTCACCCCGCCGTAGGGGACGCTCCCTTTCCCCTCGTCGGGACAGGCGTGGCAGAGCTCATGTCAAAAATGTCCCAGTTTATGGACGTGATGATGGGTCAGCAATCGCTGCTCATGTCTCTGACAAACATGGCACCACGAGCCACTGACGCACCGGTCGGGCCGACTGCCAATCAGCCGGCGTTTCCGCCACAGCCTCTGGCCGCCCCAGTCGTCCAACAACCCCAAGGGGTGTGGGACGTAGATGCCATCTCAAGGGATGCTTCAGAAGGGGAGCCTCTCCTTGAGGAGGACAGTGTGGAAGCTGAACTAACATCCCAGCACTCAGAGCAAGACACTGAGTTGGAGGTGCTGGACACCAGTGATCCCTTGTGGTCACTGGTGGAACGAGCAACTCGCCACCTGGGGATTGAGTGGCCAGCCGTGGAATTACCATGTCGCCGTCTGTACGGTCTCCACAGCCCAGGACGCTCCCAGCCTTCCCTGATTTTATTAAGGAGGTACAGTCCACCTCGGGGGCCCCGGCTTCTTCACGGCAACTTCGCGGAAGGCTTCCGCGTTTGCCATGCAGGGAGCGAGTGATGCTGGTCTGGCGTCCTTCCCACCAGTTGATGCTGCCTTTGCAGCCCTGGTTAGAATGCCGACGCTCTCGGGTCTAGCTGAAGACTCTGCATGTCCTAACAGACAGTGCAGACCACAGAGGTTCATTTAAAAAAAGGTTACTTAGCGGCTACAGAGGCAGTTAGGTTGTCCAACGTGGCCAGCCTCCTTTCAGTTTACCAGGCGTCGCTGGTGAAGGATCTCCCGGAGCACCCATCGGTGTCTCTGAGGGCGGAATTGGCGTTGGTCGCTCAACTCCTAGTTAAGATAGCCCAGCTAAATTGACAGGCTCAAGGCAGGAGTATTGCATCCCTGGTAGTCGCCAGAAGGCAGCTCTGGCTCTCGCAGGCGAGAGTTCAAGAGCCTGACAAGGCCTGTGTGAGTGTCCCCCCATTATTATTATTTGTATTATTGTTTGCGGCGCGGATAACAGCGCCAGTATTTATTATTATTTATATTTAAAAACCTCGTGAGGATGCATGACTGATCAGCTACTGATTATTTAACTAGCTGACAGTCATGCATCCTTACCAAACGCTGCAGACTGTGGCGAGGGGTAATAAGATAATTAACAGCTAGTTAACCCCTCGGCCAGAGTATAAGAACCTGCAGCTGTCTGTTCTGCGTTGGTTGAGTGTACAGAGGAGAGTACGGGAAGAGAGCGAGAGCGAGGAAACAACATTTAAAAACGACTGCTAAACAGTCTTTGTTTATTCGTTTGGCCCTTGTGCCTTTTTGTTTTGTGTTTTGTTCATTGTTTGAATCTTTTGTTTTTGTTTATTTGATTAATTAAATACGCTGAATGCAGTAGCATTCAGCTTCACCCACCATCCATTGTTTTGTGATTCAGTTTCTTCCTGGTCCGTGGACGTCATCAATTCACCACTGCGAGCCAGCCTGCCACATATGGTGTCCTGCGTGGGACAAACAACGCCTCAAGAGCCGGACCAGGAAAGAAAAGGACGTTTTTGTTTGTTTTTTCAAAAAGTGTTTTTGTGTTTTTTGGAAAAAATAAATAAATAAAATGGAAGGCTGGAGCTGGAGAAGCGGCTGCGGGGAACTGGAGGACCTCCTCGGTGGTCTGGAGGACCAAGGCTGGTGCCTTGCTTGCGGGGTCTCGGGCACACTGTAGCAATCTGCCCTTCCAGGATGAGGAGGAGGAATTGGCCCAGGAGAGGAAGGCAGGGAGAAGGAGCAGGAAGAGAAGGGGAGAGGAAGGCTGCAGCAACAGCAACCGCAGCAACAGCAGGAGGAGATCGGTGACGATGACTGTGAGGTTTATATTGTGAACCTCGTGGCGGAGTTGTGCCCTGGCTGTGGGGCATATGGGCACACGTTGGCCATATGCCCCACGCAATATGAAGAGGCGGAGCGTGAGCATCCAGCGCCCAGAAGGGGGAGCGAGCATCCAGCGCCAGAAGGGGGAGCTGAGCATCCAGCCCAGAAGGGGGAGCGAGCATCCAGCGCCAGAAGGGGGAGCGAGCATCCAGCGCCAGAAGGGGAGCCCGTGCATCCAGCGCCGGAAGGGGAGCCCGTGCATCCAGCGCCGGAAGGGGAGCCCGTGCATCCAGCGCCGGAAGGGGAGCCCGTGCATCCAGCGCCCGGAAGGGGAGCCCGTGCATCCAACGCCCGGAAGGGGAGCCCGTGCATCCAGCGCCCAGGCCTCCAGCAGCAGAGGAAGAATACCTGCTGCCTCTGCCTCCACCACCAGGAGCAGAGCAGCAAGAGCTGCCTCTGCCTCCGCCACCTCCATCGCTTCCACCACCAGGAGCAGAGCAGCGGGAGCTGCCTCTGTCTCCGCCACCTCCATCGCTTCCACCACCAGGAGCAGAGCAGCGGAGCTGCCTCTGCCTCCGCCACCTCCACCGCCAGGAGCAGAGCAGCAGGAGCTGCCTCTGCCTCCTCCACCGCCAAGAGCAGAGCAGCAGGAGCTGCCTCTGCCTCTGCCACCTCCACCAGCAGAGGGTGAATGCCTGCTGGTTCCGTCTCAAGAGCCGTGGGAAGACAGCTTACCGCTCCCAGCTCCACCAGCAGAGGGTGAATGCCTGCTGGTTCTGCCTCAATCGCCGTGGGAGGACTGCTTGCCCCTCCCACCTCCACCAGCAGAGGGTGAATGCCTGCTGGTTCCCGTCTCAAGCGCCGTGGGAGGACTGTTTACCGCTCCCAGCTCCACCAGCAGAGGGTGAATTCCTGCTGGTTACGCCTCAACCGCTGTGGGAGGATTGCTTGCCCTCCCACCTCCACCAGCAGAGGGTGAATACCTGCTGGTTCCGCCTCAACCGCCGTGGGAGGACTGCTTGCCGCTCCCACCTCCACCAGCAGAGGGTGAATACCTGCTGGTTCCGCCTCAACCGCCGTGGGAGAACAGCTTGCCGCTCCCAGCTCCACCAGCAGAGGGTGAATGCCTGCTGGTTCCGCCTCAACCGCCGTGGGAGGACTGCTTGCCGCTCCCAGCTCCACCAGCAGAGGGTGAATGCCTGCTGGTTCCACCTCCACTGTCATGGGAAGGACTGCTCCTGCCCTACCTCGCACCGCCCAAGGATGCCTGCCTCGCACCGCCAAGGATGCCTGCCTCGCACCGCCAAGGATGCCTGCCTCGCACCGCCCAAGGATGCCTGCCTGCATCGCCCAAGGCTGCCTGTTGCTCCGCGATCGCCTGGGGCTGCCTGTTGCTCCACATCGCCTGGAGAGCCACCAGTTATAGGGTACGAGGGAGAAGTGGAGCTCCCGCTGCCGCCTCCATGGCCAGGGGCTCCCCTCCCGAGTTCGCCTCCGGAGGGTCCGCTACTGCTGCTGCTGCCGTCGCCTCCCGAGGGTCCGCTACTGCTGCTGCTGCCGTCGCCTCCCGAGGGTCTGCTGCTGCTGCCGTTGCCTCCCAAGGGTCCGCTGCTGCTGCCGTCGCCTCCCGAGGGTCCGCTGCTGCTGCCGTCGCCTCCCGAGGGTCCGCTGCTGCTGCCGTCTCCTCCCGAGGGTCCTGTTTTGCCTGGGGTCGCTACCAGTCCTGCCATGCGGCAGGAAATACTGTGGCTGGAGCCCCATGAAGGGGAGCTGCCCCGCCCCATTATTATTATTTGTATTATTGTTTGCGGCGCGGATAACAGCGCCGCGTATTTATTATTATTTATATTTAAAAACCTCGTGAGGATGCATGACTGATCAGCTACTGATTATTTAACTAGCTGACAGTCATGCATCCTTACCAAACACGTGCAGACTGTGGCCGAGGGGTAATAAGATAATTAACAGCTAGTTAACCCCTCGGCCAGAGTATAAGAACCTGCAGCTGTCTGTTCTGCGTTGGTTGAGTGTACAGAGGAGAGTACGGGAAGAGAGCGAGAGCGAGGAAACAACATTTAAAAACGACTGCTAAACAGTCTTTGTTTATTCATTTGGCCCTTGTGCCTTTTTGTTTTGTGTTTTGTTCATTGTTTGAATCTTTTGTTTTTGTTTATTTGATTAATTAAATACGCTGAATGCAGTAGCATTCAGCTTCACCCGCCCATCCATTGTTTTGTGATTCAGTTTCTTCCTGGTCCGTGACGTCATCAATTCACCACTGCGAGCCAGCCTGCCACAGCCCCATTATTAGATGCTCCTATTACACCAGGGCACACGTTTGGCCCAGCGGTGGAGGAGATGCTACAACGCTCTGCTAAAGCCCGGGAGGCATCTCAGCAGATGGCGAAGATGTGGCCGCATAAGCCTTTCCAGCCTAAACGCCAACAAGAGCACCAGTGGCGTAGAACACCACCGCAGCACCAGCCACGGCCAGGGGGTACTAAGACCTCTCCCTCAAGTACAGCAGCGCGCGGTCAACCTCCATTTGCAAGACCGCAGCGCGGAGGGTGGCGCCCTAGAGGAGGTGGCAGGCCACGCCCTCGTGGCTCTGGCCAGGCCCCTCGCGAACGAGCGCAGCCAAAACAGCCCTGAAAACTCCAGGCAGCTGTTAACCCGCCCCTACACTGTCCCACAGCTCCAGTTCTGGCAACAATGCACCAACGACATCTGGGTGCACAAAACTATATCCACCGGGTACACCCTTCAGTTCCGGTTAAAACCTCCCCCCTTCTGGGGAGTGGTTGTAACTGCAGTGAAGGACTCGGTTTAGTCCTCAGCTCTGAATGTGGAAATACAGGCATTGCTCAGGAAGCGTGCCATTCAACAAGTAGACCCTGCTCTGATCGACCAGGGTTCTATTCCAAATACTTCCTGGTGCCCAAAAAAGGACGGCGGGCTCCGTCCTATTTTAGATCTGCGAGTACTGAACAAATACCTGCGGGTGTTATCGTTCAGGATGCTTACGCACAGGCACATCATCCAGTCAGTCCGACACAGCGACTGGTTCACCACCATGGACCTGACAGATGCGTACTTTCACGTTCCCATCTGCCCGGGTCACAGGAAGTATCTGCGTTTTGCATTTCAGAGCAAGGTATACGAGTTTTGTGTCCTTCCATTCGGCCTGTCACTAGCTCCTCGAACCTTTTCGAAGTGTATGGATGCCATTCTAGCTCCCTTGCGGGCTCAAGGTGTCCGACTGCTGAATTATCTAGACGACTGGCTCGTCTGCGCTCAGTCGAAGGAGCAGGCGGCACAGCACACAGTGATGGTTACAGACCATCTTCAGCGGCTAGGTCTGAAGGTCAATTCAGGAAAGAGCCACCTTGTGCCAAGCCAACAGACCGAATTCTTGGGTCTGCATCTGGACTCAGTGTCCATGGAAGCGACCCTGTCGACACAAAGAGTTGCCTCGATGGAGCGGTGTCTCTCCCTATTCAGGGTGAGGGAAACAGTCAGCATGGAGCTGTGTCAGCGCATGCTGGGGTTGATGGCTGCCGCCTCGCAAGCCCTTCCTTTGGGCTTACTACACCAGAGACCTCTACAGGCCTGGTATCGCAAACCTGCTGGGAAGCGCTGCGCTGGTGGAAAGTTCCGTCGAACATCCGCCAGGGCGTACGCTTGGGTCCCATCTTCCGAAGGGAGGTTATCACGACCGACGCTTCCAACCAAGGTTGGGGAGCAGTCTGGAACGGCTCAGGGACCCGTGGAGTGTGGTCAGGACCCTGGAGGTCAGCCCACATCAATGCTCTGGAACTCAGAGCGGTGGACCTCGCCCTCCGGCACTTCTTGTTAGTGCTTCTAGGCAAGCACGTGTTAGTGCGGTCAGACAACACCACGGTTGTGGCGTATATCAACCGCCAGGGCGGCCTATGGTCCCCTCGCCTTCACCGGATGGTAACACGGATGTTGCTATGGGCACAACCGCGTTTGACCTCTCTGCGTGCAGTTCACCTACCGGGCAGAGTCAATTATGCAGCGGATCTCCTATCTAGAGGAGGCCCTCTTGCGGGCGAATGGTGCCTTCACCCTCAGGAGGTAGGGCTCGTTTGGGAATGGTTCGGCAAAGTCAAGTAGATCTCTTCGCTTCGCAGAGACCACGCACTGCCCCCTATGGTTCTCGGTGAAGGACCTCGACAGCCCCCTAGGAGTCGATGCACTGGTTCACGAATGGCCGCCAGGGCTCCTATATGCGTTTCCACCGATTCCGATGCTCCCCACCTTCTTAGAGAAGGTCAGGGTAGAGCAAGCGACAGTGATCCTGATCGCTCCTCGGTGGCCTCGGAGGATATGGTTCCCGAGCCTGGTGCAGTTGCTGCACGGTTGCCCGAGGGAGCTTCCCCTGCGAGCGGACCTATTGTCCCAGGCCCAAGGAGGGCTTTGGCATCCGAACCCCAAGCTCATGCAGCTATGGGCTTGGCCCCTGAAGGAGGGAGCGCCTGTCAGCCTTAGGGCTCTCGATGGCGGTGATTTCGACCATTCAGAGTGCTAGAGCGCCCTCTACTAGGTCGCAGTATTCGTACAATTGGCAGTTGTTTCAAGATTGGTGTCTGGCGGAGGGCCATGACCCAATATCCTGCCCTATGGCAGTGATATTACAGTTTCTACAGAAACTGTTAGATGAAGGGAAATCTCCCTCTACACCTAAGGTGTATTTAGCCGCCATATTGGCTTGCCATGTACGGATTAATGGATTATCACCAGGTTGCCATTTTCTGGCATCTCAGTTCCTGAAGGGCGCAAGACGCTTGCGGCCTCCAAGGATGACCAGTTTACCGTCATGGAGCCTTGACGTGGTGTTAGAAGCCCTTACCAAGGCACCATTCGAGCCTCTCCACAGCATGGATATGAAGCTCGTGTCTATGAAAACTGCGTTTTTGCTATCAGTGGTATCAGCAAAACGCTGCATGAAGTTACATGCACTTTCAGTGCATTCATCATGTACTCGTTTCGCAGGAGACGGTTCTAAGGTCTCCATGCGACCAAATCTGGCCTTTTTACCCAAGGTCATATCCCCGTTTCATATGAACCAACCAGTCGAGTTGATGGCGTTCCATCCTCCTCCTTTTTCTTCCCCAGAGGAAGAACGGTTACACATGCTCTGCCCCATTCGGGCATTGAGGTGATATATTGACCGTACAACGACTGTGAGGCAAACAGAACAGTTGTTCATATGCCATGGTTCTAGGACTTTGGGTCAGCTTTGGGTCTAAACAACGCCTTTCCCATTGGATAGTGGATGCTATTAAATTAGCATATGAATCTGCAGGCCTTCCGCCACTAGGGCAGTTGAAGGCACATTCCACTAGGGGTATGGCGACATCCTGGGCCCTCTTTAGAGGGGTGCCGGTGTCTGACATTTGCGCTGCAGCCAGTTGGGCTACACCGCATACTTTTATGAGGTTCTACCGTTTAAATGTACTGGAATCCTCTGCTCAGTCATTCGGAGCATCCGTGTTACACTTTATGACGCCCTAGTTGGCGGTCATATTGAGTATTGTCACGATATGGTGTTGATTGTTCCACCCTAGGACAGGTGTCATTGCGAGCATAGACGCTGAGGCGCGGTTCCGCATAATGCCAGATGTGTTGCCTACGCAATTGCGTTATGACGTAAGTCTGTCCTACTGCCGAGAATCCTCCCTCGCGACGGCTTGGGTACACTGTTCCCATACTTGATGTTTTTTTCGACATGAAGGGAACGATAGGTTGCGGATGCAACCCCGCCCCTGAAAGAGAAAATAACCATCAAGCCGCGAGGTCGCTCTGGAAGCCTTCACGGCCTGAAGAGCAAAAGAGGAAGAGAGTCTCTGCGCGCTGCGTATAGTAAGCTCCCAGGGGGGCGGGCTTACGTGGCAGCTCGCGCAGAGGCCTATCGGCAGCTTTGCTATAAAGCTCAGCCAATCCCTACTGCCTGACGGCAATATCCCATACCTGATGGTTATTTTCTCTTTCAGGGAACCAGGGTTGCATCCGCAACCTATCGTTATTCCATCTAGGGATTTCTTACTGAAAGTACCTGTGTCTGGGACAAGAAGGTTGACAAAGATTGGTAAAGTGGGTGGTCCTGTTTTAAAGAAGAGACAAGTGATAGTGGTTTTGGATGAAACTGTTACCCAACCAACCAGAAAAAGAGTACAGTATAGAGAGAGTGGCTTTACTGTTACTGAATGAAGAATATTTAAATTTACGCAGTACAGTTTAAATAGATAATGACACTACAACGTTGAAGAATGCTGCGCTGTACTGTGCGTGATTTTTTTTTTTTTTTAAATATAGACGCTCAGTAATTGTGTCCCACTAAGCAGTGAATAGCAAAATAACGCAGAATACATTTCAGTGTTTTCTTGAACTTAACGGGCCGATAGTAAAAAAAATAAATAAATAATGAAATAAAACAACTTTGCACAGTGGAGCGTTGAAAGGACTGGCTCAGCGAGAATGGAAATACCCAAACGGCAATGACCAGTGAATAAGCAAGATTCACAAGAACTCGACTTTTGCTGTCCGGTCAGTGGTACACACCAGACACTGAAAAATTTCCCTTAAAACCGTATGTCCGGTTGAAAACCGGATAGTTGGCAACCCCAGCTATACCATTGCTGGTATAGGGGAGGGCTGTTATTGTTTGGGTTTTATTAATAAACACAGACATTTTGAATAAAAATGAGCTCTTTGGACCTTGGATTATTCCCCACACTACTCACATCCTGACAGGGCTGTATGACGGTAGCCCAGAACACAAGAATCTAAAAAGACACACAAATGAAGTAATCTTTTTAAAGAAAGAATGCACCATTGGTAATTTGGTGACCTTCAACTTGTATCCCCTCATATGTGTGAACAGCATGGCTTTGCAACAATAAATGAATGAATGAAAGCAACACACAGGAAATTGCGGGGCAAAACTGAGATGCAACGGTGGTCATCTTTTATTAAATCAAATAAAAGGTTTACACAAAACAAAATACTTTTACAAAAGTATCATTAGAGGAATCTTATTTACAATTTCATTTTTGATTCTATCTTTAGCCCAATCACAAATAAGTGTGCCTCTTTAATTAAGAAATCCACTGAAGATTTTAATTATCATAGCAAATTCTGGAAAAATTACTTTTTTGCAGCAAAAAAAAATCATCTGGTCTTCCTCAGCAAATAGTATCAGGCAAAACTATTATTTCTGATCAAATTAATATGTTGAATGCTTTTAAGGATAATTTTTATAAAGCAGGTCATATTTTTGATGATCAAAACAATGAAGCCCCTAATTCTGAACGTATGCAATTCAGAAAGCAATAGTCTATCCTCCCCATGCTTTACCAGTTTTCAATTTTGTTCTTTTCAGGTTACTGATATCTGAAAATCTCTACAAGCTATCGATTGTAAGAAGCCTGCAGGTCCTGATGGCCTAGACCTGTTTTATTAAAAACAGCTGCTGTAGTTATTGCAGAACCTATTACTTATATTTATAACTTTTCAATTGAGTCCAATTAACTGCCTACTGTCTGGAAGTCGGTTTATGTTACTCATCTATTAAAAGCTGGAAATCCATCTGATTTGAATAATTACAGACCAATTTCCAATTTGTTAATTTTGGCAAAAAATTTGGAATCATTGGTCAATAATCAATTGATATGTTATTTATTTGGATGCAAATAAAATTTTGAACAATATGCAGTCTGGTTTTAGGTCAAATCACAGTACCGTGAATGCAGCATTGAAAGTTATGGATGACATCAAAATGACCTTCGTATCCCAGATGGAGGTAACAAACGGGGATATACATGGGTGAAAATTAGCAACAAATGCAAAATGTAACCTAGGAAATAAAGCCAAAGTTTCAAGATGAATTGCAGCAGTAAAAAAGTTGCCTTGATGTAGCTAAATTAGCAACATTTATTTATACAATTATTTATTTATACTTCTATACTCTACATTGCAGTCCAATGGTTTAACTAAATTGTTCCCACTACTGGAAAGGCCAAAACATTGTTTCAATCTGTGGCAATCACTCCTTAATCTCTAAACCCCAAAGACCTTTGCAAACACCTACTACCATGTATTCTGTGTCTTTTTCCTAGGTTACATTTTCCTGTATGAAACATGCACACATTATGGTAAAGGTATTTATTTATTTATTTATTTTATTTTATTTGAAGCTACTCTACTCATGAAGAAAATTAATCAGTTTCTCATTGCAGATGCTTAAATGCTAACTTCCAATTTAGTGCATTCAGATTTCAGTTTCATGAAGCAACGTAGTTTAACACATGCCAGTAATAGGAAAAGCAGCTGGGAAGGCAAGCCAAAGCCTGAATTATTGTTATTGTAAAGGAAACAAATGGCAGAAATGTAGAATGTGTTTTATGATTATTTTCTCTTGAGAAATATTCAATTTGAAAAAAATATATATATTGAGATCTAAGAAGTGATTGCAGTTCATTAGGTAAGATGTACTGGAATAGCTCTTTGTAATTTTAACAATCATCAGATTTAAGACTACCTCATGAACCATCAATAATTTCAAATGTTGTGGATTGCAGAACCAGCCAACCGAGCAGCAGCTATTTTGTCTGTCATGATTGAAATTGACTTGCAACAGGGAAATGTCCTCTAACTTTTATATATTTAAGCAAAAGTTTGTGTGCTAAATATCGCAGGTATGTCAATGTTTATTTTTCCAGACCAGTTTTTTATCAAGTTTTTTTTTTCCTGTAAACAAATTTGCTAAGGAAGGAAAGGAGTTCAATATTGTTTAAGGATGACAATCACAGATAACCTTTAATCCTTACACTTGTTTTACATAATTATTTTTTATATTCTGGATTACAATAATGATAAATGAAACAATATACTTGCAAGCAGCATACATACAGTACATTTCTGATTTATTGATAATATCTGGAAATAACTTGCTCATCTATTGAATTTAGTGTATTGCTGGCTCCATCAGAAATAAACAACTGATATTGTATTATACCTCTCCCTTAGGAATCTATCGAGTACAGATGAATCATGTTTGAAAATATCTCAAAGATTGTGTGAACATATTTAAGGTGCAAGGATTTGTCTTATGCAGCTGCCCTGTTTTTCTTGTATATGAATATGAAGTCTCAGTACAATAATATAAACAAAAGTGTTATGTGCCATGAACAGGATGTAATAATTTGCTGTAGTCTGGTAGGGAACTTGAAAGGTCATATTTTTAAGCAGCATTAGCATTCATATTTTTCAATGTAGAGGACCACCCTATACACATTTTGTATGTTTTTCAATGTATGCTATGAGACCATTTTTTTCTCATTTAGACCCTTTACTTTTGTTATCCCTGAATAGATAATCTTCTCTTTAATAATATGCAAAATATTGTAATCAGCAAGACATATCAAGTAGAATAGTACCCTGAAATGTTCTCCTTATTCTAGGTAAGCATTACAACTGGGGATGGGAAGATTGTTGCTGGATAACCTCACTCTGACTACTTGCTCACTAAATAGCTTGGTATACTTGAATAGATAATTGTCTCCTCTTTGAAAATATTTTAATGAGCAATCTGTCTCAAGTTCAGTGGTACCCTAAATATGAGTCTTTTACTAACAATACTGGATGACTAGGTGGAGCATTTGTTATCTATTTTACAAAAAAAAAAATTCCTGAGTGGTGACTTCAAGACTAGTACAATGTTCAATGTAGGTATGTGCTTGGCAGTCCTGAGCCAGAAACATATCTGAGGGTAAAATGAGGAGAAAATGTTGTACCCAGCCATTCCACATTGATAGTAAAGGGATCATATTTGCAGAAGTAGGAGTTGTCTGATCAAAATGCAGAGATAAGCCAGCAACTAAGCTTTGCATGCAAAGGGTTATAACAACTATATAAAAGAGAAGACGTTTGGAGGTGCATTTGAGAAGCAGAAAGTTTCTCCATGAACACACACAATTTCAGAAATTGGTAGCTGATATCATTGCTTAATTTATGTTAATAACTAGTGGCCTCATTATTGTCTAATGTAATGATTAAGCTGTGCAAGTGTAACTTTTGTTTATTGGGATTAATAAAGAAACATTCCTCTTAAATGCTTCTGTGTGCTTCACACAGAGAAATACATACAATAAATAATTTAGTATCCTTACAAGTGGTTACTATTTTGACATATACAGACACAAATACTGCAATGTAAACCAACTATCATAAATGTGATTAACTGATCAATGCATATCATGCCAAGCTTTCTTACAGCAAAATTTGGCCTCTAAAAACACCTATAGATCCACTTTGACATGGCTACGATACATGTATGCTTTGACCCACACACTTGACCATTTAACGGCTGTTCATAAGCAGCAATGTCAGGACATGAGCTGCAAGGTAAATAAGTTGATACAGCCTTTGCTTTCCCAATGGGAGTAGCAAATATAAATACAAATTCAATTTGTGTAACAAGACGGCATATTTTAAAAATGCATTCCATAGTGTATGTACAGTATAAACTTACTGTGGTAAATTGTAGCAAGACAAAATTGTCCTTACCTTATCCCGAATACCTTGTCGCATTGTTTCCCTTTCAGCTTCCATTTTTTGATATTTCGCCTTCCTTTCCTCTTCTTCCTGCCGAAGGGCTTCTTGTCTTTCTTCCTCCTTCTTTTCAGCATCAGGATCTTTCTCTTCATCACCCCCCAACATCTTTCCCATGTCTTTGGTGGCCCCTATAGAACAAAGTAAACACAACACAAAATTGTTATTCAAATAAGCTAAAAGCAGTGGAAATATAAAGCTGCAGGGCTGCAACATTTACACAGATAGTTAAGAAGGTCTCATGCCAAAGCTTCTCAACCTTCTGAATGTCTCCTAACCCTGACACACACCTGTATGCTTGATCAGTGCCCATAACGAGAGCACTTTTCATGGTACTGTCTCACTGTGTCAATGACCAGAAAACTGAATATAACTTAATTAAATATAAAGGTTGTAACAGTGTGCAATGAATAAGGAAGCACATAACAACCAAGTCCACATTAACAAGTTCAAAACTTAGATATGATTTCAGAATTCTAATATTAAACCGCAGTTTTAAATTTGTAAAACATATGTTAGCTGTGGACTTCAATATCATGATATATGTACAGTACTGTATTTGTAATCAATCAGTATTTGATAGTCCCTGTTTCTGAAACTAAAGACACAAATACAAGAAAACACTCTAGAAACCATTGTTTCTGATATATCTATTGACTGCACAAAAGTGTTTTCTTCAAGATTAAATCAATATGTCCATGCAATTTGGTAAGAAAATGCTTAGACAACTAGTCTAAAGCAGCCATGCAAAGTTGCAATTTTTATCTGGAATATAACTCATTTTACCTCTATAAGAAAAGTAGGGGAGCATGGGGGTCAGCTGAATTTCTGTTTCTAATATAACTACAATTAAAAAGAATGTACATAGAAATCAAGTTTGTCAGTCTTTTGTTTTGCTAGGACAGCCACAAAATTAAATAGGCAGTGCTAGATTGTGTGCACAAGAAGCAGTGTATTAGGACAACAATAGATCCAACCACCATTTTGCCAGGAGATGGTAGAGAATAATATATCTTAAAAAACAAGCATGAAAAGCCAGGAGATCATATTAAAAAAACTACCAACCACGAAACACTCGTGGCCTAATTATAGCCTAAGCTGAGTGAAGCATGATATTTGCCCTTGGACTGTATACTTTTGGCATAAAAATAGCAAATGGAATAGTTTATAATTGCCTTTCTATGGTTGTAACTTAGTAAGGCTATACATGCCTTGGTATACACAAGGAACAAATATGATCGTTTTCAACAGCAAATGCCTTACATTTTTCATCCATAGAGAAGTAGAAATCAGGATCTGGGGCAAATTCACTGACTCAGAAAAATGTAATTCAGACTTCCCTGCTATACCTAATTATCACCTTAAAGTGTACTAGCATTCAAAATAGAAAGGTGCATGTTTTGACAATGCAATATGCAGTGGTGGGAACATGTGACTTCCTTCACTGCCAACAAATGATCACGTTGTACATGTTATAACAACATTGTTTTACACAAGTAAGTGATATCCAAGGTGTCAATAGAATTAACAATTAAAAATCTTGCTGGAAATTTAATCAACTGCCTGAAGTAACAAATATCCACCCACAAAGTGCCAAAGCCTGTAGAAGTACCCAGTGAAACCTAATTGTAATTGCCAAGGTACATCAAGAATGAAAGGAACCATTTCAAATGACAAGTAGCTCCTTATAGGATTGTTTATATGCCCACAAATGTAGTCTTACAACTTTGTTATTGGCAAAGGATTTCTCACAGAAGTCTGAACCCGCCGTTCTTCTCGAACTGAGCAGGATTGCTATTGCAACAACACATCATCAGTAGGATAAAACTAACCTCTCACGACGGTCTGAACCCAGCTCACATTCCCTATTAGTAGGAGTACAATCCAAAACTTGGTGAAACCTTTTGTTTATGTGTGTGATTCCATGTTTATAAAGAATAGTATAAGAACTGAAAATGGAGTTCTATCCTGAATATTACACCTCCAGCTACTATAGGTGTACCCAGGATAATAAAGGTTCTGTCCTGGAATATACAGAAAGTATACCAGTAGATCTCCTTAGGGCAGAATTGTGTTTGATGGCCAGGGACTGGTTAACATCCACTCCCTGTTCACATGTACAAACTGAATGTTTTCAAAATAATTCAAATACAAAAGACCAATAAACAGGTGTTGAATCATGTGCACCCTGGTCCCCCTCCCCACTCATCTCTTTCAAGCTGCTGCTCTTGTTCTACTTCCCTTCACCTCCTCCCTTCTCAACACCTCTCTCCTCTCTGGCCTCTTTCCCTCTGCCTTCAAACAAGCCTCTATCACTCCCCTCCTCAAAAAACCTACGCTCGACCCCACCTCACTCCACCAGAATACACCACCAGCTCTCTGCTTTCCTGTCTAAACACTCTCTGCTCAACCCTTTCCAATCTGGTTTCCGCTCTGCTCACTCCACTGAAACTCCTCTCCTGTCTGTCACTAACTCGCTAAATTCTGCCTGTGCTGCCTCTCTCTCCTCTGTCCTAATTCTCCTCGATCCAGTTCAAGACTCTTTTACTCGCCTACCGATGCCTTGACCAGACTGCACCCAGCTACCTCCAGGCCCTCATCTCTCCTTACACCCCACTCGACCTCGCCGCTCCTCCTGCACTAGAAGACTGGCTGTACCTCCTCTACGATCCCCTGTCTCCAGAGCCCGCTTCTTCTCCACCCTCGCCCCGCAGAGGTGGAATGACCTTCCGGCGCCTCCTCAAGGCACACCTTTTCAGACTGTAAAACTCAACGCTTCCCTTCTGGACAATATAGCACTCTTCCTTTAATGCACTTTAACTTGCACTTATCTGCTCGCTATTTTACTGTATGTAATCCTGCACTTAACCCAATCGTAGTATTTTGTATTTCTCCTGCACTCGTATCTAACCCTGATGTAATTATCAACACTGTTATCTGCTCTTGAACTGCCCCGATATCAAACCGTTGCTCTTATTAGGACTGAAGTCATTGTATTTTGTATCTTGCTCTTAATTGTACTGTAATTCTTTATGTATTTTTTGTATACAATTGTAAGTCGCCCTGGGTAAGGGTGTCTGCTAAGAAATTAATAATAATAATAATAATAATAATAATAATAATAATAATAATAATAATAATAATAATAATAATAATAATAATGTCTAACTAACAAAAAAAAAATCAGCAAAAAGTTGAAGAGTAATTCAAACAAAAGGGTGTTTTGAAATACTGCCAGCCTACACAGATAAATGAAGAACACCAAACACTTATTATTGCTTTTCTTAAATTAACACAGTCACATTAATTGAGACACTTGGTTAATTTGGGAATTTTATTTCAAACTGAGTTTGTTTTGTCTGTTTGAAAACAAAAATGAATGCTCCAAATGAATCCATTTCCTTTCAGGGGTTGTTTTAATTTAACACAACTGAGGAGGAAACAAACCATAGTCCTCAAATACTTTATATTACAACTACATGCAATTCCATTTGTCTTTAGTACTGGCACTCTGTGACAGAGCAGAGGCTCTACATATGGGTGCATGAGTGTGTGAGATTTTGGTGGCTGGTGGCCATCTTGGTGAAGGAGTCTGGAACGAACCAAGATGGCCACCCTTTGTACATCCACATGGCATGGTTTAAGGTAGGGATAAGAAAAGGTCACGTGTGTGTGACCAGTCATTACCACCAGTCAGTTTTGCTAATTTGCATACGTTTTGCTTCATGTTTTGTATCATTTACAATACTTCTGACAGCATGCATGAAGATGTCAGCGGCCAGATTGAAAGGAAAGTTTACTTAGTTTTTGTTTTTTAAACCTCATTCCGTTTAGAAAAACTTCCTCGATCACACATGTGCCAGCAGAGGAAGTTGAAGTGATCACAACGAGCGATCATAGACCGTATTTGAAAAAAAAGACACACTGTAAAAAAACACCACTCTAGAGCAGGCAGTTCTCAGAAATCCTGCTACGATGTCAACACGAAATGTGCTGCATGTAAGTGTAAAAAGTGGTCAAAAATGATGGACTGAATGGGCTAACACTGCTTCTAAAACACACTAACACTGAGGTACGCAGACATAGAGAACATTTTTGAATTCCTAAAAACAGATTTCTTGTAGGAAATCAGTGTGCTGACAGACCCTTACTCACGAGTGCTTTTTACTGCACATATTTCGTTATATCTTTATGTCTTTGTTTAAACCTTTTGTTTGTTCCTATGTTTCATTTATTTATTTGTAATTTAAGTGCACCAAGGCGCTTTAAACAGCCCGCCACTCTCTTTTGTATTAGCTGTTTTTTAACTCAAAGATCTCTCCTGAACATAATTGTTTCCTCACTTATTACAGAAAGAGATGCAGTTCATGCTGTGATTTGTCTTAACTTTTGGCACATTTGTAAGCTTAGCATCTATTTTATGCTTTCGTAAATCCAATCCAAGTTTTGCCGCAGTTTCTAATTAATGATGTTAAATGTATTGAATTTGTATATTAATGAAGTACACTGCTGCTGCATATTAATATGGCAGTCTTCTACTGATTGATATTCATGTAGTACACCCAAACTTGGAGTTTTAAAAACATGTACAAACACATTTTTGCAAATACTGAACAATTTAACACAATTGTGTCTATATTCTTTCTCAGGCTGTATTCACACTGGGTCCGTTTCGAACGGACTCTGTCTGGTTCATTACATTTGAAACAATGTATCAATGTGCTTCCTGTTCACTCTTATCTACGAGCAAAGAGACCGAGTTTGTTTGGATGCAAGCTAAAATACATTTTTTTTGGTCCTTTTCCATTTTTTTTCAGGACAGAGTTAATCTGTGTTCACAATGCGGTTTGCAAGTGAACTCAGTTCATTCATATGGTCTGTGAACCGGATGTTTACAATATCCTGCAAGGCATCTTGGTATCTTTAAAGATGGCAGCTATTGAAGTATTGCTCCAGTTTTTAATAGCATGTTTTAAATTCTTACATATTGCTGTGGAAAAAATAGGGGAAGTATTTCACTAATTTAATTAATACATTTGTTGAATGACGTGCAGTAGGAGAATAGTGCAATATTCAGTTCCGCAGCACTGCACTGTTCACCTACTGGATAAGGGAGTCTGCTAATAAATAAATAAATAAATAAATAAATAAATAATAATACTGGCATTAACACTAGAATGACCAAGACAGTCATTTTAACCATTTTTGGAATTTAATTTAAAATTGCTGTGCGTGTGTTTAAGATACGGAGCTGTGCTTTCCTGACTTTTCTTAAATATATGTACTAATTACCCTGACAAAGAAAGAATCGCGTAGCTGCAAAAATTTGCGAGATAAAATACTTTTATACCTATTCCGACCAGGAGCGGTCAAATTGACCGATACATATAAAACATTAAAACAATTAAATGTTGCGGTATTATTTGTATTTATCACTCTGGACTTGCCACCATGTATTGAAGTTTGATTATATCAGTCTTCATTCCTCAAGTCAGCGGTCTTCTGACATTTGTATTGTTTCAATGAGCCTCCTGATAGTCCATCAATCAGCCTCGACAGCTCAAAGTGCCCGGCTGTCTGTCTGCACTCTGGTTACTATACAAGTCGCTCGTTTTTCTAAGAAATTCATTGCTATCCCAATACACATTGAAAATGGATTGCAGAAAATGCAGGACAGCAAAGCAGTGTTTGGATTTCCTGCAAATTTTACCAAACAATGATTATGATGCAGCAGAGACGGACAACGATGAATCTGGCTCTGTCAGCACTTAGACTTTGTAAACGATTGTAAATGAAGCCCATTCTGTTCAAATGTTTATTTATTCATGTGATTTTGATTATATTATGTCTGTGTATAAACGCATAGCTTTGGTTGTGTATATTTTTTATACTTATTGTCTTATCATTTCAGTTGTACATTTGTGTATGTACATGATATACCTGTATATACACAAATATATTTTCAAATATTTGTTTATTTCAATTTTTACCATTTTTTGAGGTTGTGCTTTATGTAATGTCTGTATATAAACACATTTCTGTTCAAATGCCCATTTATTTACAATGTTTCGGTTGTGTAGATGCTCTATATGACTGTAACAGGGCGAGCAGCCCTGTACATTGTTTTGTTTATTTTAGTTTAGAACGCGGGGTCCCCCTCCGCCCCTGTGTTATTTTGTATTGGTTTATTATGATTTAGTATTTAATGTATGACGGCTGCCGTATGTTATTGTTTTGTATTAGGACGGCATGGCCGATTGTTTGTTTTGTTTAGCGTGGATGGGTAGCCCCATCCACAACATAATTAAACTGTGCAGAAGGTGGCCATCTCCGAATTAATTAAGTGATTAATTTGGTTGCTAATCGGGAGATGGTCACCTGAATATAAAAAGCCTGCAGCTCTGCAGCTCGAGGTGGTGGGTGTACAGAGGAGAGTACGGGAGAGCGAGAAGAGAGAAATCTAAAACGAAACGAAACGAAACGAAAAGCTATAGGTTCCGTGAAGGCTACTGCCCAGCCGGTCCTTAAGGATTGTTTTGTGTTTGAGATTTGTTTTGTTTAAATCTTTTATTTTCGCTCTGTGAGCAAAGTGTTTTGTTTAAACCTTTTATTTTATTTTTGTGGTATTTACAATAAAGACGGCGCAAACGCCATTTCACTCTACCTGCGGTATCCTTTTCCAGTTCCTGCTTCTGGTCTGACGCCACCACTCCGCCGCCTTTGTGACACGTGGTGTCAGAACCGGGATAACAGCCTCCAGGACTCAGGCCAGAGCGGGTACCGCAGTTTTTTTTCCAGTTTTGCCAGTAGGGTTTTTTTTTTTTTTGTTGCTGCAGTAAAGCGAGGATGGGGAGAAAGAGCTGCAGGAAGCAGCAGCAGCAACAACAACAACAGCTGCAGCACTCGTCCTGCATGCCGGGCTGGGAGGAGGACAGCCACAACGGGCAGGGTGCCCGTGATACGTGGGCTCAGGGAAAGCAGCAGCTGTCACCCCAAGCATCAGTAGCCACCCCTCTACCCCCACTGCCACCGGGTTCCCCACCGTCCCGGAAATATGGGACTGGCTGGTGCACCCCGAGGGGAACTTCGCCAGTGACCTCCCCTGGGTTATTAACACACTGCGGATGCGAGATGGGGAACGATGGGAGGACTGGGAGCAACAGCACAACCCGGCATCAGTTCGTGACCTTGCCGCGGTGGTGCTGGGGTACCTAGCTGCAGACATGGGAGGGGTGCCTTCCAGTGAGCAAGAGGGAGAGGAGCAGTCGCTGCCCTCTCCAGTACCTGAGTGGGAGGAGCCCGAACGTCCTACGCCTGAGTGGGAGGAGCCCGAACGTCCTACGCCTGAGTGGGAGGAGCCCGAACGTCCTACGCCTGAGTGGGAGGAGCCCGAACGTCCTACGCCTGAATGGGAGGAGTCGGTGCGTCCACAGCCCAAGAGGGAGGAGTCGGTGCGTCCACAGCCCAAAAGGGAGGAGTCGGTGCGCCCACAGCCCAAAAGGGGAAGGTAGAGCGCCCACAGCCCCAGTCTCCACTAGCAGAGGGTGAATTCCTGCTGGTTCCACCTCCATTGCCATGGGAGGACTGCTTGCAGCTCCCACCTCCACCAGCAGAGGGTGAATTCCTGCTGGTTCCACCTCCATTGCCATGGGAGGACTGCTTGCAGCTCCCACCTCCACCAGCAGAGGGTGAATTCCTGCTGGTCCCGCCGCCACCTCCATCGGCAGGAGCAGAGCAGCAGGAGCTGTCTCTGCCTCCGCCACCTCCACCGCCAGGAGCAGAGCAGCAGGAGCTGCCTCTGCCTCCTCCACCAGCAGAGGGTGAATGCCTGCTGGGTCCCTGTCCACCAGCAGAGGGTGAATGCCTGCTGGGTCCCTGTCCACCAGCAGAGGGTGAATGCCTGCTGGGTCCCTGTCCACCAGCAGAGGGTGAATGCCTGCTGGGTCCCTGTCCACCAGCAGAGGGTGAATGCCTGCTGGGTCCCTGTCCACCAGCAGAGGGTGAATGCCTGCTGGGTCCCTGTCCACCAGCAGAGGGTGAATGCCTGCTGGGTCCCTGTCCACCAGCAGAGGGTGAATGCCTGCTGGGTCCCTGTCCACCAGCAGAGGGTGAATGCCTGCTGGTCTCCCCTTCCGAGGTGGAGCCGCACCAGTCCCCTGCAAGAGAGGGAGGGCCGCACCAGTCCCCTGAAACAAGGGTAGACTACACGCCGCCCCACCTCCGCCGCCAGGAGACTACACGCCGCCCCACCTCCACTGGCAGGAGCAGAGCAGCAGGAGCTGCCTCTGCCTCCGCCACCTTCACTGGCAGGAGCAGAGCAGCAGGAGCTGCCTCTGCCTCCGCCAACCCCACCAGCAGAGGAGGAATGCCTGCTGGTATCACTTTCCCCACCAGCAGAGGATGAATGCCTGCTGGTAACACTTCCCCAACCAGCAGAGGATGAATGCCTGCTGGTATCACTTCCCCACCGTCACGAGGAGAGGAGCAGGAGCTGCCTCTCCCTTCACCAGAGAAACCAGGACTAGATGTTGGCGGTCCTCAGCAGCCCTTGCATAGGCTGCTGAGGAAAGCATGGGAAGAACCGCCCGCCGCAGTGGCCGAGAAGAGGGCCAAAACCCGCACCCCAGCTTGTCCTGACTCCCTGCCCGCTGCCCAAGGATGCCTGCCTCGCCGCCAAGGATGCCTGCCTCGCCGCCCAAGGATGCCTGCCTCGCCGCCCAGGGATGCCTGCCTCGCTTCGCCCAGGGATGCCTGCCTCGCCGCCCAGGGATGCCTGCCTCGCCGCCCAAGGATGCCTGCCTCGCTTCGCCCAAGGATGCCTGCCTCGCTCGCCCAAGGATGCCTGCCTCGCCGCCCAAGGATGCCTGCCTCGCCGCCCAGGCTGCCAGCCGCCCGCATCGCCTGGGCTGCCAGCCGCCCGCGACGCCTGGGCTGCCAGCCGCCCGCGACGCCTGGGCTGCCAGCCGCCCGCGACGCCTGGGCTGCCTGTCGCCCGCGACGCCTGGGCTGCCTGTCGCCCGCGACGCCTGGGGCTGCCTTTTGCTCCACACAGAGTACAGGGTACGAGGGAGAAGTGGAGCTCCCGCTGCCGCCTCTATGGCCAGGGGCTCCTCCCGAAGTTCGCCTCCCGAGGGTCCGCTGCTGCTGCCGCCGCCTCCCGAGGGTCCGCTGCTGCTGCCGCCGCCTCCGAGGGTCCGCTGCTGCTGCCGCCGCCTCCCGAGGGTCCGCTGCTGCTGCCGCCGCCTCCCGAGGGTCCGCTGCTGCTGCCGCCGCCTCCGAGGGTCCGCTGCTGCTGCCGCCGCCTCCCGAGGGTCCGCTGCTGCTGCCGCCGCCTGGGGTCGCCAGGGATCCTGCTTCGCCTGGGGTCGCCGAGGGTCCTGCTTTGCCTCGGTCGCTACACTGTGGCCGGAGCTCCATGAAGGGGAGCTGCCGGCCATGAAGAAAGGGGGAGGTCAGGAGACCAGCTCCCCAGCCGCATTTCCGTGGCAGGAACACGGTGGCCGGAGCCCCACGGAGGGGAGCTGCCGGCCACAAAGAAGGGGGAGGTCAGGAGACCAGCTTCCCCGCAGCAGTTTCGCTGCCGGAGATAGTGTGGCTGAAGCCCCGGAAGAGGGAGCTGCCGCCATGAAGAAGGGGGAGGTCAGGAGACCAGCTCCCCAGCCGCATCTCGCTGCCGAGATCGTGTGGTCGGAGCCCCACGGAGGGGAGCTGCCGCCATGAAGAGAGGGGGAGGTCAGGAGACCAGCTTCCCCAGCCGCACTTTCGGCCGGAGATCGTGGTGGTCGGAGCCCCACGAAGGGGAGCTGCCGGCCATGAAGAGGAGGGGGAGGTCAGGAGACCAGTTCCCCAGCCGCACTTTCGCGGCAGGATATGGTGTGGCTGAAGCCCCGAAGAGGGAGCTGTTAGCCACCAAGAAGTGGGGGTGGAGGACATTCCACCATGGCCACCCCCAGAAACACCTTGCTTCTCCCTCTTCCGGGACTTTAAGACTGAGGGGGAGGTGGTCAGAGGGCCATGTGTGCGCTGCACAAGGGGATATGTAACAGGGCGAGCAGCCCTGTACATTGTTTTGTTTATTTTAGTTTAGAACGCCGGGTCCCCTCCGCCTCTGTGTTATTTTGTATTGGTTTATTATGATTTAGTATTTAATGTATGACGGCTGCCGTATGTTATTGTTTTGTATTAGGACGGCATGGCCGATTGTTTGTTTTGTTTAGCGTGGATGGGTAGCCCCATCCACAACATAATTAAACTGTGCAGAAGGTGGCCATCTCCCAATTAATTAAGTGATTAATTTGGTTGCTAATCGGGAGATGGTCACCTGAATATAAAAAGCCTGCAGCTCTGCAGCTCGAGGTGGTGGGTGTACAGAGGAGAGTACGGGAGAGCGAGAAGAGAGAAATCTAAAACGAAACGAAACGAAACGAAAAGCTATAGGTTCCGTGAAGGCTACTGCCCAGCCGGTCCTTAAGGATTGTTTTGTGTTTGAGATTTGTTTTTGTTTAAATCTTTTATTTTCGCTCTGTGAGCAAAGTGTTTTTGTTTAAACCTTTTATTTTATTTTTGTGGTATTTATCAATAAAGACGGCGCGAAACGCCATTTCACTCTACCTGCGGTATCCTTTTCCAGTTCCTGCTTCTGGTCTGACGCCCCACTCCGCCGTCTTTGTGACAATGACGTTCCTGAATCAAACTATGACTTACATTCAATTGTTTGTCCTTTCATTATAATATTTATGTTGTTTTTAATACGCCGGTCAAATTGACCAGTCATGGTTGTTCTAGGTATGCCTATAAACACGGTCGTTCTAGTGTTAATTTGAGAAAAGACGTTGTTCACATTGAAGTTTAGGAAGCGAACCAGACTCAGTGCGCGCTTTGCTAAATGGATCAAGACCACCTCTTTAGGTGGACTCGGTACAGTTTGTGTTTCCAAGCTGACTTTGTTGTTCACACTTCACACCAAACGAACTAACCGCGACGAGTGCAGACCTGTGGCAAAGTGCCCCCGCGTGTATTTTGTGTTACGTGTTGTGTGTAAATGTTGGTGTATAGTCATCGGTACACGGATATAAACGGGTCTGTGTTTCACTTGTGATTTAAAATGTAGATTTATATTTAGGCACGGAGGGCACAAATCACTTCACGTGCTAGTTAAAATGTAATGTGTGGTCACGGGAGTGCACTTAATTAATTCACGTGCAGTTGTACCGAGATTCCAATTGAATGATTGACTAGCAATCGAAGTCTCGTACAACTGCATAAAAACAGCATGTTTTCACTCACTCGGGTTGGGTGTTCGTGAGTGGAGAACGGAGAGAGAGAAGGAGAATTACATTTACAGTTGTCACTCACCGTGTTTGTTCGCCTGTTTACTGTATAGTCCGCTTTGTTTATCTCTTTGTTTTGGCGTAAGTGCCGTGGTCCTGTGTGTTTTGTCTTGCAACCTTTTTATTTTCTGTTCTGTTTAATAATTAAATGCTGAGCGATCACGCTTCAGCTTCACCAAAACCCCATTTCTGTTATTTGTTCCTGCTTCTGACGTGACGCCACCGCCAGTCGCCTTTGTGACACGTGGTGTCCAGAAGAGGGATCAACAGCGCTCCAGGACTCAGGCCAGAACAGGAACCGCAATTTGTTGTTTTAAAAAAAAAAAAAAAAACAACAAACAACAACAACAACAATAAAAAAAAAAAAAAATGGAAGGCTGGAACTGGAGAGATGGCTGCCAGGATCTGGAGGTCCTCCTCGGTGGTCTAGAGGACCAAGGCTGGTGCCTTGCCTGTGGGGAGTTCGGGCACCCGGTGGTGCGCTGCCCCTACCAAGAGGGAGAGGAGGAACTGGCCCAGGAGAGGAAGGTGAGGAGGAGGCAGAGAAGGGGAAAGGGGAAGAGGAAGGCTGAGTGTCCACAGCCCAAGTGGGAGGAGCCTGAGTGTCCACAGCCCAAGCGGGAGGAGCCCGAACGCCCCACGCCTGAGTGGGAGGAGCCCGAACGCCCCACGCCTGAGTGGGAGGAGCCCGAACGTCCCACGCCTGAGTGGGAGGAGCCCGAACGCCCCACGCCTGAATGGGAGGAGCCCGAACGCCCCACGCCTGAATGGGAGGAGTCGGTGCGCCCACAGCCCAAGAGGGAGGAGTCGGTGCGCCCACAGCCCAAGAGGGAGGAGTCGGTGCGCCCACAGCCCAAGAGGGAGGAGTCGGTGCGCCCACAGCCCAAGAGGGAGGAGTCGGTGCGCCCACAGCCCAAGAGGGAGGAGTCGGTGCGCCCACGGCCCAAGACACGGAAGGTAGAGCGCCCACAGCCCCAGTCTCCACCAGCAGAGGGTGAATTCCTGCTGGGTCCACCTCCATTGCCATGGGAGGACTGCTTGCAGCTCCCACCTCCACCAGCAGAGGGTGAATTCCTGCTGGTCCCGCCTCCGCCACCTCCATTGGCAGGAGCAGAGCAGCAGGAGCTGCCTCTGCCTCCGCCACTTCCATCGGCAGAGCAGCAGGAGCTGCCTCTGCCTCCGCCACCTCCACCGGCAGGAGCAGAGAAGCAGGAGCTGCCTCTGCCTCCGCCACTTCCATCGGCAGAGCAGCAGGAGCTGCCTCTGCCTCCGCCACCTCCACCGGCAGGAGCAGAGCAGCAGGAGCTGCCTCTGCCTCCGCCACTTCCATCGGCAGAGCAGCAGGAGCTGCCTCTGCCTCCGCCACCTCCATCTGCAGGAGCAGAGCAGCAGGAGCTGCCTCTGCCTCCGCCACCTCCATCGGCAGGAGCAGAGCAGCAGGAGCTGCCTCTGCCTCCGCCACCTCCATCGGCAGGAGCAGAGCAGCAGGAGCTGCCTCTGCCTCCGCCAACCCCACCAGCAGAGGATGAATGCCTGCTGGTAACACTTCCCCACCAGCAGAGGATGAATGCCTGCTGGTATCACTTCCCCACCAGCAGAGGAGGAATGCCTGCTGGTAACACTTCCCCACCAGCAGAGGATGAATGCCTGCTGGTATCACTTCCCCACCAGCAGAGGAGGAATGCCTGCTGGTATCATTTCCCCACCGCCACGAGGAGAGGAGCAGGAGCTGCCTCTCCCTTCACCAGAAGGACCAGGACTAGATGTTGGCGGTCCTCAGCAGCCCTTGCATAGGCTGCTGAGGGAAGCACGGGAAGAACCGCCCGGCCGCAGAGGCCGAGAAGAGGGCCAACACCTGCACCCCAGCTAGTCCTGACTCCCTGCCCCGCCGCCCAAGGATGCCTGCCCCGCCGCCCAAGGATGCCTGCCCCGCCGCCCAAGGATGCCTGCCCCGCCGCCCAAGGATGCCTGCCTCGCCGCCCAAGGATGCCTGCCTCGCCGCCCAAGGATGCCTGCCTCGCCGCCCAAGGATGCCTGCCTCGCCGCCCAAGGATGCCTGCCTCGCCGCCCAAGGATGCCTGCCTCGCCGCCCAAGGATGCCTGCCTCGCCGCCCAAGGTTGCCAGCCGCTCGCATCGCCTGGGTTGCCAGCCGCCCGCGATCGCTTGGGTTGCCAGCCGCCCGCGATCGCTTGGGTTGCCAGCCGCCCGCGACGCTTGGGTTGCCAGCCGCCCGCGACGCTTGGGTTGCCAGCCGCCCGCGACGCTTGGGTTGCCAGCCGCCCGCGACGCTTGGGTTGCCAGCCGCCCGCGACGCCTGGGGTTGCCAGCCGCCCGCATCGCCTGGGGCTGCCTGTTGCTCCGCGACGCCTGGGGCTGCCTTTTGCTCCACACAGGGTACAGGGTACGAGGGAGAAGTGGAGCTCCCGCTGCCGCCTCTATGGCCAGGGGCTCCTCCCGAAGTTCGCCTCCCGAGGGTCCGCTGCTGCTGCCGCCGCCTCCCGAGGGTCCGCTGCTGCTGCCGCCGCCTCCCGAGGGTCCGCTGCTGCTGCCGCCGCCTCCCGAGGGTCCGCTGCCGCCGCCTGGGGTCGCCAGGGATCCTGCTTCGCCTGGGGTAGTCGAGGGTCCTGCTTCGCCTGGGGTCGCTACACTATGGCCAGAACCCCATGAAGGGGAGCTGTCGGCCATGAAGAAAGGGGGAGGTCAGGAGACCAGCTCCCCAGCCGCATTTCCGTGGCAGGAAACACGGTGGCCAGAGCCCCACGGAGGGGAGCTAGCGGCCACGGCGAGGGGGGAGGTCAGGAGACCCGCCCCTCGCAGCAGTTTCGCTGCCGAATTGGGTGGCCGGCGCCCCACGGAGGGGAACTGCCGCCATGAAGAAGGGGGAGGTCAGGAGACCAGCTTCCCCGCAGCAGTTTCGCTGCCGGAGATTGTGTGGTCGGAGCCCCACGGAGGGGAACTGCCGGCCATGAAGAAGGGGGAGGTCAGGAGACCAGCTCCCCAGCTGCACTTTCGCGGCAGGAGATAGTGTGGCTGAAGCCCCGAAGAGGGAGCTGCCAGCCACGAAGAATTGGGGGTGCCAGACATTTCACCATGGCCACCCCCAGAAACAACTTGCTTCCCCTGTTCCGGGACTTTGGGACTGAGGGGGAGGTGGCCATTGAGGCCATGTGTGCTTTGCACAAGGGGGTATATGTGGCAAAGTGCCCCCGTGTGTATTTTGTGTTACGTGTTGTGTGTAAATGTTGGTGTATAGTCATCGGTACACGGATATAAACGGGTCTGTGTTTCACTTGTGATTTAAAAATGTAGATTTATATTTAGGCACGGAGGGCACAAATCACTTCACGTGCTAGTTAAAATGTAATGTGTGGTCACGGGAGTGCACTTAATTAATTCACGGCAGTTGTACCGAGATTCCAATTGAATGATTGACTAGCAATCGAAGTCTCGGTACAACTGCATAAAACAGCATGTTTTCACTCACTCGGGTTGGGTGTTCGTGAGTGGAGAACGGAGAGAGAGAAGGAGAATTACATTTACAGTTGTCACTCACCGTGTTTGTTCGCCTGTTTACTGTATAGTCCGCTTTGTTTATCTCTTTGTTTTGGCGTAAGTGCCGTGGTCCTGTGTGTTTTTGTCTTGCAACCTTTTTATTTTCTGTTCTGTTTAATAATTAAATGCTGAGCGATCACGCTACCAGCTTCACCAAAACCCCATTTCTGTTATTTGTTCCTGCTTCTGACGTGACGCCACCGCCAGTCGCCTTTGTGACACGTGGTGTCCAGAAGAGGGATCAACAGCGCCCAGGACTCAGGCCAGAACAGGAACCGCAATTTGTTGTTTTAAAAACAAAAAAAAACAACAAACAAACAACAACAACAACTGAAAAAAAAAAAAAAATGGAAGGCTGGAACTGGAGAGATGGCTGCCAGGAACTGAACCGAATGGAAAAAAATCGGATTTGAATCCCTGGTTCAAATGGGAGAGCATGTCTAAGTGATTGTGTTTACAGACTTGCCCAGAACTACAGATCCCACAGTGGCCTGACGTCACTTACTCACAGTTTTGCTGACCCAATCAGCAAACGGCTCGTGTAACAAGCACACTCCTTCAGGGGCGGGATTCCTTAACAGAGGATTTCAGAAAGTCCCGGATGCTGGACTGTGATCTTTTTTATAATATTGTAACTCAGGAACCGTTTCATATTTTTTCACCAAACCTTCGAAAGGCCCTACCTCAGACCACGTGTACCTTACCCGGTTTGGTGCAGTACCATGTAGCCTGTACAAGAGAGCAAAGAACAAAATGAAAAAACAAGTATAGGAGAAAAAGGGAACTTTTACTAAAAAACAGGTATCCAGATCTCAGAAACTGCACAAGGTGGCATCATGAAACTGTCAATGGAACATGTACATTTGTGAGCAATTCTGACAAACCTAAAGTGCAAATTAAAGTGCAAAGTTAGAGGTTTAACATTGAGCACCCAACTTGACCCTAACTATAGTGGCGTGGTATAACTACAGTGGAACAAGGTGGCTGGTTGTTCAAGGGGGCCATGGTCATTCCCCTTTTAAAGAATAACATCTTTGGGGTTTTTTGGCTGGTAAGTGCAGGTGAGTTATTAGTTTTGGTCACTGCCTAATGTTTATTTCATTTGTGTGCTGGAGCCAGTACTTGATTCTGTGCATATGAATGCTGGTCTTTAGTTTTCATAATGTATTCATAACAAGCATGATACATAACAAGCATGATACATTATCTTTGTAGGTCACTGATGACCAAGGTGGCAAGCTGTACTTCTATTAAAGGCACACATTTATAACAATCCCAGAGAAACCATCCACAGTAACAATATCATATCTGCATTGATCTTAAAGCATGCATGTATAGTACTTATTTGAATACAGAAAAAAACAGAACCAGGTACCATAGCCAGTTCCAAACTGGATCAGAATAGATTACAGTTTTTACAGATTTTGTGATAACAATAACATATTTGTTTCAATTTTGCATTCAAAAATAACAACTGGTTTTCTGTTAATTAAGCTGTTTAATATTTGTAACATTAAAGCATAACCATGACTACATGTTCTCAATTCTAAATGTATATTGTAAAAATGATTTGTTGAAAATGTGTTATTTGTGATTCATTAAACAATTTTCTTTTTTATTAGACCATGGGTTTTGTACTTCATCACAAGTTTATTTGAGTATAAATTGAGGTACTGTCAACATGTAGTGCTTTGAATCAAGTTGACTGTGACCAGTCTATACTGTTATTTGTGCTGTACCAACAGTACCTGTCCTATCACTGTTGTGTTTTAGGAGCTTTAGTTTTAGGAAAAGTGTGTAAATATACAGTAATGGAGCCTGCAGCCTGAAACCAAATTATTTGGTAGTTTTAGCTCAACCCCAAGAGGACAGTTGTTCATACACATAACACAGTTGGCACAATTTGGTACATTTTGTTTCAAAATCTCCTCTGGACTGAATATTAGTTCTAATGCATTTAAAATTTACACAAAACTATATTTTCAATAAGTATCAATTTAAATAATCTTGACAGTCTATAAACGTTATTAGAATGTGTTTTTGTCTGTTTTATTATGAATAGAAAACTAAATATTAAGGATAATCAACAACCTTCTTGCAGAGAAAACATAGAATGTCTCTTAGGTACGCCAAAGTTATTCTTTACCTTTTGGTGTGTCATGGATTAGAAGAAATACTGTGACACGATATAAGTAAATGACAGTACGGTTGGTTATCAATACTAAACCACAATATGATTTCCTGATATTGACAAAAGGGATTCAGAATGCCATTTTAAAAAATAAATGATTTAATGTCTTAAACATTACAAGCTTGGAGTAACTTATGGGTAAGGGGGATAAAAATTACCCAAAACAATGTGCACTTTTGCTTTACATCATCCTTCATATGGTTGTTTCACTCAGGCTTGACATAGAACTACAGGCTGTCACATTGGAACTACAATACACTGGAGGGACCTTTCCGAGAAAATCAATTCAGTACAGTTCACCAGATATAAATGTTGCTCATAGTGCAGAAGGACTGAACATGTATTCCACATAAGGCCTGTTAGCTTTCAATTCTCTCTAACTTTGGTGTCTTTGATCGGGATTGTATCACAAGCCAGAACCATGCAGTTACAGCTGCATGCACTGTGCTGCTTGGTATATGACTTTGAGGTTTTTGAAAGTCATCGTCAATTGCTCCATCATTACCCATTCTCTGTGAGGTACCATCAATTGAGGCAATTCATTTCTCTTCAGGCATAAATAGGCACAAGTGCCAGCTGGTCTACACAAAAACTGTTGTACCGACCTGTAATAACTAAAGATCATTCATTACACATGGTTAGCAAAAACAATCTTTGCAGATGTGAAATACAGCACCAATTTTTTTTTTTTTGAAGAATAACAGTTACACAATTAGCAAACAGCATTGCTCAGGCCAACAGGACCAACTTGGCTTGGTAAACCTCCAGAGAACCCAAAACTGAGTTCTGGCACTAGTGTGTACAGAGCTGTATCTCTCTAGGCAGAAAACCTAAAAATATGTATATTTTATCAATTAATTAAGGTTAAAAATAAATTGGTATGTGCACAGCATAGGCTGAATCATAATAGTTTTTGATCTGTCTGGTATATGTGATAGTTTTGGTTCAATTGATTTGATTGTGAGTTTGGTGCCCTTATGTGCCCCAACTCTTATGCCCCAACTTTTATGTAATTCATAAGCACTGTTAGAGACATTGCCTCATATGTGTCCCTGCACTGCAAACATAAGGAGATCTGTTTTGATTGATGTGACTACAGGTTATTAACTGATTTCATAACATCAAACAGACTAAAGCAACATCACAGGAAGCAACACCACACACGGTTTTGTCCTAAGCATTTTTTGTAGTCATATGTTTGAAATAGACACTACTGTAGCCATATACCATCTGTGCATGCCGTAGTTAGTTTCTTATTGAGACCAACCCCATTTTTGTTGCCAAATTAAAGTCTGTGTTGGATATGTGGGATGCAGAGATGTTGATACATGGATGTATAACTTCTCGTCTTGATTATTGCAATTCTTTCTTTGTTGCCACTAAACTTAGAAGGCTTCAGCTTGTCCAGAACACAGCAGCCAGACTACTTTCTCATACTTGTCATTCTCAACATATTACTCCAGTGCTCAGATCCTTACATTGGTCAGTAGATGGCACTGTAATGTGCTGACATCCTGAAACTGCGTAGATTGATGTAGAGTAGGAAACAACGTCGTCATGATCGAAATAAACTATCTTAGAATCGTACCGACTTTTATTTACTCCACTACACAACAATTGGCTACCAGTGAGCTACCAAATTATGGTAAAAGTTAAAGTTGCTGTAATAACTTACAAGGGCCTTCATGGATTAGGGCCATCCATTCTGCAAGAACTACTAACTCTGTATATTCCCACTCGTTCTTTGAGATCAGAAAAGGCAGAACTTTTAGTTGTTCCAAAAAGTCGTCTTAAAACAACTGGAGCCAGAGCTCTTTGTTGTTGTGCGCCTCGGTTGTGGAACTCTATTCATTGGACATTGGATTCTTTTAAGTCTAAATTGAAAACATGTTTTTTTGAATGTGCTTTTATATCATTGGTTGTAACTGGAGTGTATTGCATATTTGAGCTATTTTGTTTTGTTTCTAACTTTGTACAGCGCTCTGGGATGCCATGGTGTGAAGCCCACTATATAAAAATAAATGTGTATTGTATTGTACTTTTGATGTACTGCTAACTTGTCCAATCCACATAGAGGGCAGGTTTTATGCCACAAAATTCTAATTGGGAGCCTGAGAGAGAGTGAGATAATCACTACAGAGAACAGACTGTACACTCGGTTTACGTAAAAGTAATACTCTGATACTATCCAGACTTAATGTGAGAGATTATCGCTATTAATTGAACAGTATATTTACTTTTATATATTTACCACAACATGGAGCAATACTAACTTGGTACTAACCTGGAAAATCACTTCTATCAAGCTAGGAACCCCACTGAACTGCAACTGAATCAGAAAGGAAACCTTGCTGGTTCCTTGTTAAGTATGACTTGCATTTGAAAAATAAACTGTGATTGCATGGATACGCTTTGTGGACTTTGCTTTGCTTAAATAAAACAGGAATAATATTTAGCCGGGTAAAGCAATCTGTGTGGTTACACCATGTCAGTGAAACAAATAAAAAGGACTAATGGTATAATTGATGCAGCATACATATTGATTTCATACAGGTGTTAATCGTTTTGTAAAGTTCTGCACTGGGACTAATGATGTTTGGTTCAAGGTTATTGTCACCTCTGACTTTCAAGACCGATAAAATATTAATCTGAACATATTCCAACAAGCCTGCACCAATGACCTACTAAACACTGTTAAAAAATAAATAATAAGGCTGTGGTTTGAAAATACTATATTTTCTGTGTAGGTTTTATTTTGCTTCCCTGTCCACCATTCAAATTCTACTCATGCTATTTATATGTGTGAGGTTTTTTTTTCTGCTGTGCACAGGACTGGTTAACTTATTTTCCATCACCTTCATATGCACCTCAGTTGCTGTCTAGATATGTCTGATAATGTTGTCTATCACCTGAGATCTTCGTCATCAATAACTGCAACAGATTGCAGCATTGCAGCTAGTCCGTATACTCTTTGGGTATCTCTTCTTCCACAGGACCTTTTCTTTACCTATCTTAATAGAATCAATCCCGCAGAGGAAACAAATGTGACATATTGGGACAGATTTATCAAGGTCTGCATGCGGGCTTTACCATTGTTAAAGGAAAATAAAATTGCTGATGTTATAAAACAAGCAACAAAAAAACTCAGAAGGGTATTTGAAGGACTGTACAATTTTGATTACTTGGTTCTGTATGGCATTTTATGTAAAATGTAAATTGTAAAAAAGTTAACTATGAATTTCACAATGTATAACTATTTGTTCATAAGGATTAGTCGTCTTTGTTTCTCATGTTCAAAATATTTACATTCAATAGTCAAGAACAAAGTGATTTTTAAACCCTAATGGAACAGATTTTTTCATGTGAGCTATGCATGAAGTTGTCTTCTGGTCATTTACAAATCGTGTTCTAACACAAAAACTGTACAAATTACCAATACCATGTCCGGAAGCCGTACTTTAGGCAGTGAAAATCACGTTTGTGATGTAAACTCGTGCAACATTCGACTATAACCAAAAGCCATACCAAGCAATCCTTTATTATCTGAAATCTGCTGGAAGTAACCCTGGCAAGCTTCTTTGACCAAACAGGAAATAGGAGTTTATGGCACAATATTTTGCTTTAAAAAGTGCTTTATAGTTAAGTTGTTTTTATAAAGCAAGGTTATAAAAAATACTGAAGTTACTACACATACAAAAATACCCTTTGCAATAAATAAATGAATGAATACATACATACATACATAAGCCGTTTACAAAGCACAGAAAGAAATTTTTCATCTTTTACACTTTTGTTATCTTTGTGATTGGTCATCGGATAGCTGATTGCTTTAAGCCTAGACTTTTCTGTCCCTTAGCAGTAAGATACAATTCATTGTACGCCAGCCCTAAGTAGCATCTGTTAGGGTACCTACCAAGGAGAAAATAAATAACAGTCAGATTTCTTAACCTAATTCACTGAGCAAGATTTGTTTTAAAAGTACAAAAAAAAAAATGTAGTTCCACAAATTTGTTCAAAAATAGAAATACTAGGCTTAACATCAGCTTGCTGTAAGACTTACATAACGAAGTTCCAGACAGTCTCGGTGGATTACAGCATCTACTAAGAAATGTGTTGAACTCCTATGGACTACCAGTATATTACTGTATCCTCAATAACAAGAACAACATACAATACTGTATATATATATATATATATATATATATATATATATATATATATATATATATATATATATAACAACATTCTACTGGCAGGAGTCTTGCACTGTCACTGCGGAATTCCGATTCAGGTATTTATTGTTATTGTTTTTAGCACTTAAATATAATGAAGAAAATATTAATCTTGTTCCCCCTAATAAATAAATTGCAGTATGAGGATGCTTTTTGTTTCTGTGCTGTTATCGCACTTTTGATATTCCATTAATAGTGAAATTATACCAGAATTTAGTCATTTGATATATCTCGCAGTAAGACATAAAAATCTAGTTGGGCTGAATTCACCTAAGTCACCATTAATCAGCTTTTAAAAAGAATAGAATTACAAATCAAATACAACACTGCCCTATTAGATCCAACACATTTTAAAATGCAGAAATTGTTTCACATTGCAATGATGTGATGGAGAACATTGTAAGTGACTTAGGGGCGTCGGAACCGGTGGGGCCAGGGGCCAGCAGCCCCCTCCCCCCCCACCCCCACCCACTTTTTAACAAAAGAAACATATGCGCTGTGGGAGAACATGATCTCATATTCTCAAAATATCTTTGGATCAACTCTGCCTTTACTTCCATCGCTAGTGCACAAAGGATCCTGGTATGCAGAGTTCACTCGAGCTCTGATATACCAGGATCCTTTGCGCACAGACTAACGGAAGTTCTCATTGAATAGTGGTTCGCCAGTAACAGATCCAGTTTTTTGGAAACATCTGAAAAGGTAAGAAAATTATTTAATGAATTAAAAAATAGAATTGTATTAAGTTTACATTTTTTGCTTAATATATAACGTTTTGCTTCTATCTGTTACAGCCTGCTGTTAGGTTTTATTATATATATTAAAACAAAATTTAAAAAAAAAATCATATAAACACACACTGTCAACATCCCGGTCTGTATGCACAGGATGCCACCTCCGCAGTGAAGTCAACTCTTTTGTCTTAGTAAGAAGCACGCGTTGTGTAACTATACATTCAAAACAAAAATCATTTTATGTTGCAACAAAGCTGGAAACTATATTGATCATTTGAAATAAGTAGTAATGCAGGCATATCTCTGTCGTGAATATAGGTTGTCAAAAAGCACTTTTTTGGCTTGTTCAGCAACCATGTGGCAAAGCAAAATTGATTAAAGAAAAAGAAATTGAGGATCTGATGAACTTTTCATGTCGGGATGATTTGGAATAAAAGCTCAGTTTGAGATTCTTGTATGTTGGATTAAGATTATACTTTGAAACAATTTGTGTCAGATTGATTTTGAATAAATGTTCAGCTTCAATTTGAATTTGTGCTTTCTGTACTGTGCTTTAATTCTTTAACGAACAGGATAAAGCAAAGGCCGAATACTGCATACACAGGACGAATAGGTATGTGCAATTCTACTTGTATTCATAATCTCATCTCATGAATTTACTCCAACAGTTTATCATTCATTTTGAATGTCCCTTTGCTAAAACGAACCCCTCTATAGAACAAACGGCTTGGACCCCAACAGGTTCGTTATAGCGAGGTTGTACTGTATTTATTTTGCTGATGCTTTTTTCCAAGAAGAGTTACAATTTAGGGTTACAATTATTAAAATATGATACATTACATATAAACAAAGATGATTATAATGTTTCCGCATTGTTACAGTTCAATAATAATACAGTAATGGAGTATATGCAGTAAAATGATACAATGCAAGTGAAGTACAGTACATGAAGTGCAGAAATAAAATGCAGTCCGATGTTTAGAACTAAAGTGTGTTTTTTTTGTCGTTGTTTTTGTTGTTCGTACTGTAATCTGACCACTAACGGACACTACTACCCCCTCCACAAACTTTGGCCTTGGCCCCCCCCCCCCACTTCTATAAAGGTTTCGGCACCCTTGAAGTGACTCATCAATCAGAACCTGAATTCCATTGCACAGTATCATGTTTTAAACCTCACTTTTTCATTGAAAGCCAGTCACACATTAAATTTCAAATAATTCATCAATACAGTGTAGCATTCCTGTGGGGAGGAGGTTACATTACCTCCCAATAAAAAGTGACTAAATTAGTAGGGTGGTTTGGCTGTGATAGTTCCTGAATATCCACAAACTTGTTTCTGGCAGTCAGGGATCTGTGATGTCAATCCAGGCTGCAAAATCTTAAGGTTAATATTTTTGTTGAGTCAAGTAAGAATCGCATGGAAGAGGATATTGTTTGGTGTGAAAAGGTCATGGAGTGTGTGTGGCAGCCCATGAGGAAAGTACAGGGAACTAGGCCTCTGGCTCCAGTTGATATTTCCTAGCTCAACTGTAAATTACGCTTACGGCCTCCTTCATTGTGTAGCCTGGCATGACTTTTGCACTTCTCTGGTGAGCGAATGGAAAGCCCTATTTGAAAGTAAATGACAACACAGAAACATGTTGATTGTAACAGTGTTATATAAATGAGAAAGAAAAAGCTGAGAGATGTAGTTCATACAATCAAACACTAAACAGAAACAAGAGTTTTACAAAAAAAATGTAATTGTAATTGAAGTTTTATTGTAATAGAACTTACTGTAGTGTACTGTTGCCCCTCTCCCTATCAGTTCCTAAGCTGTTAAGTAGCAAAGAAGCTTAACTACATTCCAATATTCCACTCCTGGGATAGCATTAAAATTGAATTCTTATAGGATCAATTCACATCTTTTAAAATGAGCCAATTCTTGCAAGTTCAGATTCATTTTTTATCATATATTACATCCAGTGACCTTGGAAAGAAAAGGGAATGACAAAATCCAAGCCTCTACTCTTTTGTCACTGAAGTATACCCCCTTAGCCTCAAATCAGCTAAGACAGTCAGTCTATCCTGACTTCAGAAAAGCCCCCCAAGAAAGGTTTTTCATTTGCAAACAAGCTCCAGCACTTTTAAGAGTATATCATACTGCAGAATTAAACACTAGGTCTGTGTCAGGGTGTTAATGAGATGCTAAACAAGCTACCAAGACTCTGTGTGAGAGTGTGCACATGCATATGTGTGGCTGTGGGTGAGGGCTCAGAAGACTGTCTACATCCATCAGTCATTATGATTCTCAAGGTCAGGATGACAGGAGTGAAGGGCTAGTGATGAATAACTCACTGTGGGAACTCAACCTGCCAAGGGGGGGGACTGTGACAAGCTCTAGGGCACTGCAGCACTGTCTCCTTCACTGTTTGGTCATAAGACTCATTTACTAATCCAAATTAGAGCTGAAAGCCAGGGGTATTGTTCAATTAGGCTTTCAATTCATTTTATTCTACAACAAGGGAGAGAGATTTGGCCGGGGGTCCCCAGTGGCTTGCAGAGAACCTTCCTGGTGGAGGATGAGGCCAGCGAGGCTGGGCTTCTGGTTAGCTGATGTAAACAGATATGACGGACGGGATAAAAAACTGGATTATGCAGCAGTCAGCTAACCAGAAGCAGACGGAGAAAAACTGTGATAACTATGTGGTATGAACTTCAAAAACATTTTCTGTTATTTATTTATTTACTTATGCTGTATCAGCTATATTTAAACAAAATATATAAAGTCGTATTTACTACCCAACCTTGCCTTACTTATTTTCTTGACTGATTCATATATTAAATATGTACTGCAGACTCAGGCATAGTGGAAAATTAAATGCCCCTCATGAAGCCTGCGGCTTCGGGCTTTACAGCCCACTTATGGTAACAATATTCTTCCCTTAGGTCAATAATCTTCCACTATCGCCCTCCTCTCCAGTCCATATTTATATATATATATATATATATATACTACCAGTCAAAAGTTTTAGAACACCTCCATAGCCTGGAGGTATGTTTTGGGTCATTAGCTTGCTGTAGGATGAACCCCTGACCAACTAGGCGTATACCAGAGGGTATTGCATGGCGCTGCAAAATGCTGTGGTAGTCGTTTTGGTTCAGGGTGCCACTCACTCTGTGCAAGTTGCCGACTCTGGATCCAGCAAAAGAGCCCCAGACCATCACGCTTCCTCCTCCATGTTTGACAGTTGGTGTCACACACCGAGGAACCATCCTTTCGCCTACTCGACGGCGTACAAAATCCCTGCATGATGAACCGAAGATTTCAAATTTTGATTCATCGGTCGATAAGACCTTCTTCCAGTCTTCAGTAGTCCACTGGCGGTGCTTCATGGCCCAGGCAAGCCTCTTTTTCTTATTTTGCCATCTTAGCAATGGCTTTCTTACTGCCATTCGACCTGTCAAACCTGCAGCTCGAAGTCTTCTCTTCACAGTTGAAACTGAGACTTGCTTACTTCGACCAGTGTTAAGCTGTCCTTGAAGCTGTTGTCCTGTGAGCCGCCTATCACGCAAGCTGTTGACTCTCAGAAACTTGTCTTCTGATTCTGTTGTGGCTTTGGGTCTGCCAGACCTCTTCCTGTCAGAGTTTCCTCCAGTTTCCAGTGCCTTTTGATGGTGTAAGAAACTATACTCACTGACACCTTGGCTTTCTTTGCAATTTCTCTAAAGGAAAGACCTACACTTTTAAGGGTTATAATGGTCTGTCTGTCTTCCTTTGTTAATTGCCTTTTTCTCGCCATTATGATAGCAATATACTACTTCCTGCAGTACAATACTGTCCAAATAATGCTTAAGAGGGTGTAGTAACACAGTCTGTTCCAACACTGCTTTTATACAGACAGAGGGTTTGTAAGTAATCAGCAAAAGTTGGGACACCTGTAGGAATTGTTAGCATCAACTTTCAAGGCTTAATTTACTTCCATTGCTGCAGAACAGCTGTAAGTTGTTAACCCATTACTTGTTCTCTGAAAAAGGCCTTTTTGTATAACTCTGAAATGTACATTGTTTTTCAGTTTTTGGTAACCTAAACTTTTTTTTAACTTCTGGCAGTTTACCGCTTACCTTTGTACCATTTCAGGTTATTCACTGGACTCGAACTGCTTAAATTTCAATAAAAACTGGAAAAATGGGGGTGTTGTAAAACTTTTGACCGGTAGTGTATATATATATAATTTTGTATTTTAATTTATTTTTACTCTGATGGGGGAGTTAACACTAGAACTACCGGAGTTGTCTTTTTGGTGCTTCACGGTTTTTAAATGCATTTTTCTCCACTGATTTGGCAGCTAGGCACCTGTGCTTTTTTGACTTTTCCTAAATATATATATATATATTAAACATCTCAAACCATCAGTAGATCCAGGGTTAAAATAAACACGCTGTTTTAACCTTTGACACAGAACAGTTTCGTAGCGTGCGACGCTGCAGTAGTTTCATACGCATTTTAATATAACGTTAAAAAAAGACAGCTGCGGTAGTTCTAGGTATGTATGTACGCCCGGTAGTTCTAGTGTTAAAGACTAATCTCACCACTCAGTGGAGAGGAAAAACACCCTGGTCTTTCTTCATGGCTCGCTTTCCAGTAGCTTCCAATGGATGCCTCATTTTTGTGACCCTTTATGGATATTATTTTCTGTTTCAAGCCCAGGATTAGCAAGAATAGGAACAGCAGTAGATGTTATTGAATTATATATATATAGCAGGGAGAGGGTTAAATTCCTCCCTGCTGAAGAAAAACATGTGAAAATGCACATGGGTTTAATTTAATTATTTTGTTTAATTCTTTAATTATATTTGTTAATTGTTTTATTATTAATTATCTCCTGCACCTGGTGATCATTGTAAATTAGAGCCAGGTGCAGGGTATTTAAAGGAAGCAGCCAGTCTGTTCAGGGTTGGTGTGTATAGAAAGCCTGCTTGTTAATGTTCTCAAGCTTATAAAGACAAAGGTACTGTGTAAAACCTTTTTGTGTTATTGGTTTAAATAAAAACTGTGTGTTTTGTTTGATTGTTTGGTTTAACAGGTAAACAGCTTAGCTGTCCTGTTTTTACTTTAGGTTCCTGTCTGTGGTAGTCAGTGCTCGTATAGAGCTAGGTTTTTGTTTTCTGTTTTGTTTATTTTGCTTTATTAAAAATCTTAGCGCGCAAGCGCTTTCAAAACCCTCCGTCACTTCATGCCTTGGGTGTTAAAGGTTAAAATGTAAAAATCGTTCTATTTTGGTTTTATTGAGATTCCTATTTTACATACACATACATATCAATGCTAATTATTGAAAGTATTCAAATAATTAAATCTACTTGACTGTAATCCACTACACAATCCTAACTACATGTAGTATTCATTACAAAAATGCACAATCGGCCAGATTCACAAAGCATTTGCTTCAGTGAAAAGTTTGCACCATTTTCTTAAAGGAAATAACAAGTATACTAGTTATTAGTTTGCACTATAGTATGCCAAGTGTACAATACAATATAACAAATGCAACTATATATTATTTTTTAGATGAGGTCTGCTGTAAAGCCAATATGACAAATAGAAGTTAAAAATAGCAGGTTTATTGAATCACTTCATGCCTCTGTCAGCCCTGCAATAATCTAATATGTTTAGCCTTTGGATCATGTTCCTTAATAATACCATTATTAACATTTAATCTGAAGTGACTTGATCTTGCTATTGAAATTATCATTGCATTGCACCCCAGGGCTAAACTGTACCCACTGGATGTCTTAAAAGTCTAAATATAACAGAAATAATTCAGATGTAATTCCATATAGAGAATATATTACAAAAATATAACATTTAGAAAATGTGAAGTAGTTAGTTAACGACATGGCTCAACACTAACCCAAGCCCATTATGCCTAGGCACTGCAGCAGGTGAAAGCATCTTTATAATTTATAAACCTGTTAATATAGTACAGCTGGTAAGCAAAAGTATTGTGCATTTTATGATAAAAGCATGACATTTTCTACAGTGTTTCTACATACCCTAAGGTTTATTTTTAGATGTGGAACCATCTTGGATTTGACCTCTGACAACCGTGCTAAAATTTGCTATTTTAGAACCATGTGTCATAATAACATGATCATCAACTACATTGCACAAATTACACAATTTGTATGTTGGTTTCTGTGTTTCTGTGCCCTGCAGACATCTACAGATTATTTTTAAAGGTGATGTATTTAAATTGAGAAGTCAATGACCTTGAACAATGCTGATTTACAATTGGCTGTACCCTGCTTCATAACACATAAGTTTTATGCACAGTGTTCAGCACCTCAGCACTCCTGCAAACACTTTAGTGGTGGCAGCCTGTGTAGAAACTATTAGCACACTAACTTGTTTATCTCTAGTGTTGGTTCCCTCTCCTCCCCTATTACCATGGCAAAACGCCACATCCTGGTAGACCCTACCACACCTAAACCCAAACACCCCAAGCCAGCTGGCACAACTAATTGGGAGCTTTGTGTGCTTTGTCAGAAGGAGACTGGGGAATTTTTGCAGTGTCCAGCTAAATCAACCAAGGCGCCCATTGGCAGCGGCTACAAATCATTAGCAGGTTACCTCGGTCAGTTTCAGGAACGTGGGCACATGCCAATGGACATTGACACTGAAAGACTTAATGATGGGAATGGCATGGAGGGCACAATGACAACATTGCAAGTTCTGGCACAGCAGATTCCTTCATCAGATCCAGCCATGTGACAAAGACCCAGCATGCACACCAAGTCACAGCTGCAAGTATCCACACACTACTGCACCGAGCATACGCTGCATATACATCTGCAGCAACTGCAGCAGAGACAGATGCTGTGTCCTTGGAAGAATGGTGTGCAATGCGAGCACAGCAGAGTGTCCAGTTCGATTACTGGTTGAAAACGCTATCACTGGAAATCGTCTTGTTGCTGTACGTCAGATCTCTTCCTTGAAGTTGACTTTCAACTCTACGTGGACTCGCTAACGAAGATCATACCCTGGATGTTTACACTGGATCACACACACACACACACTACTCCAGGTGGCTACCAATACACATTCGTGACATGATGGTACTTTCTGAGACACATCCAGAGATCCTGTCAGAACTTCCCATGCAGGGAAGTTTGTCATGCACAAAACAAGCAACAAGTTCTCAGCAATGGCAATCGACCAGTGTCATGAACAGAATAATGCAACATTCAAAGGATCCGGAGGCGTGGTTGGACTAACAGACAGTCCTGGGGCACTGAGGCGTTGGATGGTTGCTGGTCCAGAAGTTGCAAGAATAGTCACAGAATTCGAAGATGCAGTCGTGACATTGAATGTTGCCATCATGAACAGCATCGCGGGTACAAGCTGCATTCCTAAAAGATGTCAGATCATTAACCGCGGTGGTTGCAGAGATGGAAAATCCATTCTGGAAGAAAGCCAAGATCTCATGGTCCTTGACACCAGGGATATCATTGACATATCTGTAGCAGAAACAGTGGGAAAGGCTGAAGCCCTAGGTGAGGAACAGTACAATAAATTTGTTGAGAAAAGGCTTGTTCAGTCTACAAAGCCTATCACAGATGCATTGCCCAAGAACAAGTTATCACTATTCAGTCACCCATCTGTAAAGTCACCTTCAAAGCAAAAGATGCAAGTTGCAGTATTAAAGAATGACTGCAATCTCTTCTCGCGACTGTATATCTCAAACAAGAGATGGAGATCTGGATCAATTCTTCACCCATGAAAACCAGTTAGCCATAATTGTCACTGGCAGTCAAACTTCGGCTTGGTGCAAAGGCAGACCTCCTTCACTGCCTTGAATCGGAGGAAACTCAATCAACAAACACTGCTGTTGTCAATGGTAAATTCTTGGATATTGCTGCTATGGTGCAGATGCTCAATCCTGGAACAGCAAGGACTTTTCAAGACTATGCAGACATGGTGTTTACACAGTATGTATCATCTCAGCTAGAGACAGCTGATGGAGTGGACGTTATCTGGGATGTGTACATCCCAGAGAGCTTGAAAAGCACAACCAGTCAGAAGAAAGGCAAGGGTGTTTGACGGCGAGTGGTCCCCACTACAGTAATCCCCAAAAATTGGAAAGACTTCCTACATGTGGATGACAACACAACTGAACTGTTCAGCTTCCTGTCCCAACAAGTGACAAGCCTCCCAACTGAGGAAGACAAAGCCATCGATGCAACCGATGGAAGTGATGTCTTGAGCTCCCTGGTTGACACCAATATGACAAACCTGGCCCCCTGCTCCCACGAGGATGCGGACACCCGCCTCCTCTTACATGTATCAGATGCTGTACAAAAAAAAGGTTCAACCAGATCAAGCCTGACGAGCTGTGGGTGGCATGGTACTGGATCAAATTTCCAGTATATACCTGTCCATGAACTAGCTGCTGTGATCGATCCCAGTATTTGTGCCACTCTCCCTGTCTTCCATGCATTCACAGGGTGTGACACTGTCTCTGCATTTGGGGGGAGAGGCAAGAAAACTCCCTGGGACACATGGAAAGGTTTCCCAGAGGCTACCAAGGCATTCGAAGACCTCCTGCTCATGCAAAGTGACATCAGTGACTCAACAATGTCAATACTGGAGCGGTTTGTGGTGTTGCTCTATGACCACACGAGTGACACCATGAAGGTCAATGAAGCTAGGAAGCAACTGTTCACGCAGGAGTCAAGGAACCTGGAGAACATACCAACACAGACAGCACTCAAGCAGCACATCAAACGGTCCACTTACAAAGCCAACTGCTGGAAACAGGCCCTAACTCCTGACCCTGAACTTCCAAGCCCATCAGACTGGGGCTGGAGGAAGGACACCGCAGGGTGGCAACCACTGTGTCCCACCCTTCCAGAAGCATCACAATCGTGCTATGAACTCATTCACTGTGGGTCAAGGCCGCCCTCAAGTGCACTGCCCTCTGCTCCTGTTCTGGAGAATGTTAGCACTAAGCTAGTACTCAGATCATTACTCAGACCTCCCAGTTCTTCAGATCTCTGCATCTAATAAGTATCTGTGTGACATCTAATGTACATTTAGACACCACATTTATAATAAAATTGTTTATATGTGGCACTCATTACAACTTCCCAATCGGACAGCACATTTGAGCTCTGAGTGAGGTCATTGACCTCTCAAGATCAACAGAGGTCAAACCTCCAGTGATTTCACATGTTGAAAATAGTGTTCCAGGACACAGAAATGCACATGAATCTATGCAATTTAGGGAGTTATGATCATGTTGTTATGACACATGGTGTTAAAATAGCAAATTTTCATTGTCCGAGGTCATTGACCTCTCACGGTCACCAGGGGTCAAATCCAAGATGGCTCCACATCTGAAACAAACCTTAGGGTACAAACACTGTGGAAAATGTCATGCTTTTATCATAAAATGCACAATACCTTATATATATGAGCTTATCAGGTGTACTAATATATGCATTGCATTTTAGATTAATACTGTATACAATATCTACCTACATATCTCTGTCTATCTATAGAGAATACAGTTTTCCATAATTGAAGAGCTCCAAGTTGTCAGTCAGACTGAAATAAATGAACATAGCTAATATTACAAAATGCGCTGATTAGAAAGTGTCTAGATTATCCTGCAAAGAAAAACATCAATCCTTTCAACTGCTGAATCTATCACCAGCAAGTGACACTGCTATTAATAAACCCATAAACACATTTATTTTTATTTTTCAGTGTGTAATTGAAATTTAGACAGTCAGTTAGTGTTACAGTGTTCCCTGTGCTATTCTGTTGTAGCTACTTATTAACATCCATTTCAAGCCATTTCTTCACTGAAAATGTGTTACAAGTTCAGACATCCACCTTACACTGAATTTGATGTATGGCTGACTGATGAAGATGACCTTTTTACAGCTATTATTATAATTCACTTGGAATGGCTCACGCATCCCTGCAGCATTGGCTGACTAGAATCTTGACCTTGTGCAGTAAGAAGGTGAGAGCTGGCCAGCGTCCTAACACTGAAAAGTCCCCCTAGTGACACAGCACATTTCTGAATTTCAAACATGCATAGTGATTATTTTGATCACTTGCCAAAACCATTTGTGTGAATATACCCAAATGTGGTTGTATGTACTGAAAAGACGAATTAATTGAAAAGCATATGTGAACTGAAAATGCTGTAGGTAAATGTATATTAAATACATAGAAGTATACAATCAATTCAATGACTCGGCTGCACTATACAACCACGTTTGTACAATAATAACATGAAATGAGAATTTTTTATTTAAATGTCTTATGTGAAAAATAAAATACTGTGGTGGATCCCTCAATGCTTTACCTTTTTCATGGCTCTTGTGTAATATGAAGTTTGTTTGTGGGTGGTCTAAAAAAGTGCAATGATATGCACATGTGTTTGAATCAAAACATTGGATGTATTTATAGGTTTTTGACGGCAAGACAACTACTTGTTACTGTTTATATTCACATCCGTGATTTATTATTACATGATTTAATGGTGTTCTGTATATTGTGACATCATTTTTACTTCTAAAAAATAAACCAACTTGAAATACGTTATATGCTCAGTGCAAACAACACTATTCTCTGGCAACGCACAATATGAAATGTAAAACAATGTAAAATACTGCATATAACAGCCGGCATAACAAAGTTATTGTAAGTTATTTTTATATATTTTATTACAAATAACTTATTACAATTTTTTATTTTTTTATTTAGCAGACGCCTTTATCCAAGGCGACTTACAGAGACTAGGGTGTGTGAACTATGCATCAGCTGCAGAGTCACTTACAAATACATCTCACCCGAAAGACAGAGCACAAGGAGGTGAAGTGACTTGCTCAGGGTCACACAGTGAGTCAGTGGCTGAGGTGGGATTTGATTTGAACCGGGGACCTCCTGGTTACAAGCCCTTTTCTTTAACCACTGGCCAACACAGCCTCCTATACAAGTAGCCCAAAAACACTGTGCAAGTTCAGAAAAATAAACCAATCTGAAATAAGTTATGCTCTCAATACAACACTATTCTCTGGCAACACACGATATGAAATGTAAAATAATGTACCGTATATAACAGTCCGCATAAATTAAGTTATTGTAATACAATAACACTATAGTAAAACATCAAAGTTAAAAAGATGTGTACAGTACCTTATTATAGATCTTGTGACTACAAATTGACAACGTAGCAAAATAATATTTGATGGAAATATGCACAGTATTCGGCCGATATGCTGATAAACAACTGTAAAAAACTGTCATAACACTGACAACCATTTGCCTTCATGATGGCTCATAGTATGCTGAGGCTTGAGTTTTACAGATCCGCTGTGACATTCTGTGTCTTTCTTGCCTACTTTTCCTGCTGTTATGCTGTTGCTAGCTCTCTATGTCACTGCTATTGCTGAAACGTTCTTTTTTTTTTTTAAACACTTGAACGTTGTTTGCATTATGCAATTATCCAAATTAAAATGGACTTTGGGACCGCACAGTTTCATGGAATTAAGCAAATTATGCATTTAGCCGATATGCATATAACCATATCATACAATCATAGAAAATGATGCACTAAAAAATGGGACCAGCTTCATGCTATGCAATTAAGCAATTTATGCAAATAAGCCACTATGCAAATAAGTGGAGTCGACTGTGTGTGTATGTGTCTATATATATATATATATATATATATGCACATCAAAACATTTTATAAAAAAGGTGCTGACCAGTATAAGGCACTTTGTATATTAAAGAATGTCTCTCCAAGGTCATAACATAGTTCTTAGCAATGGTAAACCAACCATGCATACTTTGCTTGATTGTTAATATTGTTCAAATGCATGTTGGAAGTGCCCCATTAATGAAAAATCCACTGTTTTTAACTGTGTCATTAATCTTCATTAGTGGCAAAATGGTAATTTGTTTTTACTTGAAAGGAAAGGTCAAAGACTCCTTCAAAAATACTGAAACAAGGATTTGACTGGTTAAAGATCTGCTAATACATTTCTGGTTAGAAAACAGCAGTAAAATGGCAGTTTTCCGTGTCATGGGTACATCTTATTCAACATTAAAAGTTATATTCCCTGAAATTTTAAAGGTTTCCAATATTATTTTAAAAATATCAGATTTTTTCCAATATTATTTTTTAAAAAAAATCTAATTGTCTGTTTTCCTCCCTGATCTACAGTGGAGCCTGAATTTAGCATTTACATTGTAACACATTGTTAAACCTGTCAGCCATTCAAAATACCTTGGAATGCAAACATACTGAACAGTCAATAACGTTTCTGATTCAGCAGAGTTCACTATGGCAAAATGCTATACATAGTTACCTGGAACTATTGTCAAACAATCCAATGTCTCTCTATGGTTTGGGCAAAAAACTAACAGCAAATACATTATAGCAACAAACTTGCTTATGCACAAACACCACCACCATTACACCTATAGAACAGGAAGCCCAAATAGTTACATGAGTCTAGCCCAATGAAAGAGAAAGCCGCTCCTCACTTGGTTACGGGGATTTTGGCCAAATATTTATTAATTACCACTAACTCATGAATCAGCAATGTAAACCAAGCATCAAAAGAAACTTATCACTATCATAACATTTATTAAAAAAAAAAAAAAAAAGTATATAAATGATGGACAACAAAATGTTTTTGGTTTCTTTTTAATCACTCGATCATTCGTCCTTGACCATGACACGCTTGAGTGACTATGACTGAAGCAGATGCACTTAATCACCTAATTAGTGAGACAGCTGATTGGACACTGGATAAGGAGTGAATTCAGCTGTTGAATTGCAAGCTTGAATAAAAGCAATAAAGAAAATCAGGGAAAAAAGAGGCTGGACTAGGGCAGCATACTGTGGCTCGCCGTCTTGGGTGCTCACAGCCAGCAATTTCAAACCTGACGATACAGTATAACCAGACACACTCTGTGAATGACAGGCCACAAACTGGGAGGCCAAAACACCTGCCCAAGACCAACAGATCATTTTGCAGCATCTTCATGATGTTAATCAGCACAATAAAAAGTCACTGCACTGGCTCTAAAACAGACTTTGTCATTTTTCGATCACAACTAGTGAATTTTATCCAAATATATCTGATAAGTTTCTTTTGATGCTCAAATATAAGTGATAGTTTTCTTTTGATGGTCAGTATATATACAGTATATATATATATATATATATATATATATATATATATATATATATATATATATATATATATATATATATATATATATATATATATATATATATATATATCTCAAATCAATAAATTAGGTATTATTAACACATTGTCCTTGACACTAATGCATTTTGGTAAGGCAATGGGAGTCTTTTTATAACTCAAAATATCTCCAGCTACCTTGCAGCTTTTGGCACAGTCACATTTGAATCAATTCCATATGCTTCACAGCATACATTACACCTTGTGATTCACTAGTGGATGAGGGCATTAAAAAGGAAATGAGAGCACCAATGGAATAATTGCCAAGGGCAACCTGTGCTGCTGGGTTGTGAATTTATAACGACAATACCAAAATGCTCTATGCCCTAATGAAAACTGTTTGATATGATTAAAAATTACAATTTTGTACTGTGAAAGTGCATAGAATGCTGGCAAAAAGGTCTGGATATGAGCTCTGGCCTGAACTCAGGAGGGGCCTCTCCCCCACTGTAAAAACAGCTGTTAATTGCTAATGGATTCCTGTAGTGAAGAAGTCAACATCAGGATATTTGTCACATCACTTACTGACCAGAAAAGTGCCTCGTCTAGTCTTATACACTGTTTGAAAAGACTTACAGAGGAATGAGTTATATTGCAGCATACCACATAACATCTTCAGGATTTTTACAAAATAATTTACGACTGGCAAATGTTCGTGGGGACTAGTTCAGTACCTTCTACAGCCAGTGAGCCAATAATCTGTTGGGAATATCTGCATATTACCACAAATCTTTGTAAAGTCACTTTATTATGAGTATATATAACCACTTTAGAATTATACATGTCTGACGAATGGGGCTGTTCAGTTTAATCAGGCCGTTTAATCAACTAAGGATTTGATTGCAGAGTAATTTTTGGATATACATATGTATTTGGAACTGGAATGTTTATCTACGTTGATTTAAATGATTGACAAACGTGTGTCTGCAAAATTACTTGTGTGCATTGTAACACACATAAGAGCTGTTGAGCTCTGTGGTAAAATCCAGCGTGGCGCATTTATCCTGAATAACATAATAAACTGTTGATTTAGTTATAAACCTCGGACTGGTTTTTGTTTCCATGTTTGTGCGTTGCTAATAATTTTGCTTTTTAAGGGTTACCCCAGAGTGATTAAACAGTATGCGTAACTGAGCTGCAGCCTCTGGCCCTTGGGGTTTGTGAGTTATCAGGTCCCTAAATCTGTTTTATTAGGGTAATAGGACGGAAAGGTAACATTTGTTACATTTACTAAAATTAAAATAATAATAAAAATGTTTTTAAATATACCAAATTCCCATTGGGCATTTTTTTTAGAGTCTATTGATTTAAGTATTACTATGCAGGATAGCCGCTATATGATCATTACCTTTATTAAAAATGTGCACAGATTAATCTAAAGGACTGCATATAGCTACAAATAATCTGACATTCATCCATATCTGCAATACCTTTCACCCTTAGCTGCAATACACATAGGATGTCTATCTATCTATCTATCTATCTATCTACCTATCTATCTATCTAACTAACTAACGTTTAATCACAGTGAACTTTTACTTTAAACACACTCAAAGCAAACTAAAAACTGACATGCTGTGGCTCAGTGGGTCTGCTGGGCATTAACACATTGAGCAATGGTGACAAAATCTGGCACAAGTGATGTCTCAGCTCTGCCTCCAAATGCTTGTCAGTTAGACAGGATCTGAGTTTTTTAAATGTTGATTCATGTGTGTATGTTGAAGCAAACACTGATAGGATTTTTGCTGCTGCATTTCTTAGACTTGCTTTTTCAATGCATTTCCACATTTCTAAAGTACCCTCTGCATTTTCACCTCTGTAGCTTCTCCTTTCTGTTTGCAGCTCGATCAGTTTGTTTTCCATGTCTTCTTTTGCAATGCAGAGACATTCAGCAATCTTGCCTGCATTTGCAACTGGGAAATCAAAGGGATTATCGACAAACTGAACTGGTTTCTTCAGCCGCTCTAACTCCATGAATCTGGATTCAAAGTTTTCTTTTACCTCAGTAAGCAACACAAAATAACCACAAGCGTCCAGGTTTTCCTCACTGTCTAACTTTTCTAGACGAACGAAAATTGTGAAAGTGTGTTAGATCTTTTTTTTTTGCATTTGCATGATGACCAAATCAAGTTTGCTCATGAAGGTCAAAATCTTCTGGAAAATAATGTTCAGAGCCTGTCTTTTCCGTGGAGTTCCAAATTCAGACGATTTAACATCAAAGTTAAATCTGTGAGGAACGACAAATCCAGCAGCCACTTGTCATCACTGAACTGAGCCACATCGTGCATTTTGAGTATTTCTGGGAGCAATTCAGAAATTCTCTGCAGGACCTGACCCCTGCTGAGCCAGTGTACCTCTGTGTGGTAAATTAGGTCTTCATAGTTGCTATACTGTGCACTTGAAACAAGTTGAACAAACAAACAATGTTGCAGCGAATGTTTGTGAATTTTGTTTACGGTTTCAACAACTGTGTTTATAACTTCCTGCAAACAACCTCTTCCAAGTTTTGAGCACAGAGCCTGCTGGTGGATCAAACAGTGGATAGCAATAAGGCCTGGTTTCTCTCTTCAAATTAAACTGACAAGACCTTTGTTTTCCAGTCATGAAACAAGCACCATCTGCTGTTACAGCAACTTAGTTTTTAAATTCAACTCCAAAATTATAACAGATTTCTTGTAGCCCATTGAAAACAAGTCTGACTGTGCAATCCACTGCAATTTCGAAATCCTTGTTATTACACCTAACCCATACACATAACTGTGCGAAATCCCTGATATCTGTTGACTCATCAAGTGCCAATCTTATTGTAGTAGCCCCTTCTATTGTCCCCCGCAACTGATCTGACAGATTGTCAGCTAAAAGCTAAACACGATGACTGACTGCATCCCTGATTAGTTGCAACATAGATATTTTACTAATAACTTCGGCTTTGTTTCTCAAATTTTGAAAGAGCACTTCGCTGGATGCCAGAAAACATTCTTTCATTAATTCCCCGTCATTAAACGGCTTGCATGTTTTTCTTGCCAGCAAATACGAAACAAAGTCCCCAACTAAGACTCAGTCAAGGCAGCAGTGAGAGATGACTTTTGAGTTTCTAAATCCTTTTTCACATTCCTTATTTTTAAGATTCTTCTTCACTACATGCAGGGTATTTCTTCTGGAACTCTGCATGCCGAGTTTCAAAGTGTCGTTTTATCTTATACGTCTTACAAACTGACAGGGAAGATAGACTCTGTGCTCTTCTTGGATGCTCCGGCTTTTCTTTTTCACCGTCCTCTACTATGATGTTTCAGTTTCAATACCCCCTTTTCTTTTGAAAATAAAGTTATCCATGTTAAGGACATCTGTGATTTTATAGTTTTCAAAAGCAATTTTAATTCAAGCCTGAGTCTTGTTGTACGTTCGACCGTCAGCACGTGAAGCACATTGTAGTGATGTCACTCACTAACAACTGCGACAGTTGTAGTTAAAATACAAGTGAGTGAGCGGAATGGAAGTATTATTATTATTATTATTATTATTATTATTATTATTATTATTATTATTATTATTATTTATTTCGTAGCAGACACCCTTATCCAGGGTGACTTACAGTCGTAAACAAATACATTTCAAGAATCACAGTACAAGTAATAATACAATTAAGAGCAAGATAAATACAATGACTTTGGTTCTAGCAAGTACAAGTATGACAAAATACGATTCAATAATGGAGCAGATAACAGTGTCAGTGATAGTTGCAACAGGATATAATTAAATACAAAATACTACAGATTAAATAACACTTGACAGATTACAGTAATCTAAAGTACAGGATTAAATGCAGTAAAATAGGGGGCAGATAAGAGCAAGTAAAGCGCATTTAAGGAAGAGTGATAAGTGTCCAGAGGGAAAAACAGAGGAGTTCTACAGGTGCTGTCTGAAGAGGTGAGTCTTGAGGAGGCGCCGGAAGGTGATCAGGGACTGGGCAGTCCTGACATCTGTAAGAAGGTCATTCCACCAGGGGTGAAGGAGCGGGCTCTGGAGGCAGGGGAGCGTAAAGGAGGTAGAGCCAGTCTAGTGCAGGAGAAGCGGAGAGGTCGAGTGGGGGTGTAGGGAGAGATGAGGGTCTGGAGGTAGCTGGGTGCAGTCTGGTCAAGGCATCTGTAGGGTAGTACAAGAGTCTTGAACTGGATGCGAGCGGTGATCGGGAGCCAGTGGAGTGAGCGGAGCGTGGGAGAAGCGAGGCAGAGAGAACACCAGGTGAGCAGCGGAGTTCTGGATGAGCTGGAGCGGGCGGGTGGCGGACGCAGGGAGGCCAGCCAGGAGGGAGTTGCAGTAGTCTAGGCGGGAGAGTACCAAGGCCTGGACCAGGAGCTGGGTGGCGTAGTTGGTAATTTGATGGGCCACAATCACATGATAAACAGGCCGCAGGTTGCGTGTCCCTGAATCAACAAATGCCCATAAATTAACCGATCAAAATTTTTAATCAAGTGACAGCCCTAATTTCAACAACGAATTGTTATTTTTAGTGTTTTGTTTTAGAAAACATACACAGACATTGTTGGAAAGTGTTCCTGCTCTAAATATCAAGAAATCTAAATCCTGATCAAGGTGGCTGTATAGTGCAGATTTAAGAAAAGGGCGAAGAAGTACAAATGGTTACAGCCCACTGCAATGACTCACCATGACTAAGACATGACCCGTGACTGTTAAGAGCCCCACTTTCTCCTTCTCTGGTCTATCAGCGCAGAACAGAGGGAGGGTTTTATGTGAGTATAAAAGCCCTAAACTGAACTATACACAGTAGACATCCCCACATACAGAAATAAAACTCTTGACCAAACATCACTGAAGTTGCCTATATCATTAAAATAAAAAATAATCTGAATATTTTACAAAAATACTGTGATAATCCTTCACCTCTGTCATCACATGAAGTAAACATCATACACTATTTATGGAAAGTGTTTTGTTGCCACTACTTTTTCACTACTGCCTGCTTTTTATTTTTCATAGATAAATGAACTGCACTGGATTTCATCTCATAAAACAATTTAAAACTTCAATTTTATTAGACATTATACAGGCATTTTTTAATCATAAAAAATGGGTTTTATAATCTAGAATAACAGTTTTTTTAAGCATTTTATTTGCCTTGGAGGTTATAATGTCTTTGCAATGCTTACATGTGGTGAAAGTGGCAAATGGGGGTGTAAGATTACATCTATATACCTTAAGAGCATGGTTGTGGCATCAGGTGCTACTAAAACTACAGCTCAATTCCTGTTGTAATACCCTGTTTCGTTTCACACACTCTGTTTTAAAGCACATAAAATAAGCTGATTTAGCAAGAGTCACCAGACCGTATTTTCAAAGCGTTTCCTCCTATGTTTAATTAACTCTAAATTGCTCCCACAAATTCTGCTTATATTTATTCAAGGGAAGAAACCACTGAAATTATCAAATTTTACAAGATGGGAGATACTAAAGGCGAATAGATGTTTATCTACAAATGCAAAAGAGATATTATTGATTGTTGTTTTAGAGGACAAAGACCCTCAGTGAAGAATACGTTCCATCTGCCTAGAATTTCTCAGCATGACAGATGCTGCTCTGTTTTGCTGTCACCTTGTCTTTCAGAAAGCAATTATGTTCATTTGCAATAGAAAAGCAAGTAGGATTTGGATTTTTTTCTGCAGATAGAAATATTGATTTGGTTTTCTCTGTAGGAACAGCATTGGCTGATGTTTAGATTGGTCAAACTGATAATATACATAAAGGACAAAGTCCATAACTTTACTACTATATTTGATAAATGTGATGGTTCTATGACCCTTTGCTAAATATGTCCTTTTCAGCTTTCTGTTGCATTTGCTTCATTAAAATCCGATGGGAAGATCACATGTTGACTGATATACTAAAACTGGGCCCTAATCAAAGCAAGCAGCTTAAACAAAATTGGTTTATGCTGATTGCTTTGATTAACTTAATTTATGTTTTTAGGTCATACTGATATAAATGCTGAGCATTTTTGCACCCAGAACATCAAAGCTTTGTTTTTGTTTTCTGAAAGGCTGAAAGTGAATGAGATTACTTTGTATTAAATATATATTTTGAAGGTGAATGATGAATTGGGGAAATGGATTGATTTTTAAGGTTTTGGAACATATGGCTACATTCCAACCTCTTTATAAATACCATCATTATTTAAAGAAATAAACTATTGTAGAATCATCTTCCAGCTGCCAACACTGACACACAATGCATGCTGCGTTCTGATTTTTTTTTCCACTACCAAAAATTTACAAAGAAAAATGAGATGCACATGGTGATAAAATAATGAATTCAAGATGAATACCAACACACACTCACACTTCTGACAGTCTTAAGCCCCTTTCACATACAAATGCAGCTACTGAGCCATCTTAGAAATGTTAAAAAAATGATTTAAAATACCCATTCATACAGCATGAAATTGTACAATAAATACTGGTACAATACTGTCATAACCCTTTCACAGGAATTATGTGAGTACAACAAACCTATCAGTCAACAGATCATTTTCATGGCAACGGCGATTCGCCCATAAATTACAGCATCACGCACCGTCCCTTCTATTTGTGAATTCACCTCCTCGTCAGCCCGTAAAGTTAACAATTCCTTAGTTTATTCCAGTCTCCAATTACTACCGCGTTCTTGATCAGCCGTTGTACTTGAAAAAAATGCCCAACACGTCCGGCATAGCATTTCACACAGGCAGTTAAGACGGTTCAGTGCCATCTCTGAACCACCTCATGAGGCAATGAGGTTGAGCAATTAGTGGAACTTTTGAACCGCATACTTGAACTTGACTTTGTTTCTTCTTGTCACCTCTCAGCATCCACATACCTGTACTATTTACATCTGGTGTCAGGGTGGGATTGCAGCGCCCCCTTGTGGTACATCATAATGGATGTAGACAAGTTCAGCGGCAGATGCTGGGCCGGGTTGTTTTCCCCAAATGGTCAAGAATATGGCTGCCCCCTCATCCTCCCAGCCCTGAAAAGACCATGGCAAGGGTGTTGGCTGTGCAGCCTAAATTAATGAGGCTTTTCTAGTGACTTTTAAAAGGATGGCTGAGGCTGCCTAGTGGCCCAAAACCACCTGGGCTATTAAATTAACACCCTGCTTGACGGGGGAAGCCCCGACTGCCTATAGAGCTCTGCAGTCTGCAGAGGCTTGGGACAGTGACAAAGTGAAAGCAGCCATACTCCACCGACTAGGCATCAACCCGGAAACCTACCATCTCCTGCTTCGAAACAATATTGTCCCTGAGGTGATCCGGATAGCAGTTCAGTGGTTAAAACATATTTGCCATTGCTTGAAATTGAAAAGTGAACAGCCCACCAGCTTGTCGACCTGGTAGTGATGGAACAACTCCTGCAGATTCACCATCAGCCACAAACCCTGGAAGCAGCAGTCTACCTGGCAGAAGGCTATCAGGATGCAGAGAATGCAGTCCTGGCTGGCAAGACCCCATCCCAGAATCATATTTGTGTCGGGATTCCTGAAAAGAAGAAATCTGGGTCCAAAGTAACATCTAATGGGGGCTACTGGAAGACCACCAAGTCCTCTCAGTTAGCACCCAGGTGGGTGAGAGCAAATGTCCCTACCCGCTCCACCCGGTTCCAAGTATCTGAGGAAAAAAACAATTGCCAACATTTTTCCTCTGCCATCTAATCTTTTTACCCCTGGAATCCTCCCTAGGAAAAGTAACAGGGAGCGTAGGGTGGAAAAAGAAGAGGGGACTAAACGTAGGTTGTGGGAGGGAGCTGACCAGGCAAATACGCAATCGGTAAAAAGGTGTGGAAAAGGAATAGGTATACAATGCGATCTTCAGGGTGCTGCTAACTCAGTACTAGAAACACAGGTACACTCGATACACTGGGATAGTGGGATCATTTTGGGATAAAGATATTGATTTGGCCCTTGAGCAAAACACTGATTTAACTTTGAAATGTGTAAGAGATCGGATAATTCGGCTTCCATTACGTTTACATATTTTGCTGAACAAGATCAACTGTTGTATGTCATGGATCTCTGGAACATGACAGATCATACAACAGTTGTTAGTTCTGAAACCTTTTCAAACTGAGATGCTCAGATTGGCCCAAGACATTCCCTTCTCAAGGCACCTCAGCAGAGAGAAGACAGAGGAATGAATACTGGCCACATTTTATTGGCCCAGTATTTATAGCGATATACGGAATTATGTGGCATCGTGTTCAGTGTGCTAACTAATGGCCCCTAGAAATGTTAAACCGGCACCCCTAGTTAAATTACCTATCATTTCTAACCCCTTTGAGTGGACTGGGATGGATATTGGGGGTCCTCTGGGTGGTACAGCTTCAGGATATTGTTTCATTCTAGTAATAGTGGACTACGTGACTCGATATCCGGAAGCTGTTCTAATGCAAAACATTAATGCTCAATCAGTGGCCAATGAGTTGATGAAGCTGTTTTCTCGGGTGGGGATCCTAGGGAAATTCTCACTGACCAAGGAACCGCTTTTATATCTAAGTGCATAAAAATGTTGTGGTTACTCAAAATATGGTCAATCAGAATGTTAGTCTATCACAACCAAACTGATGGTTTTGTTGAGCGATTCAATCGTACTCTAAAACAAATGTTATGCAAAATTGGACCAAACTGCTTCCCTACTTGTGCTTTGCGGTGAGAAAACTGCCAGTCCTCTACGGGGTTCTATCCATTTGAGTTGCTGTATGGGTAAGGCCCTGTGAAAATCGCAGAAATTTTCTTTAAAATTCACGGCAGTGTCACAGGTAAAGTATCGTATTTCGCGGAATGTGCACGGAAATATGTTATAAATTACGTGTACAGATTTTTCTTAAACAGCAAATATACAGATAAATGCACTGACATCAAAATTAATATCAAAGTTATTCAAGCACTTTACAATAGCTTGTGAAACTGTGTTGTAATTAACAGCCTGCAGGTAAAGTGTATCTGCAAGGACAGCTTTCAGTTCTAGTACGTCTGGTGCATGTTCACCATTTAGGTCTTGCAAAACAAATACAATGTATAACCCATACTGATCTTGTGCATCAGTTGACTCATCAATGTTACCACTGACAAGCAACCAGACTGCTTTACCAATTCCATAATCTCCTGCTTGTGATACTCGGCAACTTTATATAAGTATTCACGTCTCAGCTGGGCTGATGAAGGAATCGCTCCACCATTTGCTACACTCCATAACTCCATAACTTTTGGTTGTCCAATTTTTCAAAAGGGATATTTGCACAAACAAACACCTCTGTCAGGTCAAAATTTAATAAGTGGACTTTTGGGAATACAGTAGTCACCGTTTTTTGTAAAGCAGTTGCAGTACTGCTCTGGATTTCCACCTTTCTCTTTCGGTGAATACTTGCTGTCAACAGATTTGTTTCGGTAGTGATCTACAGTAACGTTGAAGGACGTACAGAAGAGCTTACCTCCATTGCTGTGTAAACTCCTGCTGGATACTGCTTTAAGTGATCTGCTGCAGACACATTTTTAGCCTTTTTAGAGACATCCATTTTCTTGTTTACAGTATGCAGTAATTTAATTTTCCACTTAGATTGCATATAGTCAGATGACAATCACTGCACAGCACTGTGTACATGGCAAACATTACACGCAGGCACATATCAGAGCTGTACAGTTTTGTTAATGTGATTTTTTTTGTATGAAATACAAATAATTATGAAATTATTTTTATTTCTTAAGAATATTGTAAAAATCGCAGTATTGGGCTAATTTCACGATTTCCGCGCAGCACGTGAAATCGCGATTTTCACAGGGCCCTATATATGGGCAACAACACCATTCTTGATCTGGTAAAAGAGGGGTGGGAAGCAAACCAAAATTGAGCACAGAATGTTGTTAAGTATGTGCTAGAGCTACATGATCACTTGGAATTGGTTTACAAATTTGGCTCAAGAAAATGTGAAAGCGCCACATACACAGAAGCAGCATTATAATCAAAATGCTCACATTAGAATTTTCCAACTGAGTGCTTTTACTCCTACCATCACAGGAAAGCAACCTGTTTGCCAAATGACAGGGACCTTGCCAGTAAATTATGAAATTCAGCAGCTGGACAGCCATCTGAAGACCCAAATGTATCATGTCAATTTGTTAAAACCCTCAAGAGAAAGACCTTGCTTGTATCTCCTCTCCCTGTGGAGTCAGAGTTGGGTCCTTGCGTGTTCACTGAGCAAACAAGGGTGATTCCTACAGGGGAAAATCTTCATTCCAGACAGAGGGAAGAGTTACAAATTTTAGTAAACCAATTCACTGAAATTTTTTCCAGAAATTCAGTTAGGACCAATTTAATAGAACATGCTGTAACTACTGAGCCAGGTGCACAGGTAAGGGAGCAGTCGTACCGGCTCCCAGAGAGCAGGAGGAAAGATGTTGGTAGGAAGGTGGAGTCCATGCGAGAGCTTGTAGTGATCGAGCCATCACAGAGTGAATGGTATAGTCTGGTGGTGCTTGTGTCTAAACCGGACAGATTTGTTTTTTTATCGACTTTTGAAAGGTAAATTTCATGGTGTCACGGTTTACTTTTACTTTGGACTTGACAAAATGTTACTTGCAGATACTGTTGACACAAGAGTCACGCAATAAATCAGCTTTCTCAACACTGGATGGTCTTTTCCAATTCTGCACCATGCCTTTCGGTCTGCACGGATCCCCAGCAACCTTTCAGAATTGAAATCCACAAATTCACTGCCTGTGCTGTGTGAATTTTGGGATGCCTAATCTGTTTTACCAGAAAGAAAACATTTAACATGTTCCTGGGGGCTTATTCACTATCTTTTCACACATTTTTGCACTGGAGGCCTTTGTTCAAACCTTGCAATAATCACAAACAAAATTACTTTGGTGGTCTTAAAATCCCGATACATTTTGGGACAATTGGCAATGCCTGCTTAAGACTAGGTTAGGATTGCGTATTTTAAAGATACATAGGTCACTTGCTTTTACCGATCCCTGGTTTTCTTGTTTTTGCGACAAGTCTAAATTGAGTACTCTAAAACAGGTTGGCTGCCACTTAGAGTAAATCAGCACTGCTAGTTGTGAATAAAATTGCTGCAGGGGACACAAGTCCTTCCTCAGGAAGTTGGAAGACAGAGCTGTTTGCTCACATGGCTGACAGTTCATCCTAAAGTAGGACTGAAGGTTGCATAGTGTTTTAAATAAGAAGCACAATACAGTCTTGCAGGACCACAGTGATTTCAAAGTTTTTGTTTACATCAATTTCCAGTACATAATTGGATTAAAAACCTTGACTAGTATAGCCAGCCATACTATTCAGTATATTCAAACAAAAGCAAGAAGCCTCTCATCCACATAAAAAAGCTGATTATTAAAATGGTAAATGCTTTCAGAAATGTGATGGCTCACTGTAGTACATGAAAATATCCCATTCTGTAACATCTGTTTTAGTTGGAGCATGGATCACATTTATGACCGTACTGTCGGATTAAGGAAGAAATTGGCCATTTATTAGAAATAATCCCTTCTTATCTCTTAGGCTTATTTATCTTGTATGAATTTCACTGCATCCGTTTCGAGTGACAAGCTTACAGTGATTTTTAACAATTTTAATCAAAATGAATTGCCTATTGTTCTCTATGTTCAGTTGAAGCCATTGGGATGTACAGGATAACTAACCACTGGAGCAATTAGCACTGGGCTTAGAATGAGAGGATTAAAATGTTCCATTACACAGCTCTGTCAAACCTTCCCTAGATGAGCACTTCAAATGGCTCACAATAATAAACCCATCCTTTCTAGCGTAAGCATATATGTGGCAGAAGGAAACATGACATATCATTTTGCAGGGAAGGTCAAATCTATGACATCTTGGAAAATGAACCTACATTACTTGCAACAAAATAAAATAATATTATAAATCAGGAGTACATTAAGCTTGTTGGTTGCAGGCACTATGCAAACTCATGTTTCCTTTAAACCAATCTATATGAAGCAGCTTGTCCTCTTATACCCCATTCAGAAGTAAGGCTGCCAGTCTGATGAGCCAAATAATAATGGTTGAGTGTGTTTTTTTCTCATTCCATGTATTGTCCTTTCAAGCCAGTGTACATTTCTGCAAGTACTGTTTACACAGCTGTTTCTATGATATGGGACATGGGTTGCCACTATTACATACAAAGGAATTGCATGACCTATTTACACTACGCATGCATTTCGTGCTGGCAGAACTGGAAGCCAACATCCTTTATGTTAACCTTGAACCCCTCCTCCAAGCCCAAGGGCTTGACATAATTAATTAATTATTCATACCTTTATTTGTATGAGATACTAGCATCTATAACTATTAAACACTCAATAGTGCTGAAGACATTGAGAAAGACTTCTAGTCGAAACATTTATTTTTATTTCTTAGGAAATATACTAGACTTGTTTCAACCCATTTTTTTGTATGTTTGGACGATACAGATTTTAAACCACATTACTGGAGGAGAAAATAAATACACTTGCCTGCTCAGATGCATATTTTAAAAGTATGTATGAAAAATGACTTTTGTTTTTCTTACCTTTGTTTAATCTAATGTTTATCTCTTAATTGCTCTTTGAACACTAAAATCATTATATCTCTCTTGCATCTAAACACTCCCGTTTTCTTTACTATGCCTTGCAACTATGCAGTAAACTGCATTTGTTTCATCTAACGTTATTTACTGGTGCAGAGCGTGTTCTGTCCAGACCAGATTGATGTATGGAGTTCTGCAAAACACATCTAGTTTGACAAGAAATACAAGCACTGATCATTACTGTAGAATAAGACTCTTCTTGTATTTGAAATAGCACTTAAATAGTCATTTTTACATATATGTGTAATTTTAGACATACAAGTAGATTATATATTTATTTTATGAGATTGTAGCATTTTTTGTTGCTCACATACAAGCTAAAAAAAGTGCTTACATTTATTTGTAAATTACATTGTGGTTTTCCAACCATTAGGTTTTATTAAATCAAAGCAAATGTTTATAAGTGTTTACATTTAAAAAGCAGTCAGTTCATATGTGAACTATGAGAGTTATAAATGTGAGGGGTGCTGCTCCATCACATACCAGTTAAATATTTGGAGATTGCAGTCAACCGCTCCTTTAAAAAAACTCTAAGACTAACTTTATTTCTCTGTTGGACCTTATTAAGCTTGTCTAGATACGCTAGTCTACACTGCCTCTCTTGCTGATGGGTCGGGGCAACTCTATCAAAATGATTATACTTCCCAAACTTCTTTACCTTTTTCAGTGTATCCCAGTTTTTATCCCCAAACTTTTTATTACTTTATATCACATTATTTCCTCCTTTATTTGGAATGCAAAGAGCCCTAGACTCCAGAGAGATTATCTTCAGAGACTAAGGCCAAGCAGAGGTCTGGGTCTACCTAAGCTCCAGCTTTACTGTTGGGCAACCACCCTCCGTAATATGTTGTAATGGTTATAATTTCACCCCCAGCATAAACACCCAGAGTGGTTATATTTAAAAGAAGTCTTTTGCAAAGCATATGCTCTATTGTGTTACTCCCTTTCCCTTTCTCTGTCTCAGTACAGCACTAAACCACTAGTTATTCACTGTCTTAGAACCTGGAGTCAATTTCATAGGCTTTTCGGTCTGCCATCACTTTTAATGTCTGCGCCAACCAAAGCAGTGTTACAGCTACCACTAGCAGCTCAAATTGCCCTTCCTGTTTTTTAGGCATAACTGTTCTCACTGTAACACAGGTGAATATATAAAAACAATTGTAATATTGTATAACATATAATGGCAACTTAGTGCAGAAGCATAATAAGCATAATATATACAAAATATATAATAGTAAAAACTTTTTTTTTTTAAATCACAGGATTGGACAAGAATAAAATCAATGTTTGTTTTTTTCTGCGCTGATTTCTGGTTATTGTGAATCCATTAGCAACAATTGCTAGAGGTAATACTGAAATTACTGTTTTTGTTTTGTACTTTATGGTGGGGTAATATGTCATAGGTCATTTGTGTTAGCCCTACCCAGTCCTCCAAGGTTCTACCACACTTTCTGTATTTATTTATTTATTTATTTATTTATTCAATTTATTTATTGCATTTATATGGCGCTTTTTATACAAAAGTATCGCAAACCACTGTACAGTACATAGCAGAAGAAAGAACAAACCACAATACATTTGTATACCATGTCACACATACAACTGCCACAATCAGACCATTTAAATAACAGATAACTGTATACACATAAGAATAATACAAAAGCAGCAATTTTAAAGTTACATTAAAACCCACTAAGATAAGAAAGCCATTTTAGGGGGTGTTATCTGTCGAATGAGATATGCTATTAATAAACATAACCCCGTAAATGACGTTTATGATATAATCATGGTTGATAAATGGATATGTTACTGGGTATGTAGTTTGAGACAACCATCAAAATTAACTATAAGTAACATATACTGTAGTAAGTGCTGGCAACTTATCTTTTGGCTTAATTGCTGTCGGAAAGATGTCGCTGAAAGTCTTGATATGTGTGAAAGTGACTTTAATAACTTTGTGGATGTCTCTTTACTTCAAACCACCCTGGAATACATTAATAAACTTATCTATGCCTTATTTTAAGTGTTAACCTTTAGGTTGAATTTCAAGGGGAGAAGGTGAGGCTTATCTCCTCCTTCTTTTCTCTATCTGTAACTCGATCTCTACCAGCACATCAATCAATTTTGTGATGTGTTGTCTCCTGATTGGTTAACCAATCTACCCTGCCTCTACAACTTCATGATGTGTTGTCTCCTGATTGGTTAACCAATCTATCCTGCCTCTATAAAACACTCCCATTTCTAGCAATCTCTCTCTTTTGAGCTTTGTTTGTTTTGGCTGCCGATTCTTTACTTTTATTACTACGTACCTGGTTTGACCGTTTCGCTTTACTGGTTCTGGCTGACGACTCTCGCTCGTTGGATCTCCCTTGCTTACGGACTTCGGACCATTCTTTCTGATTACCCCTCTTGCTTGTTTGCTCAGATATGGAGTCACCAATCGAGGCTTTCCTTCCATCTGACTTGGAAGACAGCCCTTCGCATTCCCATGAAATATCATTGCAGTTAAGTAAAATCTTGTGCACAAAAAAATATTACAAGGATTGGCCTACAAGCAAGCTGTTCGACAAGGACATGGCAGTCGTAGCCGGGTCTGACTGGAGCACAATGTTCCTGATGCTATGCGAAGCGCCATTCTATGTGAAGCTCTCCCGGCTGGGCCGATCTACTCCAGCTGCCCGGACCACTCGTCTCTGCGCCCCAGCGCTGCAGAGTCTGCCTCACAGGCCCCAGCCCAGCCTTTCGCCTCCAAGCGCGGTATGATGATCCGCTGCTCTCTGAGGATGCCTCCGGCCAGCCTACACGCAGAGATATTCACTGACATCAAGGGCTACCTGCAGCCGCTGGTCAAGGCCGTCTCAACCATCAACATCAGGCTTGATGCTCAAAAAAACAGCTTGTCCTGCTTCATCAGAGCCTACGCTCCTGCTTGTCTCTCGGTGATGTCATATGCTCCAGCGCTGGCTCCATGGCAACCAGCTGCTGATCAAAGCTAAGTGTTTTCAATTCATTGCTATACAGTACCTTGTCATTATATTACATCTCACTGCCAGCCCAGCTAAGTGCTTTCAATCTGTTGCTATATTTCACTGTTTAACCCATGATAAATATAATTGAAATTTTATTAGCAGCAATCACACTTATGGTTTTCTGAGATCTTGCCCTCCCAATATGAATGACAAATCTTGAAATCCTTTAATTGAATCATGTATTTACTCCGCTATTTAAATGATTTCAATTGCATTCCTCGCTATTTACAAAAAATAAAATAAAATAAAAAACTATTGTGGCAGCTAATGCATGACTTTTCTTCTGTTTGCCATTAAGGAGCTGTGAACATGCGCAATATCTTTAGACTCTGAACCTGAAGTGGAGGTCCGGCTCTACCAGAACACTGCCGCCTCTACTCTCGGAGCTTCCACTCTTGTCACCTCTTCCAGCGCAGCCGCGCCTGCTTTCTTGTCCGCTGCTCCTCCTCTGCGCCGTTCCTGGCGCCAGCCAGTACCTGCTTCAAGATTCTGCCATCACCTCTCGTGGCCAGTCATAGCCCAGCTGGCACAATCATGCCACATCCAGCAGCATCCAGCCGATGTTCACAGGCATCCGCCATTCAAGCTCTCTAGCCAGCGGGACCCCCGGCCTGTTCAGCTACGTTTCCATCTATGCTGGACCCTTTAGTTCCCTCTAAGTGCTTTTGCTGCGTAATCATATGGGCCTCTCTTCATCTTATTTTCTTCCTTCAAGGACTTGATCACAAGTGTGTTTGGCCCCGTGGAGTCGGGGCCATTCTCCTCCCCCCTGTGGGTTTGCATCCGCATCCAAGCCCCCGCTGCAGCTCTCCTGTGAGTAGGGGACTAACACTTTATGTTTTCCAGGCCTTGGGGGTCATCCAACCAGCCTTCAGTCACCAAGGTTCCCGATCACAAGACTGGAACTTGCTTTCCTATCCAGTTTTTCCCCTTCAAGTAAATAGCACTCATCGAGCCTGCTATAAATCACTCTCTATAAAAACAATCACTCTCTAGACACATTTCACTGATACTCCGTGAAATGAACTTGCCTGGGCGAGACTGCCTGCTGCAAGCTCATTCTGAACTAATGTGCAACGCACAGTTTAACTTGGGACAGTAATTATGTGCCATCATTCTCACATCTTCTCTTCATAAATATAGAATTTTGTATATAACTCATGATGTATTTAATATGTACGTATGGGGGTTGGGATTTGTATGCTTGGACTAAGAATATTCATCTTTGTGGTTAGTGGTTAATTTCTATAGACTGCCCGTCCCTTTAAGTTGCATTACGGTGTCCTTTTTACCCTAGCCAAGAGTTAGGCTGTCAAGAATGTGGAGTTCAGTAGAGTTCAGAGTGGCATTATATTGGTTTGTGGACTTAATTTATTATTATACCATTTCAAAAATCCTACATATTTACTCACTCAAGCAAGCTTCTAGTTTCTAACTTTAGTTTCATTATTTTCCAGCAGCCTTGCTTTATAGGTATCATTCTATGTGACATTTTAATTAAATACTTCTGCTGGTACACTAGCAATACTTTTTTTCAAAGGTTCATTTTCCGACTAAATTTTTGCTCCTATCAGCTGAAGTGTTACTTGGCATTAAACTAGCTGAAGGGGATAACACGGTGCAATGCTGGTTGATAATAACATCAAATTAGTGAAATGTCAAGAAGATTTAAATTAGGCAAAAGTATCAAAGAAATCGGAAAACACACTCTCTCAGGACACTGTAATCAGCAGAGTATTGCTGGTTACAAAAAGGTCACTGTGCCATGTGGACTTGTGGGATGTAACAGATTCAAATTAGCTTGGATAATCAAGCCTCCTTGTTGCATATGAGTGGCCACTATTTCAAGAATTTCCATCTGGCTGATACATTTTAAAGGTACAAATTTCTGCTTGAAATCACTGCGTTGTATTTCCCTCAAGGTGCTTTTTTTCTTTAACAAAATCTAAATTAATTATATCTGAAATATTCAAGGATGAAAAATCAAACATGCATGTAAATATGACCCAGTATAGCTTGAATTGAGAAATATGAGTGTTCTTTTAATAAAGATTGTTTAAGGTACTGAAAGCTAGTTTTATCTATTTGAGAGAAGGTAAATTGGATAAAAGCCAATTAACCCACTTACAAACTGTCAACTTATGAACTCAAAAACACTTTTTTCGAAACTGAGAAACGTTGTCAGAAATAAAAATAAACAACAAAATAAATGTATTTTATTTTTGTAACTTTAACACATATTGCAATTTTTGCACTGAAGCAAAAACATATATCTTTAAATCTGCCTGTAAATATGTTTTTTCTCCTGGCATGTACAGTACATGTTACAGTAAAAGTCTAAATCTGGTCAATCTTAAGTTTTACCGGTAAATGTCAACATCAACTAAATAAGGTGGTAAATGTCTGAAATTCTGAAGAAATAGCTTGCTTTTCAGACATTTACCAGTTAACCATATGATTTACCAAAGCTTATTGGTAAATGCAGTTATATTAAAGAATGTATTTATTCCTGCAATTAAATAGCCAATTAACAAAATAATCATTAATATCAAAGAATATATTTGTTTCTAAACACATTTTCCATTAACAAAAAACTTTGCTGTCGAACAACATATGGGTTTCTGCATGCAAATGTGCCATTAACAAAAACCATTAATGCCGAACAATATATTTATTGATAAAATATAACCAATTCACCACAAAGAAGCTGAAAATACTGAAAGCTCTGTACCCTCTGTATGTATCACTCAGTCATGTACCATAATATAACACTTCAATTAAACCTTAAATGGTAAGTATTAAGAATATTACACTGTGTAGTAACTGCTGTAGAGAGGGAGTTTTGTTTCAAGATATGCTAAAAAAAGGTGAAAAAGTATATAAAAAATTGATATAAAAAACCTGTGCTATAAAAAATACACAAAAGTTATTAGTCAAACCATGCACAATAGGGGCTGACTTTTGTAATGTAGCAGGCACTACTGTTAAAAAAAGAATGCACTTGACTTGGCCATTTTAATCTCCATTGTATTCTCTGAAATCATTGCCATGCTTTCATTACCCTGGGTACTCACCTGCAACAGGACCTGACCATGCTACACTGATAGCCTTGGATTAGAATATACATATCCCTGTTATTTTATTTTCATTTTTTACTTATTACTTATCCTACAATTATATATTATGTGTGCTTCTCTGTTGTGTTTCTGTTTATATTAATTACCATGAACTACTCCAGAAAAAATTCCTTTTGAAAAGGCTTCTCATAGCTGAACAAGAGGAAATGTGATGGAATTATGTCAGTGTTACACATACTGTATCTTTTTCCATTGATTGTTCATTATGGCGTGATCATCATCGCCACACACTTTCAGGATAATGTTTTAAAACAGTTTTGCTAGTCAGCAGGGCAAATACTTAAATGAACACTTTACCACTCAACGTTATGAATCAGCATACAACCGTTTAAAAATGCAACATGTTTAGTTTATTAAGAAGAGAACAGTGGGTTTGTTTAGCTGCTACAGCCTTCATCAACATTGGAGAAGTGAAATAAAGTTTTACTGTAATCAAATGCTTTCAGAAATACAAACGAAAATATAATGTTTACATTAAAATCAACAATAGTGATTACTATTATTGTTTAACAGCCGCTAGTACATTAGTCTGTCGCTTATCTGACTGCCGTAGGACCAGAATAAGGGCGGATATGTAAAAAGTTGGATAAATGAATCCTGTTTTAAATACCATTATACACAGCTGTAACAATTACTATATTCACACAATTATTGTTTTAAGATTCAGCTTTTATTAGGGAACTCACCTAAATCGCTAGGGTATTAATGCTTGTGACAGGGTGTGTGCATTCACCCCGTAGGCGAACAGGATTTATTTACATATCAACACACTAAACAACTCACGCGACACTACCAGTAATGGTAGCGCACAGAGAGTACATACAACACAGTGTACTGGTTCTGGTTCTTTCTCTCTCACTCACTCACTTACTCACTCACTCACTCACACACACACACACACAGAGCACTGAAGAGCTTGATCATGGCAGATAAACGGTTGGGCGGATATTTGACGGGTACATGATACACGACGGATGACTGTAATTTAAAAAATAAAAACTTTTGCTCGTAAAGCAAAAGTTCCATTTAGACTTTTATCGTATAATTAATTACTATAAGTAACTGCCACGTTTTTCTCTCGCAGAATGGTCAATCGACTTCTGAGTCATTAACTAACTAGATTTATGAAGAGTTTAATTTAACACAACAAAACATTAGGTAGCTAGCGTGGACACAAGCATGATTTTGATGATATATTAGTTTTCTCTGTAGAGGGAGTTCGGGGAGGGTACCGATAGCACATTATTTTAACAAAGCTATTAACCAATCATATAAATCCATAGGTGGATGAGACTGACTGATTGGTTTGATAACGATTGGCACCAAAGCTGCCAAATAACTTCTCATGATCTTGCTACCAATAACTAAGGTGAATAGATAATCCGTTGCCATTGGTTCATTTTGAAAATATTTTAATGATTGTTTAGTTTCTGTGATGAGACTGCTTTCTAACAGAAAGCTAGTGACCTGAGTGGATGGAATGCATGCGTGTTGGATGAAAAGCAGATCAAATAAGTCCCGGTACCCAGCAAAGGCATTAAAATAAGTCCCAATACTGAGTAATATAATAAACGAGGGGTGCGTATTCTAAGCCAGCATTGGAGACAAAACCATCCAAAATAGCTAAGAGTTGTTCTCCTGTAGCACGCTGAGGTAATGGCCAGCAGTAAAAGAAATTATTTTTCAAGTTTTCAGAAATGTTCAAATCTAATGTAGCTCAGCATCTGAGCAGCACCTGACCTCAGTTGTATCTGAATTGCAAAAAAAGTACTTTGCTTGACCTTGACTATCACTTGCTCATACAGTTCAATAGCCATATTATGAATAGGCCTGGCAGCAGTGTCATTAGATAGGGGAGGCGAATCAAGTTGACAGGCTGCACTTTGCCGTAATATAATCGAAACCACCTGTTTGGTGCATGGTAGAAAAAAGATTCTCCAATATTGTGGGGTTTACCAGTTTTGGCTATCCAGTGTGACACAGCAAAAGATGCATGGAGAGCCTTCTTGTTAGTTGCAGCCACCATCTTGAATACTTTCGTCTTACCCCGTAGCTCTGTAAACTTTCGCTGAAAAAAATTGGTAGGTTTCCCTTGAAGAGAACTGTGCCTTGTCTGTAAGTGCCGAAACATATTCAATGGTTTTAAGCTCTCCTTAGCCAGAACTTCCCCACACCACACACTGTGGCTGTGCTTCCTGCTCAGAACCAAACCAGATAAAACAGTATTCCAAATATGCTGGATCATACTTTCGGATTCTTGGTTTTTTACTGTTTATCAGATCCTTGTTTTGCTTACAGTGCCACTCGTCTCACCTTCATTACTCCTGTTTCCAACATTTTTCTTCAGAAAACGGTCAATTTTACTCGTCTCACCTTCATTACTCCTGTTTCCAACATTTTTCTTCAGAAAACGGTCAATTTTTTTTATATTTACTCACTTCACAGCAAAAATCACAGAAGCTGGACTAAACACTACAGAAGTGCATTCCGCTGATTGGCTGACATGCAAGAGCGGGAAAACTGTGAAGTTGGTTGCAGGTGCGTCAAAAGGCTTGGTGTGCGGTGGGGGGCAAAGAATTTTTAGTTGACGTTTTAGTTTAGTGAAAACGAAACTTTTCTAGTCCTAAAGGCTGCTTGAGTAGGATAGCTGGCACAGAAATAGTACATGTACTCATATTTCCAATTTTATTTCTGTATGTGTGTGGACCCCCCTCTGGCGTCAGGACCCAGGGTGCTTGCCTGGGTGCTGATGCCAGCCCTGGCTATTATTTTGCTATTTGCTTAGTTGCTGTGAAGCTAAGCACCTTTACTTAAGTTCCCAAAACACACTATAAACACTTGAACATTATTATTAGTAAAACGTACCTTTCTCTTTTGCTTTCTGTAACATAACGTACACAACACAACAGCTGCTATCGCTAATTTTGAATTTCAACAAATGCAAATTATTGCAATAATTTGGGAGAGGGTGTTGCTATGATGTTTTGTTAGGCAGAACAATTTTAAAACATAGTCGCGCTGCAGCTTTTGGCAAGAAAAAAGAGAATGTTTCATTCAACAATGTTACATTGTCAGGCTAGTCCCTGCACTTTCGATGTCCCAAAGCATGAACACTTTCCTTAAAGCCTTTTAACTTCTGACAGAAACTGCCATTTGGGGAAGGTAGAGTGAGGGAATAAAATTTGCAATTAAAAGTGCTGATAATAATAATAATAATAATAATAATAATAATAATAATAATAATAATAATAATAATAAATTAACGTACCTGTTTAAACAATTTTATTTTAATTTTTGTTTTTTAATTGCACAAGTATTCGTGACTCCATTAACACTAGAACCGCTGTGGTTATACTCATACCTAAAACCGCCTAAAACCGTTGTCATGACGGTTACATTTTAAACAACATCAATATTAAAATGAAAGACAAACTACTGAATACAACTCAAAAGTTTTACTCAAGCACATCATATCAAACATCTGCACAGCCGAAACGCTGTATTTAAATTAACATAAAAGGTTTTATTTTCTAACTTACCACATATGAAGCACTACTTCAAAAAATGAAAAAAACTATAATAACATTTCAAAAGAAACTTGTGTAAACAGGGGTAAACAGGTATATGTACACACAAAACTATAAAAATGATTTTTTATTTTATTTTAAATGAAAGTAACATATGTTTTCTCTTCCGTGTGTGTCACTTGGTGCAGCATAGAATCCAGATGAAATCTCTCCTACTGATATTTCCCCCAGTGCATTCCTTGTACAAAATGAAGGTCGAGTAGAGATAACAACAGGCTTGTATATAAAAAAATAGAACATTGTAGGTTATAGTCAAAATAAAAACATGTATTGTAAAAGGCAGTCAAAATGACTGCTTTGGCGTTTCTAGGTGGTCAGGATAATAACTTCCTGATTTTCGTGACCGTGGCCACTCCTAAAGCCTATCAAGTTCAATAGAAAGCCTTCGATGTCATCACCGGGTTGGTAGGGCTGCAGGGCATTTGCTGGGGTCCGTGGTCACCGAGGGGTTGGCAGGGACTCCCTTTGCTCAGAAGGGAGCGCTATCCCACTGCTGTACCGAGGGCAATTACCTCCCTCTAGGCTATGACTGGTGCAGGCGAAGGAGGCAGGTGAAGGACACCAAGATTGACAACTTAGATTGAACACACAGTCAATTTAACAAAAATATGGAAAAAACAAAAACCTTGCCATCAATGGCACTAACTAAAAAAAAAGACTCCCTAACTATCAGAGGGCTACTCCTTTACCTCTTTAAAAATAACCAAATGAATAAAGATTACTCAATCAAAACAAATAATAAATACATATTTTTGACACTCAGAATACTCCCTTAAGAGTACACAGTACTCTTTTGCACAGTAGGTAAAATAGCAACAGCACACAGCACCTGTTTTTCCCCAAACAAAACAAACAATAGAGAGCGATGGCTCTGCACCTCCTGGCTTTGTATACCATTGCCACAGCTGGGCCACTGATTGCTAACTAAAATGGAAGTGCTCTCAGCTATGGCTAATGCCCTTGTTAACTGCTCCATGAACAGAAAGCCTGCTGGCCACTAGTGACCATTGTGGTTTTACAACAAAATATAAACAATACATAGACTTTCCCTAAACAGTGGACAGGGAACTCCTTCCCCTTCACATACCCCTTCCCTCAGCTCAGACCAATTGGGTAAAGGGACCTGGGTTACACATTGTGAGCCCTAGTGTGATAGAGAGAGAAAGGATCGATGCTGTAAATCTCCCTCCCGATTAGAAAGGGCGCTGTGTAAGGGGGAAGGTAAGCTGCCTCCTAGATCTGCCACCTCGGTGGTTGGTGGAAACCGGAAGGTGACCATATTAGGAGGGGCGCGTAGCTGCAAGTACTCAGGACGATTCCATTGCAGTCAGCTGCGGGGCAGCCCTCTAGTGGAGAAACCATGGCGGCGCGTTGACTGCAGGGAGGAGTTTGCTGGGTACAAAGGGGAAGCAGCTACGCCAGTTCCTCCTCTTGCGCTGAGAAACTGAGCCACCAGCCGGAGCGTTGTGTTTTGTGGATTACGTGTTGTTTGTTGTGTGTTGTCAGAGGCGGAGTAGGAGCGCGGGACTGCAGCCACGGAGCCAGTTCCAGATCACAGAGCACTACCTTCCCTTCACCAACATCAGCACACCCTGTGTGGATTACAGAGCACTTTCATGCACAGGACACTCGGGATTTCACTGTGGACACTTTCTGTTTGTTTTTGTATTTTTGTTTTGCAGCCAGCTGTGTTCCCCCAATACCCTCGCAGGTAAAGGGCAGGTTTATTTTAATAAACACGGTTGTTTTTGTGGGAGAAATACTGTTTCAGGACTGTTATTTATTCACACACCACTCGCATCCGTCACACCTAGATAACCCAAGATAATGAGGTGTGTCACACACACACACATACATTGAAATTGCTCAATTTATTTTAATGTATAAATCATTGCACTGAAATAACTTTGTACACATTGTTCTTCATTTCAAAAACATTGAAACATTGAAATGTTCTTTGTACACATTACAGTATCTAAAAATATAAATCTTTAAAGTAGGCCTATACAGTATACACTACGTGCTGTAGTAAAATCAAATAAATACATAGCACACTTTCTTTTTACTTTAGCCTACACTATAAGCTACCGGTAACACAAAATAAATCATGCTGCTGCATTGTACACCTTACTGTACAATGCAAAGATTATTTTAAATTGAAACTAAATTATTTCAGTGCATTTTTTTTTTATAGTAGCCTACTTAGTACACAATTAACACAAAACTGATCATAGTGGCGCATTGACAAGTTATGATACCATACAGTACCTTACACATATTGCACACACTTTAAATAAATAAACAATTTTAAAATGTACATAGAAAATGTTACAGTGTACATGTGGCTGCAAGTAAAACGCATAGCCTACCTGCTACTTTTTTTCTGTTGGTAAAAGTTAGACTTGTTTAGAACCACTGGAGTCCATCAAAAGCAACTCACCCTTTTCCAACTGATCGCGATCGTAGTTTAAACTCTGTAGAGTATGCATTTATGTGCCCTCTTTTAGTCATGTACTTAATTTTAGCGATTTAGTAGGCTACTTGTATCTGTCTGGCCATTTATTTGGTGTCAGTGTACAGCAGTTTATTTTTTACTCAGTATTAGCGAGGGACTATTGTAATTTCCAAAAAAGGTAATTTCTTATGTATTTGAGCTGAGCGAGGGGTGACAAAATTCTGCTCACTGCTCTCATCCTCTGCTGCACTCTGTGGTTTCATCCATTCCGCTTTATTCGTCGTTCCTGCTTCTGCTCCAGCTGTACTCTATCGGTGCACGTTGACACTTTGTCTGTGACTGGCTGTTTGGGCTTCACAAAACACACACTTTGGTTTAGACATCACAATTTTCATTGCCCTTTTCACGTGTAGCCTACGTGTCAGTCCAGAGAAGCAAAAACAATATTTATTCACCAGGAAAATAGTTCCATCAGCCCAGCCAGCCCTCAGGGCAAAAATCTGAAACCGGGACAAAATCCTAAGTTTCGCAAATGTTTCGGGATACTGGGACAGCCTTTCTGAAACCGTGACTTTTGGTACCTTTAACTGTAAAATGTTTCTTTCTGGATAAATAGTTAGCAAAGGATATGCCAGAAACCTATAAAGTTATTTAAGTATACACTGTCATACATCTCCATGTTCTAAAGTCATATTATATGAATAAAGACACAGAACATCAGCTATATATTTTTTTGTTGTTGTTTTAATTTGTAAAACAACTGGAGCCAATTTAATTGAGGCTGAATTGAAGTATGCTCCTGGAGTGGATGAAAAACCAAATACTTAAAAAAGCATACATGTATGCATATAAAAAGTACATTCATTTCAATGTATCATTTTTTTGCAGAGTACAGAATAAAGTGGCCCAAATAAAGACTAAATATAAGAAACAAGGTGCAAATCAACTTCCTAACATTACAAAAAGTAGATACAAACCTTTGGACACATTCTCTCACATAGTCTTAATCTCTTTTTGCCTCCCAAACAATGAGGACATATTATACTCACATTACCACCAACGTTAGCAATGAGCGTTGAAATCCTTTATATTTTTAATTTCTGATAAATTAATAGAAGCCAGTGAAAAAAGGCAGACAGGTCAGAATAGCAGTACATTTTTTTTTCTTTTACCGCTTCCCAGCCCCAGCAAATTAAAGCTGGATCATCCCTCTCGCACTTGGCTTTCACAAGCAGGTTTAAATATCCCTGGCTTCCTGTTCCTGAACACAAAAACATTTGAAATAGCGAAAATAAAATAAATGTGCAAACAATTACCCTATAAATATTCAAAAAGTGCTTTGAGATTCCATGGCATGATAAGGGGCTATAGTCATTTAAGTTGATGTTGTTGTCAAATGGCTTTTATAATATATACACACACACAACACAAGATAACCCAATTTCAAACACAAGTGTTGTTAATGATGTAAAAAGTCTAGCTGAATATATTTTTAAACCCTCCACTCCTTGTTTAACCCTAACTCTGGGCTATTACCTATCTTTCCTCGGATACACTTTTCCCGAGGACTTGCTGGAGGTTTGCGGTTGTTTTTTCAGTTTACACTGCGGTTGACCATGTGTTCTCTATGCATCATCTCCTGCGTTTGACCATGTGTTTGTTCTGTTCTGTGTTGTATGCTGTCTCCTGCGTTTGACCGTGTGTTTGTATGCGGTCTCCTGCGTTTGACCATGTGTTTGTTCTGTTCTGTGTTGTATGCTGTCTCTTGCGTTTGACCGTGTGTTTGTATGCGGTCTCCTGCGTTTGACCATGTGTTTGTTCTGTTCTGTGTTGTATGCTGTCTCCTGCATTTGACCGTGTGTTTGTATGCAGTCTCCTGCGTTTGACCATGTGTTTGTTCTGCTCTGTGTTGTATGCTGTCTCCTTCGGTCTTGTAATTTATGACATCACAGAAACTCTAGATGGAATTATTTTCCTGTAACTCAATGAAGCCCATCTATATATATATATATATATATATATATATATATATATATATATATATATATATAACCTTATATACAGGTTGTAGAGGAGCGGTACATTGGTCCATGAATACAGTGCAGTGTCTATCCATCAGGTGATCAGAGGAAAAATGTAGTCCTAACCATTTAAAGTCAGGACTACATTTCCCAACACACACACTGCACTAGGCAAATTGAAACTAGTGAGAATCACCTGGCAGTAATAATGACACCTGTGTGGAATAAAGCAGGCTCATATATAAAGAGCAGTAGTAATGTGCATGGGTTGTCTGTTAAGGCTGAGACCTGAAATATAGACTGGAGGTGACAACCCGTTGAAGGTACAGTGTTGAAACAACTATAAACTTTTTTAAATCGGAAAATGGCTTAGCCGTCTAAGTGATAGGCAGAGCCGTCAAAGTGTAGTTACCGTCCTATACGGAGTTAAGTTTTTGTTTGTTTGATTGGTTTGTTTTGCTTATTTTGATTGAACATGGCAATCTTTTGCGAAGGGATGCCACGACAAATAAAAATACAGGGACCGCCCTGTTTTAACTCCATTTCTGTTGTATGAACTTCTTATTTATACTAGAAGACAGTGAAAAGATCCTGAAATAGTGACAAAGTCACAAAATAAGCAACACATTTGTAGCATATGGCAGAGAATGCTGGCATCACAATCCATGGTCTGTGTGTAATGAAGAACAAACAAGATAATGGAGGATTTCTTAAAAGCCCTGGTCCAGGCCACTGCTGTACAGCAAGAGACCAACCATATGCAGCAAGCGCATACAGCCAAGCTCTTTGAGGTGCAGCAACTGCTGCAAGTGCTGATCACCCAACAGGAGACAAATCAACTGTTGTTCACCCAAGCTGAGCAAACGAGAGCTGGGATACAGGAGTTGGCCAACCAGATGGAGTCCTCAAACGCTGATGGGCAAGGTCCCAAACACATAGGCTAATAATAGACATAATGCCGACCAGCTGATCGCTCTAGTGGAATGCTATGCTATTTGCAGAAAATGACAAGCAAGGATGATGTCAAAGCCTACCTGAAGTCATTTGAGCGCACAGCAGAGAGGGAAGGCTGGACTGACTGTTTTTAAGTGGTGATGCCCAAAAAGCTTACCACGACTTAGAATCGTACCAGGCCACGGACTACAATAAGTTAAAGTCAGAGATATTGGCCCCACTGGGAGTGACAGCTGGATGTACCATTCCGAGAAAGCACCTCGGTCACAGATGTTTGACATCCACCTTGCCTGAAAATGGCAACAGCCAGAGATTCACACAGCCTCTGCTAGGCAGCAGGTAACAGTTATAAATGGGTCTCCAGTAACTCCAGTAGCCCTTGACATACCCATATTTTGAATTAAAAAGTGGCTTGCTGTATCGGGTGGACAAAAAGGGGGTTGACACGGTAGAGCAATTGCTGGTACCACAACCGCCTAGGAGAATGGTGTTAGACTTGGCCCATGGGCATGTGTTAGGTGGATATTTGGGGATTGATAAAACAATGAAGTGCATAGTTAGATGTTTTTTATTGGCTGGGGATAGATGCGGCTATAATCAGCCACTGCTCATCGTGTCCGAAATGCCAGCCAAGCTCTGTTTAAATTGTTCCGTAGTCCCCTGATACCACTGCCAGAGACTGAGGTTCCGTTTTCTTTAATTGTCATGGATCTGGTAGGTCCCTTGATAAAGTCTGCTAGGGGGCACCAGTACATTTTGGTTATATTAGATTATGCCACTCGTTATCCCGATACCAGTACCTCTTTGCAATACATAGTCGAAAATGATTGCAAAGGAATTAATGGTGATGTTTAGTCAGGTAGGGATCCCTAAGGAAATACTCACTGACCAGGGTACTCCGTTTATGTCTAGGGTGACTAAGGAGTTATGTAAATTGTTTAAAATTCATCACTTGAGGACATCTGGGACTCGGTTCTATTTTGCAACATCATAAGTTCAAATACAATAGGCCTTACAACCAGTTATCACCTGCAAACTCGAGCAGTTACCACCTGTTTCTATATTCGAGTCGACTACTTGTCGGTGCCATGTTTCAATACGACAGGTCAGCGAGCAATACCGTACTATCTGAAACTAGATGAATCACGCAGCACAGGTGGAAAATGTATTTTGATTGGTGATTGGTTTGCATAATCATTATTCATGTAAGAGAAGGAAACTACTGTTTTCAACAACCTAACACCCAATTTCTACCCTATGCGTGATTGTATATATCCCCAATTAATGTATTTGCAACTGGAAAATAACCCCATTTTTAAAAAAAAGGCTAAATAAATATTGTCCTAAATAATTAGTAAAAGTGTCAGAACAGGTGAGACACAATAATATACAGTATATATATATATATAAAATGAGCCTATATGTAAAGCAAAGTTGTAGGAGAAAAGCTGTGTTTGGAGAAAAACAATAATGGCATGTGCCCAAACAGCAACAAAAAGAAAACATTACAGAAGAAGTAGCTTAAATATCCTGCTGGAAGAAGCAGACGGGAATAAGGATTGTTTTCGAAATTTAACAACCGTATTACCGCTTTGTTAAAGAAGATGAAATGGACAGGCATTGCGAACAAAATGAGTGCTGCTAGCGAAGGGATCACAAAACTTAAAAGCTGTTGGATATCCGTCCTCTTCAAGCGGTATGTCAATATAATTTCCTGATCAGAAAGCATATCAAAGATGCTGCGCACACATCTTCTATTGAAATCTCTTTGAGCTGATTCTGTCTTTTGCTGCAGTTGTCTCTGTCTATGTCTTAAATGCACATTAAGCATTAGAGCATGTTTCTCAAAATTCAACACAGCAAATGACTGTGATCCACCCGTCGTTTTATACACCAGGTAAATTACCATCAGTAAAATACGACAGGTAATACGATCAAATCGTGTGTGAGCAACGTTATCTAGAAATGCTACTCTTATAGTAACGAGACCCTGTTTATCCCACAAACTGACGGTGTAGTAGAAAGATTGAATAAAACACTTAAAACAATGCTCCATAAGATAATTGACAGGGATAGGGATGGTAAGAACTGTGAGTATTTGCTACCATACCTAATGTTTGCTATAAGAGAGGTGCCACAGGCGTCTACTGGGTTTTCACTGTTTGAATTGTTGTATGGGAGACACCCCAGGGGCTTGCTCGATAGAGCAAAAGAAACTTGGGAACAAGAACTTACCCCATACTGTAGTGTTGTAGAACATGTGACCCAGATGCAAGATCGCATTGCGGCTGTCATGCCGATAGTAAGGGAGAATTTCAGAGGCTCAGGAAGCACAGAAGAACTCCGATAATCGGTCTGAGATAGTCAGGGTGCTTCAGCCTGGGGACGGGGTGTTGGTGTTAGTTGTGACAATTGAAAGCAAATTCCTTGCCACTTGTGATGATGGTCCACTATGAAAGGCGCTATATAAAATAAATACTGATTGACTGATTGATTGGTTGAAAGGTTATAGAGTATGATATTGTAACTGAACCAGGGCGAAAAGTACATTTAAAGCCTTATTAGGTGCCTGAGACTAGGAGGGAAGCCATTAGCAGAGAAGTTTGGAAAATTTTGGGTGTCCTAGAAGAGTCCTACAGTGAATGGGTGAGTTCAGTAGTACTGGTGCCAAAGCCCGATGGGACTATTTGGTTTTATAACGACTACCGAAAGTTCAACAGCACGTTCGATGCTTATCCTATGCTTACGGTTGATGACCTCATAGACAGGTTAGGCTCTGCACGTTACCTCACCACCCTTGATTTAACTAAAGGCTACTGGCAGGTTCCTCTCACCAAATGGGCTAAAGAAAAGACAGCCTTTACTCCCAATTTTCTGTTTTAGTACGTGGTTTTACCGTTTGGCTTACACAGGGCACCAGTCACATTCCAGAGAATGATGGACCGGATATTGAGGCCTCATAAGGGGTATGCTGTCACCTATCTGGACGATGTAGTAATATATAGTGCAGACTGGGACACACACTTGCTCAAGGTTCAGGCAATTAAATACCATCAGAGCTGCCGAACTAACTGCTAACCCCGCTAAGTGTGCCCCAGGCTTGGAAGAAACTAAATACTTGGGGTTTAGGTTGGGGTCTAGTCAAGCCCCAGGTGAGTAAGCTGGAAACCATCAAAAATGGCCCTGACATGTCAATAAAAGAACAAGTGAGAGCTTTCCTCGGCTGACAGGGTACTATCGGAGGTTTATCCCTGACTTTGTGTCAATTGCTGCACCTCTGACAGTTTTAAGCAGGGCCATAGGGCCAGTAATGATAAAAGGACTGAAAAGACATAGGTAGCGTTTCAGACGCTCAAAGATGCCCAACCAGTATTAATAACTCCCGATCAGTGTTTTTAGTTTCAGCATTTCAATTCAGTTTCAGTTTTCAGTTGCTGCATACAAAAAAAGTATTAATCACTTACTATTCCAGATCTCTTTTTTGACAGAGCAAACACATTCATCCAAATTGTAACAATTTTACAAGTAAGGTGATTAAAGACGGACAAATATTTAATGTAAATCCCATTTCAAACACTAAAAAGAGCTGCAACTGCAGCCAGGGCTGGCCTTATGCTGTGCGGGGCCCTAGGCAGTGATGATTAAGTGCGGGGTCCAGAACATTAAATGAACGCTACAGTAGCAACTGTATCTTAAAGTTAGTATATAGGTGCATCGTGTAATCATATGCACCTATACTAACGTTAAGATATGGTAAATAATATTAATGATATTTAAATGTTAATGAACACTTGTTTCCGTTAGTTTGTTAGACTTTTATATAATTCATAACTTAAAAACACTCAGAATTCCAGTCTACTTCAAACATATCATACAAACTTTTTTCTAATATGACCATGCCCCAATAGGCCTATTGAAAAATACTGTAATGCCTGACTCTAAGTGGGTTCTGACAGGTCGGAGATGAGAATAACCAGGCAGAAATAAATAATAGCAACAATCAAAAAATCCCAACTTGCCTTTCAATAAATGTCTAATTGCACAGTGCTAAAGTTAAGGAGGCTAATCAATTAATGCATATTATATCATAATAATAGATCATTCAAAATATATATATATAGCCTATATACTCACCAGGGACTCAAAATGATCCCAGATTGAGCATTCTCTTTGTCTGCTGCTTATTGATTTTGCAGACATTTTTAACTGCACCTAAACCCGGTACTTGAGCATGAAATCATACCACGACATGTTATCACTATGGGGGAGGGACCCAGAGCTGTGAGTTTAGTCACATGTTCGATCAAGACTCACATTGATAACAGTAATACACAAGTGATCCACAGAGCAGGAAGTAATTACAGCTTGGTTGTGCTATTTATATATTCAGTAGTTCAGAACAAACCCCATAACTCAACGATTAGATCAACTTTATTGATGAGGTATACGAAGCAAATTAACATAGAAGAAAAAAATTTGGCGTAACATCTGCTTCGATTAAAGGTCCCCTACCTGGCCGGTGGGCGAGGCAGGACACCCCCATAGAACTATATTTAGAAATTTAAAGTAGGATATGGGGGCAGGTGGTGGTTTGCGAAAGAACAAATGAGAAAGGAAAGGTAAGTAAACAAGTTATTATGATAGTGGTAATTATTCAATTTGGATTCAATTAGATGATGTGATTCAATTAGATGATATGATTCATTTACATTAAATGATAAATGTGTGTGTGGGGGGGGGGGGTTGTCCATCCTCCTGAAGTTGTAAACTTTAATTTAATACAACTCAGAATATTTGTTTTTCATGTTTATTTTTTCAATAATGTGAGTGAACTTTAATCTAGGAAAACAAATAAAACACTATGTTAATGGCACTGAGGAACTCAAGACTACCCAACTTCAACCCAAAAACAGTTGTGTATCATAATATTCAGCATAGGAAGAATTACAATATTCAACCCGGTACTTCTAGATTGAAACCTAAAAAAACATCCAATTACTCCTGTATGCACCACAGCATTCCCCTTTACTCTATATGAACGTGAAAGCAATGATTAAGAAGTATGGTACTAGGAAAAGATATTCCAGCATTTACCTCATGACTTGTTTTCATTATAGCAATGGACATGCACTAGTGTGTATGAGGGGAAGAGTGGGAGGTGGCCAATAATTATGTTTTTGTGTCTGATCATATGCCCTTCATAAGTCTGTATGCATTTGATATGGAATAAAATCCAGTGCTCAACTGGAGTGCTCAACTGGATGAAACTGCGCACAGTTAAGGCATGAGCTAGAAGCACATTAAGCTGTTGAATGCTGTATTTAATCTGAAGTCGCTACAACAGTTTTGTGTTCTGCTTTCCTAAAAATCAATAATGCCATGGAAGAAAACCTTGACATATAAATTTTCTCAAGGGTAAACTAATTTTGCACATAGTTCAGAGGGTTTTGATTATTTTCTTTACCAATATAGCTGTGTACTAGACCAGAGGCCTGACAAATGATCTTGTCTAAAGGCTGGTTAATGGAATGAATCCCATTTCAGTTCTCTGACGCATATTCCCTGCAATCAGCAGTTCCAAGCAAGGATATCCATCACATCAGCTCGTCCATCCAGTTGCTCTTGTGATTATATAAACTAGAAGAATAAACACTAATTTAAAGAACACCACTAAGGATCTAAAAGAAACATGTGCATATCATATTAATGATAGTAATTCACTTCCAGTCAAATTGCACTTAAAGGGTTCATGAATTTGCTTTATTCTTTATGTTAACAATATATATATATATATATATATATATATATATATATATATATATATATATATATATATATATATATATATATATATATATATATTAAAAAATGAATAGTTAGAACAGTGCAGTCAACAATTAACAAGCACTTTAGTTCCCTCAATTAATGTTATCAATCACTGGATGAGACTTGTGTTGCATGTTTCTATATATCAGCCCAAAGATCGTTATGTTTAATCAGTTTAAGAAAATCAAAGAAAAATAATGAACCATTTATGCTTTTCAACAGTTATCTATATCTACCGTATATGTCCCATGTGGTCTTTCTTTTTGTTTATGCTTAAATTATAAAGTATGAGCAGACATAGGTAGACAAGTAGTATACTTTACAAAGAATGATGCTGAGCTTTACTAAGTTGAATCAGCAATACAGAAGTTCTTGTATAAGCAATTCAAAAACTTCTGCAGAATTCACTGAAATCCTTTCAAATATACTGTAGCGTATTATACACCGGTAATCTAGAATGTTTATCGTTTTACATACTATACGTTCCCTGTTCCTTCTATTTCACTGCGCTGAAAATGATGTGTAAAGCTAATCCGTGTTTAATTTCATTATACGAGTCTAATTTCTGTGATGGGCTAAAGCGCTTTGTGCGCTGTGCCTTTTACAGTCTGTACCCACTTTAGTTTTTATGAAGCTATGAATATACCTTTTTAAATGTAATAGCCTTGATGTGCGTTTCTGCGTATTTGTAAGTTAAAGTTGCGCCAGAACACAAAGTACTCGCAACAAAATGATCGCTGTCTCATAGTCCATTCAGCTGTAGTTTTATTTTAAGAAGACAGTTTAAACGGAATAAGAATATACAATGACTGTTTGGAAAACGATTTTTTTAAATATATATATATACATGCATCGACAATGTAAAGCAATAACCCCCTACACACACACGTATTATTAAACCAAAGGGGGGAAATATGGGACATGTTTATAATATATGCTAAGCACCTGTTTTCACCCTAATCAAGCCATCTGCAGTGGCAATTTGACGGAACACAGTAGTTTAAATCCTCTGCCAAACAGTAAGTCACCCGCACTGACATAATGCCAGTCCGGTTGTGGTCAGCGCTGTCTTTCGCTTAGGCTGCATTTTATAAACTATCTAGCCTTGTCTCTCAGATTAAACTCCTGAGACTGCAGATATCAGGTAGCTGTTTGTCCTCCCACGCTAATTGCACTTACCTCCCAAAGCTTGCTTCATAACAAAATCCATGGCGATGGCTTTTAATTCCTTCCTCCCTCTGCTTCACAATCTTACATTCAGATTTGACAAGCAAAGTAGTCTTCTGTGGGCAGATCTGTAAAGGCGTAAATAAATAAACAAATAACTAAATGCAAATTGCTAGGTTCTCAAACGTAAACTTTTATTCCACAGTTGAAACTAACTGAATATAGAATGAACGTAGTAGTTGTACTATTATTTCTGTGAATGGTTACATTTATTGTAACGTGTAAATATGTGTTATAAGCTAAATGATACATAACAACGTAATTATCTCAGCTATTTAACACTGTGCGAGTAATTCATATTCTCATACTTTTCAGGTCCCTTAATTTGGTATTTTCACCTAAAGCTAATAAAAGTAAGTAAAAAGGCAGTCGGTTAATACGGCTCCCCCTAATGGTGGTTCAATCATAAAATTTGAAAGGCACATCGAATCCCCAAATGTCCCAAAACCTACAGTCTCTGCCATACGATATTCGCTCAGATAACTAAAGAGACTATGCATTCTCCATTACATGACGGGTTAGTTCTTCACAGTCTATGTATCTTAAGCGCATCAAGGCGTTTACAAAACAAAGGATTGATATAATCGGCTTCAGAATCCACATCATCCGATTCCTAAAACGACAAACTTTATATAATCGTATTAATAGAAATGTGATCATGCTAAAGATGAAGTGCTCATTGAGAACACTGTAGTTTACTGGTTTAGATATGCAAGACATCTGTTTTTACAGCCATCGGTGCGATGCCATTTTATGCAGTAATACTAATGGTATTTATTCTACAAAGATGACAGAGTAAAATATAAAGCGAAACACGTTACCTCAGCTGAACTCTACTGTGTATCTCTAAAAAGAAAGCTATTGCACTTTCTTAAGAAACGCCGAAATGTTTCAGCACCATTATAAAAGGAGAGCTCCCATTTCGTCCCGCAGTCGGGTTAACTGTAGATAAGGCTTTCCCACAGTGTAACCAAATAATTACCTGTCCCGGCGAATTCAGTCTTAAAAAACAACGATTTAACCCTCTGACATTAAGCTTTCTGTTAGCAGCAGACAAGGCTATTTAACTGCTCACTTTGTGCATCCCTGTTTCCTGTCTAAAGGACGTCCTAGTTTCTTGCTGCACTGTGACTGCACGAGTGTTTATGAAAGGAACTGCAGCTGCTGATGAAGGCACTCACTGAATCACATGGAGTTCTACCTTCTGAAACGTCCCACGTCCTGACAGTGAGAAAAGAGAAATCAAATATTAATCCTGCTGGTTCGCACTGCACCCTCCCCTTTCCTGCAGTGGAATTTCCTGGCCTCCTCACTAATACTATTCACACAATTCTCCCAACGTATTTTTGCCCTGCCTACCTCTTTCAAAGCCCTCTTTCCTCCTTTTTATTCCTGACCTACATACGCTTGCTATCTTCCCTATATGGGTGTTTTCGTACGTTTTTTTTTTTTTTTTTTCTTCATTGATCTGCCGCAAAGACTCCAGCCGTGTGGACAATGAAGAGATTGTGTGAGTGAGTATTGCATACTCAGCGCTGACCTCTTTTTGTCCTTGAGGCCATTCGAACGTCTAATAAAACATGCACTACTAATATATGGATCACAAAAATAATGTTACCGTATTGCATTTCTGGTGAAGAGATTTTAGCGGCAAAACTGGGAAAATGCAGTCCATAAGGTCGCAGGTTTGATTAGAATTATGTTTATAACCGGTACTGGGCACACTCCCAGCTTACGCGAGTGTCATGGCATACTCTGAATGAGAAGAACCCCTTAATTCCTGTTTTACCTCCCAGATCGTTTTCTAGGAAGAATAAAGGGTACTCGTCCTAGACAAATTAGTATGCCAGTAGCATTAACTAAAAGAGCCATCCCATGTAAATGGTGTACTGTACATTAAATTATCACCATTTCCTCGATTATTTTTAAACCAATTATATAATAATAATAATAATAATAATAATAATAATAATAATAATAATAATAATAATAGATCAGAAAATATTACTTAATATATGTTGCAGGATCGAGTCACTGTATAAACCTCTCTCTCTTTCCATCGTTTCTAGTGGCACACCCAGGTGCGCCAAGGTCACAAAATAATGAGGAATGACACTGCAGCTGAACAGGAGTGAGAAGACGAGTTCTTCACTTCACTGTTTTCCAGTTAATACTGTAAGTATTACACAAACCAAACTGCTTTATTCTACTATTAAGAACGAATATCATCTAGTTGTTTTGTCTAAATGGTTTATAATTATTTATTTACAATCACTTCTCTTAATTACAATTCAATATAATAGTTATTACTTGTAACCCATATAATCCATGGTGTGGAATATGATAATACTAACAATATTTTTTTTTTTATAGAGATCAATTATGTTTTTGTATCCAAAATGTTTCTGTAACAGTATTTTCAAAATAATCAAAAACTACCCACAAAGCAGCTAAATGCTTGAAGTGTAAAATACATAGTGATTCAGAAAGTGCACAATATGACATAAAATAGCAACAAATGTGCAGACACAAAAATTACATAAGGTTATGTTCCTAAATTTCCATATCCACCCTGTATATACAGTGCATGCATTTTTATTATTCCAATAGACAGCTTTACATTAGCACATATGCATCTTTTTTTTTTTTTATTTGACTGGAGTAATGGATATTACTCCATGTAATACTGAATGGATATCTTTCTTTTTTTCTTTTTTTATGTTGACAGCTTTCATTGAAAATATGAGAAACCTGGCACATAATTATCTAAGCAAAAACAATATAGTCATGCAGAACCAACATAATAGGATATTAAACTGGTAAGACATTACATATTGAAAATGTAGTTTATATGAAGTATCCATTTAGCAACGCAATCAAATGCATTAAATCAGACACGCAAACACTTGGCACTTCAAATCCTGTTCAAATCTGATTACAGAGTAATCAGATTCGGAAATCCTGCCATGTAAACTCTGCAATCCGATTCCAGGTAATGGGATATGCGGAAGTGGGTTACCCGATTCAAATCCTTTTCAAACCCGATCTCGCTGCCTTGTAATCGCGGTGATCGGATTACAATATTATGAATCCTTTTCAAATCTGATCACGTTGCCTTGTAAACGCGGTGACCTCGTTCTTCAAAACAAGCGCAACCCATGTTAGTGGGCGTTTATGCAAAAAAACAAGCCTATTCCCGTTTATTATAAGCAGACATGGCAACACTGATTAAAAATATTATTTCTGAAGTGCGCATGTGTATTAAAAATCAGCGAGCAGTCCTGCGCATGAGCGGTTGTGTGTGCTTGGGTTGGTGAGCATGATGTCTCGTCAGAAGGAAGCAGCTTACTACTGGACTGACGAGGAAACCGTTTTTCTTTTTCTTTAATAAAATGTCTCGACGAATTAACACTAGAAGGACCGCGGCGGTCATTTTAGCGGTTTTTGTTTTTAAAATGTCATTTTCTCCAGTCGTGTAACACATATGGGGCTGCGCGTTCATGTACCTTTCTGTCCGTATGTATTAAATATCCTCACAAAGCATGAAACGCGGGAGTGCAGAAATAAAGGCGATATATTACATTATACTTAAACGCCCCGGGAGCAGTCACATTGACAACCACACAGAAAACAATTCTATTTTAATTATACAGAACGGAATTCTACTTTATTATTTTTATTTACCAGTCTGTTCAGACGTTTATTTATTTACATTTTCTTGTTTTGATTTGTAAAATAAATGTTCATATATATATATATATATATATATATATATATATATATATATATATATATATATATATATATATATATACAGTACTGTGCAAAAGTTTTAGGCAGGTGTGAAAAAAATGCTGTAAAGTAAGAATGCTTTCAAAAATAGACATGTTAATAGATTATATTTATCAATTAACTAAATGCAAAGTGAGTGAACAGAAGAAAAATCTAAATCAAATCCATATTTGGTGTGACAACTCTTTGCCTTCAAAACAGCATCAATTCTTCTAGGTACACTTGCACAAAGTCAGGGATTTTGTATTTTGGCATATAGTCAGGTGTATGATTAAACAATTATACCAAACAGGTGCTAACGATCATCAATTCAATATGTAGGTTGAAACACAATCATTAACTGAAACAGAAACAGCTGTGTAGGAGGAATAAAACTGGGTGAGGAACAGCCAAACTCAGCTAACAAGGTGAGGTTGCTGAAGACAGTTTACTGTCAAAAGTCATACACCATGGCAAGACTGAGCACAGCAACAAGACACAAGGTAGTTATACTGCATCAGCAAGGTCTCTCCCAGGCAGAAATTTCAAGGCAGACAGGGGTTTCCAGATGTGCTGTCCAAGCTCTTTTGAAGAAGCACAAAGAAACGGGCAACGTTGAGGACCGTAGACGCGAGTGGTCGGCCAAGGAAACTTACTGCAGCAGATGAAAGACACATCATGCTTACTTCCCTTCGCAATCGGAAGATGTCCAGCAGTGCCATCAGCTCAGAACTGGCAGAAAACAGTGGGACCCTGGTACACCCTTCTACTGTCCGGAGAAGTCTGGTCAGAAGTGGCCTTCATGGAAGACTTGCGGCCAAAAGCCATACCTCCGACGTGGAAACAAGGCCAAGCGACTCAACTATGCACGAAAACACAGGAACTGGGGTGCAGAAAAATGGCAGCAGGTGCTCTGGACTGATGAGTCAAAATTTGAAATATTTGGCTGTAGCAGAAGGCAATTTGTTCGCCAAGGGCTGGAGAGCGTACACGAATGAGTGTCTGCAGGCAACAGTGAAGCATGGTGGAGGTTCCTTGCAAGTTTGGGGCTGCATTTCTGCAAATGGAGTTGGGGATTTGGTCAGAATTAATGGTCTCCTCAATGCTGAGAAGTACAGGCAGATACTTATCCATCATGCAATACCATCAGGGAGGCATCTGATTGGCCCCAAATTTATTCTGCAGCATGACAACGACCCCAAACATACAGCGAAAGTCATTAAGAACTATCTTCAGCGTAAAGAAGAACAAGGAGTCCTGGAAGTGATGGTATGGCCCCACAGAGCCCTGATCTCAACATCATCGAGTCTGTCTGGGATTACATGAAGAGAGAGAAGCAACTGAGGCTGCCTAAATCCACAGAAGAACTGTGGTTAGTTCTCCAAGATGTTTGGGCCAACCTACCTGCCGAGTTCGTTCAAAAACTGTGTGCAAGTGTACCTAGAAGAATTGATGCTGTTTTGAAGGCAAAGGGTGGTCACACCAAATATGGATTTGATGTAGATTTTTCTTCTGTTCACTCACTTTGTATTTTGTTAATTGATAAATATAAACTATTAACATGTCTATTTTTGAAAGCATTCTTACTTTACAGCATTTTTTCACACCTGCCTAAAACTTTTGCACAGTACTGTATATTTTTTTTTTTATGTAATGCTTCGGTTGTTCAGATGTTCGTGACATACTCAACGTACTTGTGTACAATTATAGATTAAATAAACGGGGAAAAAGAAATGTGTTAACCAGATATTGTTTTATTGCAACTGTGGTACCATTCAGAAACCTCCCAACAGGAAAGGGTACAGTTTCAAAAAAAGGTTGAAAACTCCTGTATTAGATCAACAGAAGGCTTAGGAGACAGAGAAGACGAGTGTGGGTACACAGAATACTACAGAGTAAGGAGGAGCTAAGGGAATTCCAGACGCTTGTTGGTATATTCAAGTGCTGAAAATTACGCTGTGGGTATTGCGCCAAGCAAGTATGCACGGTCGCCTTGGGTACAACCACTTTCCATTAAAGTAAAACATAAAATAAGAACATGGTATGTATCGTTGATTACTCCTTAATTAATATGGTGATAGATGATACTCCATAAATTATGTGCATATTTATACTAATTATTATTATTATCCATCCATTATCATTAACCGCTTACTTCTTTACAGGGTCGCGGTGAGCCGGAGCCTAACCCGGCATACACAGGACGCAAGGCGAGATTATGACGGTTATTATGACGCAAGGGAGTTGTGACGGTTCAGAACCACCACTGAAGCGGCTTATATACCGTGTGACAGAAATGTGAGGGTGCTAAGTAGTGAAAGGGAAAGGCTTTGGACGGGCTGGCCTGACAGTTCATTTCCTGGGTCGGGAAGTCGGTCAGCCTGGAAGAAGGCAAGACTCCGCTGCAGGAACGTATTGACCCGGAAGGTAAACGAGGGAGCAGCTGCAGGCAATAGAGTCAGCTGCAATCGTTTACCAAGGAGTCATGCATGATCGCATAAAGGGGCCGGAGAATTGTAAATCTTTTCCTTCGCTTGGTTTTTATTGAGAGACTGGAAGGACCGTGTGAGACGCAGGGAAAGTGTACTGAAAAATATTTGTGAGTGTTTTGTTTGTTTGTTCATGTCTGTTTAGTAACTGTCTGTGTTTTTGTTATATAGCATTAGACGGCTAAACACAAATCCGGAGTTGTCGCCAAGGGCCAGCACAAAACCGGATCACCACTGCACTACAGTCACAATTAACATTGTTATCAGCACTTGTTCACAAGTATAGCATGTATTATATTGTACTTCACCACAAGCACTGAGAGCACTCACTTTGGACTTGTGATCATGTGTGTGTTAGTACTGTGCTTATTACTTACGGGACTGCAACCCTTTTGACTACTGTGCAATACACCCAGTTCATTATTATTTGCTGGCTGGTCATCAGACCATTGGATTAATAATCATTAAATTAACCATTTCACCCGTACTTTGTTGTCTGTTTGTTCTTGGGATTACTGCACCTGCTATACACCTGCTACTAATTACCACTTTGCCACAACCGGCATTGATTGCGCAATTTTGTGCTGTGTGAATGGATATTTTACGGTGGTGGTATTTGTGTGTGAAAGTGGTATAATACTACTGTAATTATTACTGCTGCTCTTCAGTTAGATGGGTTTTTTTTTTTTTTTTAAACAGTACTGCCGCACAAAAAAAAAACAGTCAGTGCTAATTGGTGTTAATCAAGGCTAGCGTGTAGACGACTCCTCCCCTTTCTCTCCTTCAAAATCTAAACCCGAACTTAAAATATGTGGAACATCATTTTTTCTCAAAAAACACTAAAATGACAAATATAGAAATAAATAATAAAAATAGGTTTAGAATATACCCGCATCCACCACAGCGAGCCATTAGCCATTTTGAAAGTGAATGCTCTGAGAATCCGACTCTGAAGCTGGAGCGGCCAGTGTGCTCCGAAAGGCTCGAAAATCATCTCCTCTGAGTTTTCAAACGACACCACAGAGCACTCCAGGAGTTTACGAATGGTCAGAGTATGTTCTGACACTGAGATTCAGATTACGAACGCACCCTCGGTAAGAAAATGAATCAAGAAATTATTTTATGTATATAAAGAAATATAACAACAAGATCACATATCTCTAAATTCGGCAATTTATAAGTAGGGAAATCCGATTGCATCAATGCCATGTATACCGAGATAACTATCGCATTGGCTTATCCAGCTGCCATGTAAACTATTCCGATTGCGAAATCTGATTCTGTGAAATCCGACTACAGAGAAATCTGATTACTTCATGCCATGTAAACGGCTTGACTCCCTTTTCAAAAGACCTTTGCTGCAATGCTCAGCTCCTTTCTAGGGTAATAGGATTTGAGATTGCTGAAACATCTGTCAAATCTAGCATGTTTCACTTAATTTAAAAAAAATGTTTCATGAGCTAGATTTTGTTTTCTTAGCCCTCTACTTCTATTGTACATGACTGTTGTTACATATCCTTCTTCATGATTACCCTGGATCACCCCAAGGTAGATGTGCTGGGTATTCATGGACACTAAAAAATGTAGTGTACTGGTAAAATAAACTATAAAATAAAAGATACTGTTGGGCCCAATTCATAAAGCGTTTACTCAATATTTAAAAGTAAAAAATAATAAACCTGTAGTAATATTATCAATTTTTAAAACTAAGAATGGTATCTTAAAGACCCAAAGGTATGTCTAAGGGGTTAATTTACAGCACTGGGTAATCTCGTCCTTGATTGAATCAGCCACCTATTTGTGATTATCCTAGGATTACCCCTAAAAAATGTGCTCAATGCAATCCTGGTGGTTCCCCAGTACTGTAAACAATAACAGCTAGCTGTGGCTTATACTGCTGGGCTATAGGTTGATCATTTTGACCCCTTCGTTGTTTGATGCACGATGAGAGAGAAAAATAAGTAGCCAGATAAATAAGAAATTACACTCTGTCTCAATATGTTTGTATCATATTAGTTTCTAAGGAAATGCACTGTATGGTATGCTATATAAATAGCACTCACTTCAAAATACTCACTTACATGAATGTGCATACAGTTTTTATTGTTATAAGGCAAAGTGTAGGGAATAAAGATAAAATAATAAGTGTTTGCCACAGTCCAATAGTGACAATTTTGAGAGCTCACAAAATAATGTATGTTTTGCAAGTATAGTTACCAGACTATAAAAGTGAAAACACCAGAAAATAATTGTTTTACTTTAGCATTGATAACAAGGAATAACATAAAGGAGACGTGGTCTTAAATGAGGCCTTCATCTTCACAGATTGAAAGAGATTGTATTTTTACCAATTTACTTATAAAGCTCTTCCCCACACTATATTAGAGCTCTGAATGGGTGTTAATCCAATTTTTCTGCAATACCACAGCGTCACCTACTGACAAGACTTTCGTGTGCAACTGTAGCCATAAAATTGATGATGAATTGTGTAACCAACAACTTTTACCTGTTCATTAGGCTTATTTATATTGCCCAACGTGGAATGTTGCTTTTACATCCAGAAAGTAGACACACTGCATGTTAAATGCATTCCTCCTGCGAGGCTTTGAGTGTGCAAAACTGTTAGTGTCTTTGAATCTTGTCTTAAGTGCATCCTGCTGCATGGTGAGAGAACCCCCACAAAGAAACAAAACACTGGCTTGAATAGTTAAGCACCAGAATCAAAACAGAACAGACTGACATTCCTGAGCCAATACAGCAATGCATTAGTTTGTGTGATGACATTTTATTGTGCAAATATAACAAGTGAATTCCCAAATATATAGTTTATGAAAAAAGAATAATTTTTGCAACAGCTTGTTATGAATTTCTGGATTTTATGTATTAAAAGTGTCAGGGCCATGTAGAAGCAGATTTTGTTGGGTAATACAAACCAAAACAGGAAGCTTTCCTTTTGGAAGAATGAAATACTTTTTTTTAAGCAATGTTAATGTAGATGTCACAGACTCTGAGTTCTGCTAGCCTGATGAAATGGGTACCCTGATAATTTCTGCACAGGAGGTGTCATATTGTAAAGTTTACATGGGCAGGAATCCTGCATTTATGTATGTATTATTTTAAATTAAAACAATGTTACAATTACAGTAGAAAGTATATTAATATACAGCAGTTGACTATTTTGATCTCCTTACAATCACCCTCTTTTGTTGTATAATGGTACATACTGTTAGCGAGGGTACAAGCTGATGTCAGTGTTACATTTGAAATAACTCCAAGCACTTAACAGCCATGTGAGTGTAAAACTAGTGGTCCCCGGCAGCCAGTTTTGAAACCCCCATACTAGAGTATCATAGAATACAGCTGTGTACCAGCTGTAAAGACCCTGGTTCCTGTTTATCAAATCTTCCCTCATATGCAAGAGGATATGCAACTGACTGCGACTACCCGTTTGTGAACTAAACGTTTGTGAACAAACTCGTGATTTAGCAACTAGGTTTATATGTTACAGTTATATACTGTATGGCACCGGAAATAATGAAAATTACTTTTATTTATAAGAATGCATGTTATCTTAATGAATGGATCATTTGTACCACAGTCCATTGTTCAATCCAGCCAGGGCAAACTAAACACACTGATTGGTTGTTAGTGATCACGTGGCCCTGCAGGAATTGTTTTACCTCATCACCGTCTCAAATAAGCAATAAGACCTGACACACAGGGCATTATCAGGCATTGTGTACTGTTTAGGTAATGCCGCCATTACATGTCACTTAGACATTCAGCTTTTTTAAAATTATAAATTAGTCTAACACTATTGTATGGTAAACAGAATCGTATTAATTTGACTCTTTTATTATATATTTTTTTAAATCTCAATCTCATTAGCCACGGCAGAGTTCCTTTGAGCACAACTGTCTTTAGTACAGAATGCAGCCAACCAGCAGCTCTAAAACCAGGGCAGTGTGGCTGCTTTAAACCTTAACAATGAAGCAGTCGTGTAGGAAAAAACTAAACAAAAAACAGATATTATTCTTCATTTGAATCGTTGACACCAATGTTAAATATGCAATTACCTGTTCCTATTGTAGTCATATACAGACTATATTTAATTAATCTTTTCTGACAGAATTTGCCAATTCCCTGTCATCACTTTCTGCTAAACACAGTAAGGTCCTTTTATTTGGAGATTTTAATATTCATGTTGATGTTGAATCTGATCCTAAATCTATGGATGATTTTTAGAGTGTGGCCCACCAAGTGAGCAGTCTTAACTTAAATGGCCCTTCCTGCCAGATTTTTCCATTCAAACAAATTTTCATGACCAAGTAATTCAGCAAGATGTATTTATTTCACGTTAATGAATCAAACTAACAAATCTGTTGAATTGATTCATTAAACTGAATGAATCAAATGAATCAAGTCAGTAAAAAGAATCGAACTGCACATCACTTCATTTCTAAGGAGGCTGTGTGGTCCAGTGGTTAAAGAATCGGGCTTGTAACCAGGAGGTCCCCAGTTCAAATCCCACCTCAGCCACTGACTCATTGTGTGACCCTGAGCAAGTCACTTCACCTCCTTGTGCTCCGTCTTTCAGGTGAGATGTAATTGTAAGTGACTCTGCAGCTGATGCATAGTTCACACACCCTAGTCTCTGTAAGCTGCCTTGGATAAAGGCGTCTGCTAAATAAACAAATAATAATAATCACTAGTTTTCAGGCCAGAAAAATAGCGCGCCTATTAGTGGTTAAAGCCTGGTTCCCACACGCACTAATAAATAATCACTTTAATGCAGGCACTAAAATTAGTGTCCTTTAGTAAATAGCATGTGAATACAGCTCATCTCATCATTCTGAGCTGGATGCTCATTTAAATATATTATCATGCATTACCATACAAATCACATATTCGTTCTGATTACCATAGCATGGCACAATAAAATTAGTGTGCACCATAATTTGCTCACTACACTGTAAACCCCAAGTTGAGTTTACTTAAAACAAAATTGATGGAACTGATTGCCTTAAAAGAAATAAGTAAAGCTACTCAACAAATTCAAGTATTAGGTATAGGAAAAAGGAAGTTAATGTAACTTGTTTTTTCATTCAACTAACATGTAAAAGCCAATTAATTGCACTTAAATACTTTGAGCTCTAGTAATTTAGAAAAACATAGTAAATATACTTGAGTATATTTACTATGTTTGAGTTGCAGTAACTTCCATAGATTTATATAAACTTGACTGATTTGAGTTATATTTACTTCAACTGCAATATTCAACAAGTTGAGTTTACTTAAACAAATTGATGAAACCTATTGCCTTGAAACAAATAAGTAAAGCTACTCAAAAAATTCAAGTTATCCCATTGCAGAAAAACATCAGGAAAATAACAGTATTTAGTTTTTTTCAAGTCAAGGTATGTTTTTTATTGGTATGTTATTTTGTGTGAACATGTCAGAATAATTATATATACATTAAGCCAGAAAATATGCTCTTGCTTGTTATTGTTTTCAGACATTAAAGATTGATATTACACATACAGTTTTTTTTTTTTAATTAAACAATTCCCATACCAAGATACGGATCATTATACACAATGTAGTTTTTGTAAACGAAACAGGCAAAACAAAGCCTCAATGTGATCACTCACTCTGACCTGCCAAAACAAATCCTGATTTAAAAAACACAAACCAAAACCTAAATCAGGAATATGTTCACTTAGAGCTGAAAACTGGAATATTTTTGTCACAAAATAACCATTCTCCGACCAGAAAAAAATATATACAATTGCATAGCAGTTGGAGCCATGTCGGATTTTACATACTCCAGACTGTTGCATTTTCTGTTTCTTCAGTATAGTTTATACAAAGGTATGCAGTAAGTAAATCCTGAAATGGACCAGACTGCTACACAATGGGAGTCTTATTTCAATCTACACAGATACACAGAGGCTGTGTGGTCCAGTGGTTAAAGAAATGGGCTTGTAACCAGGAGGTCCCCGGTTCAAATCCCACCTCAGCCACTGACTCATTGTGTGACCCTGAGCAAGTCACTTAACCTCCTTGTGCTCCGTCTTTCGGGTGAGACGTAATTGTAAGTGACTCTGCAGCTGATGCATAGTTCACACACCCTAGTCTCTGTAAGTCGCCTTGGATAAAGGCGTCTGCTAAATAAACAAATAATAAACAAATAATAATAATTGTAAAACATCACAGTTGCATAAACAGATTATTTTTCAGAGTCTACAGCTTTGGTTTAAGCTTGTCATCAACAAGACACAGAAAAAACTTTCTGAATTACCTCAAAAGTGTTCGACATACCTTTAGGGTAATTCAGATGTAAAGCATACAGGAGACCAAACAAAACAACCAACGCCTCTAGCATGCAAGTCATATCTGTCATTACAATTTGTCCCTCCAGTATGATGGATATATTTTGTGGACTGAAAGTGCACTGCATGTGCGATGTCACCGTCATTGACCACTGTCAATAGGCCCACAGGTACATCATTGATGGGATGGTCTCCAGACTCAGTTTCCTGAAAAACAAAAAATAACAAATACAAACAACCCAATGAACACAGCAATACAAAACAGCATACATCATTGACATTTACAGTTAAACATAAAATCAAATTTGATTATGTTGTATATCTCCCAGTTACAGTTAATCCTTGAGTGTATCTATTGTATTTACTTAATTCAGAAAGATCTGGAAACATTATGAAAACATTCAATATGGATAACAGGATTACAATTTCTGATATCTGGAGCTATAGTATGTCTTTGACAATGAAAGAGAGTGCATTACATTGTTTCATATACCCTGCTTAGCGCTAATGTAGGACTATCGAATTCTACTTTAGGTAACGTCTGAGATTAGTGCTACCATGGGTCTATGAAATTAGTCAATATAGTCACAACTAGCGATAACTGATACAAACATTTTACCATGGATTCACAGATGCAGTAACCTTGGAGTATATAATATTAATTTAAGTAAGCTTTTCTTGGACTAGTGCTGATGAGCAAAACCACCCTTAAAACACTGCAGAGGCTCATACTGGAGTTACATACTTTGTAAGCATGAAGCTACAGTGCTTTGTAAGAGTGAGGGTATGACAATAGAATGAAGTTGACAAGAATAAGATTTAGTATGACCTACCATGCATGTTTGGAAGAAGCCTGTGGCATCCTCACCCAGAAACACTGGAAGCCCTCTCAGCACAGTAGTGCGATTAGCAGTTGTGTCTCCTCCCTGGAAAGAAGCCAAAATGAAAAGAAGCACTCAGTATTTCTGTAATTACTATTTCAATTTGTTTCAGTACCCGTGTCTTTGTTGACAATTATATATACATCTACACTTAAACATGCTTGGGTTTGAGAAAAGTGCTTTATAAATAAAATGTATAATTAGATATCCAACTTGTTGACCGCTAAGTTTCAGAATTTCTGACAATTTCTCTCCTGCTGTTCCCTTTTTCTCTCTAAATAGCGTCAGTAGACATGGTGCATGGTGATCCAGTGCAGAGAAGAAACTGTGTTGCAGCTTCAAATTTGTAATTCTATGAAATTCACCATAAACCTGGAATAAAACAATTAAAAACAAAACAAATAACCATCCCGACTTTAGACTTGGTAGATTTCAACGTTTATTTTTGCTGCCTCGGTTTGCCTTAAAGCTGTAATTAGCGTTATTAATCCACATCAGTTTCTCAATTAATTAATGAATGTCTGATGACGAATAATCAACTGTTCTTTAATAATGTTAAAGATTATTTAACATTGCTTGTGGACTTTGCTATACTATTTGTCATGTTAAATATATCTGCACCAAAGGTTAAGAAATTGTATACAAATAACAGCCATGAAATGTCCTAATGTCATTTAATTATAACTTTGATCTCCAATACACTGAAATCTGTTAGGGGTACCAATCTTTTGAGGCAGCAGCACTACACTACTAATATTTCTTACACTGACCTGTGATTCCATAAACAGAGCTGGCCAGCGTTCCATAAAGGAATTTACTGGAGGCTTGGTCGTTACTAATTCCTGTTGGCATAGAGCAAAGGTTTTCTGCATCTTTTTCTGTAAAAGCATCAGGTCTCTCTCTCTCTCCTGCATTTCTTCCACTATTTCTATTCTTTCTCTTTCAAGGGTTGTTTTATCCTCTCCTTGAGGAAAGTTGGGCAAATAATTAACCTCTGCACGTTTTGGTCGTTTAATATTTGACATGGAAGGTTCATTGTCTGGGTTATGCTTACTCTGTTTGCCACCGTTTACAGCCATGTCTTCACACCCTGCTCTGCGCAAGTTGGCTTTGTAAGTCCCCATCTTGAATTTTAAGCTATTTTTCCAGCCATACACCCTTCCACACGTGGTGGTAGCAGTGGGATTCACTGGCACTGCCCATACAAAGCAGTGCACCCACCAACGGAGCAGAAATGGATGCCGTCCAGTTTGCAGCCATTATGGACCTCCTGCGCCAGACCCTAACTGCTGCTGTGCAGGGGGCTACTAGACCGGCAAGTCCTGATCCCCGGTTACAGAGACCCACAAAAATGATGGCCAATGATAGACCCGAAGCCTACCTAGAGGTGTTCGAGGCCATGGCGACCTCTGCCGGGTGGGATCTGGCACAGTGGACTAGCTACCTCTTGCCCCAGCTGACAGGGGAGGCACAGGCAGCAGCGAGAACGCTATCGGAGCAATATCAGGCAGCGGAGCCAACGCCAGCAAGACTGACTGGAAGGAGCGCAACTACTGTATCACCCCCTCCACTGGCCCCGGAGAGGGTGAAGGGACTGGGGGGAGGGGGTAGACAGGTATTTGGACGGGGGGTGTCAGCGGGAGCTCCCAGCCCGGGAACTGGGGCAGGGTGGGGTTACCCACGGGCTACTGCAGTGTCGGACCGGGTTCTCACGCGGCCACCTCACCGTCGAGCCCCTTTGATGGCGCCAGTGTTTCCACCTCTTGTTGAAGCGTCAGGGCGAGAAACCAGCCCACCAAGGTGTTGGACATGCAGGGAGGTGGGCCACATCGCGCGGGATTGCCCCGTGATGGATTGTGACCTTAGCCGACCAGGTAAGCTGTTCAATTACCTCAGTCACTTCAGCAGACGGGTTTTGTTATTCCTGTGACAGTGGATGGTACAAAAACCCAGGCTCTCTTGGACTCAGGGTGTGGTCAGTCCCTAGTACAGGAGAGCCTAATCTCACCAGGGCATAAGCAAATATTGGGACGGGTGCATATTAAATGTATTCATGGGGATGTTCGTTCTTATCCCAAGGTTAGCATAACAGTGAAAATTGGCCAGCAGGTGACGCAGGTGCAGGTGGGGTTGTGTCCTCGATAGCCAGTACCGGTAGTTCTGGAACGGGACTGTGGGCAGTTCAAGAGTTGGTTGGCTGCCCTGACAGCCCCGTCCTCCCTATTGGCTAAGAAAGAGGAAGTAATTGGAGAGATCTTTCCCTCTCACGACCCGGAGTGGTTTTGTCATAAATTTAAACCCTGTAAAACTAAACGGGCGCGCCGGGCTGCTAAGAATGAGGGCAGGCAGTAGAAGGGGTTTGAGAAGTTTCAGGTGGGGGCGATTGGTGAAGAGTCTGGGGGGGAGGCCGCGGAGCCAGCGCAGGGGTCTGGTTCGGCTGCCTCCGCTCAGGACCGACCTGATCCCGAGCTGGAAGCCATGGGAGCTGATTTTTTAGCTCGCTCCCGTGACTTCCGAATCGAGCAAGGGCGTGACGACGTGCTGGGCAGGCTCTTTGACCAAGCAGCGGTGATTAATGGTCGGGTGGTCGAGCCCAGACGCGCCGCCATGTACCCTCACTTTGAAATCGCCCGAGACCTCCTGTACCGTGTTGGCAAATTGCCCCAGACCGGGGAAGTGCGTCACCAGTTGCTGATTCCTCAACCCTTTAAGGAGGATTTACTGCGGCTGGCTCACGCTATTCCTTTGTCTGGTCATTTGGGAAGGGATAAGACTAAAGCAAGGCTTGTGTCACGGTTTTACTGGATGGGGCTAGATGGTGACTTCAGACGTTTTTGCGAATGTTGTGGGGAGTGTCAGAAAGCCAATCCTAGAGCCGTCACACGAGCCCCACTGGTGCCGTTGCCCCTAGTGGAAGCTCTGTTTGAGCGTATTGGAATGGATTTGGTTGGGCCGCTGGAGAGGAGTGCGGCGGGATACACACACCTATTGGTCATTCTGGATTGCGCCACGCGTTATCCCGAGGCCATTCTCCTTCACTCCGCCTCTGCCAAACCTGTTGCCAACGAGCTTGTGAAGGTCTTTTCCCGAGTCGGGATTCCCAAAGAAATACTAACCGACCAAGGCACCAACTTTATGTCCCGACTAATCCGCGGAACATGTAAGCTTTCGGGGATTAACCCTTTGCAGTCCATTTATTAAGTGCGCGTCAGGCGCAATTTATTTTCACACGCACAGTTAATTTTAGACGCGCTGTTTAAAAGTATTTTTTTCCACAGTCAAACGGGTTTAAAAGGCCCTGCATATCAACAAAGCACTCACTAGGCATCTCCAGCCCCGCCCCACCCTTTCGTTCGCTATCGCTTTCACATATGCTAAGAAATAAATAATAATAATAATAATAATAGTCGTACATACCGATCAATCATCTCCTGATCACTCGTTTTATCACCAAACTCCTCAATAATGTGATCCAAGTCATTATTTTATTACTATAACATCTCAAAAAAGCTCTGCAAATGTCCATGATGTTCTCTGTGCGGTGATGCAGTATCAGTCCGACAATGGACCGGATAGGAATAATTGCAATGTCGGACCAGGTCCGACAATGGACCGCAAAGGGTTAAGACCATTAGGACCTCGTTGTTTCATCCTCAGACCGATGGTCTTGTGGAGCGCTTTAATAAGACCCTTAAGAACATGTTGCGCAGATTTATTAGTAGTGATGTGCGTTTCTGGGACCAGCTGATTCCGCCCCTTCTCTTTGCTATCAGAGAGGTACCACAGGCTTCCACAGGCTTTTCGCCATTCAAGCTGCTGTATGGACGAAGACCCCGGGGTGTGCTCGATCTGGTCAGAGAGATATGGGAGGAACAGCAGGATAATTCGACCAATACAGTCCAGTATGTGTTGGACCTGCGCAAACATCTTGAGTCTGTTGGAAAATGGGTGCAAGACAATTTGCTGCAGGCTCAGCACAGACAGGAGACACAGTACAACTGAGGAGCCCGGTTACACACATTTCAGCCGGGGGATAAAGTACTTCTATTATTACCCAGTTCGGAGTCGAAACTTCTAGCTAAGTGGCAAGGACCTTTTGAGGTTACACGCCGGATTGGGACGGTGGATTATGAGATCTGCCAGCCGGAGCGACGAAGAGAGAAACACATTTATCATGTAAACCTCTTGAAGCCCTGGTTGCAACAGGAGGCGTTGGTAGTGAGGCAGGCAGATGACATCATCGACCTGGGACCTGATCTTTCTGTGTTGGCGAAAACAGGGTCGGTACATATTGCAGATAATCTGACACCAACACAGAAATGTCAGGCTCAGGCCCTGGTGGCAGAGTTTCCTGATGTGTTTTCTCCCGTCCCGGGGCAGACTCGAGTAGCCCATCATCACATTGAAGTTGAGCCGGGGGCGCCAGTTCGCCAGAGGCCATACCGTATACTTGACTTCAGACGAGTTAATGAGAAATCGAAGTTCGATGCTTATCCCATGCCCCGGATAGATGAGTTGCTGGAGCGTCTTGGCACGGCTCATTTTATGACAACACTGGATTTAACGAAGGGGTACTGGCAGATACCCCTGACCCCAGAATCCAGAGAGGACGGCGTTTTCGACTCCCTTCAGGTTATACCAATTTAGGAGTCTTTTGGGTTGCATGGAGCACCAGCCACTTTCCAGCGGATGATGGATCGCATTTTGCGGCCCCATCAGCAGTACGCCGCTGCTTACATACAGTAGGTTACCTTTGCTGTTAGCATAAGACGTATCGCTTCGGTGTGAGAAGCAGCCTGCCGTTCACTCTGTATGCAGCCAGTGGCACAAAGTCATTCAATTCTGATACGCTTGTCATGAACAAACCTGTCTCAGGATAGTCAGTAAGCTCATAAGAACGTAGGTGCCCAATGTACCATGCTTCAAACTGAGTACAAACAAACAACATGTCATTATTCACCAATAAAATCTGCACTATTTCTCTGAATTGTGGTAGGCCTCCACACACATCAACAGAAACTATCATGCCGGTGATGTAATTGGTGCCATCGACGCACACCTTTGAAGCACTGTACACCGTCTTGCTGTCTGTTAAATTCTGAATAATTCTGAATAAACTGCTGAGCAACCTCAGGTAATGTAGCCACATATACTGCTGTAATCTGCACTGCTGGTTTGAAGAAAGATGGTGAGCTAAGGTGGAATGCGATCATTTTCTGGTGTCTCATTGCTAGTGTCTTCAGGATGTTCTTACAATTTTGAGTGTCATGCACAACTTTTTTTGAAGAATTTGTGCTTTACTTAAAAGCACATTGTCCAGAGATCTACAAGAGGTTCATAACACCTAATTAAGTGGGGGTAGTGTTCAACATAGTGGTGCTTTGGACATAATCTAAAGTCAGGAAAGACCTCTTGCAGCAGTCTGTGATCAGAGATTTTGCATTCCAAGTACTGGATAGTTTCATCTGTGAACCTAGGCGATAATGAAAGTTCAACGATCTCTTTTAGCTCCATTAGAATTTCCCAAGCTTTATCACGTTGTGGAACTTCACTTCCAATAATTAATGGAAGTAGTCTTAGCAAGGTACTATTCTCATGACCATTTCCTCCAATGGTTCCTTTTGATGCAAAGGTTTTAGGAATTGGTTGTGGGAGGTTAACTTTGTCTGTATGTTTGAATGGGAATGATGGAAACTAGTTCATAGGTTCTTAAACTTTTCTGCTTGAGGACCCAAAACAACGACTCACTGCCTTCTCAAGACCCATCTCAAATTTGGAAATGGAAACAAAAATACAGGGGAGATTGTAAGAGGGTAGTGGGTGGAGCTTTAGGGAAGGACCAGAAAGAACAGCACACAGGAGCCGGAAGTGTTGTTTAGTCCTTGGAGCCTTGTACCATCATCTCGGGACTGTGGCGAGCGACCCAGGCTCGAGTCTCCGGCTCCAACACCTCCAGGAACTGGTCGACCCCCACAGACTCCATAATTTGTAGGGTGGTCCGTTCAGTGGGACGCAGCCAGCGGGTCAGATGGTCCCAGAGTTGCTGGGTCATGATGCGGGCCGGGTTCCCTCCGGCCACTTGTAGGTCCGGAAACGCCGGCAATGTGTTTCCGGGGTGATATTGAGGCGCCGGAGGATAGCTGCCTTCACCTGGGGGTAATCCTCCGCTGCCACATTGCTCAGGGCCCGGTATGCTGCCTGCGGCCACACTACTTTGAATAAGCCTGATCCCGTCTGATCTCAGAAGTGAAGCAATGTTGGGCTTGGTTAGTACTTGGATGGGAAACCACCTGGAATACCAGCAATGGGAAACTCAGGATTCAAATAAAAAGAATAAACAAAAACGTCTAATTACAAAACAACAATAAAGGAAGCACTGGGTTCTCCGTGCTACTGCAGTGGGTTTCCTCCCACTGCCTCTTGGTTCCCTGCCACGGATTACTGGCTTGTCCTGGGCTTTCTTCACTGCCGCAATCCACCAAAGTTTCCCAAGTTTCAAGCTTCTGTGAATTCAGCAATTTGATAAAACAAAACAACAAAACACAGCGTATGTTTTCAGTTCAGGGCAGACCTGAATGGCAAAACCATACTGCTTAAATACTGCCAAGTCCCACCCCTGCAATCAGCACGCTGCCTCACGTCAGCCAATTGACGAGAACAGCACAGCTGATTGCAATGATGGGACCTGACGGCCGCATGGTTCCACCTTGGTCCAAAATGGCCGCCTGACCCGGAACTTCCTGTATGGTCAGAGTTCAGCCTCCTGACCCAATCACGGTCAACCCTACACAGCGCTGCCGGTGGTCGGGAGGGCGAATTACGACAGGGACTCCTTTCAATCCCGTCACAGGGATAAATAATTAATATATATATATATATATATATATATATATATATATATATATATATATATATATATACACACACTACAATGGAAATTAAGTAAAAGTTCAAATCAAAGACAGTAAAAAAGTTCAGTCTTAATGGGAACAGTGAGGTTCCTGGAAATTTGCTACCAGCATGTCTATCCTTGGCTCAGTCTTTGATAAGGCCACACTGAGATCATGCTCTGGCCTCAGTCGATTCCTGTACTTGTTCTTCAATTATGACAAGGTTGAGAATCCAGATTCACACAGGTAAGTGGTTCTGAATTGCAAAAGAATGTTTATGGCTTTTTTAGCCAAGCATGAAAAGGTTTCCTCCTGCAGACACAGATGGGAAATCCAGAACTCACTTATTGTCTTTGCTTCAAAAAGCATTTTGCTGCTGCCATTAGCTTGCATTGATGCTAATGCTTCCATCTCAGTCATACTTAAACCCAAGTCTGAGGATGTTGCTGCCAGCAAGGGGAACCTTACCCACTGAAACTTGCCAAAGTTTTCAGGAAAGTAATTCTTAAAATTCTCCTGCAGGCTTGTCATGTGCTCCAGTATGTCCCATTTTACATTTTCTGCTAGAGAATTGCCATTTCCTTCAAGAAAGGCAGAAAGTACAGGGAAGATAGCATATTCTCCCAGTACCAGTCTAGAATGCCAAAATTTCAGGCGTGCCACAAACCCTTGAATGGAGTCTTGAAGAGACAGAACATTGAACTCCCTGCCTTGAAGACCCAAGTTTAACTCATTAAATTTTCTGTATATCTCATCAAGCAGCTTCTTGAAGGATCCCAGGGTGTCAGCTTCAACAATATTACTGGGGAGTTGGTTCCAGACCCTCACAATTCTCTGTGTAAAAAAGTTCCTCCTATTTTCTGTTCTGAATGCCCCTTTATCTAATCTCCATCTGTGACCCCTGGTCCTTGTTTCTTTTTTCAGGTCAAAAAGTCCCTGGGTCGAGATTGTCTTTACCTTTAGGATTTTGAATGCTTGAATCAGATCACCGCATAGTCTTCTTTGTTCAAGACTGAATAGATTCAATTCTTTTAGCCTGACTGCATACGACATGCCTTTTAAACCCGGGATAATTCTGGTTGCTCTTCTTTGCACTCTTTCTAGAGCAGCAATATCCTTTTTGTAACGAGGTGACCAGAACTGAACACAATATTCTAAGTGAGGTCTTACTAATGCATTGTAAAGTTTTAACATGACTTCCCTTGATTTAAATTCAACACTTCTCACAATATATCCGAGCATCTTGTTGGCCTTTTTATAGCCCCCACATTGTCTAGATGAAGACATTTCTGAGTCAACATAAACTCCTAGCTCTTTTTCATAGTTCCCTTCTTCAATTTCAGTATCTCCCATATGATATTTATAATGCACATTTGTATTGCCTGCATGCAATACTTTACACTTTTCTCTATTAAATGTCATTTGCCATGTGTCTGCCCAGTTCTGAATGCTGTCTAGATCATTTTGAATGACCTTTGCTGCTGTAATAGTGTTTGCCACTCCTATTTTTGTGTCGTCTGCAAATTTAACAAGTTTGCTTACTATACCAGAATCTAAATCATTAATGTAGATTAGGAATAGCAGAGGACCTAATACTGAACCCTGTAGTACACCACTGGTTACCTCGCTCCATTTTGAGGTTTCTCCTCTAATTAGTACTTTCTGTTTTCTACATGTTAACCACTCCCTGATCCATGTGCATGCATTTCCTTGAATCCCTACTGTGTTCAGTTTGAGAATTAATCTTTTATGCAGGACTTTGTCAAAAGCTTTCTGGAAATCTAAATAAACCATGTCGTATGCTTTGCAATTATCCATTGTCAACGTTGCATCCTCAAAAAAGTCAAGCAGGTTAGTTAGACATGATCTCCCTTTCCTAAAACCATGCTGACTGTCTCCCAGGATATTGTTACCATATAGGTAATTTTCCATTTTAGATCTTATTATAGTTTCCATAAGTTTACATATAATAGAAGCCAGGCTTATTGGTCTGTAGTTACCTGGTTCGGTTTTGTATCCGTTTTTGTGGATCGATATTACATTTGCGGTATTACGTTTGAATATCTCCATCACTCACAAACCTTACAAACACCATTACCTGAGGCAGTCCAGATACATCAATTGATTTGTCCAACTGAAGAGCAAATCTTTTGTAGTGCTGTATTTTCTCTATAACAGCTTTCTGAATATCCAAGGAAATATCCTGAATCCTTTTTGCTACTGTATCATTTGAGAGGGGGATTGAATCCACTTTCCTGGCTACTTCTTCACCTAACAGACTTTTACAGATGTCCTTAACACAAGGCTTGATAAGATCCTGATAATGTACGAACTTAACTAGTTTGAAACATTATAACGAATTATAAAATGGATCAGAGATTTCCTTAACCTGATTGGTCAATATGAGGGCTTAAATCTTTGATAAACAACATTGAATGTTATCTTTGGTTTGTTTTATAATTTGGTTTACTCTGATTGGGGGCTGGTAAGCAGTGTTTTCTATGTTTAATCACTGTTCCAAATCAATCTGCCCGAAAATACATAAATACAGTATTCGTGTATTTTACTTGTCTGCTTGTTGAAAGAAAGTCTCCGTTCTTGTAGTGCACACACCCTCTGAATGTTGTCTGTCAATGTAATATATTCTGCTTCCTCGCTGTCCTATCTATCTGTTTAAATTTAGTAAAGCAAATAAAGTTGAAAAAATAAATAAAATCAATAAAGTGTTTGCTGTCAGCGGCAATTCAGTAACCACAATAGGAGGTTGTGTGGTCCAGTGGTTAAAGAAAAAGGGCTTGTAACCAGGAGGTCCCCGGTTCAAATCCCACCTCAGCCACTGACTCAGTGTGTGACCCTGAGCAAGTCACTTAACCTCCTTGTGCTCCGTCTTTAGGGTGAGACGTAGTTGTAAGTGACTCTGCAGCTGATGCATAGTTCACACACCCTAGTTTCTGTAAGTCGCCTTGGATAAAGGCGTCTGCTAAATAAACAAATAATAAATAATAATAATACTATAGCAACTAGTCTCCGGTTTGAATGACCACATCATTCATCGTCATTCATCATCGTTAAAATCAAACAACTGCACGCAGTCTGATTAGTTTCAGCAACTTTATTTAAGCACATCACAGTAACAACAGACACGTTGCGTCTATTCTAAAGCCAGGAGAAGACGACTTTGACTTTATGAACTCACACTGTGAACAAATTACTGAACAAACAGCATGATCAGGATTAACACATAGGGCCGCATATACTTCAGATAACTAGATTCATTTTAATTATTAATTTCGCAAATAAATGTTAGGACCTAACAGCATCTTAAATACTTAAAAGTACATAAATACACGAAAATGCACTCAAATCCAAATAAGCCCTGGTTATATTGAAACTATAGGCTACATTACAAGCTCAGAGGGAACGTGATGCAGCACTTCATGTCCTGCTTGAAAATGAATCAGCTGCTGCTACTGGTAGGGAGGTCAGGGAGGGTAGTAAGTATTTTACACTTTACATGTAGTAATGCCAATGCCATTAAATAATGTACCTTGTATAATTATTATTTATAAAATGGATCTTTTAAATATTCTATCCTGATTGGTCAAAACAGGTCACATGGGGGTGTGACTATTACAGCATTTTCCCATGGGTTTCACTTGCGAATCACTTGTTGATATCCATAGGCCACGAGAATTTTGAGGAAAAAAAAGCAGTAGCCATATTTAAATTTATATTAATAAACATAAACATAACTAACCACATTTAATATATAATTCTGAGAAGAAAAAAACGGAAGCCATATTTAAATTCGCAATAAAGATGACTGAAGAGGTATATCAATTTTGATCTTTCAGGAAACCAAACTCTAGATGAGATTTTGGATGAGTCTGAATCAGACACCAACACTTATTTAAGTGGTGAAAAAAAAGTAATACTGCTAGGCATCAAACTTACCGAAGCACAGCTGCTGGACATAGAAAAAGAAAAGGAAAAAAGTATTTTTTATGCCATTGTCCGAGTATTTCAAAATGCAAACAACATTTGCCACTGTGAAATGGTACCGCAAATCTGGCATGAATACCTGCTGTCACTACTCCTGTATCACAAAGGACGATTGTATAAAAAAAACTAAAAAAAACACATAATACTAATAATTTTTCCCAACAATGTAACCCGACACAGGTCTTGTGAGAAAGGTTTGTTTTGATGTGCTAAATATGGCCAGAAGGTCTGCGTGATAATAATAATAATAATAATAATAATAATAATAATAATAATAATAATAATAATAATAATAATTTGTAATTAATGCATTTCATAATTGACTTTCTCTATAGCCTGAATCACCTCATATGGCCCCTACCATTTAGCACACAGTTTGGATAACGATATAGGAAGAAGCAGCATTACCTTGTGACCTATAACGCATCTGGGGTGTGTGGATGTTAGAGTATATATCTCACACCCTGTCGTGCCTTATTGCTTACAAATAATAAATGATTGCCCTACGTGCCTCTACCTCTTCTATTAATATAGCAATCTCCTGTGTCATGAAGCGTGGTTTACGTATTCTCTTGGTGAGTGACCTACTACTTAAAGTTGTGACTTGCGCGGTTTTTTCTTGCTCTGTGCTACTGCCGCTCAACATGATCGCCACTTCTACGTTCGAAATCGGAGCCTTGCGGTGACACAAGCGGATTCTTTCTCTTAAAGGGATTGTTGCCTGGGGGATTCACGTGATGAGCTGTGCGAGGAGGACATGAGTCTGCAGAGCTCCTGTCAATGTTTCATATATTAAATATTGAATCATTTCAAATAGGGCAGCAGTGTGGAGTAATGGTTAGGGCGCTGGACTCTTGACCGGATGGTCGTGGGTTCAATCCCAGGTGGGGGACACTGCTGCTGTACCCTTGAACAAGGTACTTTACTTAGATTGCTCCAGTAAAAACCCAACTGTATAAATGGATAATTGTCTATAAAAAATAATGTGTAAAAAATAATGTAATTGTAAGTAAAAATAATGTGATATCTTGTAACAATTGTAAGTCACCCTGGATAAGGGCATCTGCTAAGAAATAAATAATAATAATAAATACCACCACTCTTCGTAAGGAATAAAAGAAAACATTGTTTAAAATGTCTGGAAGCCAAAAAACCCCCTTCTGAAAATTTCAACAGGAATGTAGCAGAATAATAATTTTTTTTTAAAAACCGTCTCTCCTGGCAGAGACAATGGCTCAGGCAACTGGAACAACACAATTCTGAAAGAACTGAGAGAAATTAAAGTATTGAAAAGTTTGGTAGAAACACAGAGAGCATTCGGTGAAACAGCTGGACTGATTGTAAAAAGAGTATCTACAGCGGAACAAAGAATATCATTGTTAGAAGACTGCCTGGAAAAAACTACAATTGAAATGATAGACATGAAAAATGAACTGAAAAAGATGAGGAAAAACTCAGGACTTGGGAAATCGCTCGAGGCACTAAAATATAGGAATTGTTGGACAACCAGAGAATTCTGAAGGAACCAAAGGTACTGAATTTATTCGACACTTGCTTATACAGTTATTTGGATAGCTTGCCTACTCAGATACGAAGATTGACAGAACATTCTGGATCTGGCCAGGGCATCTTGCAACTTAAAATACATTTATTTCAACATTAGTATCTACCCAGATTGTTTAACCGAACTTCAACAGAAGAGGAGACTCTACACACCAATACGTCGGTTTCTGAAAACCCATGGAATACACTATGGGCTGTTATACCAAGAAACATTGAAAGTCACCTTCCACGACCAGACCCTGCACTTCAAAACTGTGGAAGAAGCTAAACGCTTCCTGAAGCAACATTTTAAACATGACTTTGATGTTACTGAAAAGGCTACTCTGGTACAATAAGTGACCAACTTCAAGGTCAGACCTTGCACTTGAAGATTGTGGAAGAAGCTAGTTCATGAAATTAACTTTGTTTTATATGATGCTACTATACTGATACTAAAACGCAAAAATGGAGAAAAACACATTATTGGAGTAAGCTACATTTTGAATAGATACACTTTAAGAGTACAGTGCCTTGCATAAGTATTCACCCCCATTGGACTTTTCCACATTTTGTAGTGTTACAACCTGGAATTAAAATGGATTTAATTAGGATTTTTTGTCACTGATCTACACAAAATAGTCCATAATGTTGAAGTGGGGAAAAAAATCTACATATTTTTCAAAATTATTTACAAATAAAAAACTGAAAAGTCTTGATTGCATAAGTATTCACCCCCTTTGCTATGACACCCCTAAATAAGCTCTGGTGCAACCAATTGCCTTCAGAAGTCACATAATTAGTTGAATGGAGTCCACTTGTGTGCAATTAAAGTGTCACATGATCTCAGATTAAATACACCTGTTTCTGGAAGGTCCCAGAGTTTGTTAGAGAGCATATCTAAACAAACAGCATCATGAAGACCAAGGAGCTATCAAAACAAGTCCGGGATAAAGTTCTGGAGAAGCACCAATCAGGGTTGGGTTATAAAAAAATATCCCAAACTTTGAACATCCCCAAGAGCACCATTAAATCCATTATTAAAAAATGGAAAGAATATGGCACAACTGCGACTCTGCCTAGAGAAGGCCGTCCACCAAAACTCAGTGACCAGATAAGGAGGGCATTAGTCAGAGAAGCAACCAAGAGGCCAATGGTAACTCTGAAGGAGCTGGAGAGATCCACAGCTGAGATGGGAGAAACCGTCCATGAGACAACTATAACCCGGACGCTCCACAAAGGTGGGCTTTATGGAAGAGTGGCGAGAAGAAAGCCATTGCTGAAAAAAACCCATATCAAATCCTGTTTGGATTTTGCCAAAAGGCATGTGGGAGACACAGCAAACATGTGGAAAACAGTTCTCTGATCTGATGAGACCAAAATTGAACTTTTTGGCCTTAGCCAAATACAGGGAAATTCTAGAGGAAAACATGTTTCAGTCTGCAAGAGACCTGGGAATGGGGCGGAGGTTCACCTTCCAGCAGAACAATGGCCCTAAACACACAGCCAAAGCTACACTGGAGTGGTTTAAAAACAAAAACCTGAATGTCTTAGAATGGCCCAGTCAAAGCCCAGACCTCAATCCAATTGAGAATCTGTGGCAAGACTTGAAAATTGCTGTTCACCAACGGTCCCCATCCAACTTGACAGAGCTTGAGCAATTTTGCAAAGAAGAATGGGCAAAAATTGCAGGATCCAGATGTGCAAAGGTGGTAGAGACTTACCCAAAAATACTCACAGCTGTAATTGCTGCCAAAGGTGCTTCTACCAAGTATTGACTCAGGGGGTGAATACTTATGCAACCAACAAATGTCTTTTTTTGTTTAATTAACTTTTGTGTCACAATAAAAAATATTTTGCACCTTCAAAGTGTTAAGTATGTTGTGTAAATCAAATGGTAAAAATCCCAATTAAATCCATTTTAATTCCAGGTTGTAACACTACAAAATGTGGAAAAGTCCAAGGGGGGGTGAATACTTATGCAAGGCACTGAATTTACCAATTTAATATGCAGTTTTTACAATTATAATATGGTAACTAAACACCTTTTATAGATGTGTGTTGTTTTTTTGTTTGTTTTATTTTTTTTTTAAACTGACTTATTAATCTGGATAACAGCAGGTTACAAGTTACTGTATTGACTTGTCAGTAATCTACCGTGATTAATATGTTTGATTTAAGTTTGTTTCGGTGGTTTAACTAGTTTAAACAAAGCCATTGTTGGGTCCTCAGATTTAAAGTATGTGTAGTGAATTATTTAAAAACAATTTATAGATTAGTCTATAGGCACCCTGTTTAAGAAAGTTCAAATGTTAATAACGGAGACATGCCATATTTAAGTACGGGACCATGTAGAAGTCGGATTCCCTTAGACAATAACCGTCATTCACACAACGTGTCAGAAATATAAAACAATAGTTTATTTAAGAATAAAAAGGGGTGCACAACTTATCTAACATTACAGAAAGGAAATGCTATTGGTTAGAGATATGCATCAATAGTGTACAATTCATTGATCTCAGAGAACTAACTTTTATAAAGACCCATTCAAATTTGTAAAGAAGTTATTCACCAGTGAGAAGAATGGCACACTAAAAGCATCTAAGTCTGAGCTGGAGAGATATTTGGAGGAAACACATACAGATTCAAAAAGGCAGGAGCCTATGTCAATTTCATCAGACATCCCACCTTTCAATCCACCAGAATACCAAATGGAGGACTGTGCACCTAAGTGGAAAGAAGTAGAGCAAGCTGTGAAAAAAGCAAGGGCTTCATCATCCCCAGGGCCTAATGGAGTTCCATACAGAGTGTACAGAGTGCTTCAGGAGTTCTACGAATCCTGTGGAAATTGATGAAAGTAGCATGGGAAAAACAGGTTGTACCAAGAGCATGGCGCCGAGCAGGTGGAGTCTTTATACCTAAAGAAAAAGATTCTACAAGCATCAGTCAGTTTCGCCCTATTGCCCTATTAAACGTAGAAGGCAAGATTTTTTTCAGCATTATTGCTCAGAGATTGTCAACTTACCTATTAAAGAACTGCTTCATTGACACTTCAATACAAAAAGCGGGCATTCCAGGTTTCCCAGGATGCTTAGAACACATCAATGTGATCTGGCAACAAATTCAATCAACTAAAAAGGAGAGGAAGGAGCTCCATGTAACATTCCTGGATTTGTCTAATGCATATGGTTTAGTGCCACATAAACTTCTTTGGGCAGCATTTGATTTTTTCAGTGTACCGATGACAATAACAAATCTAGTGAAAGCCTACTTTGGAGATTTGCAATTTAGTTTTTCAACTTCAGAATTCAGCACTACATGTCAATGCCTAGAAGTTGGAATAATGGGAGAATGCACCATTTCTCCACTGGCTTTCACCATGGTAAAGGAAGTAATCATTAGGGCATCAAAATGGGTAGTGGGAGGAGAGCGCTTGGCTTCTGGAATGCGACTACCACCAATTCGAGCATACATGGATGACATGACAACCATGACTACAACAGTAGCCTGCACTAATCGGTTATTGGGCAAATTAACCAATAACATTGAATGGGCACGAATGCAATTCAAGCCCACTAAATCAAGGAGCATCTCTATAATTAAAAGTAAAGTAGAAGATAAAACGTTCTTCATTAATGGTGAGGCAATACCAACAGTGTCTGAGAAGCCAGTGAATAGCCTTGGGAGATGGTACGACGGGGATCTAAAGGACACAGTTTGTGTGGGAGAAGTTAGACAACAAGCTGTGGAAGGGTTACACACAAAAGACAACATTCCTCCGCCCAGGAGAGCAACCACCAAGAAAAGGTGTTAAAACCAGTCCTCGCCCAGGACAACTGGAAGCTGCTAGAGACTGGAAAATGCTGGCAGATGTTGGTCAACGGCTTATTTTTCCACCTGAGATTGCCACCATTAACCTTCGACCAGATATTGTCTTGTAGTCTGGATCAGCACGCCTTGTTCACCTGGTAGAGTTAACAGTGCCATGGGAGGATGCTGTAGATGAGGCGTATGAGAGGAAGAAACTGCGGTATGCTCAACTAGCCACTGAAGCAGAACAGCGAGGATGGAGAGTCTGGGTTTAACCAGTGGAAGTGGGTTGTCGAGGATTTGTGGCACACTCTACAACCCGGTTTCTCAGAGATGTCGGATTCAATGGCCAAGAGTTGCGTCGCACAGTGAAGAACTTATCTGAAGCAGCAGAGAGGAGCAGCAACTGGCTGTGGTTGAGACGGAAAGATTCTGGCTGGGGATCTCAAGCACAATAGAAAGAAAGAAACGCTGATGTACAGGTAAGTAAGCTGGGCTGAGTTGAGTGGGGGACGGAGGGGGGTGATGCTGGGACGCCAGAATCACCGTCGAGCCCTCTTGAGGTGTCGTGGGCTAGTCGACAAAACACTGAGGATGGAAGGTGCCCACTTGAAGACCCCAGAGATGTACCCTACTTAGCTCAATCCAGACGGTTGTCATGCTGATACGCTGGGGAGACCGCACTATGGTTGATCCCCGGAGCCAGCATCGCAGCCGTTGTGTGTGCTAATGCACTAGGGAGGCAAAATAAGCTGATCCCTGGAGCCAGCATTACACTTCAGCCATCAACACCAGACAGAAGGATATCTACATCATCATATGGAAGGAAGCGCAAATGGATGGAGACACATACGGATCACATTAGTTTACTGTGAAGCTACGTCTTAGTTGGTGCTTATCTTGGCGTGAGCCAAGTTCAAATCAGTGTGAAGTTTTAACATCTACTCTCATGTAATGGAAATCAGTCAAACGATGACAACGACCATAACATCATTAGCATACATGGTTAATAAACTAATATTAAATACGGCTTATCACCCAAAGTGTCTACTTTGCATTAGTATTTTCAATACCCTTTTCTTGTTGTAATCGATCATGTCAGTATGCATGAGAATTAATTCAACTTCCCATTTAGGGCGGAATCCAACATTCCAGTGCCTAATTCAGCAGATTTTTACCATGTTGATTTAGTTTAAACGTGATACCAAACTAATATGTTATCAACCTCAATTGATTATATATTCAAATTAACTCAGAAATGGGGCAATGATCACATTTAATTTGATTTAATATTAAATATGTTGAATACTTATCGATTTCCAATCAATCTGTTCATCAATCTGTGTTGATGAACACTGCAGAAGACGGTACTTTGCTTGAAGTACGCATTGTTGCTTAGGCTCGCAATAAACAAATAGTTATTTTCAAATGGAGATCAGCTTGTTGATCTCCAAGTCTTGCAGCATTATAGTTGTTGTTGGTAGTTTTCCAACTGGAAATAGTTCTGTTGATCAGATAAACTCAGTTCAGATAATGCATTGCAAGTGAAAAGTTATGTAGTTCGTAGAAGTGTTTTTGTTGCAATTCTTCTGTACGGCTAGTACATGACATTAGGCCCAGCTGCTTGCTTTGCTTCCATTTACTGTTTCAGTCTCTCGTAGGGCAAAGAGCTACAGCTCTTTCCAAAGCTGATTTTAGCCACTCTTCAGAACATTGGTTCTTCCTTTCTTTCTGTGAATTTGATCACTTATGCTCCCATGATTCAGAAACTTTCTTCAGAGCAGTTTAGCTAACATTTCGTTCCTCCGAATTCCAAGCCACTTCCTCTCGTGAGTGGAGCTTGCTTCTTTCTCTTGCCTGGAGCACTGTTACTTCTGTGGGGCACACTTCTAGTGTGGGGAGCTCATGGGAAGCTCGTATGGGAATCAAGCATGGGAAGCTCTCTCATGGGCAAACACCAGCTTTTCTGAAAGTCGCGCGGCTGGTTTTGTTGGCTTGACTTCCACCCTGTGATTGGCTAGTTTGGATATTTTGCGCTGTGTCCGAGTCCACTTGAGTGTTTCCCATTGGTTGTTTTTGTTCAGAGACAACCCATTGTTTTCAATTGGTCCGTGGCTTTGCCCCTGTCGGCTGTATTTATGAGGGGTACTGTTCTTTGTCCGGGGTGTCAAAGCATACTTAAAACTGTCTGGCGTGCCTTCTGCAAGATACTGCTGGCGCCTAAATGATTCATTCAATGATAGGAAAAGATAACACTGTCCAGCAATTAGTTCACAACTCTTTCTAAAAGCATTCTTTGTCAGTAGGGGAGTTTGTGAGCAGAAAACAAGTAGACACAGAGATTTCCCTCCTGTTTCAATTTTGTTACTTTCATACACAGAATGATATAATGATCCACTTTGACGCTACCTATGTCACAACCCAAGTGTGACACGCTGAGTGGTGTGGTGCAGTAGAAAGTGAATGTCCAGACTGAATTCTCCCAATAACAAAAAGGTTTTAATAATTAACAAACAAAAAGATCATAAAATAAATCCACTTGGAAAAATAATTAATAATAATAATAATAATAATAATAATAAATAATAATAAGCCCCAGTACCAGCGATGGTAATGGGGCAAAACTCAACAGCGTCCAGCTAAAACAAAAGTAAACAAAAACACACTCCAATAACCACAGTCCTCCGTGCACGAAAATGTGCTCTTCTCTTCCAGGGTTTGTGGTGCGGCGCTTGTGCTGTGAAGTGCTGTGCGATGAGGGGCGTGCTCTGGGGTATGTGCTGGCTCGCTGGCTACAGCCTCCCGTCCTCCTGTTCCTCTGTTAACACACAAAACAAAACATGTAATCATTAAAACAAACATCGGCTCCGCCGATCGCTTTTAACTCAGCGCAAGGGGAGGTTTTGACGTAGCTGCTTCCCCTTGTACCCAGCAAACTCCTCCCTGTAGTCAACGCGTCTCCGTGGTTTCTCCAATAGAGGGCTGCCCCACAGCTGACTGCAATGGAATCGTCCTGAGTACTTGCAGCTACGCGCCCCTCCTAATATGGTCACCTTCCGGTTTCCACCTATTATTTGTTTATTTAGCAGACGCCTTTATCCAAGGCGACTTACAGAAACTAGGGTGTGTGAACTGTGCATCAGCTGCAAAGTCACTTACAATTATGTCTCACCCGAAAGACGGAGCACAAGGAGGTTAAGTGACTTGCTCAGGATCACACAATGAGTCAGTGGCTGAGGTGGGATTTGAACCGGGGACCTCCTGGTTACAAGCCCTTTTCTTTAACCATTGGACCACACAGCCTTTCCACCAAGGTGGCAGATTTAGCAGGCAGCATACCTTCCCCCTTACACAGCACCCTTTCTAATCGGGAGGGAGATTTACAGCATCGATCCTTTCTCTCTCTATCACATATCTCACCCCTCAGAGTGATGCCGAAGGAACACTCAGCCAACTCTACATTCCCCAATGGTCCCCCCCTCCCTTGAAAAAAAATCTGCATTTTGATGCTCCTTACCCGCACGATGTTTCACTGTATAGTGGAAGGGTTGCAGCGCTAGATACCACCGAGTTATTGCCCTTCATCGTATGTAACCACCTTAAAGGAGCATGATCAGTGATAAGAGAGAAAGAACGCCCCAACAATGAATAGCGATGAGGGTGAGTGGCCCATTTGATGGCAAAACACTCCTTCTCAATGACGGAGTAGTTATTCTCCCTAGGAGCCATTTTTTTGCTCAAATAAATAACAGGGAGTTCTACCCCGTCAACTTGTTGGGACAGGACCGCCCCCAGACCAATGTTGGAGGCATCGGTCTGCAGGATGAACTCTTTGCTGAAATCTGGTGAAATCAGAGCAGGAGCTTGACAGAGTCGCTTCTTCATCAAATCAAATGCCTCCTGACACGGCCCTGTCCATTTAACTATTTTTGGAGCAGCCTTTCAGGTGAGATCTACCAGGGGGTTAACTATGGTGGCATACTCAGGGATAAATCGGCAGTAATAGCCGGCTAACCCCAGTAGCGATCTCACCCGTGACTTGGTTCTCGGGATCGCCGTCTCCACCAGCGCCTGGACTTTGGAGGCGATCAGCCTCACCCGGCCATTACCCATAATGTAGCCAAGATATTGGGTCTCCTGTTTGCCAAATGCACACTTGCCCAGCTTGGCTGTTAGCCCCGCCTCCCTCAGAGACTGGAGGACGGCTGAAACTCTAACAATATGGAGCTAAAAATTACCACATCATCAATGTACGCGGCGGCATACTGATGATGGGGAGCTAAGACCTGGTCCATCAGTCTCTGAAAGGTGGCGGGAGCTCCATGCAACCCGAAGGGCATGGTCCGGAAATGGAACAAGCCATCTGGGGTAGAGAAAGCAGTTTTCTCTTTCGAGCTCTGAGTCAGTGGAATCTGCCAGTATCCCTTCGTCAGGTCCAAGGTTGAAATCAACCGCTTTACCCAGTCGGTCGAGGAGCTCATCCACCCGGGCATTGGATATGCATCGAACTTGGAGATGGCATTAACCTTTGAAAGTCCACGCAGAACCGAGTGGAGCCGTCCTTCTTGCCCACCATCACGATAGGACTGCACCACTCGCTCCGGGAAGGTTCAATGACTCCAAGCTCGAGCATATCCTCCACCTCCCTGCGAACAGGAACCCTGCGACTCTCTGGGATTTGGTACAGTCTCTCCCGGACCCTGACCCCTGGTGGAGTAATAATAGCATGAGAAATAACATTAGTCCTGCCGGGCAAGTCAGAGAAAACATCACTAAACCTTTCCACTAACTGGTAGAGCTCTTGTTTCTGATCCGGAAGTAACTGTTCCCCCATTGGAATATGAGTTGTAGCTGGTGGCTTGACAGTGGGACCAAAATCCTCTTCCAAACTGTCACCAGCTACAAATAGGGCCTCCCTTTCATTCCAGGGTTTTAGCAAATTGATATGATAAATTTCGGTTTTATTTCGGCGATTGGGTTGTCTAATTTCATAATTTACTTTACCAATTTCCCGAACCACCTCATATGGCCCCTGCCACTTAGCATACAACTTAGATTCCGATGTGGGAAGTAGCAACAGTACTTTATCACCTGGCCGAAAAGTCCGAATACATGCTTGTTTATTGTACTGTTGCTCCTGGCGATGCTGAGCTAGTTTTAGATTCTCCTGTGCCAAACGACCAACCAATGCTAGGCGGTCTCTTAACATAACTACATATTTGACTATGTTTTTAGAAGTTTTTGTTTGCTCCTCCCACCCTTCTTTCACAAGATCAAGGATAACTCGTGGTTGCCTCCCATACAGCAGCTCAAAGGGAGAAAACCCGGTCGAATTCTGAGGCACCTCTCTCACTGCAAACATTAGGTAAGGGAGGAGTTTAGCCCAATGTTTTTGCTCTTGGTTGACAAACCGCTTCAGTATCTGTTTCAAGGTCTGATTAAAACGTTCCACCAAACCATCCGTCTGCGGGTGATAAACGGAGGTTCGGATCGACTTAATTTGCATTAATTTGTATAATTCTTTCAAACATTGTGACATGAAGTTCGTTCCGTGGTCAGTGAGGATTTCTTTTGGAATCCCTACTCTTGATATAATATTCACTAACTCTTTAGCAATGGCTGCGGCACTAGTAGATCTCAATGGTACTGCCTCTGGATATCTGGTCGCGTAGTCCACCACTACCAAAAATGTGCGATATCCAGAGTCAGACTGGCTCAATGGACCCACTATGTCCATAGCAATGCGCTCAAAGGAACTGAGATCAGGGGCAGTGGGACCAGCGGGCCGGGCGAACCCACCCTGGCGCTACTTGCTGGCATTCCGGGCATTCCGCTAAATATCGTGCCACCTCACTAAAAACTCCCATCCAATAAAATCGAGCCAATATTCGTTCCTGAGTCTTATCGATACCTAAATGGCCCGAACAGGGGACATCTTGAGCCAACTGCATGATCTCACGTCGAAAAGACTGGGGAACGAGTAGTTGTGTTACAATCTGATTTGTGCTTGTGGCTTGGGATACTCTATATAGTAAGTGCCCGACAATAATGTGGTGGGGATATGTAAGCGGCCGGCTATCCTCTACATCCTTCCCCTCGATAGACCGAACCTGCCCCCAGATGTGGGCCAGTGAAGGATCGTTCTTTTGCTCCAACGCTAGGTCCACATCTCGGTCCCAGAATTTCGGGATATCAAGTGGAGCTAAAGTAGCTTCAGCACTGGGGGCCTCAGTAACCTGCCCCGCAAGGTTACACTGGGTCCCAACCCCCTTTCCCTTACATTTGTCTGATCCTGAGGCTTCCCCCACCAAACCCCAGCCTTGTTTCATTAATGTTCCTTCCCATTTTTCAACCCTTCGCTCTTTGTTTGTTTTTTTTTGGGCGAAATCGAGAGTGGAACAAATCGGTGTGCAGCGGAAAGATATTACCAATAGTTTCCCCCGCTGCTCCCATGGTCTTACCGGAGACTGGCTTTACCGTTTTATTAATCATGCTCTCAAAATGCGGCAAGTCTCGACCTATAATAACTGGATATGGCAGCTTCTCTGCCACAGCCACGATTACGCAGCGGGCATGACATCCAACTGTCAAATCTAATTTGGTGAGGGGGTAGTCCTTGTTATCCCCATGAATACAGGAAATGACCACGACCCCTCGTGACCACCAAGGTACCCCCTTTAATAGAGCTTGTCTAATTAAAGTCTGCCCACATCCTGAGTCCACTAATGCGTGGGTGCCAACCTCACCAACCCATACATTAACAATGCAAGGCCCCTCCCAATCATTACCCCTGGACTTACCTGGTGCTGTCAGGACGTAATGGGAGGTCACCCCACACTCCGGTTTGGCAGCAGGGAGGGGTACTCTGCTCTTACCCCGCTGGGGGTCGCCCTCGCTCTCCACTGTGTTGGAGGGAGGCCGCCCATGGGGTGACGTTGCAGTGCTGGTCCGTGGGTAGTGGGAGTGACACGGGGTGGTGGTGGTGGTGGTGGTGTTACTGCTCGCGGTCTATTGGAGGCAGGAGCAGGTGGGGCAACCACTGGAGCGGCAGGTAGAGCGTCCTCGAACCCTTCAGCCAATCTGACCGCTGCCTCCAGCGTGGTGGGGCGGTGGCGACTGACCCAGTTTCTTGTGTCTGGCCCCAGCACCTTCACGAATTGCTCGATGGCAATGAGCTCGGTGACCTGCTCTGCGGTATTGGTGCCGGGGCAGAGCCACCGGGTCACGTGGTCCACCAGCTGTTGTGCCACCACGTGGGGTCGCTGGTATTCCCGGAACCAGCGACGGTGGGTTTCCTCCGTGATGTCGAGTCGCTGGAGAATGGCCTGCCTCTATCATAGTTGAGGGCGTCTTCATTGGTTAAGGCTTGGTAGGCTGCCTGGGCCTCCCCAATCAAATTGGGCCCCAACTGGGTAGCCCACCAATCCCGAGGCCACTGCGCTGCCGTTGCCTGCCTCTCAAAGACTACCAGATAGGCCTCGGGATCATCCTCCAGCGACATTTTTACCACCCTTATCTTCGGTAAGGGTGGCGTTGGTTCTGTCGCCGGTCCCCCCCGATTGGCTTCCAGGAACATGGCATGCATCCGCTCCATCATGGTCGCCATTCCCTCCTGGTGTCTTCGCTCCTGTGCCTCCAATATCGCTCCCAATGCGGCGGCGTCCATCCCGAATCCCTCTTCTGAACACCAACTGTGACACGCTGAGTGGTGTGGTGCAGTAGAAAGTGAATGTCCAGACTGAATTCTCCCAATAACGAAAAGGTTTTAATAATTAACAAACAAAAAGATCATAAAATAAATCCACTTGGAAAAATAATTAATAATAATAATAATAATAATAATAATAATAATAATAATAATAATAATAATAATAAGCCCCAGTACCAGCGATGGTAATGGGGCAAAACTCAACAGCGTCCAGCTAAAACAAAAGTAAACAAAACACACTCCAATAACCACAGTCCTCCGTGCACGAAAATGTGCTCTTCTCTTCCAGGGTTTGTGGTGCGTGCGCTGTGCTGTGAAGTGCTGTGCGATGAGGGGCGTGCTCTGGGGTATGTGCTGGCTCGCTGGCTACAGCCTCCCGTCCTCCTGCTCCTCTGTTAACACACAAAAACAAAACACGTAATCACAAAAAACAAACATCGGCTCCGGCCGATCGCTTTTTAACTCAGCGCAAGGGGAGGTTTTGACGTAGCTGCTTCCCCTTTGTACCCAGCAAACTCCTCCCTGCAGACAGTGCGTCGCCATGGTTTCTCCAATAGAGGGCTGCCCCGCAGCTGACTGCAATGGAATCGTCCTGAGTACTTGCAGCTACGCGCCCCTCCTAATATGGTCACCTTCCGGTTTCCACCTACCACCGAGGTGGCAGATCTAGGAGGCAGCATACCTTCCCCCTTACACAGCGCCCTTTCTAATCAGGAGGGAGATTTACAGCATCGATCCTTTCTCTCTCTATCACACCAAGTTAATCTTTCTTCTGGGTTTTTGGATTATATTTTATTACATTATTCTCAGTGGTTACCTAACAACATTAACGACAGCTGATAAGTTGTTTTGCTGTCATTTATTGTTTATTGATTTTTTGTTACTTAATTCAAATATGAATTCTATTTTTCTAAACTGTACATCCAGTCAATTTTACTTAGTGTCAACAAAGATAATCACAGTATTACATGTAGGGCTTCTTATTAATTGTATTTTTTGGTGCTTATTTTTAGCTATTCGAGTTCTATGTAAATCTTTTTTTTTCTTTCGTTTTTGATATACTGTATGTAGATAGTGTTTTCGGTTACTTTCCAAAATGCTTGAGCGTTTTTTTGTTTTTTTTTTCTGTCAAAATATGTATAGTATCTCAACAGTACTTGCACACTTAAGTTGTACCTTCTTTCCTTTGCTGTCTTCCACAACGAAATCCCTATGGTCACGGGCACATTCTGGGGGTTTTGTGTGTAGGCATTTTTGTACATTTCGCACATGTATTTATTATTATTTTTGTAGTAGTTTTTTTTAATGGGAAAAGGGTAAAGTGAGTATCATGAGTGTTAAGTGTTTTGTTTGTTTCTAACTGTTTGTGCTTGTCATTATAGAAGGCTAACCGGGAGCTGTAGGTAGTAATTAAACCCGGACTCTACTTCACCATTGTACACAAATAAACCTGTAAATCACCACTTTCGCTAAGAGCACTCACTCTGGACTTGTGACGTGTTGTGTTTGTGTGTGTCTTGTTTAGTGTATTATTATTTCGGGACTGGACCCCATGGTTTGCCTGAGCGATACACATTGTTGTGTAGAGCCAGGTATTATTATTTGTCAGCAAATAAAGAGCTGCTTTTTTACCTTGAACTGTCTTGTGTCTATCATTCCTGAGCACCGCATCACCACTGCACCTGTGTACTACAAACTTTGCCACACTGGTCGTCACAGCACTGTGCATGTTGCTGGAAGCACTGGACCAGAGACGAGAGGAGGCAGAGAGCAAGAGAGAGGAGAGGTACGCGGCACTGATCAAAAGGATCGGCATCAGATACGCACCCCAGCTACCAACAGGACCTGTGATTGCACCCCCTTTTTGCCACAGTGGGTAGTGTCTTTTCTTCTTCCTACTTAGCATTTTTGGAGTTTTGCAAAAAAAAATTGCTTAAATAAATAATTGTAGACATCTGTTTCTTGTAACTTTTTTTTTCTCATCCACAAAAGCAAAACTTTTGCTACAAAAGATTTTTCCTATAATTCTTTGTTTTCGAAAAATTTCTATAAATTATAAATTTCCATTGGGGTATGTAAACTTTTGACTACAACTGTATTTCTTTAGATGCAGAAAAAGCATTTGATTAGGTTGAATGGGAATTTCTTTATTATACTTCAAATAAAATGGGTTTTGGGAATAATTTTATCTCCTGGATTAAAACATTATATGCACATCCTTTTGCTTCTATATTTACTGGAATGTATAAAACCGTTTAAACTGTTCTGCGGAACAAGACAAGGATGTCCTCTTTCAGCCCTGTTTAATATTGTAACTGAACCACTTGCAGCTAAAATACAGCAGTCATATGGTACTCACAGACTAGAAAAAACTAAACTAAAAATAATGCTTTATGCAGGTAATATTTTAATTAATATTAGCAATCCTCATAATTCTCTGCCCAATCTGTTAAGAGTCATTACAGAGTATGGAAACATATCTGGATACAGAGTCAGTTGGTCAAAATCTGAAGCTGTTCCTTTATCCAAAAATTGTTTTTCAACTGCTTATTGTAATTATCCCAACATGAAGGTATTACATATTGTAACGACCCTGGCGATGACGGCATCCAGGACATTGTGTTTGTCTTGTTTGTCTTGTTTGTTGTGTCTCGTTTTAATGTTCTGTGTATTGTACAGGTACGGGCACGTCTTTAGTGTGTGTATGGGTGTGCGTGCGTGCGCGTAGTGGGTGGGTCCCCCAAAGGCTATAAGTAGGAGGGGGGATAGCTGTGAGCGAGAGAGCGCATGTGGACTTGAATGGAGATGGAACTGTGAGGGACAGTGGGAAAGGTGAAAAGAGCGCCTAACTGCAAAACATTGAGATAACCCAGAGTGAGTCTGAAGGAGTGTATGAGTAAAAAGTAAGTGAAACTGTAGTGAGGGAGAGAATTCTTTTTTTTTCTATTTATTTTGGCGTGAACCCGGCCCAAACAGGGATTCCCTGTTTGTTTGTTTCATTTTAGTTAATAATTAAAAAGCCTATTTCGAATCCCATCTGATCTCCCTGAGTCTGTTTCACCTCCACAGCACAGAATGCTACAATATTTAGGTATTTTAATTCCTAAATTTGCAGATAAAATGGTTCAAGTTAAAATGAATCAACTATTAAATACAATTAAGGTTAAGTTTGATCGCTGGAGTAAACTACCTCTCTCTTTTTGGGGCAAAATAGAAACAATTAAAATGGTAATGATTATGCCCAAGTTGGCATATGCACTGGCTATGATCCCTCTTTACATCCCCCCTTCATATTTTAAGACAATTATAAATTGTTTTCTGATTTCATTTGGTCTTCAAAAAAACCTAAATTGAGACTTGATACATTGTTTAAAGCCCACAAAGATGGTGGTATTAATTTACAAAACCTGTACTGGTACCATATAGCCTACCAATGTAGACAATTTACACAGTGGTTGTTTCCTTGCCGTGATGTGCTAAATACTCCTTCTTTCTTGAAGCTTGAAGAGGAAATTGCTAGTCCCTTTTCTTTAAAAGAAATATTTATGCACGGTACGCCTCACTTTCTAAGAGATAACCCACTATTCAATAATGCTAATGTAATTTTCAAAAAAACTGTGTGAAGTGTTAGGAATTCAAAAAAGAATATATTATAACTCAGGAATTTGGAATAACCCTATTCTTTCCTTTAGGAAAAAGCCTTTAGCAAACAAAAACTGGAGTTCTAAGTGAATCAATGAATAGGAGATTTAATTAATAATAAATTCTCTTCACTACCTTATTTAAAAGACAACTACAATGTTGATAACAGTGAACCCAATACATATCTACAAGTTAAAAAGACTATAAAACGTGTACTTGGTTCTGGTGATATTAACCTTAAACCCACTAATACTGAATTATTTTTTATTTAATCATCTTAATCAAAACAAATATGTATGTAAACTTTATGGCATAATTAGAGACTTCCATAATAACAAAATGTGACACAGTAAATAATAAACTATTGAAATTATAGGAAGTTGATATTAAAGAAACACTTTCCGAAGAGAACTGGCATAGAATTTGGAATAACATAAAATGTACTTCTCCTAATGCAAAATTAAGGTAAATTCAGTATAAATGATCACATTGAGTATATTATACCCCTAAAAGAATGCATACTTGTGGCTTAAGTGACTCAGTCAAATGTTGGAGATGTGGCACTGATACAGGTTCCCTAATGCATATGATATAGAATTGTAACACAATAAAATCTTATTGGGGAAAAAATTGGATTTAATTTATCAAAAATAATAGGCTATGATATGCTACTCTCAGCTAGGCTTGTAATTTGTGGTGACACCTCACTAACACCACTTAAATATATCCTTTCTTCACTTCTTTGTCGCTAAAAAAACTATATTACTTTCTTGGAAAGATTCCAACCCACCTTCCTTGCAACTATGGAATAACTTATTGTTAATGTCAATTTAGAAAAAAAATCTCCTACTTTTTACTAACACTGACATTGGTGAATAATCCATGCGACTATACTCATTTTAATACTATAATTCTAATTATAGTATTATCTTAATGGATGTGATATTTAACATTCTATATATATATATATATATATATATATATATATATATATATATATATATATACACAGTGCCGTGAAAAAGTATTTCCCCTGTCTGATTTTCTGCCTTTTTTGCACATTATTCACATTGTATTTGGTCAGATTTTTTTGTGGGTTGTAGTAGAATATAGAGAGTGAGTCTGAGAGAAAAAATGACACCAAAGTTTGATGCTTCTTTCATTTGTTTGGTGTGCAAGGTAATCAAACATGCAATCTTCAGGTGTGAAAAAGTTATTGCCCCCCCCAGTTAACTCAACCCAATTAAAGGGATAATTAGGGTCAGCTGTTTGAGTACTTACAACTTGGCCTGATTTGGGCCAGCCCTGCCCAATATAAATCTGACTAACTTTGGCCCTTACCATCAGTGTGAAGTTGTCAGCACAAAGGTTCTAGAGGCACATCATGCCACGAACAAAAGAAATTCCTGAAGTTGTTGATGCCTATCAGTCTGGAAAGGGTTACAAAGCCATTTCTAAGGCTCTGGGGCTCCACCGAACCACAGTCAGAGACATATTGTCCAAATGGAGAAAGTTAGGGACAGTGGTGAATCTTCCCAGGAGTGGCCGTCCTGCCAAAATCTCTCCAAGAACAAGGTGTAAAATCGTCCAGGAAGTCACAAAGAACCCTAGAACAACATCCAGGGACCTGCAGGCCTCTCTCACCTCGGCTAAGGTCAGTGTTCATGACTCCTCCATCAGAAAGACACTGGGCAAAAATGGGATTCATGGCAGAGTAGCAAGGCGGAAACCATTGCTCACTAAGAAGAACATGAATGCTCGTCTCAAGTCTGCCAAAAAGCACCTGGATGATCTTCAAGAGTTCTGGAACAATGTTTTATGGACAGATGAGTCAAAAGTGGAACTTCTTGGCCGACATTGGCCCTGTGATGTCTGGCGAAAACCAAACACTGCATTCCACAGTAAGAACCTCATACCAACGGTCAAGCATGGTGGTGGTAGTGTCATGGTTTGGGGATGCTTTGCTGCATCAGGACCTGGACGCCTTGCCATCATTGAAGGAACCATGAATTCTGCTCTGTATCAGAGAATTCTACAGGAGAATGTCAGGTCATCCGTCCGTGAGCTGAAGCTGAAGCGCAGCTGGGTCATGCAGCAAGACAATGATCCAAAACACACAAGCAAGTCTACATCAGAATGGTTGAAGAACAAGAAATTTAAAGTTTTGGAATGGCCTAGACAAAGTCCAGACCTAAACCCCATTGAGATGTTGTGGCAGGACCTGAAACGAGTAGTTCATGCTCGAAAACCCACAAATGTCACTGAGTTGAAGCAGTTCTGCATGGAGGAGTGGGCCAAAATTCCTCCACGGCACTGTGAGAGACTAATCATTAACTACAGGAAGTGTTTGGTTGCAGTTATTGCTGCTAAAGGTGGCGTAACCAGTTATTGAGTCTAAGGGGACGATTACTTTTTCATACGGGGGCATTGGGTGTTGCATAACTTTCTTTAATAAATACAAATATGTATCAAATTTTTGTGTTATTTGTTCACCCAGGGTCCCTTTTATCTAATATTAGGTTTTGGTTGAAGGTTTATAAAATGGGTATTTTAAATACTCTATCCTAATTGGTCAAAACAGGTCACGTGGGGGTGTTGATATTACAGCATATGACCATGGGTCGGCACTTTTTTTCAAAAACAGGCAAATCACTGGCAGATATCCATACACCACTAGAATTTAAAAACAAAAACGGCAGACATATTGGAATTTATCGCAATAAACATGACCGACATGATTTATGTAAATGTTGAACTTTTGGGAAACCGAAGTGTACATGAATGAATATATTGAATGAATCTGAATCGGACACCAATGATTAATTAAAGTAGTGAAAAAAAGCAAAAGTATTCAAATAAATTCAAAACTCGCCATTCTGATCACTCTGTTCCTTCTTCCTGAACTACGACGTGTCCCTATTTTGAAAATAAATAGTTTAAAAAATAGCTCTTAAACTTTCAGCTTTTCACAAAAGATTTGGGTCCCTCATAAGAGGCTTTGGGGTTAAAAGATGCTTTGTTGCCGTTGCTCCTGCTGTCCGTTCTTCAGTCTGCCTGCCTGCTGCCACTGGACCCACCCCCTGCCACCTGTGTGATCTGATGCTGAACATTTATAAATTCATCTCGACAGTTCCTGCCATACCTTTTAAATGTGTCCAAGTATGATGGTATCATGTCTTCTGCTGTGCCCTGCATTGTTTTAAATTGTTTCTTAACACTGGCCCAGTAGTTCTCCACGTTACCAAGCTGTAAATTGCAAAGTCAGTTTGATAAGTAACCGGGTATTCCATGCAAATAATGTCTTTCTTGCCACTGTGAAGCTGTAGCACAAATCTGGTATGGATGCCTCCTGTTACTACCCCAGATAACAAAGGATGATTAAAAAAAAAACGCACTCTCACCTGATACTATTGCAGGTCTTCTGAGGAAGGGTCTGTGTGATTTAAAGGCAGACTCATTTGTGCTGTGTCATGATGAAAATGGACAGTAATATTTTACTTTAAAATGTAATGAATAAACCAAGAATTACAAGAAGTGTAACGAATCAAAACTGCACTTTCAATGGCAATGTTCAATTCAACATCTGAAATTATTTTTTAATTAATGCATTTTTGGTTTTATTTTTTATGTTTTAAGGGACTATTTTTCTCTCAGGTCAGGCAGAGGTGGAAGGATATTTAATAAAAATGACTTTTCTGTTTATGTAATGTTGGTTGATCCATTTTATAAGCGCAATAAGACACTTCAGGGTGTGGGATATACTCTAATATCTACACGCCTCGTGACTTATAACGCACCCGGGGCATGTGGATGAGTATATCCCACACTCAGTCGTGCCTATAACAAAAAGTTTAAATGATTAAAAAATATTTTATTTCAGGACGTTTCGGGCAAAAGCCCATCTTCAGCTGTGTAGAAAGAAAAGTAACACAGTGCAGTAAACTTGTTGATTTTCAAAAATTCTGAGGATGATGTTAAGATAATGTCAGAATAGAATGTTCATTCCAAGAGGATCCAAAGTTCCAAGTTTGAATTTAAGTTCACGTTCTCTTTGATTCCGAGTATAATTTCTACCAAAACACTGACTGATTTATCCAGTTCCGAAACTAGTATAGAGATCGAGAGAGGGATACCTTGCTCCGAGCATTGGAAGGATCCGAGTTGGTGGGATCTGTAATTTGTCCGCATTTCGGTTTTGGTTTCGGTTTTGGTTTGGACATATTAAACAAGCACTTAGATATTTAACCAGTGTATGAAAACAAATCCAACAAAATAATTTGGTAGATTATGGGAAAAAGTTGTTCGGGAGCTGTTTTTACCCACCTCTTATCAGTTACATCGCCCAACTGGAAGTAAAGTTAGACTTATACATCTAGCTATAACAACTCATGCTTGTATAACATTTGTCACCATTTTTATTTAATTGCCTTATTCCATACAAGTAGTTATTTTAGTTGCTTAGTGGTGGTTCTCCTAATAACATCAGCAAGCTACACTGTATCTCAGGGAACAAAATCAAAAATGTAAAAGTAGATTTTACAGACTTCATTATTTCTATTGCTTTGATGGGTGAGCCAGGCCGATGATCCGTCAGGACATCAATGTGGCCGCAGATATAGATTGCCCATGCAACACTCAAGTGCACTTTATTTCTAGTACACCTAATACCAGGGTCGGATTAACCTATACGGAAATCACGCTGTAGCGTAGGGCCCCCAGCAGAACTGTTGCCCATGCAAGGTTGCCGTTTGTTTGGGACATTTTACAAAAAATGCATGTGAGTGGCTGGGCTCACACACACTGGAATAGAGGTGCACAGAAGCTGCTTTCGGTTAATTGTTTTTCTTTCATGACAGCTAGGCATTCCGTCTCGATTACAGCATACCTGGTCTCCGAGTCTCTGACGCAAGCAGCTTCCTGTTAATGTACAATACCAAATGCCCCACGCCCTCTACCTCCTGGGAGAGATCCGTCCCTAGTCCTACTAGGTCAGAGGCATCAGTCTGCAGGATAAAATGTATGAATCATGCTCAATTTTCGAGTTAATTAATTTCAGTTTTAGGGCCAATTTAAAAACCTGGCCTCAAATGTGCACAGTATGCCTCTACAATTTTTAAACTTTCCTTTTTAATTAGGGGGTTGGAATTTTAGGGAAAATAAGGCAATTCAATTTGAAGGTAATTCAAATGTGGATGTCTGCAGCTGGCAAGAAGGGGTTAAGTCCATAGTTTTTAAAACAAAAAAGAAGTAAAGGACAGTCAGAAATTATTCCCTTTTTTGCTAAACTAGATTGTTTTGTTCTGTTGAATGCAATGCTACTTCTGGTCTATAGAAGGGATCTATGAACTGGTTTGGGGGAAAAAAAAAGTTCACAGCTTAGGTTTCATTTTGAGTCGATTGCTCACATTGTAGCAGCTAGGCTGAAAGGGGTGGTATCATTGGAAAGCGGGTGCATTCACGGAGATCATTCTGTGCAGATTTAATTGTGGAATCTGTGCAGAATGATCTCCGTGAACACAGCCAGAATCTTAGCTTTCCAGCAATAACCGCATACATAGTTCAATGAGAGATAGGGCGCTACAGAACTGCAGGCTTGGAGACAGACAGCGTTTTATCCATTGTGTTTGTGCCAGACAGGTACTGCTTTACAGAGTTGCACAGAAAGTAATGGGACATGGCCTGAGCATGTAAAATTGTGTGTAAAATCTCTTCAGTGTTTTATATTCTGTTTTGTTCAAAACAAAGTTGTGATTATGCTCGGTTGGTAAAAGTGCTAATAAAACAGTTGTTTTTCACCCAATTTGCTTCATCCCCCCCATGTTCATTTACATATTGAGGTTCAATGGCCCAGCCTTTTGGGGGGCCCAGTCCCGAGTCCTTTTTTTGCAGATAATCGGTATATCGTGAAAGAGTGGAAATTTACTATTGTGAAAATATACTATCGTTTCATCCCTAATGCATAGGGCCCCCAAAATATGGATTAGCGTAGGGCCCCCACGTTCTTTAATCCAGCCCTGACTAATACAAATCCCCTGAGTAAGAGGCCTCATTCCCCAACCTTGTAAGTTTACATGATGCAGCCAGAGGACTAGACTTCAATATATGGGTGTTCACCTGGTATTTTTAACATGGAGTAACACACATTTAAATATGTAAATTATTTGGTTACAACAAATACTGTACATCAAGACAGAAACATTTACCTATATTACCCAATTAACCCTGCCCCCCAAACAAATTATTACTGTAAACCCTGTAAAGGCTTCATGAGCCAGGCCCAACCAGTAGTAAACAATTGTTTAGCTCCTAATAGTAAATCCCACTTGGGGGTTTTCATCATCTTTGCAGGATTAACATAAACCCTGTTTAACATTCAGGTAAGTAAACACTTGTTCTCAACATTCAATGACTTCCTGCACTTGGAATAATATTTATCTTTAATGTATTCGAGTCCATCTCTCATTAAAAAACACACATTGCTTTCTAATCCCTCCTTTCTTATCAGTATAAAACAAGGTGTCAAAAATATTTAAATACTCTGACATCTCAGTGACAGATTTGTCTAAAATATCAAGCAGCAAGATGGCCAAACATAACTTAAGAGGTACTGCAGACATAATTTTCAATTTTGCAGGTTTTCCACTCAGACAGAAAATAATATTCCATCCAAAACTGATGTGGTCCCAGTTCCATACCTCGAGGTAAAACCTTGATCAAGGGCAATAAGGGAAGGGAGGAATACTGACCATAGTTGAAGGAGACATCATAAAAAAATACATAAAAGAGGTGAAGGGGGAGGGAAGTATTTTTCATTATTGGTATATACTGAGCACCTATAGCTTCAAAGTACCTCTTTTAATCTGTCATGATTTTTCTCACGTCTTGCCCTCGAAATAAATAAGCATAATACCTTTACCTAATAATGCTGTTGCCTGTTTGACAGAATAACATTTTGGGTCTTTCTATTTTATGGGGGTTATTTTCAAAGGAGATTTGCTGGAGGATAGTGTAAGGGACGCAATTGCACCTGGCCCAGCCTTTTAGGGGGCCCAGTCCCGAGTCCTTTTTTTTTTTTTTTTTTTTTTTTCTGAGCCCACTTTAATGACTAGACGTAAAAAATGTATAGGCGCCATAAAAAAATAACCCCCATAAAATAGAGATACATAGACATGAAAAATATATATCTCTACTGGGACTTGAAAAAGAAACCGTAGCAAGGTAGTATTGGCGGACTGTCAATCAAAACACATTCTTCAAATCAGAGCTAACAGATTGTCTATCTGGAGGCGGAACGCACAGGGAGCACTCTGACAATAGGTCAGTGTTCAGGTTGTGACACTCGTCACACATAATGACTAATTATTAGTGGTCAATTTATAGCATTATAGCACTTTTTTGTCTACTGTCCATTTGGGCTTGTATTGGGTTAGGGAGGCATTCCCCTTCAAGAAGTTTTGGGGAGAAGAAGAAATAGAAGGGTGCATTGTTTTATTCACCGGTTGCTCCACCGGTGAGCCTCTTTGTGTGTTTTCCCGGTGTTGTACGTGGTCACCCTCAGCTGCTTGGTTCTGTCCAGAGATGACCTCCCCCCCGCCCCCCCACACACTTTCTACCTCTGTGACTGCCTGGTTCTAGCACTTGTAAGTGTTACAAGTGCTAGAAAGAGCATTGTTTTTGAAGACTCCTAACTCTTGCCTCTGCTTTACTACGCCAGCGCACATAACTAAATATTGTACATAAATAACGTTTGAACAATTCTAGTACTAGTTGCAATATATAATTATTATTATTATTATTTATTTCTTAGCAGACGCCCTTATCCAGGGCGACTTACAATCGTAAGCAAATACATTTCAAGTGTTACAGTACAAGTAATAATACAATAAGAGCAAGATAAATACAATGACTAGTTCAAGCAAGTACAAGTGTGACAAAATACAATTCAATAATACAGCAGATAAAAGTGACAGTGATAGTTACATCAAGATATGATTAAATACCAAATACTACAGATTAAACACTTGGCAGATTACAGTACTCTGAAGTACAGGATTAAATGCAGTAAAATAGGGGCAGATAAGAGTAAGTAAAGCACATTTAAGGAAGGGTGAAAGTGTCCCAGAGGAGAAACAGAGGAGTTCTACAGGTGCTGTCTGAAGAGGTGAGTCTTAAGGAGGCGCTGAATGTGGTCAGGGACTGGGCGGTCCTGACATCTGTAGGTAGGTCATTCCACCACTGCGGAGCGAGGGTGGAGAAGGAGCGGCTCTGGAGGCAGGGGAGCGTAGAGGAGGTAGAGCCAGTCTTCTAGTGCAGGCGGAGCGGAGAGGTCGAGTGGGGGTGTAGGGAGAGATGAGGGTCTGGAGGTAGCTGGGTGCAGTCTGGTCAAGGCATCTGTAGGCTAGTACAAGTCTTGAACTGGATGCGAGCGGTGATCGGTAGCCAGTGGAGTGAGCGGAGTAGTGGAGTTGCGTGGGAGAAGCGAGGCAGAGAGAACACCAGGCGGGCAGCGGAGTTCTGGATGAGCTGGAGCGGACGGGTGGCGGACGAGGGAGGCCAGCCAGGAGGGAGTTGCAGTAGTCTAGGCGGGAGAGTACCAAGGCCTGGACCAGGAGCTGGGTGCCGTAGTTGGTGAGGAAGGGTCGGATTCTTCGGATGTTGCTCAGGAAGAATCGGCAAGTGCGTGCCAGAGTGGAGATGTGCTGGGAATAAGAGAGGCAGGGGTCCAGGGTGACTCAGAGGTTCTTAGCGGAGGAAGAGGGAGAGAGTGTGGTAGATTCCAGAGGAACAGAGATAGAGAGATCAGAGGAGGGGGAGGAGGAGGGAAAGAAAAGGAGGTCAGATTTAGAGAGGTTGAGTTTGAGGTGATGCGAGTGCATCCAGGAGGAAATAGCAGACAGACAGGTAGAGATACGCGAGGAGATGGTGGAGTCAGAGGTGCGGAAGGAGAGGAAAATCTGAGCATCATCAGCATAGAAATGGTATGAGAAACCATAGGATGCGATGAGGGGGCCCAGGGAGCGGGTGTAGAGAGAGAACAGGAGAGGACCCAAGACTGACCCTTGGGGACTCCTGTTAAGAGAGGGTGAGGTGTGGAGGTTGCTCCACGCCAGGTTACCTGGTAAGTGCGGTTGGAGAGGTAGGAGGAGAACCAGGCCAGAGCAGTGCCAGAGATCCCCAGGTCAGCAAGAGATGATAGTAGAATAGAGTGATCAACAGTGTCAAAGGCAGCAGAGAGGTCGAGGAGAATTAGCACAGAGGAGAGAGAGGCAGCTCGGGCAGACTTAAGTGAGTTGGTGACAGATAGGAGGGCGGTTTCAGTGGAGTGAGCAGAGCGGAAGCCAGATTGGAGAGGGTCGAGCAGAGAGTGGTTGGACAGGAAAGCAGAGAGCTGGCGGTGTACAGTCCGCCGAGGGTTTTGGAGAGGAAGGGTAGGAGGAGACAGGACGGTAGCTCTGGAGGGAGGTGGGGTCGAGGGTAGGTTTTTGAGGAGGGGAGTGATAGAGGCTTTTTTGAAGGCAGAGGGAAAGAGACCAGAAAGTAGAGAGGTGTTGAGAAGGGAGGAGATGAAGGGAAGTAGAGTAGGAGCAGCAGCTTGAAAGAGGTGAGTGGGGAGGGGGTCCAGGGCACACATGGTGGGTTTGTGACCCTGGAGCAGGGAGGAGAGGTCAGAGTCTGAGAGGGGCAAGAAGGTGGAGAAGGAGGGTGAGTTAGTAGGGGATGCAGTGGGTGTAGGGGTTGGAGCAGGAGGTGGTGCGGGGGAGGGAGAGGTGTTAAAGAGTTTGCGGATATCTGAGATTTTAGAAGAGAAGAAGGAGGCAAAGTCATCAGCGGAGATAGAGGAGGGAGGAGGAGGGGGGAGGGTTTAGGAGGGAGGAGAAGGTAGAGAATAGTTTATGTGGGTTGTTAGTGGAGGCTTGGATTACAGATTGGAAATAAGTACATTTAGCAGAGGAGAGAGTAGAGGAGAAGGAGGAGAGGAGAGTGCGGTAAAGGTCTAGGGCAGTAGGGAGTTTGGTTCTCTTCCATTTCTTTTCAGCAGATCGCAGTGTGATTCTTGCCGAGCGGAGCGCAGAAGAGAGCCAGGGATGGGGAGGGGAGGGGCAAGCAGGTCGGGAGGTGAGGGGACAGAGGGAGTCGAGGGAGGAGGTGAGGGAGGAGAAGAGGGTGGAGGTAGCAGAGTCTACGGAGAGTTGTGAAAAGGAATCGATAGGAGGGAGGTGAGAGAGAGCAGTGGAGGCAAGTCAGAGGGGAGAGAGCAGAGGTTACGGCGAGAGGTGACAGTGGGGGTAGGAGGAGCAGGGAGAGGGAGGAGATACAGAGAAAAAGAGATGAAATAGTGATCGGAGAGGTCCAGGGGGGTGACAGAGAGGGTGGAGGGGCAGCAGGCCCTGGAGAAGGTGAGGTCCAGTTGACGGCCAGCTTTGTGGGTAGGAGTGGATGGAGAGAGACAGAAGTCGAAGGAGAGGGAGGAATCCAGCAGAGTGGCTGGGGTTGGAGAGATGGATGTTGAAGTCACCTAACGGGACAGTTGGGGTAGACAGAGAGGGGAGGGAGGAGAGTAGAAAGTCGAGTTCATCCAGAAAGTGAGCGAGAGGCCCAGGGGGGCGGTACAGTACAATGAGCAGGAGTTGACAGGGAGAGGTTAGTTGGACTGCATGAAATTCAAAGGTATTGACAGAGAGTGAGGAGAGATTGGAGGGGACAGAAAAGAGTAAGGAGGAGAGAGAGAAGACCAGTCCCACCTCCCGTCCATTGAGACGCTGGGTATGGGACAGGACATAGAGAGATGACAGGGCAGCAGGAGTTACAGTGTTATCAGGGAACAGCCAGGTTTCAGTGAGAGCAAGGAAATCGAGAGAGAGGTGGGAGGCAAAGGCAGAGATGAAATCAGCTTTGTTAGCAGAAGAGTGACAGTTCCAGAGTCACCAGAGAGTGTGCAGGAGGGGGGAGAGGCAGAGGGATGAGGTTAGAGGGGTTGGAGGAGCAGCAGCGGAGAGAGGGCAGAGGGCGGGGACGAGAGGACAGAACAGGGATGTGAGAGACAGTCATAGCAGGACAGGCAAGACAAAAGGCACAGTAGGAGCAGTGGGGTGGAGGGTACAGACCTGACTAGTAGATGGTTTCTTCCAGAGCGCTGTTAGGTTCGGATCTATTCCAACAGCGTCTCGGCGCAGGCCTCCCCTTGCTGGACTCCCACAGCTAGACTCCCGGCTCTTTTGTTGAGGCTCTTTGGTTAGCTGGCGCTTCTTGCTGGCGCTGAAATAGGCTGCTTGATTAAATGTTACGACTGCGTGGCAAAAGAACCAACTAAACTGTGTGGAAACCAATCAAATAGCAAATCAACTTCTAATCAATTTAACCACTCACCTGGTACTAATCACACACTAACTCAGCTAATTCAAACACCACCTTACAATGTTACCAAATGTAGTTAGTTTAAAATTACTTGAAGCAGGAACTTACCTATCTGCCTCGGTCCCTGGTTGCCTGAAGACTGATGACTATTCGATACCCTCCCTTAAATTAGGTTCCACCTCACACTTTGCAAAACTGTTGTTTTAATCCAGTCACCGGTGGATATACTTCCGGCTCACCGATACATTTGCAGCTGTGAATAAAACAACGTGCCCGAAAGCTCATTTGCCTGTCTGGAGGTTTCTTCAGTTTGCTTACTGAGAGACTGCAGTGGGAGATTTGTGTGGAGAACAGGTTGATGGAAAGTTTGTTTATTTAGTTTTTGCATTAGTAAACTACTATTAGCACTGCCGTGCTTGCTCGACTTGTCTCGATCTTCTTTTGTTTTATGTTGCAATGTAAACATACTAATTAAGCAACATTGCTGTCTCACGTGTGTGCATGGATTCAAGAAAAAAGAAAGCCAACAACGCCACTGTGGGGATTACAGCTTGCCTGATGGTGTTATTCTACTTCGCAGAGGGTAATGGACAGCTTTGCAGACTGCTGAGATCAAACCGATTATTATATTTTTTTTGGCTGTGTGGTTTTTTGTTGGACTTAATTATTCTTTTGATACTTTATTTTTTTCAATTGTTTTTTTTTCATTGTGGATTACAAACAAATTCTATTTTGCTTGATTGGAACCAGGCACAACTACAGAGGAAACTGGATTTTTTCTACTATTGTAATTCAGAACTACTATTCAAGAACAAGACTTTATATATTCTTGTAAATTGAAATTATTTGGCAACAGATTAATGTGGTATTGTGTGAGATGGAGAGAGAGAGAGTATACTGCAGAGTTTAACCTGCCATTATTTTTTTATATTAAGAGAGTGCTTGCATTGATAGATATACAGTGCCTTGCAAAAGTATTCAGACCCCTGACAAATTCTCTCATATTACTGAATTACAAATGGTACATTGAAATTTTGTTCTGTTTGATATTTTATTTTAAAACACTGAAACTCAAAATCAATTATTGTAAGGTGACATTGGTTTTATGTTGGGAAATATTTTTAAGAAAAATAAAAAACTGAAATATCTTGCTTGCATAAGTATTCAACCCCAACACATTAATATTTGGTAGAGCCACCTTTCGCTGCAATAACAGCTTTAAGTCTTTTGGGGTAAGTATGTACCACCTTTGCACAGTGTCGGAGTGATTTTGGCCCATTCTTCCTGGCAGATTTGCTCCAGGTTGTTCAGGTTGGTTGGACGACGCTTGTGGACCGCAATTTTCAAATAGTGCCACAGATTCTCAATGGGATTGAGATTGAGACTTTGACTGGGCCACTGTAGGACATTCACCTTTTTGTTCTTGAGCCACTCCAATGTTGCTTTGGCCTTGTGCTTGGGATCATTGTCCTCCTGAAAGGTGAATTTCCTCCCAAGCTTCAGTTTTTTAGCGGACTGAAACAGGTTCTCTTGCAGTATTTCCCTGTATTTTGCTCCATCCATTCTTCCTTCAATGTTAACAAGATGCTCAGTCCCTGCTGATGAGAAGCATCCCCACAGCATGATGCTGCCACCACCATACTTCACTGTAGGGATGGTGTGTCTTGAGGCATGGGCAGTGTTAGGTTTGCGCCACACATAGCGCTTTGAGTTTTGGCCAAAAAGCTCTATCTTGGTCTCATCTGACCACAAAACCTTTTCCCACATCGCAGCTGGGTCACTCTCATGCTTTCTGGCGAACTCCAGACGTGCTTTCAGATGGTACTTTTTGAGTAACGGCTTCTTTCTTGCCACCCTCCCATACAGGCCAGTGTTATGCAGAGCTCTTGATATGGTTGACTGGTGCATCATTACTCCACTCCCAGCCACTGAACTCTGTAGCTCCTTCAAAGTGATTGTTGGCTTCTCTGTGGCTTCTCTCACAAGTCTCCTTCTTGTTTGAGCGCTGAGTTTTGAGGGACGGCCTTTTCTCGGCAGTGCCTGGGTGGTGTGATGCAGCTTCCACTTCCTGATTATTGATCCAACTGTGCTCACTGGGATATCCAAACACTTGGATATTATTTTGTACCCTTTCCCTAATCTATGCATTTGTATTACTTTATCTCTAACTTCTGTAGAATGCTCTTTGGTCTTCATTTTCCTTCAGATTCACAGCCTGACCAATGATCCTTCAACAGTGGGGTTTTTATCCAGAAAATGTGACAGCAACTTTAATGGTTCACAGGTGGAGGCCAATGGTAAGGTAATTGTGTCCTCATTAGGGCAATTTCTTTCATCGGTGTAAGGTGTGGTGTTTGGCTACGAGACTAACAGTGATTGGTATGTATAGGGTTTGTTCTATCTTAATAAAAAATCAACTTGATTATACTGCATTTGTATTTTTAGCAGCATTAACAATAAAAAGTATGACTCTGCGAGCCTACCTAAATTAATTTTTTTAATCCCACAATATCATATTATGGAAATTATCGACATCGAACGATATCATATCAAAATATCAATATTGATGCCCAAAGACACATTGTCGAAACGCGTTGTTTACTGCTTCATTTTTGTTTGCTTGTTTTTAATGAAATAAACTTAAGAACCTTATTAAATATAAAATCACAGTGGTCCTGTCTGAATTTTTGAGAGTGTGACCTGTCTTGGTGGACTTCATTTGAAAACTGGAAGAAGCAATTGTGAGTTCACATAGACTTGTTTCTTTTCTATATACCATAATCTTATGGTCGGCACCTCGCAGAGGTTAAACATTGGAGTGCACAGATGCTTTTTTCTTAGGTGTATTCACACCCCCATGTGACCTGGTTTGACCAATCGGGATAGAGTATTTAACCAATGTAATTTAATGTAATTTAATTGCTGTGATTTGGTTAGTAACCCATTCTAATTCTGGGAGTATAACGGTTAACACTGTTCACCCTTTATGGTCCGATATCGGACCCTGTCCAACAACATAAAAAAGGTGTCAGTCACAGGTCCCTAGTCATTTTTTTCCGGGAAAAGTAGAGAAAACCTTTCAATGGCAGAGAGAAGCCGGAAAAAAAGGCGGATTTGAGCAATACGCATAGTCCCTTCACCACAGACATTATAAATACCATATGAGAGATACTGAAATTGAAGAAGGAATCTATGAAAAAACATAGGAGTTTACTCAGAAATGTCGTCATCTAGACAATGTAGGGAAGCTATAAAAAAGGCCAACAAGATACTCAGCTATATTGTGAAAAGTGTTGAATTTAAAACTTTACAATGCAAGACATCATCTAGAATACTGTGTTCAGTTCACCTCACTACAAAAAGATATTGCTGCTCTAGAAAGAGTGCAAAGAAGAGCGACCAGAATTATACTGGGTTTAAAAGGCATGTCATATGCAGACAGGCTAAAATAACTGAATCTATTCAGTCTTGAACAGAGAAGACTACGCGGCGATCTGATTCAACCATTCAAAATTCTAAAAGGTAATGACAATGTCAACCCAAGGGACTTTTTCGACCTGAAAAAAGAAACAAGGACCAGGGGTTACAAGTGGAGATTAGATGAAGGGGCATTCAGAACAGAAAATAGGAGACACTTTTTTACACAGAGAATCATGGGAATCTGGAACCAACTCCCCAGTAATGTTGTTGAAGCTGTGGAAGTAAACAATGTGAGACATAGGCTTGAGTTTGAAAAAAAAAATTATGTACGTGACAGAAAGTCTGTGTATATAAGTAAGAGAGTACAATAGGTCTTTTATTTCTTCAGAATGTTCTAGCTGTCACTATCTGTAACTGCAAGTTGCTAAGAAACTAGATAAACATTTTGCTTGCATCTTCACTTTTCTTACACAATGCAAAGTACTAGCCACTGTACGATAGAAATACAAGGTTACTATAAAAATCTTATTAAAATGTGATTGGCACAAGTAGAATACTTGTAAAGACTTGATTGGTTACTGCCTTATGTAGAATCATGCCTGTTTAGCTATATAAACTCTTTGTTTCTGCCTGCGAGCAGAGAACTCATGGGTTAACTAGAAGAACTTATGTTCAGTTGCCTTCTGATTGTCTCTCCCTGCAATTGCTGGAATGTTAATAAAGTGCACTGAATAACTTTGGCTCTAAATTTAGACTGAAGTGTTTATTCTTCCACAATTCCTCAATTCCTGGTGCCATGACCCGGATACCTAACGCCCGACTTGGACCCTCTGGTAGTGGACCGTCTCTCCTCTGATTTCCCCGGCGCCACATAATAAAGGTAAGAGACCTTTTGAAATCTCTATAAGGGAAATCAGAGAGGGGCTGCCCACACCCAGCAGCAACAGGATCAGGAGGCTAACGGCATCCTAAAAGACGGGGTTGGTCAGTGCACTTTGATTGACATGATTAAATGTTTGTATGTCGTATGAATTGAGGTTATAACTGGAATAAGTTGATGACTGTTATTGAAATCGAGTCAAGACGCCCTGAAGGTACAGTACTGTGCAAAAGTTTTAGGCAGGTGTGAAAAAATACTGTAAAGTAAGAATGCTTTCAAAAATAGAAATGTTAATAGATTATATTTGTCAATTAACTAAATGCAAAGTGAGTGAACAGAAGAAAAATCTAAATCAAATCCATATTTGGTGTGACCACCCTTTGCCTTCAAAACAGCATCAAGCATCAATTCTTCTAGGTACACTTGCACACAGTTTTTGAAGGAACTCGGCAGGTAGGTTGGCCCAAGCATCTTGGAGAACTAACCACAGTTCTTCTGTGGATTTAGGCAGCCTCAATTGCTTCTCTCTCTTCATGTAATCCCAGACAGACTCGATGATGTTGAGATCAGGGCTCTGTGGGGGCCATACCATCACTTCCAGGACTCCTTGTTCTTCTTTACGCTGAAGATAGTTCTTAATGACTTTCGCTGTATGTTTGGGGTCGTTGTCATGCTGCAGAATAAATTTGGGGCCAATCAGATGCCTCCCTGATGGTATTGCATGATGGATAAGTATCTGCCTGTACTCCTCAGCATTGAGGAGACCATTAATTCTGACCAAATCCCCAACTCCATTTGCAGAAATGCAGCCCCAAACTTGCAAGGAACCTCCACCATGCTTCACTGTTGCCTGCAGACACTCATTCATGTACGCTCTCCAGCCATTCGGCGAACAAACTGCCTTCTGCTACAGCCAAATATTTCAAATTTTGACTCATCAGTCCAGAGCACCTGCTGCCATTTTTCTGCACCCCAGTTCCTGTGTTTTCGTGCATAGTTGAGTCGCTTGGCCTTGTTTCCATGTCGGAGGTATGACTTTTTGGCCGCAAGTCTTCCATGAAGGCCACTTCTGACCAGACTTCTCCGGACAGTAGATGGGTGTACCAGGGTCCCACTGTTTTCTGCCAGTTCTGAGCCGATGGCACTGCTGGACATCTTCTGATTGCGAAGGGAAGTAAGCATGTGTCTTTCATCTGCTGCAGTAAGTTTCCTTGGCCGACCACTGCGTCTACGGTCCTCAGCGTTGCCCGTTTCTTTGTACTTCTTCAAAAGAGCTTGAACAGCACATCTGGAAACCCCTGTCTGCCTTGAAATTTCTGCCTGGGAGAGACCTTGCTGATGCAGTATAACTACCTTGTGTCTTGTTGCTGTGCTCAGTCTTGCCATGGTGTATGACTTTTGACAGTAAACTGTCTTCAGCAACCTCACCTTGTTAGCTGAGTTTGGCTGTTCCTCACCCAGTTTTATTCCTCCTACACAGCTGTTTCTGTTTCAGTTAATGATTGTATTTCAACCTACGTATTGAATTGATGATCATTAGCACCTGTTTGGTATAATTGTTTAATCATACACCTGACTATATGCCTACAAAATCCCTGACTTTGTGCAAGTGTACCTAGAAGAATTGATGCTGTTTTGAAGGCAAAGGGTTGTCACACCAAATATGGATTTGATTTAGATTTTTCTTCTGTTCACTCACTTTGCATTTAGTTAATTGATAAATATAATCTATTAACATGTCTATTTTTGAAAGCATTCTTACTTTACAGCATTTTTTCACACCTGCCTAAAACTTTTGCACAGTACTGTATATCTTGATATACATTCAAAAGCAAGTGGGCTCGGTGGAAATACAGTGGTCAACAGAGTGAGTGAACAAGACATTTCCTTACCCCTCCCCTCCATCGTATGAGCCACGAACTACGAAAAGGCAGGAAACTGTCACTCGTGATTCGTAGGACCCCTTAATAAATTCTTCCTTGTATGCGTGTACCCTTCCACGGTATAAACCGACCAAATATTGTTGGAGTATAACGTTCGGATGTAACTCAGTTCATCCTCGTGAACGCTCCCTTTATTGTCGGTAAAACACCCTGAGTGAATTGAGGAAATTGGAGGACAAACGTCAAAGGGTGGCATCCCAGGGATAAGGTAAAACTGCAGTTTCCAGAAAATAGTAGTTTTGATATGGACAAAATAGTGCACTTAAAGGGCTCCCTAGAGTCAAGGGGAAGGAAAACACCCCAAGCTCAATGGAGCGCATTTTTTAATTGGCATGAAGAAGCTAGCAAAAAAAAATCATCCCAGGTGCGGAGTCTCAAGGACTCCCAAGAGAAACTAAAAGAACAATTACAAAAACTAAGGAATCTAAAGTTAGTTCTCCCACACCGAGTGCTCCTCCCGTCTCGCTATACCCACAGATTAAAATGAAAAACGATTCAGATAGCGAGCAGGTAGAATAATTGTTAGATTGGGTACCCCCACACTATCACACTACACATGTCTTTGCAGTTGCTTTGGCTCCGACTCAGCCCGCTTCACTGCCCACAGTTGAAGGTAATGGTAGCTTCATCGCTCCTTTTCTGCAATTAGACCAGTCAAGTCCCTTTGTTTCCTGTTCTATTAGTGGTAAGCTGACTCAATGTCTTGTTGACACCGGTGCTAGCCGCTCTACTCTCAGATCTTCTGACTTTCCTCAACTTCCTCTTTCTAGTAAAATTGTAAAAGCTGTAGGCGTTTCTAATCAAATTCAAACACTCCCTGTCTCAGCTCCTCTCCCTGTCTCTGTAGGAACTTTGTCTGATCAACAAGGCTTTTTGCTCAGTCCCTCCTCTCCTGTTAATCTGTTAGGCAGAGATCTTTTGTGCAGGCTTGGCTGTACTATTTACTGCACTCCTGATGGAGTTTTTCTCAGTGTACATTGTGAATGAACCAAAACCAGTGCACAGAATTAACAACATGATTTACCAGCAACCCTCAACAATGCTGTCTGTTTCTATAGATTGGTTTCATCACCCTGCATACCCTCCTCTGCTACATATTTTAGGAGGCTATGTGGTCCAGTGGTTAAAGAAATGGGCTTGTAACCAGGAGGTCCCCGGTTCAAATCCCACCTCAGCCACTGACTCATTGTGTGATCCTGAGCAAGTCACTTAACCTCCTTGTGCTCCGTCTTTCGGGTGAGACGTAATTGTAAGTGACTCTGCAGCTGATGCATAGTTCACACACCCTAGTTTCTGTAAGTCGCCTTGGATAAAGGCGTCTGCTAAATAAACAAATAATAATAATATTTTACAGTAGTTGACCTCTACTCTGCTTTTTTCTCTATCCCTATCCACCCCGACAGCCAGTTTCTGTTTGCTTTTATGTATGATGGGCTCCAATACACTTGGACCCGACTCCCTGGTTCAATATGTAGATGACCTTTTACTTGCCTCTCCCTCTCTAGAAGCTTGTAAACAGGATTCTGTGATACTCCTTATTGCCTTAGCTACAAAAGGTCACAAAGCCTCAGAGGCTAAACTACAGCTGTGCCTCCCTAGAGTACGTTATTTAGGACATGATATCTCTGCAGGACAGCACCATCTCTCGTCAGAACGAGTAGAAACTATTCTAAAGGCCCCTAAACCCACTAATAGGGTATTGTCGTCAGTGGATCCTCGGGTATGCCTCTTTAATCAAACCTTTACAAGAACTCGCCCGTTCCACTACTCCTGAACACCTCCCCTGGGAAGATACTGCTGAATAAGCTTTTGTTGTAATTAAATAAGCTTTTATTAGTGTCCCTGTTTTAGGGCTGTTTGATTACTTTAAACCCTTTACATTCTATTGTTATGAAAAGAACGGGTTTGTATTAGGGGTTTTATTTAAATATATGTGGAGAAGTATAGGTTATTAGATTATTATAGCTTAGCTTTTGATTGTGTGGTTGTAGGTTTATTTTTTTGTTTATGTGTTGTAGTAGCAGTAGAATAATTTGAAAATTTAGTTTTAGGGTTTTTATTTATTATAGCTGTCCCATATGCTGTTACTGTTTTATTTTTGAAAATTAAAATGCAGCATCTGTCGGCGGCTAGGTTAACTAAATACGAGATTCTATTGCTTTCTGCAGGAAACATTACACTTACCCACTGTCCTGTTCTCAATCCTGCCTCCCTCCTTCCTACCCCCGATGATGGAGAGTCACATGACTGCCTTGCTGTCACCACCAACCTCTCTGTTCCCCGCATTGACCTGAAAGACACCCCTCTCCACAACCCTACCTATGTTTTCTATGTTGACGGCACATGTCAGAGAGATAGCAAAGGGAATATGCTGGATATGCTGTTTGCTCACTTACCGAAGTAATTTAAAGCGGGCCTCTGTCCTCAGTACACTCTGCTCAAGTAGCTGAACTTGTTGCTTTAACACGTGCCTGTATCCTTGCTCAGGACCACTCTGTCACAATCTCTCACTACGCCTTTGGTGTTGTACATGATTATGGACAATTATGGAAGCAGCGTGGGTTTTTTACTTCTACTGGGACACAAATTAAGAATGGCCCTTACGTTGCAGCTCTCTTAGAGGCTTTACAGCTCCCGTCTGAAATTGCTATTGTAAAATGCCTTGCTCACCAGTCTTCACAAGATGAAGTTACTAAGGGAAATGCCTTGGCAGACTTTGCTGCCAAGACAGCTGCCCTTTCCCTACCTCAGGCCACTACTTTGCTCTCTCCTCTCCAATTACAGTCTCCTTTAGCCACCCTTCATGAATTGGCTCTTCTCCAAGATCGAGCACCAAATGCTGAAAAAGAAACATGGAGACTGGCAGGGTGCCTTTTACACCCTGATAACCTGTAGCGCTGCCCAGATGGTCGCCTAGTTGCACCACAGGTTTTTCTCCCCTACCTTGCCCGCTTGCACCACAGTGTGGCGCATGTGAGCAAAGGGGGGATGCTTGACTCTATTAGAAAAGATTGGTATGCTCCAAATTTCCCCGCAGTGGCTCGACAGTATTGTCATGCTTGTCCTATATGCCAAGCATACAATGTGGGAAAATCTGTGAAAACGAAGCGAGCGGCGCATCCCCCTCCCTGGGGGCCCTTTGTAAATATCCAAATAGATTTTATGTATGTATGTTTTCTGGATGAGTAGAATCTTACCCATGTGCCAAAGCAGACACTCTAACAGTAAGCAAGAGACTTTTGAAGGAATTTATCCCTCGGTTTGGAATACCCCTATCTATTAATAGCGATAGAGGAACTTTACAGGTCAAATAGTAAAAGAGATATGCAGAGCCCTACAAATTCAGCAGAACTTCCATACACTGTACCACCCACAGTCTGCAGGAGCAGTGGATAGACAAAATGGAATACTGAAAAAACAAAATTGCGCAAATCTGTGCTGAAACTGGTCTCAAATGGCCTGATGCTCTCCCCCTTGCTCTTATGAGCATGCAATCCAGTACCAACAGGAGGGTCGGACTGAGTCCACATGAAATACTAATGGGAAGGCCCATGAGACTTCCAGCCACCCCTCCCATTAACCCTCTGTTGATGGACATTACTTTAACTGATGAAACTGTTTTGCAATACTGCCAGTCTTTAATGAGATGTGTCAAAGCTTTCCATTCACAGGTTCAAGAAGCGTTGCCTAGAGACTCTGGAGAACAGTGCCACGACCTTAGTCCAGCAGGTTGGGTCCACGTCAAGGTACATCAGCGGAAAACTGCACTCGCTCCTAGGTGGAAAGGCCCTTATCAGGTTCTACTCACCACTCATACTGCAGTAAAGTGCCAGGGCCTCCAGACTTGGATCCACGCCTCCCACTGCAAGAAGACCACTGCCCCACCAGACGAAGACAAATAAGGAAGAGGATTTGCCACAACTTGCGAAGAGGGTTTGCCACAACTTGCGAAGAGGATTTGCCACAACATTGCCACTATGAAAAGCTAAAGGTGTGTGTGCACTTATTGGCACCGAATGTTGCACATATATCCCTGATAATGACAAACAAATACATGAACTTACTGAACATATCAGAAAGGAAGTTACTAAATTGCACCAAACACCTAGCTCCTGGGCAGCTTGGTTAAGTGGATTATTGGGTGACCTTGGGACCACCGTGGTGCAAGGTCTATTATTTTTCTTTGGTATTGTGATTTGCGCATATTTTTGTTTCATTCTTATTAAGTGCTGTTGTACATGTATGGCTGGGAAAATCCAAACTGAGTTAGAATCCATAGGGCAAAAGGAGAGTGTCAGACTTATGTATGAGGATGATCAGGACGAAAAAAATGAAATAAGAGGATTAATGAATATTGAAATCTAAGTCAAGGTGAAGCTAGAAGATTCAAAGGGGGGAATGAGGAAGTAAACAATGTGAGACATACACTTAAGTTTGAAAAAACAAAATTATGTACGTGACAGAAAGTCTGTTTATGTAAGTAAGAGAGTACAATAGGTCTTTTCTTTCTTCAGAATGTTCTAGCTGTCACTATCTGTAACTGCAAGTTGCTAAGAAACTAGATAAACATTTTGCTTGCATCTTCACTTTTCTTACACAATGCAAAGTAATAGCCACTGTACGATAGAAATACAAGGTTACTATAAAAATCTTATTAAAATGTGATTGGCACAAATAGAATACTTGTAAAGACTTGATTGGTTGCTGCCTTATGTAGAATCATGCCTGTTTAGCTATATAAACTCTTTGTTTCTGCCTGCGAGCAGAGAACTCATGGGTTAACTAGAAGAACTTATGTTCAGTTGCCTTCTGATTGTCTCTCCCTGCAATTGCTGGAATGTTAATAAAGTGCACTGAAGAACTTTGGCTCTAAATTTAGACTGAAGTGTTTATTCTTCCACAAAGCTGACACCCTGGGATCCTTTAAGAAGCTGCTTGATGGGATTCTGGGATCAATAAGCTACCAACAACCAAACGAGCAAGATGGGCTGAATGGCTTCCTCTCGTTTGTAAACTTTGATAGAAATACAATGATTCTTGGTAGTAAATCTCCCTCCTGACCTGTGAGGGCGCTAAGCAGAGTGAACAGAGTTCCTTGGATGGGCTGGCCCGACAGTTCTTTCCCAGGCTGCACGGGGGTTTTATTATTTGGTCACCAGACATAGATATAAAAATAAAACTTTTTCCAAACTGGATTATAAACATCTCTGTCTGCTTCATTACGCACTACATCACTTCTGCACCTGTATCCACTCAAGCATGTTTTTACATAAACAAACAAGATACTAAAGGCGTAATTTCATGAGACAGAACAGATATTTTTATTTAACATCATATAATCAAATAAACTACAGAACAATATCGCAAAAGTCTACCAGAAGCCATAATGGTAGTAGAGTACAGTATTTCATGTTGGATTTCGAAATGTCACATTTTTAAATTATTGTCAGTTTTTCGTTAAGTATGTTAAACTACAAAGCTGTACTTCACAGGGCGGGAGCCAGGCTACATCTTAGAGTTAGCAAAGATTGAAACATATAAGAGAGGGCCCACAGCTTGCTAAGGCCGAACATATAAAAGGGAGGTCTAGACACACAGGGGAGAGCCCCTGCACATAAAACATGGACACACAGGGGAGGTCCCCTGCACATAAAACATGGACACACGTGGGAGATCGCCTGCACATGAAACATAAAAGGGGGGTCCCCATCATTTGGGGGACCGGACACAAAGCGGAGATTCCCTGCAAATAAATAGAGGCTTGAGGACCTGAAAGGAAGGAAGAAAAGGGTGAACTCTGATTCGGAGAGCTGCCCTCAATGAGGTGAATTATAGACTTCCAAAGCTGGGACAGAGACGCACCCCCAGAGAACCTGAAACGAGAAGAGACTCTCATGTTATGAAGGGAGAGCTCCTACAGCGAGGTTTAGATAGATCAGCAAGGGTAGTGATAGATCATGAGATGCTAAAAGGATGGGTTTGGCCTGGGGTCCCCTCTGACTCGTGGAGAACCCTCCTGTGGAGATAAAGGAAGCGGAGCTTAACCAAGGGTTGGAGAAAGTGAGATCACTAACCCCCCAAAGAATGGACCCCTGGCTCCCCGCTAAACTCCTACATGTGCAGACAAACAAGAGAACTGCCAATGCATATATACGAAAGAACATGAAAGAAAACATTTAACATAACAAAGAAGGTTAGAAACGGTCTCTCTACTGATGATGTGAAGACCCTCCACTCAGTGGAAGGTTTAGGGGGAAAACCTTTGATGGCCCAGGCGGAAGGGTCGTCCCCACTCCGGACATTCTAGCAATAGACTGTTGTGTAGAAGATATCTCAGATGAACATAAGAACATAAGAACATAAGAAAGTTTACAAACGAGAGGAGGCCATTCAGCCCATCTTGCTCGTTTGGTTGTTAGTAGATTATTGATCCCAGAATCTCATCAAGCAGCTTCTTGAAGGATCCCAGGGTGTCAGCTTCAACAACATTACTGGGGAGTTGGTTCCAGACCCTCACAATTCTCTGTGTAAAAAGTTCCTCCTATTTTCTGTTCTGAATGCCCTTTATCTAATCTCCATTTGTGACCCCTGGTCCTTGTTTCTTTTTTCAGGTCAAAAAGTCCCCTGATTCGACATTGTCTATACCTTTTAGGATTTTGAATGTTTGAATCAAATCGCAGCAGTAGTCTTCTTTGTTCAAGACTGAATAGATTCAATTCTTTTAGTCTGTCTGCATACGACATGCCTTTTAAACCGGGATAATTCTGGTTGCTCTTCTTTGCACTCTTTCTAGAGCAGCAATATCCTTTTGTAACGAGGTGACCAGAACTGAACACAATATTCTAGGTGAGGTCTTACTAATGCATTGTAAAGTTTTAACATTACTTCCCTTGATCTAAATTCAACACTTCTCACAATATATCCGAGCATCTTGTTGGCCTTTTTTATAGCTTCCCCACATTGTCTAGATGAAGACATTTCTGAGTCAACATAAACTCCTAGGTCTTTTTCATAGTTCCCTTCTTCAATTTCAGTATCTCCCATATGATATTTATAATGCACATTTTTATTGCTTGCATACAGATGGGGAAGAATGTATGTATGATTCAACTGCTGATGAGGTCCAGCGACCCATATTTTTAATTAGATGCTGGTTAACCTTTGCTCTTGCTGCTGATGTGGTTGGTTATAGCTGGTGCAAGATGTAAAGAGTGCTTTGTGTGTATTATAAAAGCCATAATACAGTCCTAGTTGAATGGGGTCAGATTAATCTGAAAAGTCAAATAGGTGGTCCAGCCATGTATGCTTGCGCTGTATTGATAAGTTCGCTGATAATTGGGATCAGTTGAAAATAAGCTGGTTGAAATGGGGTGTCACTGTTGGAGTTGGCAGAGCTGTAGGGACCAGACTATGAAATCTGGAAATCTGGAAACGAAAAAGGGCATTAGCTGCATTATTATGAATGCCCGGTAGATGGCGGGCTTGGATTACAAAATGATTTGATACTAAAATTCATATTAATCGCTGCACTAATTGCATGATAAGAGGTGAACTGGAACGGCCTTTATTGATGATAGGAGCTGTAGATTTGTTCACAAAAGAAAAGTACTGATTTCTTTGACCAAAAGATGACCCTTTAGATGTGCTGTCTCGACCAATGGGTACATTTCGAGAAGGGCTGTGGATTTTAGATGTGGTGACAAGTTTTTCATTTCTAGTGGCCTGTGACGGATGTGAGTGGTGTGTGAATAAATAACAGTCCTGAAACAGTATTTCTCCCACAAAAACAACCGTGTTTATTAAAATAAACCTCCCCTTTACCTGCGAGGGTATTGGGGGAACACAGCTGGCTGCAAAACAAAAATACAAAAACAAACAGAAAGTGTCCACAGTGAAATCCCGAGTGTCCTGTACATGAAAGTGCTTTGTAATCCACACGGGGTGTGCTGATGTTGGTGAAGGGAAGGTAGTGCTCTGTGATCTGGAACTGGCTCCGTGGCTGCAGTCCCGCGCTCCTACTCCGCCTCTGACAACACACAACAAACAACACGTAATCCACAAAAAACACAACGCTCCGGCTGGTGGCTCAGTTTCTCAGCGCAAGAGGAGGAACTGACGTAGCTGCTTCCCCTTTGTACCCAGCAAACTCCTCCCTGCAGTCAACGCTCGCCATGGTTTCTCCACCAGAGGGCTGCCCGCAGCTGACTGCAATGGAATCGTCCCGAGTACTTGCAGCTCTGGCCCCTCCTAATATGGTCACCTTCCGGTTTCCACCAACCACCGAGGTGGCAGATCTAGGAGGCAGCTTACCTTCCCCTTACACAGCCCTTTCTAATCGGGAGGGAGATTTACAGCATCGATCCTTTCTCTCTCTATCACATATCTCACCCCTCAGAGTGATGCTGAAGGAACACTCGGCCAACTCTACATTCCCCAATGGTCCCCCTCCCTTGAAAAAATCTGCATTTTGATGCTCCTTACCCGCACGATGTTTCACAGTATAGTGGAAGGGTTGCAGCCAGATACCACCGAAGTTATCCGAGCGTTATTGTCCTTCATCGTGTGTAACCACCTTAAAGGAGCATGATCAGTGATGAGAGAGAAAGAACGCCCCAATAAGTAATAGCGAAGAGCGTGAGTAGCCCATTTAATAGCTAAACATTCCTTCTCAATGACGGAGTAGTTAATTTCCCTAGGAGCCATTTTTTGCTCAGGTAAATAATAGGGTGTTCTACCCCGTCAACTTGTTGGGACAGGACTGCCCCCAGACCAATGTGGGAGGCATCAGTCTGCAGGATGAACTCTTTGCTGAAATCTGGTGAAATTAGAGCGGGAGCTTGACAGAGTCGCTTCTTAATCATATCAAATGCCTCCTGACACTGCCCTGTCCATTTAACTAATTTTGGAGCAGCCTTTCGGGTGAGATCGACCAGGGGGTTGACTATGGTGGCATACTCGGGGATAAAACGGCGATAATAGCCGGCTAACCCCAATAGTGATCTCACCTGTGACTTGGTTCTTTGGACTTTGGAGGCGATCGGCTTCACCCGACCATTACCCATAACGTAGCCAAGATATTGGGTCTCTTGTTTGCCAAATGCACACTTGCCCAGTTTGGCTGTTAGCCCTGCCTCTCTCAGAGACTGAAGGACGGCTAAAAGTCTAACAATATGCTCTTCCCAGGTGGAGCTAAAATCACCACATCATCAATGTACGCGGCTGCATACTGATGATGGGGAGCTAAGACCTGGTCCATCAGTCTCTGAAAAGTGGCTGGAGCTCCATGCAACCCGAAGGGCATGGTCCGAAATGGAACAAGCCATCTGGGGTAGAGAAAGCAGTTTTCTCTCTTGAGCTCTGAGTGAGTGGAATCTGCCAGTATCCCTTCGTCAGATCCAAGGTCGAAATTAACTGCGCCTTACCCAGTCGGTCGAGGAGCTCATCCACCGGGGCATTGGATATGCATCGAACTTGGAGATGGCATTAACCTTCGAAAGTCCACACAGAACCGAGTGGAGCCGCCCTTCTTTCCCACCATCACAATTGGACTGCACCACTCGCTGCGGAAGGTTCAATGACTCCAAGCTTGAGCATATCCTCCACCTCCTTGTGGACAGGGCCCCTGCGACTCTCCGGGATCCGCACGGTCTCTCTCGGACCTTGACACCTGGTGGAGTAATAATAGCATGAGAAATAACATTAGTTCTGCCGGGCAAGTCAGAAAAACATCACTAAACCTTTCCACCACCAGGTGGAGCTCACGCTTCTGATCCGAAGTAACTGTTCCCCATCGGAATATGAGTTGTAGCTGGTGGATTGACAGTGGGACCAAAATCCTCTTCTACACTGTCGCCTGCTACAAATAGGGCCTCCCTTTCATTCCAGGGTTTTAACAAATTAATGTGATAAATTTCAGTCTTGTTCGGCGATCGGGTTGTCTAATTTCATAATTCACACTACCAATTCCCGTATCACCTCATATGGCCCCTGCCACTTAGCATATAACTTAGATTCCGATGTGGGAAGCAGCAACAGTACTTTATCACCTGGCCGAAAGGTCCGAATTCTTGATTGTTTGTTGTACTGCTGCTCTTGGCGATGCTGAGCTAGTTTTAAGTTCTCTTGTGCCAAACGACCAACCAATTCCAGGCAGTCTCTTAACATGATTACATACTTGACTATGTTTTGGAAGTTTTTGTTTGCTCCTCCCACCCTTCTTTCACAAGATCAAGGATACCTCGTGGTTGTCTCCCATACAGCAGCTCAAAGGGAGAAAACCCGGTTGAGCTCTGAGGCACCTCTCTTACTGCAAACATTAGGTAGGGGAGGAGTTTAGCCCAATGTTTCTGTTCTTGGTTAACAAACCGCTTCAGCATCTGTTTTAAAGTCTGATTAAAACGTTCCACCAAACCATCCGTCTGTGGATGATAAACAGAGGTTCGAATGGACTTAATTTGCAATAATTTATATAATTCTTTCAAAAATTGTGACATGAAGTTCGTTCGTGATCAGTGAGAATTTCTTTAGGAATCCCTACTCTCGTTATAATCTGTACTAACTCTCGAGCAACTACTGCGGCACTAGTGGATCTCAATGGTACTGCCTCTGGATATCTAGTCGCGTAGTCCACCACTACCAAAATGTGCGATATCCAGAGTCAGACTGGCTCAATGGACCCACTATGTCCATAGCAATGCGCTCAAAGGGAACTGAGATCAGGGGCAGTGGGACCAGCGGGGCGGGCGAACTCGCCCGGCGCTACTTGCTGGCATTCCGGACACTCCGCTACATATCGCGCCACATCACTAAACACTCCCATCCAATAAAATCGAGCCAATATTCGTTCCTGAGTCTTTTCGATCCCTAAATGGCCCGAACAGGGGACATCATGCGCCAACCGCATGATCTCACGTCGAAAAGACTGGGGAACAAGTAATTGTGTTACAATCTGACTTGTGCTCGTGGCTTGGGATACTCTATATAGTAAATGCCCAACAATAATGTTGTGGGGTATGTAAGCCGCCAGCTATCCTCTACATCCTTCCCTCGATAGACCGAACCTGCCCCAGATGTGTACCAGCGAGGGATCGTTCTTTTGCTCCAATGCTAGGTCCACATCTCGTCCCAGAATTTCGGGATATCGAGCGGAGCTAAAGTAGCCTCAGCACTGGGGGTCTCAGTAACCTGCCCCGCAGATCACACTGAGTCCCAACCCCTTTCCCTACATTTGATTGATTGAGCAGTATGCCCCACCAAGCTCCAACCTTGTTTTATTAATGTTCCTTCCCATTTTTCAACCCTTCGCTCTCTTTTGTTTTTTCGGTGAAATCGGAATGGAACAGGTCAGTGTGCAGCGGAAAAATATTCCCAATAGCTTCCCCTGCTGCTCCCATGGCCTTACCGGAGACTGGTTTTACCGCTTTATAAATCATACTATCAAAATGTGGCCAGTCTCGACCCAAAATAACTGGATAGGGCAACTTTTCAGCCACCGCCACGATTACGCGGCGGGTATGACTTCCAATGGTCAAATCTAATTTGGTGAGGGGTAGTCCTTGTTATCCCCATGAATGCAGGAAATGACCACAACCCCACGTGACCACCAAGGTACCCCTTCAACAGAGCTTTCAAAATTAAAGTTTGCCCACACCCTGAGTCCACTCATGCGTGGGTGCTCACATCACCAACCTGTACATCAACAATGCAAGGCCCCTCCCAATCATTACCCCTGGACTTACCTGGTGCTGTTAGAACATAATGGGAGGCCACGCCACACTCCATTGCTGCTGGGCAATTCCTGGCCAGGTGGCCGACCTCCTGGCACCGGTAACAAGTGGGGCGAAAGGGTGCCCACGGAGCCTGCGTGTCCCGCTGCCGATTTGGCAACGGGAGGGTTGCTCTACTCTTACCCCACTGGGGGTCGCCCTCGGTCTCCATTGTGTTGGAGGGAGGCCGCCCATAGGGTGACGCTGTAGTGCTGGTCCGGGGTGGTGGTGGTGAGGTATGGAGGAGGTCCCGCCGCCGGGCTTGCTGGAGGCTGGAGCCAGGGTGGCAACCGCTGGAGAGGAAGGCATGGCATCCTCGAACCCTTCAGCCAATCTGACTGCTCCATCCAGCGTGGTGGGACGGTGGCGGCTGACCCAGTTTTGCGGTGTCTGGCCCCAGCACTTTTATGAATTGTTCAATGGCTATAAGTTCAGTCACTTTTTCAGCGCTATTGGTGCCGGGCAGAGCCACCGGGTCACATGGTCCACCAGTTGTTGTGCCACCACGCGAGGTCGCAGTCCTGGGGGTCGCTGGTATTCCCGGAACCGACGGCGGTGCGTTTCTTCAGTGATATCAAGTCGCTGGAGAATGGCCTGCCTCACCCGATCATAATTCTGGGCGCCTTCGTCGGTCAGGGCTTGGTAGGCTGCCTGGGCCTCCCCAATCAAGTTGGGTCCCAGCTGGATAGCCCACCAATCCGAGACCACTGGGCTGCTGTTGCCTGCCTCTCAAAAGCAACTAAATAGGCCTCGGGATCATCCTCCGCCACATTTTTACTACTTTTATCCGTGGTAGGGGCACCGTTGGTTCGGCCGCCGGTTCTCTCCCCGATTGGCTTCCAGGAACATAGTGTGCATCCTCTCCATCATAACTGCCATACCCTCCTGATGTCTCCGCTCCTGCGCCTCCAATATTGCTCCCAATGCGGCGCGCCCATGATAAATCCCTCTTCTGACTCCACCATGACGGATGCAGTGGTGTGTGAATAAATAACAGTCCTGAAACAGTATTTCTCCCACAAAACAACCGTGTTTATTAAAATAAACCTCCCTTTACCTGCGAGGGTATTGGGGAACACAGCTGGCTGCAAAACAAAAATACAAAACAAACAGAAAGTGTCCACAGTGAAATCCCGAGTGTCCTGTACATGAAAGTGCTTTGTAATCCACACGGGTGTGCTGATGTTGGTGAAGGGAAGGTAGTGCTCTGTGATCTGGAACTGGCTCGTGGCTGCAGTCCCGCGCCCTACTCCGCCTCTGACAACACACAACAAACAACACGTAATCCACAAAACACAACGCCCGGCTGGTGGCTCAGTTTCTCAGCGCAAGAGGAGGAACTGACGAAGCTGCTTCCCCTTTGTACCCAGCAAACTCCTCCCTGCAGTCAACGCGTCGCCATGGTTTCTCCACCAGAGGGCTGCCCCGCAGCTGACTGCAATGGAATCGTCCCAGTACTTGCAGCTACGCGCCCCTCCTAATATGGTCACCTTCCGGTTTCCACCAACCACCGAGGTGGCAGATCTAGGAGGCAGCTTACCTTCCCCCTTACACAGCGCCCTTTCTAATCGGGAGGGAGATTTACAGCATCGATCCTTTCTCTCTCTATCACATGGCCATGCACTAGAAAACCATTGATTGTTTAAAAGACCTCTGAATCCCATGCATGAAACGTCTGTGAATAAAGCCAGATTGTGCTGTGCTGAAATGAAATCCTCACAGAACATGGACAGGCTGTTTCAGTGTTGTATAAGAGCAGACCACATTTTAATGTCTTACCTGGCTTCTGATGAAATATTGATGTAGGAGTCCAAGTTTTTTTTGCTGTTGATGAACGCGTGACTAATTGAGTTATAAATGTCCGACCTTGAGGGATAATGCGAATTGCAAAATTAAAATGACCCAGCAATGAAAGCAGTGCGCTTTTTCTGATCGTTTTATTGATCTGAAAGTTTTGATTAAGGGAACGATTATTATCGAGTTTAGATACGGGGAGGCTGGCTTCAAACTTTTCTGTGTCCAGTATGATTCCTAGAAATTCCACTGAATGAAGGGGGCCGATTGAAAGCGGGATGCCAACCTCTGAAAATAAACTTTTAAGACTGGTGATCGCTTCTGCTGGCGGATCTGAGGGCGGAGATATTGAGAGAAAATCAAGTAGGTGGAGCAGAAATGGAACATGATATGAATTGAGAAGTATCCAGCATAAAGCCTCTGAGAAATATTTCCGGGCTGCCGCGGCAGCCAAAAGTTAACTGCGTAGAAAAATATAATTTTTTTCCCAGCATATTCCGAACAGTTGGCAAAGAGAAGGATGAGCGAGTTGATGCTGGTGCTTGATCCCCGTGGTGCTAACAGGTCAATGATAAGACGCTTTTTTCCTGACATTTTCTGAGTGGCGATGCCAATGGGGTTAATCCTGAATATTGGAAATGGGCGAGCTGCAAACGGGCTGACCATGAATCCTTTTTTAATCTCTTTTTGAATAAGTTTACTGTCTTGAGTAGCAAAATGGAGGTTTTTATTTTGAATGGAGGAGGGAAAACCTGTTTTTAGTCCATCAAGTAAATAGTTGACGAATATTTTATCTGGATGATCCAGAAGTTTATGTTTCAATTTGGGAATATTAATAGAAGTGGAGACTATTGAGGAGAGTGTTGAGGAAAGTCACTGTGGAGCTACTGGGCAGGTGGCTTTTGAATGGGCTTCCCCGCAGAAACTGCATATATGGATGTTTTTGCATTGTCTCATCGAGCAGATACAGAAATTGAAATTGTTACATATTTGCTTTCCTCCTGCGTTTCTGATTCTTCGCATGAATTTGTCTTCTCTTGTAGATTGTTCGAGTGGGCTGAAGAATGGATGGAGTTAGGGATTGAGATTCTAATAGACAAACAGGGAGGAGTGTTGCAGACTGCTGATCTGGAGGCAGTTGAAGCTATGGCAGCTTTTGGGCAGAGAGAGGTGGAGTGGCCAGTGGAACCGTAGACCCTGCATGCGTTAGCTCGGAGACCTCTGAATATCCTGTTGAATAGGTCTAAATCAGGTTGTGCCCAGTCAATGATGTGGTTGTCTGTTGCCAAAATAGCTGCTGCTTTTGCTGAAAAACATGGTTCCTCCATATCTGACAGATAGCTCCACTATATAGAATTTGTGAGAATCCAGTTCTTGTCTGTGGTTTGGGTATGCTGAAAATAGCACATCTCTGTAGATAGTGAAGGCAAGGACAAATTCCCCCAGGGTTAGATTTTTCACTAATCTTTGCGACAGACCGTTGTACCTTTAATACTGTTTATTAAAGGTACAGCGTTGCCAAAAACAACAAGAAACTTGAGAAAATTATGTCACCACAATAAGCACCACAACTAATGCTTTTTATTGGTCTATTATGTAATATACGCTGCCATTCGAGTTTTTTTTTTTAGCAAATCACATTGGAAAGTGATTTTGCTGACAACAAAACAAAACAGAAGTGATATTACTAGTTTTCCGTACAGTCCGTCAGATTATCTCTCTTGTTTTTTAAGAATTGAGGCTAGTTTCTGATATTTACTTAATTAAATCTAAAAGGATTTTTATAAACAGCTTATGTTAATAAGATAGTACAGTGCCTTGCATAAGAATTCACCCCCCTCCTTGGACTTTTCCACATTTTGTAATAAATTGTAATAATTTTTAATAATGGTGCTCCGGGGGATGTTCAAAGTTTGGGATATTTTTTTATAACCCAACCCTGATTGGTGCTTCTCCAGAACTTTATCCCGGACTTGTTTTGATAGCTCCTTGGTCTTCATGATGCTGTTTGTTTAGATATGCTCTTTAACAAACTCTGGGGCCTTCCAGAAACAGGTGTATTTAATCTGAGATCATGTGACACTTTAACTGCACACAGGTGGACTCCATTCAACTAATTATGTGACTTCTGAAGGCAATTGGTTGCACCAGAGCTTATTTAGGGGTGTCACAGCAAAGCGGGTGAATATTTATGCAATCAAGAATTTTCAGTTTTTTATTTGTAAATAATTTTGAAAAATATGAAGATTTGTTTCCCCACTTGGACATTATGGACTATTTTGTGTAGATCAATTTTAATTCCTTGTTGTAACACTACAAAATGTGGAAAAGTCCAAGGGGGTTGAATACTAATTAGTTGAAGTAATGTTTACATGTTTTTTTTTGATTGATTTACAATAGTCAAATATTATTTAAAATACGTGTGGAAAATATTTTGCTGGATAACCGATCAAGAAAATAACTTGGTAAGTTTTCAGTGTCTCTGTGTGAAGGGCATAGCAGACAGGTTGTCAGATTGAGTGCCGCAGGAAACTTACAGAAACAAACCCCCTCAAACACGTCTTGGGCTGTCCTGCCTTTCTCTCTGTGATTACTTTTTACAAATAAAAATGATACCACTGAACAGCAAAAACACTTCAGAAAAAGTTGGTCTTCTATTTGCTGACCAAGATCGTGAGCCCGAAAGTTGTGATCCTCAGGACAGTTTAGCTACCGAGACAGGAAGAGATGAGGTAGGAGATAGGGGGTAAAAAAACAACAACACAGCAGCAAAAAATAAAAAAATAACAAAAAAACTGTATTGTATATAAGTGTAATCATATTTGTTCTGCAGATATACCAAATTAAAACATAAACAAACTCTAGGGTTTTCTTGTATTGTTGCATTATATTTGTATACATGCATCTACTTACATATCTTTCTGTTAGAACCTTTCTAATCTGTAATTTACAGTCATTCTATTTTATTATATTTAAAAAAAAAAAAAGCATTTGAATCGCTGTTCCCATGTTGTAATTTTTTGGGGGTAAATGCAGACAATAATGATCAGAATTGTGAATAGTAGGCCCTGTCCACACTATGCCTTTAAACCATATTAGTTGCATTTAAGCCGGCTTAAAAGTGCTAAATACGGTTTGCGTCCACACTAAGCAGCATTTAATACCGTACTCGAGAACCGGACGAGACCACCTCAGGAGGTAGTCTCGACTCCGGTTCTAATTAGATCGCATCAGGTAGTGCGGTTTATCAGAAGTGTGGACGCTGCAATACCAAACTACATTTTTTTGTGTATCCTCCAATATCCCAAAATGCTTTGTGGTATGTTTGGCGAAATACTCAGAGCAGGCGCATGAAGGACTTGCTATCAGTGTACACTCCGCACTAGGTATTCATTTTTATGCTTCAAAAAATCTGTCAGGACATCTCTGTTAAACTAGTGGGGAAAATAACAAAAACACAACGTTAAATTAGGCGACTGCAAAAATGAAAGTATGATCGGGGATGAACAAATTACGTAATTTGTCAGCTCTGTTTAAAATAAAATTAAGAGGACCAGTATTAGGCTCAGGCAAGATATGAAGGTAAAAACAAGCTCACACTGTCCAGACTGTAATGTGCCAATGTGTCCACACACTAAAAAATTACAAATCTTTGTAACTATCTTAGTAATTTTTTTGTTTTGTGTTGAAAACAAAAAAATAAGACCAATTAATGACTCAAATGTGCCATTTTTAGATAAACTAGTCGTTGTATTCATTCATTTGTACTGAATGAAGTATGAATTGTGTTATAATAGGGGTCAACCAACCATTTCATAGCCTGCGAAGTAGGGAACATTGTACTTTTTGTTGTATCATTTGTTTTTTTTAGATATTCAAGGATATATAAAACAACTTACTAAATCATGCAGAATGTTGGTGAAAGACAACATTGTACGGGAAAACAATGTGGCATTCGAAGTGTTAAGGCCGGTTTATATTCCATCGCTTGGCTGTTGTTGAAGAGCAAGACAACCTGCGATCATCGCTGTCGTGTCGCCGTGCAGTTTTGACCTCGTCGCTATGATTATTACAACACCAAAATGGATGACCGGTTGTTTGTTGAGAAGTTGCTCAGTGTTTATTATCCCTGCTTATATGCAGTCGATAGAGTTGATTTATAAAGATCAAATGAAAAAGGAGTACGCATGAGTATCAATTGCTAAATAAATGCAATCAATTTGCGAGTATTTTAACCTCACTGAAAGTTTAAACCTGCTGTTTAAAACACTTTGTATATAACAAAGTGCCCCAGGTCCAACAAGTTGTTGTTGTTGTTATTATTATTATTATTATTATTATTATTATTATTACTTTGCTACAATATTTTATTTTTAAATATAGCATAGCATGTCCAATATTTCCTGTAATAATAATAATAATAATAATAATAATAATACTTCTTATTATTATTATTATTATTATTATTATTATTAATAATAAGAATAATATTTATTATTATTATTATTATTATTATTATTATTAGTAGTAGTATTTTGCGTGCTACAAACTCTGAAAAAGGGATTCAAATGATTGCTAGTAAACTATAATGCAACCATGTTAAATAAAGTAAACTCTTTGGTATTTAAGATGAATTTTGGTGAATTTGCTATTTACTGGAATCAATTGTATCTTGAACTGACTTGTTTTAAAGCTTGAAAAACACAGTAAGTTGATGCTTAGCATTATGTGATAATAGAAAATAGCATTTTTTAAAAATGTTTTTAATTATTCTTTAATAATATTGGGTTGATGAACAGAACGGGCTAAATCTAGGAAGTACTTACAGGAATGACAAACAAGTAAGAGTATTTATGCACTACATTGCTGAGGTAGAAAGAAGGCAGCTGCAAGAGAAAATAAAAGGTGCAAAGTTCCTGTCAGTGATGTCAGATGATTCAACCGATAGCGTTGTCATAAGGCCTTTTTCCATCCAACTTTTAAGCTCGGTAAAACTTATGCGAATAAGAAAATATATGCGACAAACGCTATGGAAAACGGTTTGTGTCGACTTTTAAGAAGTTTTTACTCGCATGACAAGCTCGCTCGCTAGAGGTGGTTTTATTTTTTACTCGCAGCGACATTTTATTCAAAACCGTAATTTCTGGTCCTAGCGCCCTTCTTCGCCATTCCAGTGACATCAAGTTGTTTAATGCACATGCTCTGATGATAAAAACAAGTTGGCAGACGTGGAGCAAATAAGAAACACAATTATTTTTACACTTACTGAACGAACCCCCGACTGCAATTTGTAGATGAGAGAACTGTCAGCATTATTTTCTATCATTTCAGATGTACGCAATAATAACACAAACTGAGAAATAATGTTGGAATTTGTTAGACTTTTTATTCTTTATTCAGTATACAGTTTACACATACACACTTTAAATGGCTTTGTAATACAACTGTTTTTTTTTCTTTCTGTTTATGCAGTTTAGTAGTATGCATCCTAGTACACCGTGATACATACAATTGGAAGACTTCTAACAAAAGAGCAGAAATAGAATAATCAACCTTTAAACTAATGGGAAAATATTTGAAAACAATGCTGCAGGTTTTATACCTTTACCTTTGTAAATACCTTTTATGCATGCAATACTTATTTACATCATTTTTGACACTCACTGCAGGTTCAGTTTTCCCATACGGGATGTACATTTTATTGTTGGTTTTGTGAACTGCATATGTGGAACAGGGCCAAGGTTCTTTTTTTTTTTTTTTTTTTAAGAGCTTAACTTGGTAGAATATACTCCCTGACTAGCAAGCGAGTAAAAAAAATGTATGGAAAATCATCTAGCGAGTATATTTCTTGCGAATGAACTGAAAATGTAGTGACACATGCAAATTAGGCTATGACATCACGAAACATCACAGGGAATTCCCTTTGACTCGCTGAAATTTGCAGTGGATGGAAAACCATTTTTTCGCTCTTATGTCGCTACTATTTTTGTAGCAATTTTACTAGCGATGCTGCACCTGCTGTTGCTAGCCAAGAATACTGCTGTTGCTGCCACAGTTGCTTATGAAATGAGACAGACCCTGGTGTTTCCTTCATGGCTTCCAGAACCATACATGTTTTTTTTTCAGATGGGCTGTAGGTAGCTCTGCGTCCCTGCTCTGTAGAAACATTGACAACTGACTCACTTCCTCCAAGGCATCTTTCAAGAATGAGGTTTGTTCAACAAACATCCAAGACAAAATCTTTTCTGCCATACCAAGGCATTTTGCTCTTCCTGGCTTTGTCTTGTCCTCAGTCGCCCCACACAAGTGTTTGAACAATGCTGGCAGGTCATTTAATAGTGCAGACACATTCCTGATTTTGATTTTTTTCAGATGAACACCAAACTCTTTTGCTGCAGTATCTAGCTCATACTGGTTTCTTGGAAATTGGTGGTAAAATGCATATATGGAATCAATGAAAATCTGAAAGTGGCTGACTGGTGTGGTCCTCTTCAGTGCATCACCCACTGCAAGTTCCAAGCAAAGCCAAGCATTACTGATGTATGAAAACAATAATGATTTTGGGGGATTTTATGCAAGAGCAGGGTCTTTTCAAATAGCCAAAGGAGAGATTTTTTGTCATTCCCCGTGTCCTGTATCAAGTAAAAGTTGCGTTACTTCATACGGCAGTCAATTCTATAAATATTCTCTGCACTGACACCAGCGTCAAAAGAAATATGGTGATTTTGCTGTCAACACATGCCCCAGAAAGTGCCCACTGACCAGACTTCATTATTCTACCACCAGCGGATGGAAATATAAAAATCTCATACCAGACAAATACATGTATAGCAATCGTATTATAATATATATAGGTTATAGCATAAAAACATTTTTAAAAAAGTTGATGTAGGCTTTAAATGAAGTTTTTAAATTATTAAAAATATATATTTTATTTTCAGGATGTTTTCATTCTAACGGCCTTCTTCGTGTACACTGCAGCAGTTCAACCTCTTCTAATATATAAATGTCGGTATAACAATACGGATCATCGACATGCGTGCCTCTTATTAAACTTAAGATAAAAAAAAACCCTGTCTGGATGGACCTACTGGCTTAAACCATTGCACTGGTGGAGATGGGGGGAAAGGTGCTCAATGAATAACATGGAATGACAGGAATTATAATTCCAATGTTTAGAAGTAGGGTTGCCACCCCACCATATTTTACCAGACTGTCCAGTATTTTTATGTACTTTGACCCCCTCTCCGTTTTTTTTGGAAGATGTCCGGTAATTGTAAGCATTCTAATCTATTGGATATGTTCTTAAAACATGTGTTACAATATACAATTTAATATAACATGTTGTGCTTGTATGAGTGAAAATCAAATACTATAACACAGCGGTATGTAAATGCACCAGAAAGAATTGAGGTAACAACGTAAGCCACCAAAACGCTGTACCGTTATGTTTTTCTTGTGTGCTCACCGCTGTGTGTTATCTGGTATGAGCATGCGTGCTGCTGTTAAGTTTGATAGCCTTTTGAAAGAAGAAGCACGAAACTATTAAGTAACATACTGTAACGTTAAGCGCGAAACTATTAAGTAGTAACGTTAGTCACAATGGCAGAGACAAATGAAGAAGTAGACAATAGGAGGGGATGGGGCGTCCGGTATTTTCGTATCTCAAAGGTGGCAACCCTACAGTTCCTGTAAAAACAAGGAATATCCCAGAAATAAGTACCCTTTGGAAACCGCTGAATCATAGTTTATCGCTTTTGCTGATCTGTTTTTGTCTTGTTTTCCTGGGAGGAAGGCAATCTACTTGTTAATATACATTTTGTTTTCACTGATTGAATCCTAAATAAACAATACAAGGTGACACAGTTAATAATAATAATAATAATAATAATAATAATAATAATAATAATAATAATAATAATATAGTTTTTGGGGTTTTTTTGCTACAAGGTTTACAACATATTTACCATAAAACCTTTAGATCAAAGTCATATTGTGTTATGACCCATTTAAATACTGCAATTTATAAATGTTTACTTGTAAAAACAGGTTGAATAGCTGTATTTTATTTACAGTCCAAAGATTGACTTATGCTCCAGTGTCAATGCTGGTATCTGTTTTCATGAGGGACATCTAGCGTGTCCAGTATGTGTGTATAGAACGGTTATTGAAAATGTCCAAAAAAAGAATATCTGTAAATTCTCAGCGGTATCACATACGAAAATCAGCTTATCACAAATGTGGCAAACTAGTGCTGCTTTGCTATTAAAAGAAAGTAGGCATCCATACACCATTTCTCACATGAGGAGCCACTTCAGATACACATGAGAGAGAGACTGGAATAAATTAAAATCATTTTAATTTGCATGGGGTTTTTTTAGCCTATAAAGTTACGGACGCACAGCCTCGGGAGAGCATATAGCACCTATAAATAAATGTGAAATGTATATATGTGTACACAGTCTTCCTATATATTTTATATATTTTTATTAGCGGATAAGGTAAAACATTACTTTTAAAATTTACTAGATGTGATCGAAAAATGACAAACTCTGTTTTAGAGCAGGTGCAGTGACTTTTTATTGTGCTGATTAACAATTGAAATCACGAAGATGCTGCAAAATGATCTGTCGATCTTGGGCAGGTGTTGTGACTCTTGGTCTCCCAGTTCATGGCCTGTCATTAACAGAGTGTGTCTGGTTATACCGCCTTGACAGGTTTGAAATTGCTGGCTGTGAGCACCCAAGACGGCGAGCCACAGTATGCTGCCCTAGTCCAACCTCCAACATGGCATATAGTGTTTTTCTGTGATTTTCTTTATTGTTTTTATTCAAGCTTACAATTCAACAGCTGAAATCACTCCATAGCCAGTATCCAAACTGTCTCACTAATTAAGTGATTAAGTGGACATGCTTCAGTCATAGTCACTCAAGCGTGTCATGGTCAAGGATGAATGATTGAGTGATTAAAAAGAAACCGAAAACATTTCATCAATGTCCATTTACATACTTTATTTTTTTTTAAATAAATGTGTTATAATAGTGATGTTTCTTTTGATGCTTGGATATGTTTGCATTTGCATTATGACTAGTTTTTTCCACTATTTTCGGCCAGGTTTCGATTGTGCTTACATAACATTGCTAACACGTTGAACCAGAACCATTTTTTGGTGGATTACACAGTTTAAATGCTCATTACTTACTAATTTAAAACTCCTACGAACCGCAGAAAATTATGCAAGAAATGCGATCCACCAGCAAGTAAAACGGAGGTCCAGTTTAGAAAATATGATATTTAATGGATTAAAAGGTGGAAAAATACCACCAGTGATATGTATACAAAAACAATACAATTATATCATTAAATACCATAATACAAAACAAATTGATTTAATTAGTGATAAGTTACAAACAAGTCATTCTAATTAATACATAAATCAATCATTAACAGGTTTTAAAACATTCCTCACTTTACCTCAATAGATTAGAATTGAAAGATTCCAACATTTTACTAGTTAAAGAACATCGAAATTGATAAATAGTTCAGAATAATCATTTTAATAAATATACTACATTAATAAACATAGATGTTAGTTTATAATATTATAATATGTCCAATATGTTTTAAATTAAATAATTGTACTTCAGAGCCAAGAAGCAAAACACTACAGTGCATGCTATGCCAAGTCATTTAAGCTATTATAAAGCCAAAGTAGGCGATACCAAATAATTGGAGGGGGAATGTGGCAAAGTGGTTAACAGTGTGCAGGTGCAGGAATGCAGCAGTGATCAATGAACAGACAGAGAACAATAATCCAGGTGCAATGTTATTTTATTTGTACAATCCAAAGTCTGATGGCAAACGGCAGTAAACAATAGCAATGAGAACAGGCTATACAGCACCGTGTATTGCTCTGTTGTTAATAACCTGGGTTAGTCCCATAATAATAATAGTCCCGTTCCTAAACACCCACAGTAACACAAACACAAGTCCACAGTGCATGCTAAAATGCATGTGGTGTAAATACAGTTTATTCGTGAAACAACGTGCAGTGATGTCTGGGTAAGTACTGACCTTTGGCGACAACTCCTGATCGTGTTCAGCCGTCTAATAACAACAAACAAGTGGTTCTTTAGACACGACAAAACAAAACAAAACAAACAAAACACTCATGATTACAGTACATGGTCTCATTCCAGTTCAGCTTTAACCATACAAAGGAACAGATCACTTCGCAGCTCCGCCACCTTTCCAGTCTGTATCGAGGAGATCCTTGTATGCGACGATGCTCCACACTGTCCATTTCCTTGTCCTCGTCTCCCTCTGGGACACTGCTTGGCGGGAACTTTCAGACAGTTCAGTTTTCTCTCATAAAATAAATAAATATGAGATTTACATTTTCTCTCTATGGAGACAGGGATGCAGCAATGCTTTCTTAAACATTGACACTGCTGATGGTTTCTATTTCACTAGGAGATGTCAATAGAATTAAATCAATTCGATGACTCCAGATACCGTAACGCCGCCCTCTTCCTGAATGGCTGGCTTCCGACTGCCCCTGGAATGAACTGCCCAACCATTCAGTACGAAGCCCACAGTTCCTGTTGTACAGTGCCCTCACCGGTTGAGAGGGAGAGTGTTGATTCGGATTAATTCGCTCTTCGTCACAGTACTATACTGTTTGAACTCTATATGCTATTTATCTGCTTGTAGTTCAGATAGACAGGTGTTTCACTATCTGTAGAAACTGAATGGCTTTGTTGTTACCATTGGCTACACCTGTCTCCTATTGGCATTGATTCCCTGTTAAAAGAGATGATGCCATTAGTATTGCACTGAAATGTAGAGAAAACACAGTCCCTTTCCAATGTGTAGTGTTGGAAATTAACTAAATGATTAATTCAATTGATGAATAAACCAGCAGTGGATTTAAATTTTAATGCAACATTATGCAAACAAAGAAAAACAGAACAGTGAGAATCCATACTAATATTTAAAATAGTGCATTTCTGGCCGTGTTGTAGGATGAGGTTAGCCTTGCAAGGTTATTGGTTTATGTTGCAGTTTGGCAGATATATATTATATATTATAGGAGGCTATGTGGTCCAGTGGTTAAAGAAAAGGGCTTGTAACCAGGAGGTCCCCGGTTCAAATCCCACCTCAGCCACTGACTCATTGTGTGACCCTAAGCAAGTCACTTAACCTCCTTGTGCTCCGTCTTTCAGGTGAGACGTAGTTGTAAGTGACTCTGCAGCTGATGCATAGTTCACACACCCTAGTCTCTCTAAGTCACCTTAGATAAAGGCGTCTGCTAAATAAAACAAATAATAATATAGGGTTAAAATTCCCTATCCCTGCATGAAAATATATCCTGGGCTAGCTCCATTCTAGCCATGTGAGAATTGATCAGTTTAGCCAATCAATTATTCAATTTGGCAAATAGATCCAGGCTATAGAAAAGGCAACAGAAAAGCAGGCATTGTCCAGCCAGTTTCAACCTTGTTAAATCATTGCTTTACAGTACAAATGGCAGAGCTTTTTAGTACGTTTTGGTCAACTTTGTGTACTGTATAGAATATCTTACAGTTCTTAACATTTACCATTAACCCCTACACCTCAGACATCGAACAGGAGAGACAACACAGGTAAGTAATTTAAAATATATATATATATATATAATTTAAATAGAGGGAATCAGATTAAAACTGGGATAAAAATTGCATGCAGAAAGAACAAACAAATAAGGAAAAAAACCCAAATCAAAAAAATTGTAAAAATAACTGGATCAAAAAAAACATTTATTCAACGTCTTTCTAGAGCAGCAATATCCTTTTTGTAACGAGGTGACCAGAACTGAATATAATATTCTAGATGAAGTCTTACTAATGCATTGTAAAGTTTTAACATTTCCCTTGATTTAAATTCAACACTCCTCACAATATATCCGAGCATTGTTGGCCTTTTTTTATAGCTTCCCCACATTGTCTAGATGAAGACATTATTATTATAAATGTTTACACTATAATGGCAATTCTAATGCTGTCCCAAGGGACCATCCTGAATTTGACAGACTCTTCAAATTGTGTCCCCTTCTCGATCACCTACAGATTAAATTTGAAGAGACATATTCTGGCAAAAATGTGTCTGTGGATGAGGCCCTCCTTCTATTCAAGGGGAGGCCCGTTTTTAAACAGTATATTCCCATGAAACGTGCCTGTTATGGGATGAAACAAACTGTGAGAGCTCCACTGGGTACAATCATCGGTTCAGAGTGTACTCAGGGAAGGACTCTCAGATTGAACCACCTGGCTGCCCCCCATGGTTGCAGACCACTGAGAGAATTGTATGAGATATGGTTTTTCCCCTCCTGTTTGTATGTAGACAACTTCTATACAGGATGGCTTGTGGCACAATAAGACCAAACCGGAAGGGATTTCCTCTTCAATTGGTAGCCAAGAAACAGACATGGTGACACCAGCGCTCTGCACTGTGAGGAACTGCTGGCAATAAAATACACAGATAAAAAAAAGATGTGTACCTCCTCACCACCATTCACAATGAGGCCACGGTGGCAGTTCCTGTGCGAGGTCGGGACACTCGCACAAATAAGCCTGAGTGTGTGCTGGACTACAATAGACACATGGGAGCTATAGGTAAGTCGGACTAAATGCTGGAGCCATACAATGCTGCAAGGAAGAAAAACTCACTATGTACGTGGTACAGATTTCGCTATACAACAGCCATCTTGTGTACTGTACGGCTTCAGAAAACAAGCTTACTTTTCTAGCCTTTCAGACTTCTGTAATCTCCAGCCTCATATTTGCCAGCCAGAAATTCAGTCTAGGACCTATAAAAGCCTGATAAACTATAGAAAGGTGCACATTTTTGGTATATCTGAATTCAGGACACTCAGGGCAATCTAGAAACACTGTCTTTTTAACAGTGGAACAAAAGCGGTCCAAATATAAGGGGGAAAAAAGTGACTTTTACGATATGCAGTGACATTACCTCAAATTGCAGAAGGATTATGGGTAACATCCCATTGACGCACATTGCTGCTGGCCCCTTGTGGCAGGTTGAAAGCCCTGCCGGTGTACAGTTGTGGGGAATATTGGGTGGCAGGGAGGGGGTTAAATGCTTCCCTGCAAAAACACATGGGAATGTAGGGGAGCCGTAAATTGAATAAATGATTAAATGATTAATTAGACCACAGGTGTATAAAAAGGGTGATCACGGGAGTAAGTATATAATTAGTTTTGAGAGTTAAATGTTGGTGTTAGTGGTGTTTTTGTGGTGCTGGTATATTAATAATTATCGTGTGGTAATTTATAGTATCGTTGCCGTTTTAAATTATTTTGTGAAAGTGACAGTTTGGTCTACAACCATGGTCTTTAAAAATATATATTCTGTTTTGTCTAACTGTGTTTTGGCCACCGTGCCACTGTTATTTTGTTCCTTTCTTTTGTTTATTATTTTGTTATTAAATATGCACATTTAGCGCTAAACTTGTAGCTTATGTGTCTGGGTCTAGCCTTGGTAGTGACGCTATCCTGTTCACACACCTATTAGTGTTGCAACGATAAAATCGAAAATCAATATTTTTATCGATTTTATTTCCTCCTTATTACGATGATCGATAATAAAACTAGATCATCGATAATGGCAAAGTTCATTACATTTCTGGAATTTATTAGCTAATTGTTGCACCGAACTTCCTATCTTGCCATTTAAATTACAGGACGCAACCAAGATGGCTACTTTAAATACCCGGCTGTAAAGTTCAAATTTATAAGCGCATTGCCACGAAACTGATTAATTCTCTTCCGGTTCGTTTTCATATTGAAAAAAATGTCTGACAAAAGTGACTGCAGTTTGGCGGATACAAGTGCTCCTGAATGAACAATTGCTATACCATATATGGTTTGAAAAGTATATACTGGAGTTATTTTGGAATTTGGGTGATTGGAGGACAGATTTAAAATAAAAAAAAATAAAAAAACTGTTTGTAAATTATGCAAATGCAAACTTCCCTAGCATTCAAATACAACGAACATGAGAAGCCATTTGGAAAACAACCACCCGCTTCACTACAGCAAAATACACGGTAAGGATTCAGAAACGACTGGTCTTCAGTTCCTAAACAGCCACGAGTGGTGGCAAATCTCTGCTGCTACATTACCAGGTCAATGAAGTGAAGCAATTACCAAAGTGTCAAAGAACCCTAACCATCAGTATACACAATTTGTCACAGAACCTATATGACGCCTCACAAGAGACATTGTATGGGACTAGCCCCCCATCCCTTTAGTGATCTGTGTAACCTGGGGATACCTGGAACCTTGATACATGTGCTGTGGGACTGTCCGGACGTTTTTGGGGACAGGTAGCTGACACCCTTGCCTCTCTTATCGGGAGACATTTCCCGCAGGACCCTGCCCTCTTTCTCTTGAATGATGACTCCAGGTTTCCTCTTTCTGAGAAAGAACACAAGCTGTGGTTGGCAGGCATGATGGCTCCAAAGAAAATGATTGTCCAACGCTGGCTGGCTCCCTCCTCATCAACTCTCCAAGCAATATTGGCTGCAGCTGCTCTTAGACATTGTTTTTCTGGAAATGTCTTCAGCCAGAGTAAATGGAGCTAAAGCTGCCACCCTACTGAAGTGGAGGGACTACGATCAAATACGATCAAGAATTTACTATTATCTTGATATTTATTTATATATTCAATGATTTATTAATAATTTAAGGCCCATGTGAGGGAGGGAGGGTGTGGGGTGGCTGGGTAGGTGTTTGCTCTCTTCAATACTTGTTGTTTTTTGTGTATAAACTTGTTTAATAAAAATTGAATTACAAAAACAAAAAATACAAAAGATTTTAAAGAGCAGCCTGTCACACAAGTGCAGTGCTTCCCTAACTATGATCCACTTACTAGGACCGCAGGTGAGCCACTCGAGGATGAATATTCCTTTTCATACAGCAAATTTTACTTATGGTTACAATTAAGGTTGTTGAGGCAACTAATTCTCAAAAGATAACAAAGCAATGCTTTGAGACCTCCCTCTGCTGTTCTGCATAATTGAATACCCAAGAACTGATGCATTTGTATCTGTCTGGAACTAAAACTGTTCTTCTCATTGTATAACCAAGTATAGTCCTAAATATACTACTTGACATTGATTGACACGTTTATCACATGAGAACAGTATAAATAATTTCTGAAGATTTGAAGAAAAATAAAATAAAATAAGGTGACAATGGTTATTGGAAAGGAAAGCAATTAAGTTATATAAATGTACCAGAAACCCAAGTAACCTGGAATTACTCTTCTCACACAAAACCCTGTCACCATTGCAGGCTAGTGTCATCAACTTTCCAATGCAGTAACAGGAATACCTAAACAAGTTATGTTGGTATTTTAGCTTTTCTTTCAATACTTTAATTTTTTTTTAAAAATGTGATTCTTTGTTATACCTTAACTGCACCAATAGGTCAGGCATGTGTTCAACACTAAGATAATGAAGACATTTCACAAATTGGGGTATGTGATAGGCGAGGAACATTTGAGTTGGCTGTAGATGTTTTCTGTCAGAGCCAAGGCAGGCAAGCTTTGTGAGAATGCAAGAATTGGGCCACGTGTCGCATTAGTTGTTCAATTGCGGCAGAGAGGCCTGGCTGTTAAATTGGATATGTTAGTGCATGTATAAACAGGATCCTGTGACAAAGGGAAATTGATAATTTGCCAGGTGAGTCAACATGGAGAAGTTGAATATAGAGTTCAGTGACAGGTTGAGCAGGTTAGGAAAAGCCGAGCAGCATTGAATCTCTGCTTCTGTACTGCAAAGCAAACACCCCACCATATTAGGGTGCATACAATTTTAACAGTGTATTTTTATGTACTCTCACAATAAGTCGAGGCAGATACTGCAGCTTTATGCATATACAAAAGAATTAGAATATTGAATAAAATCCCAAGTACCTTTCTATATCCCAATACTGAATTATTTATTAGAGCACTGGAATTTGTTTTTCCTAATATTCACAGCTCTGTAAAAAAAAACTGAAGACGACAAAGGATTGAATATATGTCTACTTTTAGATTCTATAGCTTACCATTGAACTTAAGTGTAGGTGGAATTATGAATCAATTATACATTAACTTTTATTTGTTTTCCAGAAAAACAACACAGCATACAGTATTGACACCTAATAAGAGCATACAGTAGGTGATTGAAGACAATATGTCATGTTCAATTTTTACCATAAGGGACACCATTAGAGTTGCTACTGAACGTTTGTTACTGAGGTACACTGCATTTCTCATGAAATGGGTGTTTGTTTCACAGCTTAAGGTTAATAACAGTGGTACACATTAGGAAACACTGTATACCTCTACAAGGGAGTGTGTTGCTCAGTCTGCCTTTAATATACTTTTAATGAAATACAAGACACATTGTAGATGGGTTTGAAAACAGTATTGTGACGGTATGATGAGTGTGGTGGTAGAAATTACGGGTTCGGTACTTTATTCAAAATGGGCTCACAGGTCAAAGGAACTGAAACTGTTAACAAAAGTAAAAGTCCCAACAGAACGAGTCTGTCTCAGTTCTGGGTGCACTTCACCGGTGTGGTGAAAAGTGCTCCTGCTCTCAAGTGCAGGGTGTTCAGGGCCAAGGTAAACAGCTCCAGGATTTGGATGAACTGGCAGTGGTGCAGCAGTTCCCTGGGGTCAGTCACTTCCAGTTAGTATTAATACAAAGCACAACACGTAGGCAAACGGAAAAATAAACAAAACTCACAGCAGCTCAGGTTACACATTACATCTTACCTCAAAGGCCCTGCAGTCACAGAATGACAGCCTTTATATACCAGGAGACTCGACACACCTGCCCACTGTCTAATGCAACACAGCTGATCACAGTAATCTCATCCCCTAATATGGGCATTCCGCCCTGCACCAAGACAGCCGACTTCCATTTCTGTCCCAGCCTTCCATTTCTGTACCTCTGCTTAGCGCCCTCTTGGGTCGGGAGGGAGATTTACAGCTCCGATCCTGTTGCTCCCTGTCACAAGTATACATTGATATTAATGGTAAATTCTTTAAATATTTACTATTTACTATTAGTTCTTGTGGCAAAGTGGCTTGCAGTGCGCAGGTATAGAGGTGATGCAGTGCTCAAACAGCAACAAACAACAGAGTTCACGGTCCAAATAGTTCTTTATTTTTGTGTTGCACGGTTTGGCACCGTTAAATAATAACTCTGGCAATTACACAACAATGTGTAATTGCACAGCTAAACAATACAGGGTTTCAGTCTAAGTAGAGGCACAGCTCCACATCCTTTCTTGCGGTGCTCCCGTGCTGGTGGTGAATACACAGTTATAGTGACTGGTGCTGATGTTTGATGCTGCCTTAACAGCGACAACTCCCGGGTGCTAGCCGTGTAATAATTACAAAACAAACATGGTTAATACAATAAACAAACAAGCACAAAACACTACGGCTACTTTTTCTTTCTCTGTCCTTTACAGGTCTTTTCTCAACCAAAGAAAAGGGACAGAATGCTCAGCCACATCCCCTCAGGAAAAGTAATCCGCATTTTGGTGATCTTTCTCTGCATGGTGTGTCATGAAATACATGAAGTGTTGCACCGCCAAATACCACGAGTTATCCGGGTGTTGCTATCCTTCATCATGATTAACCACTTGAGTGGGGTGTGGTCAGTGACAAGATCAAATGAATGTCCCAATAGGTAGTAGTGCAAGGTCTGAGTAGCCCATTTAATGGCCAGTCATTACGCTCCCGGGGGAAAATCTTTTTACTTATGTAGAGGATGGGGTGTTCTACTCCATCGACCTGCTGGGACAAGACCGCCCCCAGACCAACATCTGAAGCGTCACTGTGGAGGATGAATTCCTTGGCAAAAGCTGGTGTGATAAGGGTAGGGGCATGGCTGAGCCTCTGCTTAATTGTATCAAACGCCCCCTGATATTCTCCTGTCCATTTAATCAAATCTGGCGCCCACTTTTTAGTGAGGTTCACTAAAGGGTTAACCACTGTGGCATACTCGGGGATAAAGCGTTGGTAATAACCGGCCAACCCCAAGAGAGACCTAACCTGAGATTTGGTTTTCGGGATTGCCGTGGCCTGGATTTTGGTGGTGACGGGTTTCACCTGCCCATGTCCCATAATTAATCCCAAATATTGTGTTTCTAATTTGGCAAATGCACATTTACCCAGGTTGACTGTCAGCTGGGCTACCCTCAGTGACTGCAGGTTGGCCGTGAGCTCTCAGCAGGTGGAGCTGTAAATAACCACATCATCAATATTCACTGCTGCATACTCACGATGTGGGCGTAAGACCTGGTCCATTAGTCTCTGAAAGGCAGTGGACACACCATGTAGCCCAAATGGCATGGTTATGAAATGGAACAAACCATCAGTTGTAGAAAATGCAGTTTTTCCCTGTGAACTGTGGGTTAACACTAGAAGGACCGGAGATCTAGTCATACCTAGAAGCCCCACCGCAGTCTTTCTTATGAACAATAGGATGTAATAGTTTTTTACTTTAATTTTTATTGAGTATGTTACATAAACATCTGAAAAACCGAAGCATATTATATTCTCGTAGTCAAGGCTTGAAATAAAAAAAAAAAACACTGTGTGCTAGGAGGAGGGGCCGGGTCTTGTCTGCTGCATTTACAAAAAAAAATAGAATATCTTACGTTATATTAAAAAAAAGACATGTATTGTAATGCATGGGTCACATTGACCCACATGGCAGTTCTAGGTAGAACTATTTATGACTTTATTATTTTTTGCGATTCTGGCTATCAAACGCCATCATATATTTAGGAAAAGTCAAAAATAGACAAACACATACGATTTACAATGGAAGAGTAATTAACATTTTAAATCCAAAATGGGCCAAATTGACCCGAATGGCGGTTCTAGTGTTAAATACATATTAAAACCTGTTATAGTAATTTTCTGAGTGAAAATCCATGGCAGAAATACATTTTTCCACTACTTCCCGGGACGTCACCTGAGTACGAGTATCCATACTAGTATTGGTTACTGAGTACCAGTATGAGTAATGAATGGGTTCTCTGGACACTTCTAATTTCTTTATTGAACTGATATATGTAATAATCACATATGGCCACTAGGGGGTGTAGAGCGACAGAATCCAAATTTGTGACTCACGTCAAGTTTAGCTATATGAAAAACAAATCTGAGAAGTCAGCATCGCTAGCGGTCTAAAGCACTGCGAGTCTTCCAAAAAATCTGGATACAGTAATAATAATCATACAGCAGGAACCCATTTAGCATTTTTCTTCACCCCAGATACGTAAAAGTATGTGTTTGTGTTCCCAAACATAACAATTTCCTGTACTTCCCACCATTGTTTTTTTATTTGGAACCCTCTGAGTCGAGCTACGTCACAGTATATTATTTGCTGATGGACATCTTGCATCTCAGTACATACTCCAAACTCATACCATCAGAGTCCCAGTTCAATCCGCACTGATATCACTGTGCTGTTGATAAAAAAGAATGGGCAGATTTTCAATTGCTTTCAACCAGATTCTGGTGGCAAGTTGAAACCATACAGTAGTCATACCATACCGTAGATTCTTCAGTATTACTATTGTGTACATGTATTCAATAGATCTTGTACAATGTGGAAACAGATATAAAGCGGTATGGCCATGGGTCACATTTCCCAGCCTAAATTACACTTGTTCTTTTTAATTCTTAAGCTGGATACCTACTGTGCTTTATGGCACAGGCTGTAAGCAAACAAAAACACATTCAAACGGGACAGACACTCAATATACAAGATGGATTTATTTAAATTTGTCATGTCATGGCCATAAGGTCTGACAAAAATCTACAATAATGATTTTAGTCTTTTAATTAAATGTTGGGCTACATTTTCTTTTGGTACTGCACAGCGACAGCATTTTTTTAAACTGTGGGGGAACGGTCTCAAGGTTTCCTCTTTCTTTATTTTCAGTTTTTTCCTGTAACTATTAGATAACACCTGCATACTCAATGGGGCAGATGAACAAAAGTAGGCTCTCAGTAGTACACTCAGACTAATGGGACCACAACATTTTATGCTTATTTAAAATAGATGGGGTATTTAGTTTTTACAAATGTATTTTATTTCAGTTCCTGCAGGGAAATTATTTATGTAACAGCAGAGTCTTTTTTTCATATCAATGAATGCCAAGTTTCTAAATGCAGGGATCGAAAATAACACCAGCCCACCTGCCAAACGCTGCTTAATTTGGTCTGTGCCGGGTAAATTTCACATACTTATACGCCACAGTGGCAGGTACGTTTTTGTACACCTAACACTTTGAATGCCAGCGGCGCTAATTTGTAACAGACCGCTATACCTTTAAACAGAAGCTGTTGGATAAAACAACAAGAAAATTGTAAACATTATTCTTATTCTTTATGGCCACAATTTCTGTTAGAACCTTTCCAATCTGTAATTTACACTCATTCTATTTTATATTTTATAAGCATTTGAATCGCTGTTCCTATGTTGTAAATTTGTTTTGGGTAACTGCAGAAAATAATTCTCAGACTTGTGAATGAATATCAGGCTACTGACAAGCTCATACTGTCCAGACTGCAACGTCCCAATTCTTCAGTGTGTGGAACTTTTTGTGTTGAAAACAAAAAAATTAAGGCCAATTAATGACTCAAATGTTTCATTGTTAGATAAACTAGTAGTTGTATTCATTCATTTGTACTGAATGAAGTATGAATTGTATTATAATAGGGGTCTCTACAACATTTAGTTTTTGGGTTGTACAGTGAAAACATTATTGTATTTATTGAATGTATTGTATATAGTTAATTAATTAAATTATACAAGTACAAATTATTATTTGTTTTACTTTTAAATATGCATCTGTGGTCTCCCTATATATTAATTTGAATAACTTGCATTGTTGAAATATTTATTGTTGTTGGTGTTTTGTTTCTAATGTTTTGTGAATTAAAAAAATGATGGCTAGTGCATGGAAAAGTTAATTTCAAGCCCTGTAAATGTACTGCTGCATTAATGTAATGTAATGGGAGATGTTGCTAGCAATTTAGATTTATTGTAATCTATTATTAGGCTCAGTGCAAGAGATACTAAATGTTTCTTGGGCTTTTGTAAAGATGCCATGTCAGCTATTAGGCTTGGAATGTTGCTTAGTGGTGCAGCTGTTTTGTATTTAAAATTATATATATATTTAAATTATATATAAACTTTTTAACAAGGTGAATCAACTATAAGTAAAATGCCAAGGTGGTGTGAATCAACACTTTACTACTAAATTTTGAAAAATATGTTGAAGACCACCTCTAGGAGTTGCCTTAAAACCATGATAATTACCTTCATTTAACAGTAGTGATGATTCAACCCTGATTCAGGACGTGTACCATGCACGGACATGAGATGAGGTTAAAAACTCGATAATCATGTATGCAGATGAGCCTGGCTCTTTTCATTTAGGTTGATGACTATAGATCAGTGGTACAGTGGGAAGTGATCTAACTGTCATTAGAAAACGATTGAGTGCAAACAGCCGGCGTTTTACCCTTAACATTCTAATCTGCAACTAATCGGATAACATAAAAAACTACTTAAACACTGATACCATGAATGTCAATTTTGATTTATTCTGAAACATATCAATACTGGGGTGGGTAAATTTGCCATACTCACCGACTACAAACAATCCAGCTGCTGAACATCTACAACAACAAATCCCCAGCACTAAAACTAATAAAGAAAGACATATCAACGTACAGGAACATGAGCTTCAAAACTTGGAACTGCAAAAAAAAGAACTAAGAACAAGACAACAAGCTAAATGGTCAGTATCAAAAAATAATGTGTAAAAAATGATGTAATTGTATGTAAAAAAATAATGTGATATCTTGTAACAATTGTAAGTCGCCCTGGATAAGGGCGTCTGCTAAGAAATAAATAATAATAATATGAGCAACTACTGTTCAGTTCCTTTCTGACGCTGGTCTAGAGACAAGGGATTCATGTCTGTGACAGGACACCGTAATGAAGGCTCAATTCACAGCTACTGGACAGCAAATCAACAGGAAAGACACGATTGGTCCACAATTCTGTCATCAGCTGAATCCAAACAACACCCTCCCTTAAAACCAGCAAATCAAACTGCCAACCCTGATTCAGTTCTTTCCACACCAGCCAATTTATCTGCCACTGTCCAGATAAATTATAATTAAGAAAGAGTAAGACCCAAATAAATAAATGTCAGCCAAATAATAATAATAAAAAACATTTTCTCTATGTGTATGTCATTTTTCTAATCTAATTATGTTAGGGACTATTTTCCTCAGCGGAAGGTTACCTGGCGAAATATCAGAAGTTCAAGGTAAATATAGGTTTTAAAGTTTTGTTTAAAGAGAAAATAAAGAAATAAATCATTTATTTAAATCAGATAGAACCCTCGATATGTGCTCTACCATATGGTAGATGACCTTGACTTTACAGTAGCTATCCTCATCCTTAAACAAGCAAATGCACTGAAACAAATACTCAATTTGTTTTACGCCTCGGGACGCATAACTCCAGTCGCGGTCATCTACCACACGGTAGAGCCCGCATCGACGGGCTCTATTGCTTATTTGTAGTTGTGTCACTGGAAAAGATGCATGAAAATCCCTAATTAGAGTTTTCAGAATTTTACATACATCATCAAATGTTACTGTGAGGTGGTTCGAAACATTGATCAAATCACAATTGTAGTTTGCTGCCAGCTAAAAGTCAGTGATCATAAGAAATTTTACAAATGAGAGGAGGCCATTCGGCCCATCTTGCTCATTTGGTTGTTAGTAGCTTATTGATCCCAGAATCTCATCAAGCAGCTTCTTGAAGGATCCGAGGGTGTCGGCTTCAACAACATTACTGGGGAGTTGGTTCCAGACCCTCACAATTCTCTGTGTAAAAAAGTGCCTCCTATTTTCTGTTCTGAATGCCCCTTTATCTAATCTCCATTTGTGACCCCTGGTCCTTGTTTCTTTTTTCAGGTCAAAAAAAGTCCCCTGGGTCGACATTGTCAATACCTTTTAGAATTTTGAATGCTTGAATCAGATCACTGTATAGTCTTCTTTGTTCAAGACTGAATAGATCCATTTATTTTAGTCTGTCTGCATATGTCATGCCTTTTAAACCCGGGATAATTCTGGTCGATCTTATTTGCACTCTTTCCAGAGCAGTAATATCCTTTTTGTAACAAGGTGACAGAACTGAACACAATATTCTAGACAAGGTCTTACTAATGCATTGTAAAGTTTTAACATTACTTCCCTTGATTTAAATTCAACACTTTTCACAATATATCCGAGCATCTTGTTGGCCTTTTTTATAGCTTCCCCACATTGTCTAGATGAAGACATTTCTGAGTCAACATAAACTCCTAGGTCTTTTTCATAGATTCCTTCTTCAATTTTAGTATCTCCCATATGGTATTTATAATGCACATTTGTATTGCCTGCGTGCAATATCTTATACTTTTCTCTATTAAATGTCATTTGCCCAGTTCTGAATGCTGTATAGATCATTTTGAATGACCTTTGCTGCTGCAACAGTGTTTGCCACTCCTCCTATTTTTGTGTCGTCCGCAAATTTAACAAGTTTGCTTACTATACCAGAATCTAAATCATTAATGTAGATTAGGAATAGCAGAGGACCTAATACTGATCCCTGTGGTACTCCACTGGTTACCTCGCTCCATTTTAAGGTTTCTCCTCTAATCAGTACTTTCTGTTTTCTACATGTTAACCACCCCCTAACCCATGTGTATGGATTTCCTTGAATCCCTACTGCGTTCAGTTTGAGGATTAAACTTTTATGCGGGACTTTGTCAAAAGCTTTCTGGAAATCTGAATAAACCATGTCATATGCTTTGCAATTATCCATTGTCCATGTTGCATCCTTAAAAAAATCAAGCAGGTTAGTTAGACACAATCTCATTTTCCTAAAACCATGTTGACTGTCTCATTTCTATCTCTTTCTTGGTCTTTCTAACTTCTTATTTGACTTGCATTTGCAGTTCCAAGTACTCTTTTTTTGTACTTTGTTTTTGGTCCCTTTTAAACGCTCTGTAAAGTGCTTTTTTTCACTGAATATTTTTTTTTAATTGATCTATTAAACCATTTTGGCCATTTTGTTTTAGTTTTAGATTGGTCTACTTTTGGGATGCAATTGTTTTGCGCTTGGAGCACTACATTTTTAAAAAACAACCCGATACAGTGAGATTAAACAGTCATTGTACAGTGTCACAGGTTACCCACCAGCAAAGTCATTTATTCAGTTGGTAGGCAGAATAAAGGTCGTGGGTGTTTGTCAGCTACAAACCCTTTTCATTTTTTGCCTCTCAATGTGATTGCAGACATCTGACATGAAACGTGCAAAGAATGATGGTTATGCCAGTAAAAGTGAATTTTACAATTACATCTGCCCAGTAGCAACCTGCCAAGCTTTAGCCTCTGGAAAAATTTAAAGTTATTCATACAGTAATCCTTGATTTGTAGCAGTTTTTTATTAATATATATTTTTTCAATGCAGCACAGTAGCAATTTTACTGTGTGTGTGTATAATATATATATATATATATATATATATATATATATATATATATATATATATATATATATATATATAAAACTATTGTAGCAACGCAGGGAGGGGGTTAAAAATCCTTCCTGCCAAAAACATGTGCAAACGTGGTTTAATTGTTTTGTTAATTGTATTGGAAGTTGGCAATTATTGCAAAATTGGTGCCAGCTGCCTATATCTTTTTCTTTGGGGAATAAAAAATCATTTGTGACTGCTAAGTAGAAAGAAGCAGAAGGCTCTGTGCTCTGTTTCCGAGCAGTCAGCGTTGCAAGTCACTGTTGTAAGTACTAGATGAGAACTTTGTGTGTGTAAAAGCAAGCCGCTAAAAGAAATGATCAGCATTTTAATGTAAAGACACGCCTCTGTAGCTATATATATATGCAAAAGAAACAATGGTGGCTCAGTATGCCATTATTGAGATCCACAAGCCTGCAGTTTTTATATTTATCACTTAGTTACTAAATAACACAAAGAAAAAGTATTTGTGACAAACTAAGCACTGCAGCTCATATATTATGTGAAAGAAACAACCTGAACGTTAAACCGTTAGATTTTATTTATTTAATATTTTCATGATAGTAGAAATAATTACCATGGCGCAGAGCATTCACCTTTCGTGCGTGTGTAGGTATGGGAGCGTCTACTGAGGTACGTAACCAAATTGGTTATGTGATACGAAAAGGAGGCCCCAAGTCTGCTTTGCGTTCACATATGCCTCTTTCCCTCTGTACACCCGAGCCGCACCGAACCCTCACGGTGCGGTTAAGGAGAGCCTGGGTTGTTTTTCCACTGCAGAGCCGACACGTACTACTGAAGTCACACGCAACGAAAGACAGTTAAGTATTAATTATTGTTATTAACTCAATTTGCCAAAAGATGCACAAACAAATGGTGTTCAAAAATGAATAGACCAATGGTACAGCTGTATCTTGTATCCCTATATTTTGTAAATATATTTAGGAATTTCTTTATAATCCGCACATTTTACCGATTATAAATCGACTTAAAGTTCAATTAGTTCTGTTGAAGAGGCAAAAAGGTTTCAAAAATGATTTGCTAAACACATCCTGTTGCAAGGAGAGTTGTTTTTTGTTTAGGTATTTATTTTTGTAAATAAAGAATTGTTTTATTTTCAGTTTTTTTTCTTTATATTAATATAATAAAGGTCAAGGATGAGAAATTTGGTAGAATTTTGTGTTTGAGTGTGTGAGTTAAGTGTACCATATCCGTGGTTTATGTCCATTTGCTTCAAAATAGTCAGAAATTCGTGCATAAACATTCTAATTTCTGACACACGACTCCAGATCTTCCTGAACACTTCTATCTGCCCACTGAGAAACTAGAGCCTGCACTGGATGTACTTTTCTCTCATCACACTTGCTGCCTGCAATGTTTGTTGTTTGTCTTTCTGGAGCGTACTGACGTAATGACGAAAATCCTTAACCCCGCTCCTGGCCCGGCATGTCTCCAAGCCAGGTTCAGATGTCCTCTGAGGCCGGAGTTTCACAGTTTGGTTCTCGCATGGCTCGACAAATACCCAGTGGAGAACCACCCGTACCCATCTCGTACTGAGCCCTCACGGGTCAGATGTGCCAGTGGAGAAGGGGTAATATATGCAAAGGCCAGCCCCTGTCCACATCAAAACGGTGGCCTAAATCTAGACCGGCCCTGGGCTGCCTTTTCTTTTTTGGAGTGTTCACATATGAGTAAAGGCGGCACCGAGTCGACTTAAATCACAAGTGTGAATGGGGTCATAACAATTACCTTTTCTTCCTGTTATTTAGTAAACTAAGCTATAAATATAAAAACTGTAGGATTGTGGATCACAATGATCAATAATGCTGGTGACTTGGCATATTCAGCTGCCATTGTTTATTTTGCATACAACGATATACATCCACAAATATTAAGATCACTGATACACCATAACATTAAGTCATATATATATATATATATATATATATAGTGAGCTTGGAGCTCTGTTTTGGGGTGGTAACCTGATGAGAGACCAGACAAGAGGCAGGAAATGAAGTCAAAGTGAGGGTTTATTTACAGTGAAAAACACAGCTTTCAAGAGGGTTGCCAGAAAATAAAAACCTAGCCCACTCACCGGGCCCTAGTCTTAACTGCTTCAGGTCCCTAGTCTCAACAGTTGGGCAAGGCTAGCCCTCACACAACTCAAACACAAAACACCGCCTCACACACTCTGGGGTGTTAAGAGTTCAGTCACTTGGTGAGTCTCCAAGCCTGCAATTCCACCACACAGTTATATGCTGCAGGGATTTCTCGTCACCGCGTGACCTGGTGATCCTTTTGCATAGAACACAGTCCTTTAAACAGGCACGGTTTGAGCACAGTGCTGTTTATTATTAAATGGTACAGTCTCCGGTGCCAGCGTTATTTTACAAGCGGCGTTTCTCCTGAACTATGCACTCCAAGTTCAGTTAACACGCTTTAAAAAACAAAAACAAAGTCAACACACTCCACGCTCGTGTTAAAACAGGAATAAAACAGTCTTTGGCTGCTGTCTTCATTCACAGCTCCCAGCGTAAAAACATACAACACAGGTTTGCTTCTAAACTCCCAACCACACTCCCGTTTAGAATATTTAGAAGTTTATTTTAGCTACCTTGCTGCACCGTAGTTGTCTTCCCGTGTCCACAGTTTGTTTCGCTGATATCCTCCAAAGTATTCCGTTTGTTCCTGGTCTGATGCTTTATTGTAAACGAAACCCACGCTCTTGGTCACGTTGCTTACTTTTTCAAACACTCGTTTCTATACACAGACTAACGCTCGCTCCTGCACAGACTACCCTGTTGCTGTTCTGTCCTGTACCTCGCTATTCGCCACCTCATATAATGCTCCCCTCCCCCATTCCAGCTGCTATTAATTAACCACTTTAGCCATCCCAGAAAGTGGAGCCCTACAGCAGCTACTCTGTGGGGTAATTATTTATCACAATATATATATATACAGTACTGTGCAAAAGTTTTAGGCAGTTGTGAAAAAATGCTGTAAAGTAAGAATGCTTTCAAAAATAGACATGTTAATAGATTATATTTATCAATTAACTAAATGCAAAGTGAGTGAACAGAAGAAAAATCTAAATCAAATCCATATTTGGTGTGACCACCCTTTGCCTTCAAAACAGCATCAATTCTTCTAGGTACACTTGCACAAAGTCAGGGATTTTGTAGGCATAGAGTCAGGTGTATGATTAAACAATTATACCAAACAGGTGCTAATGATCATCAACACAATATGTAGGTTGAAACACAATCATTAACTGAAACAGAAACAGCTGTGTAGGAGGAATAAAACTGGGTGAGGAACAGCCAAACTCAGCTAACAAGGTGAGGTTGCTGAAACCAGTTTACTGTCAAAAGTCATACACCATGGCAAGACTGAGCACAGCAACAAGAAACAAGGTAGTTATACTGCATCAGCAAGGTCTCTCCCAGGCAGAAATTTCAAGGCATACAGGGGTTTCCAGATGTGCTGTCCAAGCCCTTTTGAAGAAGCACAAAGAAACGGGCAACGTTGAGGACCGTAGACGCAGTGGTCAGCCAAGGAAGCTTACTGCAGCAGATGAAAGACACATCATGCTTACTTCCCTTGCAATCGGAAGATGTCCAGCAGTGCCATCAGCTCAGAACTGGCAGTAAACAGTGGGACCCTGGTACACCCATCTACTGTCCGGAGAAGTCTGGTCAGAAGTGGCCTTCATGGAAGACTTGCGGCCAAAAAGCCATACCTCCGGCGTGGAAACAAGGCCAGCGACTCAACTATGCCGCGAAAACACAGGAACTGGGGTGCAGAAAAATGGCAGCAGGTGCTCTGGACTGATGAGTCAAAATCTGAAATATTTGGCTGTAGCAGAAGGCAGTTTGTTCGCCGAAGGGCTGGAGAGCGTACGCAAATGAGTGTCTGCAGGCAACAGTGAAGCATGGTGGAGGTTCCTTGCAAGTTTGGGTCTGCATTTCTGCAAATGGAGTTGGGGATTTGGTCAGAATTAATGGTCTCCTCAATGCTGAGAAGTACAGGCAGATACTTATCCATCATGCAATACCATCAGGGAGGCATCTGATTGGCCCCAAATTTATTCTGCAGCATGACAACAACCCCAAACATACATCAAAAGTCATTAAGAACTATCTTCAGCATAAAGAAGAACAAGGAGTCCTGGAAGTGATGGTATGGCCCCCACAGAGCCCTGATCTCAACATCATCGAGTCTGTCTGGGATTACATGAAGAGAGAGAAGCAACTGAGGCTGCCTAAATCCACAGAAGAACTGTGGTTAGTTCTCCAAGATGTTTGGGCCAACCTACCTGCGAGTTCCTTCAAAAACTGTGTGCAAGTTTACCTAGAAGAATTGATGCTTGATGCTGTTTTGAAGGCAAAGGGTGGTCACACCAAATATGGATTTGATTTAGATTTTTCTTCTGTTCACTCACTTTGCATTTAGTTAATTGATAAATATAATCTATTAACATGTCTATTTTGAAAGCATTCTTACTTTACAGCACTTTTCACACCTGCCTAAAACTTTTGCACAGTACTGTATATATATATATATATATATATATATATATATATATATATATATATATTGTGGAAGACTTGCTGCCACTCGGGTTCGTGCCCCTTTAAAAAATATGACCCAACACACAGGAATGGATTTTTTTAAAGTGCTGACGCGCTATTTTTAATTAACAAAACCAAAACAAACAAAACAAAAACTTAACTCCGTATTGGAACGCTGACTATACAGGCAAGTCCCTGACTAACTTGCAGGACGGCTAAGCCGTTTACCTGGCACCACAACACAAAACACACATAGGCTCAACACAGCACTTACTATTTTTCTCTGGACTGCTCGGAAGCAGAGCACCTCTTCTGCCTCCTTCTACTCAGCAGGAGGAGGTCCAGGCAAACCGACAGGGTGTCCAGGAGTGAGGGGCGAGGGACCGCACACAGCGGCGCCGGAGTGGACGGCAGGGGTGGTGGTCGGGGCTGTGGTGGAGACGGGCTCTTCACCTCCTCCCCCTCAACTCGGGCCACAGCAGCTCCTCCCCCTCTGGCTCGGGCGGCTGCAGCTCCACCCCCTCTGGCTCTCAGGACGGCAGCTCAACCCCCTCTGGCTCTCGGGACGGCAGCTCCACCCCCTCTGGCTCTGGTGGCTGGAGTCAGCGGGGCTCCTCTCGCTTGCTCCCATTTTTGGAGCAACAGCTCCAATTCGGTCGGCTCCCGCACCCGTCTCTTCAGCGGGGCCAACCCCAGCTGTCTCTCCCATCTCTCACCTTGCTCTTTTTGAGCGACGGCGTTCCGATTGAGCCTCTCAATCAAGTCCTTAAAATCCATTTTCCCTGGATAGTAAGGGCGCCCACACACTCTGACACCAAATGTGGAAGACTCGCTGCCACTCGGGTTCGTGCCCCTTTAAAAAATACGACCCAATACACAGGAATGGATTTTTTTTAAAGCGCTGACGCGCTATTTTTAATTAACAAAACAAACAAAACAAAAACCTAACTCCGTTTTGGAGCGCTGACTATACAGGTAAGTCCCTGACTAACTCGCAGGACGGCTAAGCTGTTTACCAGGCACCACAACACAAAACACACACAGGCTCAACACCGCACTTACTATTTTTCTCTGGACTGCTCGGAAGCAGAGCACCTCTTCTGCCTCCTTCTACTCAGCAGCCCTGAGCAATCTGACTGCCCTCCTTAAATACCCTGCACCTGGTTTTAATTTAACAATAGCTACCAGGTGCAGGGGATAATTAATAATAAAACAATTAACAGTCAAACAAAACACAATTAAATTAAACAAAATGTGCATTCCACATATGTTTTCTGCAGGAGGCTTTAACCCCTCCCTGCTGTCTTACAATATATATATATATATATATATATATATATATATATATATATATATATATATATATACCATAAAATTGCTACTGTGCTGCATTGAAAAAATATATATTAAGAAACATTACTACAATTAAAGGACTACTGTACTGTATATCCTGGTAGCTCTTCCATTCTGCGTGCATCGTTCCATAAAATTATAAATATTTATTTATAGTGTCACATTATTTCCATATATGCCTTTTATTTGACAAATAGTAATAAATAATAATCATACAAATAATTTGTAATTTAGCAAGCCAAATCGGAGTAGTAACACGCATTCAGCCACCTTTGGCTTTTATATTTGGGGTATTACTTAATTATATATTGACATTGTCGTTCTAAAATAACCTGAGCATTGTCATACCTTGCCTTTTTTATTTAAGGGCTCCTTACTCCATAACTGTACCTTGCTAAACATAGGACAACTGGTTATAAAGATAGGTCAGTCGTCAATAATAAAAAATAAAAAAAAACACGCTGTTTTCCAGGAGTTCAATATTTCAGCCACTATGTCATCATGTACTGGACCTATAAGATGGTGAGTACAGACTGGAATACAGGGCAGGAGTTGTGAGAAGAAAATGTGTGCCCAGGAGGAGGCAGGGGAGGGACCAGTCACTACCACTACACCTGTTATGAAATAATCAATAGCACAGCTTTCCAATGTTATATGATGTTATAAATTAGCTTGATTGGCTGCTAACATTAAAATGTCATATAATTAAAGGAGTACAACCAATGGTTTAGATCAGTGTTTCCCAAACTGTGTGTCACTACACCTGGGTGTGTCGCAGAAATGTACAGGAAGACACAGTTCAGGCACCAAGTCATTCAGCAGATCACAAAATATGACCCAGATTATGTTTCTTTTGGCTTTACTGTCAATGTTAAAAACTGAGATGAAAGGCCACAATGTGTCACCTGTTATTCTATTGTTGCAGTGGAAAGCATGGTGCCAAACAAATTAAAGCACCATTTAGATACAAATTACAAAGACACTGCTGATTTAACTTGCATTTGATCACATTTTGAAGAATGCTTTTCAATAAAAATCAATCATGATGTTTTGGCAATCAATGAAGAGAGAATATTCACTGCTAAGTGCCAAGGTAATGAAAGTGTTACTTCCATTTTCAACCACTTATATTTGTGAATCTGGATTTTCAGCAGTAGCAGCAATAATAACAAAATATACAGTATATCTCATCTGATGAACCTTAAAAACCTTAAAAATGGAGTTACGTTTTCATACTTTCACACTGTTTTACATTTTACTTATTTTTATTGTTTGATTAAATTAGTCATCAGTGTGTCGTACAATATTTTGGTTTAGATCACTTTTTATTCTATGCATTAAGATCAAAGTGTGTCTGGGTCAACAGCTTTTTAAAAGTGAAATTTGCCACCATTTGTGTTAGCTGTCACTGTTGGAAAGTATGAGAAATTCCCTGCATTCTGATTGGCTGCTAACATTTCAGTGTCATATTGCTTAAAGAATAAAAGCAATAGTTCAGGTCTCATTTTAATCAAATCTAGAAAATTACAGTTAAAAAATAATAAGACATTTTATAACTCAATACAACTCACAATGCACCTGAGGCATGGGTTGCATCAGTACAACCTCCAGTTTGTTACTGCCTACTTAATGCATTTGTGCTGCTGTCAAATGAATCATTTACAAACTTAGCCATTAGGAAATAGGGTAGTTGAGGATAAACAATTCAGATGTCTTTTGCATTTTCCGTCTCTGTCATTGTGTAAAATAAGCTATGTCCTAGCTGTCCTTTATGTCCCAGTTTACCTATATAATTAAAAAATTCCTTGAATCCCCTTAGAAAATCCCTCAGTGCTCAATACCAGGTACAGAAAGTAGCAGCTGGGTCTGTACCACTGCAAGCTTCCCACAGTCACTGTCTAGCCTGCAGTGAATACCTTGCTAACAATTGGCTGCCTCTTCAGTTTTTTCACCAAGATAAAATTAGATAGTGGTGGTGGGGACCAACAAAAACTTAGATTTGCTGTAATATATGAGCCTTCAGTGCTTTTCCTCTGCCAGATAACATGAACATTCCTATTGTTGATTGCTGAAGTGTAAAGATGGCTCCAGGGATCAGCCTATTTGCAGCCTCCCTGACACATCAGCACCCATAATGGCACCAAAGCGTCTCCTCCCTAGCGCCTTAGCATGGCAACCGTCTGTAATGGGCTGGGTGGGGCAGTTTGCAGGGTTCATCAGTTGGGCACCTCCCATCTTTGGTGTTTTGTCGACTAGCCCATGACACCTCAGGAAGGCTCAACAGTAATGCTCGACAGTGATTACTTTATTAAAGATATGACTGGGTGAAAAAACATTCAGACAAGGCAGTATAACACTTTTTATACAACTTGTGAGTGTTTCCATCTAGCTGTAGAAAAACAGACTAAAGTATTTATACTATTATAGTGTACAAGGTTTATTAATGTTTGGGCCTATACCGACCTCTCACCCCTAGAGTTGATTATTGTAACTCTAAGTAAGAGACTAACCATTACAAACAGAGAGGCGAGGCATCTGAATACTCTTAAAATGACAGTCCTGCCTGTAGGATCATTACAAACTCAGAATGGCTTTTGAGATTTTACAACCAGGACTCATTATTTTAGAGCTCTTAAAACTGTTAAAAGATGAGGGGATCTCTACTGTAGCCCTGCTATACTTGGAAACGTTGAATGTTCCATTGTTGTATAAAAATAACACATGTCAGAACTGTATTTCAGGCCATAATTTACCTACATTAGTGCTATTTATTTAGGCCCACATTGCTTGCAATGTCTAACACTTCACAACCTGTCCATTACAGTATATATGATCACAGTGCCAGCCAATATACAATATTTTCTTATTTATTTAAGAAAAGGCCATTTTTCTTTTTTTAAATGAATCTTTGTCAAATTTCCTCCTGAACTTTAAGAGCAATACTTAGCCAATCCCAAGTTTAAGATAGCATTATGCAATGTTCATCATTAACGTTATAACTATGTTTAGTTGGAATGGTGAACTTGCAAATGGTTTAGGCTTCTGCACAATTTATACAGGATGCTACATATTTTAATCTTTGTAGTGTTTTACAGCCATTCATATTGGAGACATTTGCTTTCTGCAGGGCTACTTGAACTACCAGAATGCATTTCAAAATGCAAATAATGTACTAGAATCAAAGTATGTCTGAAATACAGGACTGTGAAAAGTGCTGGCATTCTAGTTGCACAGATACCTGCAGATATGTGTTGTGTTGTCAGCTAAGTGTTCTTCATAGCAAGCTGCCTGAGATCATAGTCTAAAATTGAACACTAACCACAATGTTCCCAGAATAAATAACAGGTTACTGAACAACAAGAACTTATGGAACACTTCATATGTAGAAAAGTATTTTGTATTTATAAATGTTTATTTCAGTCTAGAACAATAGACATCATGTTGATAAAATAATCCTATAATCTGAAAGGAAAAAATAACCCCTCACATAAAATTCCAATTAAAAAACAAAAGCATGCATGAAACAGACCTGCAAGAAAATACAAAAAAGGATTGGTCTCACTCAGAAAAAACAGCTTTGGCAAAGTGGCACAGAAATGGTAACGTGAAGAAGTGGTATCCCGATCCTGGTTTCAGCAGCGTAAAACAAGTGGTTTCCATGAGGTGAAGCATCCTTGCAATACAAAAAGGTCTAGATGTATGTCTCACTACATTATTAAAATGTTTCACAGCTAAAAAAGCAATAAACTCTAAAGTCACCACCCAATAACTAGTAAGCCTTTATATGTTTAAAAAGGGAGAGATGTTTAACCCTTTCCAGGCCAGGTTTTTATTTTATTTTTATTTTTTTCATTTTTTAAAAACGTTTCTTAAAATAAATTTCTACCCTTTTCGCACAGAAGAGCTGGTACGGAAATGCATTGACATCAAATGCTGTACTTTGTTGGGCATACACACAGCAGGTGAATAACAGAAAATTCTCAAACGGCTCTGCTGGAACTTTTCAAGACTGTTCAATTTTACTCATATGTTTGCTCTTTTTGCAAGAGTTTAAGTGCGCCTATCTTTCCCTTGCCAGCAAAGGCATTAACGATATCTTTCCAGAAGATTATTACATATTATCACAATGCACTTGTATCCCTTTCCTTTCCCATGAACGGCCCCGTGATTTGAACTTGGCTCTTGCCAAGATAAGCACCAACTAAGACGTAGCTTTACATTAAACTAATGTGATCCACATGTGTCTCCATCCATTTGCGCTTCCTTCCATCTGATGATGTAGCTATCCTTCTGTCTGGTGCTGACGGCTGAAGTGTAATGCTGGCTCCAGGGATCAGCTTATTGCCTCCCTAGCGCATCAGCACACACAACGGCTGCAAAAGATATATAGCAAGAGACGACAATTGGATAAAGTTTGAAAAGAGCTGTGGATTTTTCTGATTCCAGTGCGGAACGAATATCTGAAGACCAAGAGTCCGCAAACCATTGTCCATTGAAGTACCCACCAAAACCTACAGAGGACACCGCATCAGTAAAGAATTGAAAAGCTAGCGGGAAATCAAAGTGATCGTGGTAAAAAAAAGAAATGCCATTCCAGTGGTATAAAAACAACCACCAAAAGCAAAGATCAGACATTGACCCTTTGTCCAAGGTTATTTCTAACTATAGGGAAGCAGCACATTTTATTTTGTCTAATAGTCTTGCAATGAATGAACAACCTTGTTGAATTATACGCATTGCAAAATTTAAATGCCCCAAAAGAGAAACCAAATCTTGTTTAGTTAACAATAGCACCGCCATAGCCGCTTTTTGAACAGCTTTTGCAATTAAATTTCTCTGCGTATGTGAATATCTCGTGCATGTCCGTTCTTAAGTGTTAATAAATTTTTTAATTAAATACCCATATGGTGTTTCAGCTGCAGAATCGTAAAAATGAATAAGTTACAAGCACTTGCTTCTTCAACGGCCAGACCAAGCGGCATATTGAAATCAATACCATATAGCCGACAATTTAGTCTGGGCTTTGTAATAAAATCAACGTCACTGCGAAACAACGTATTATAATCCTGTTGAGTGCTTGAAACACTGATGAAAGTCATGCTACACATCATATATTATTATTATTTACACTACATTTCTCAGGCAGAACGACTGTGCCACCCTGAGTGTGACAGTGCAAAAAAATTTTAAAAAATGTGCGTATTCTAAGCTTTGCACAGATCAGTGACCATCGGGACTGATGCTAAACGAAAGCCAGAGAATGTTAGATTTTACAACACAACGAAGTATGGTGTGGATATACTGGATGAAATGGCATGGCTGTATTCTGTCAAAGGTGGTACTCGCAGGTGGCCTGTGTCTGTTTTTTATAATGTTTTGGACCTGGCAGCCATCAACGCTTTGGTTTTGTACAAGGAGTGCACCGGTAACACAATCACTCAGAGGACATCATTTTGCAGCTAGCCCTGGAGCTACGGCAGAAAACTTTTGATAAGAGACACGAAAGCCGGCTGGCAAATGCCCCTCAACCTTCAGCCAGCGCTGTGCCCACTGGCACATGGAATAAAATGCCAGGTTGCTAAATGCAACAAAAACAGAACTTTTGATGTCTGCACCCATTGTGAAAAGGCAAGTCTGTGGCAAATGCAATGGTAAAGTTGAAAAGCGTGCTTTCTGCGTAGATTGTACTTAGAAAGCTGTAATAGAACTCTGAACAGACAGACAGCCTTTGAATTCTGTTTTACTCAAAGCCCTTTCATATAACATTGCATCATGTTATATTTTTGTTTTATGTGCTATTTTTAGAACTAGTTATTTATGTTTTAGAATTTTATATGTGCATACAGCTTTCTACACCTGTTTCTACACCGCATTGACCCTTCCGGGTCAATGCAACAGAGTTCCGCCCCCTTTCTAGCTGGCCTTGAACCTGGGGAAAGAACTGGCAGGCCAGCCCATCCAGGGAACTCGTTCTCGTTGCTTAACGCCCTCACAGGTCAGGAGGGAGATTTACTACCAAGAAACATTGTATTTCTGTCACAGGGATCCATGATAGAATTATGTTAAAGAAAGTAAAAACATTTTACATTTTTGAAGGTGTTCTACATATTTAAACTATTTTACTCGTAATATGTATTTTATTGAAAAAATACTGTAAATAAATGAACAATTGATACAAGTTCCAGGAAACAAATGTTAAAATATCAAATTCAACAGAAAATAAATATAAATCATATTCACGAAAATAAAAATGTGCGTACAATTCAAACATCTACAATGATGTAAGGCACAGCATGAGCTGAAGTACCTATTGTTTGCAATAGTTATTTATATCATCCAATGTTTTCAACTGCAAATTGATTAATTATATATATATGTGGCAGGATGACGTCGTGGTGACGTTAGGCCAGATGCAGAAACAGAAAAACAAAGGCAGTACTGCAGTGAAAAGACGTGTGGTGCGCCTTTTATTCAAAAACAATAATACAAAAAATAAAATAAAAGGTTTAACAAAAAAAACACTTGCTCACAGAGCACAAAAGAAAAAGTGTAAATAAAACAAATCACGAACACTAAACCGAATAGGTCAGACTGGGCTATCGCCTTCACTGTTCTTATATATTTTTAGCTTTGTTTTGTTTAGTTTCTCTCCTTTCACTCTCCTGTTCCTCCTCCGAACACCCACACGAGTGCAGAGAGCTGCAGGCTTTTATTTACTGTGGCCGAGGGATTAACTATCAATTATCTCATTACCCCTCGACCACATTCTGCACAAGGTTTTTAATTATTCCTGGCAGAGGACGAGCACTAATCTCGCCTCTGCCAGAAGACATTTTAAACAAACGACAAATGCACGGCTACGCCATCATATATATTTATAAATAAACAAATACAATAATAAATCATAATAACTAAAACAAAACAAATACAAAATAATAAACTGCACAGGGGCGGAGGGGTACCCCATTCTAAAAATAAATAAACAATATATTTAAACAGCAGGCCTTTCTACCGCCCTGCTACAATATATATAGCAGATTATTTTATATTTTAATAACATTTTACCTGACGTTACAAAATATTCACAAAGTGTTACTCCGAGGTTGGAAAAACCGCAGTTACCTGCTGCTGGTGGACTACAATAGACTGCAACATAAACCACTGCTGGCACGTTGAAATTGAAAAACCCTTTTTGACCCGTCTTTTTGAAGACTCATTTTCAGATTTAAACCTCAATTAAACCAGTTTAAATAGAACAGTTTAAATCAATTGGACTAAATTTGGTATGCTGCAATTAACCCAATGTTTTTTTCTTCGTCTCTCTTGTATCCATTCTCCCTGCCTCTGTGGAATAAATTACATTGAATAGAGGCGGAGATTGATGCTTTTTTAAAATCTTTATTTTTTTTTTTAAATAATGCTTTTATTTTATTTCTCTCTAACGCATTTACATTACATTAGACCAATGCAAGAAATGAATAGTAAGTTTATTTGGGGACAACGGGGAAACGGGGACGTATGGTCACCCTAACTTATATACAAAGGTAAGAACGCTTCATTATGTCTATTTTTACGGTCATGATGGTCGTGTCGTGTTGAGTTGCGGGATACGTGTATTACCTGATAATATATATGATCAGTGTCCCGCTGAACAGTTTCCAAATGTTTGCAAGTATGACCGTATCCATAAAAAATAACTACATTTATCTTGCATGATGGCAGATTTGGCAAATGTGTGATTCCTAAAGATTTTTTAGCAGTTGATTCAGTATAATAAATAAGTAACTTAGCGATTCTCTTAGCTGTTTAAATTGTATCAAATGTGTCAAGGCTTGCCTTGATGTTTTGCTGTTTGTCTATTTTATCCCCCCAACCCCTCCCGGAAATTTGACAAATCGCACCCTGTGTACAGCTATGCTAAAATGAACGTTAGGTTACTTACTGTAACCTGGTTCCCTGAAAGAGACCACCAACGACATTATGTATGTGATATGCCTGCCCATTGGGTAGGTATCGCTGAGCTCTCTATACCAGAACTGCCGAAAGGCCCCTTCCTGGGATGACGCACTCGGTCCCGCCTACCGAGGGAATAAAACCGTCACTCACAGGAAGATCCTTCTCTTTTTCCTTCGAACCCGTGAGGGTGACCGAAGCGACCTCGCGGGTGGTGGTCGTCTTCTCTTTCAGGGAACCAGGGTTACGGTAAGTAACCTAACATTCCCTTTCAATTCGAAGACGACCACCACTACATTAGGTATGGGATAATATATACCAAAGCCGTCGCGAGGGAGAAGGAACGGCAGCATATGAGGGACGCACTACGAGGGACGCACTGTAACCTAACATTGTCTAACCCAGAGGTTAGCGGTGTGAACTTACACCCTCAAGGACCCTTGTGCCTACAGAAGGCAAGGCAGGGTCTATCACATTAAGGTGGTAGAACCTGGAGAAAGTATGCGGCGTAGCCCAGCTAGCCACTGTACAAATATCAGACATCGAGGCACCTCTGATGAGGGCCCAAGATGTAGCCAACCCTCTAGTTGAGTGTGCGGCTACCCTACCAGGTGGAGGCAAGCCAGCACCATTATATGCAGTTGAGACTGTGTCCACAATCCAGTGTGTCAGACGCTGCTTAGAGAGGGGCTGTCCTAGGGTCAGGGTCCCGTGACTGACAAAGAGCTGGTCAGATTGATGCAGAGCTCTTGTCCTAAACACGTAACATCTCAATGTCCACACTGGGCAGAGGAAATTCAATCTTTCATCCTCCATTGAAGCAAACGGAGGTGGATGACAAGACTCCAGTTCCACAGACTGGATAATGTGGAAGGCTGTAATCACCTTGGGGAGGAAAGCGGGGTGTACAGCCTGCTGCCATCCTCCCAAATACGCATGCAGGAGCTGTGCACAGACAGCACCTGCAGCTCACTGATCCGCTTAGCAGAGGTGATTGCTAAGAGGAAGGCTGTCTTCATAGACAGGTACTTCAGCTCTATGGAGTGTAAGGGCTCAAACGGGGCCTTCGTGAGAGCCTCTAGTACAATATTAAGGCTCCATTCGGGGAGAACAGTCCTCCTAGGAGGGCTTAATCGCTGTGCGCCTTTAAGGAAATGGGTAGCCAAAAAATGCATGCCCGGAGACATAGAATCTACGGGGGCATGGCAAGCAGAGATAGCCGCTAAATACACTTTCAAGGTGGAAGGTGACCTTCCAGCATCAAGCAATTCTTGTAGAAACTGCAAAATGACTGGCATAGGGCAAGTGATGGGGTCATGGTTCCCAGCCAGACACCAAGCTTGAAAATACTTCCACTTATAAGTATACAAAGACCTAGTGGAGTCCGCCCTAGAGCGTCCGATAGTCCTAGGGCTAGCCAGCGGTCCCTTTCAGGTGCCAGACCCATAGCTGGAACCTGCCTGGTTCCGGGTGCCAAAGAGAGCCTTTCGCCTTACTGAGGAGATCCAAACGAAGTGGAATCTCCCAGGGCTGGCTGTGCAAGAGCTGGCACAGGGTTGTAAACCATATTCTCCAGGGCCACTTGGGAGCCACTAGGAGAACTGATGCTTTCTCTAACCAGACTTTTTCGAGAAAAGCCGGGAGCAGCGGTATAGGTGGGAAAGCGTACAAAAACGCTTTGGGCCATTCGTGCACTAGGGCGTCTACGCCGAGTGGACCGCCTAAGCGGTGGAGGGAGTACCACAGGGGGCAATGTGCTGTCTCTGCCGAAGCAAAGAGATCGACCTGTGCCTGTCCGAACTGTTCCCAAATGCTCTCCACCGTCTGAGGGTGGAGTCGCCACTCCGAAGGATGCGGGCCGCTCCTGGAGAGGAGGTCTGCTGCCCAGTTCACCGCTCCAGGAATGTGCGTCGCCCGTAGGGACAGAAGGTTCCTCTGAGCCCATATCAATAGCTTGAAAGCTATGCGATGTAACCCTGGGGACCGTAGGCCTCCCTGGTGGTTGACATACGCCACCACTGTTGTGCTGTCCGTCCGGATCAGCATATGTGTACCGCTCAGCACTGGGAGGAAGTGGTAGAGAGCAAGGAATACCGCTTGCAACTCCACGATGTTTATGTGCAGGGATGTCCAGCGGTCTGACCAGGATCCGCGTACTCCTCTGCCTTCCCAGAGCGCTCCCCAACCCAGGTTGGAAGCGTCTGTCGTCACCACTTGGCAGTTCAGTACTACTCCCATTTACACACCTTTGCGCAGGTGAGAGGGAACCCTCCACCAGCGTAGGGCTGCTGAGCACGCTTAAGACACAGTCAGCCGACGGTGTCTGTCACGTTTGGCATTGAGGTGAAACACATTGAGCCATGCTTGTAGCGGGCGCATGCGAAGCAGACCCAGCTGAATGGCCGAGATAGCTGCGGCCATCAGACCCAGTAGTTTTTGGCACAGTCTGAGGGTGACCTGCGATTCCTATCAAAACAGGGAGAGGCAACCCTGGATAGCTGCAACTCTGTCATGGTGTACTGCACTGGTGTAAGCCAACTCTGTGCGTCATTAATGGTGAGGCCCAACCTGACCAGCTGCTCTGTCACAACTGCCGTGTGGGTCAGTGCTCCCTCTCGTGACTGGTAATAGATCAACCTGTCGTCGAGCGTGACTGGACAGCGTGACACGTCGAGTTTATTACTCTGATCCCCTGCAGCCGCAGGGGAGCCAGGATAGCATCCATGCACTTTGAAAACGTACGCAGAGCTAGGGAGAGGCCGAATGGCAGCACAGCAAACTCGTACTTGCTTCCTTGAAAGGAAAAGCGAAGATACTTTCTGTGCTATGGACGAATGGGAACATGAAAGTATGCGTCCCATAAGTCCACGGTGGTGAACCAGTCGCCCGGCCGGACGGACTGGAGGATGTGACTGTGCATCAGCATTCTGAACCTCCTTTCTTTTAAGACCCCGTTTAGGAGCCTCAGGTCTAAGATGGGGCGAAATCCGCTGTCTTTCTTGGGTACCAGAAAGTACCTCAAGTAGTACCCCTCTCTGTGGGAGATGGGGTCTACGAGACGAATGGCTCAGTTGCACAGCAAGGCAGCCACTTCTTTCTGAAATACCGAGGTTTGTTGAGGGTCTGTCACGAAAGTGTTTGTGACAGCTCGAAAGGGAGGAGGTCCCAAGCGAAACTGAAGCGCATAGCCGATTTGCACGGTTGCGAGCCCCCAGGCATCTGAGGTGCAAGCAGGCCAGTACTGCAGCTGTTGTGCTGAAAAGGGGGTCTGAGGCCGCCAGCCTTCAGGGGCCCTGCTCGGGCTGCTGAGGCTGGGGCTGGGCAGTTTGGGGTGAGTGTTTAGGGCGCTGGCCCTGAAAATGCCTCCTGTGACGCTGGTTTGTGGACTGACCACGACCTGCGTTCCATCTGCCTGCCGGTTGGGCTCATTTACCTCCTGATGTGCCCTGTAGGCATTGCCTTAGGTCACCCAGCGGAGCCGTGGGGACTGGGACTGTTCTGGTGACAGTTCAAGGCACTGCTCACACTGTGTTGAACACTGGTAAGTGCTAACGTAGTGTGAACACTCACTAGCGTTACAGCAAAGGTATTAACACAGCACATTGTGTGCCGAGTACCATGGGCACCTTGTGCACCGCGTACCGTGCTACATGTGCACCGTGCATTATGTACACTGCGTGCACCGTGTATGCTGAGCCCCATGCGCACCGAGTATCCTGTTTTTCACTGGGTAGCGTACAGCACCATGAGCTATATGCTAGGTTGAGCAGTGCTTACGCAACGAGTGCAACGTGCTCCTCGTGCACTGCTTGCACCGTGGGTCCCAAGCGCCGTGCGCACTGAGTACCATACACTGTGTGCACTGCATACCGTGCAGCACCCTGCGTTACCACACTAGAATAGTAGAGATATTAGCATGTGTGCACCACGTGCACTGTGCGTACCGAGCACCGTGCACCCCGAGTACTGAGGGCACAAAGTGCACCGCGTTTATTTTTTATTATTTAGCAGACACCTTTATCCAAGGCGACTTACAGAGACTAGGGTGTGTGAACTATGCATCAGCTGCAGTCACTTACAATTACTTCCCATCCGAAAGACGGAGCACAAGGAGGTTAAGTGACTTGCTCAGGGTCACGCAATGAGTCAGTGGCTGAAGTGGGATTTGAACGGGGGACCTCCTGGTTACAAGCCCTTTTCTTTAACCACTGGATCACACAGCCTCCCCTACCGTGCATCGCTATTGTGCACTACCACTGAGGCGCTGGGCACCGTGTGCCGCTTACACTAAGCAACTGTGCACCGAGATAAATATATCACGGGCTATGCGTGCGCCGTGGTACCGCAGCACCTGGGAGGCCACTATGCAAAGTGCCTACCCTAACCGCGTGGTCAACACACACACCTGGTCAGCGCGTAGCGTGTAGCGGGGGGGGGGGGGTGGAGGCCCGACTCACCGAGGTGGGTGGGCCTGTTCAGCCAGCAGGGTCTGCTCGACAGCGGGGATGCGGCAAGGCCTAGCCCCGTGGAGGACAGCGTGACTGGACAGCGTGACACGTGTACTCTCAGGCAGAATAGACAATCATTCGCGGATGACTGCACAGGCAGTCGAACATACGAAAGACAGATATAAAGAGTGGCCTACCACACAAGCAGGGAGGCCACTGAAAGACAGAAAGGCAAAAAGGACTCTATCTTTTTTTAAGTCGTTGATTCCAGGAAAGCGACAAGCTGGCTTTCAACACGAATGCAAGGGACATACAACCGACTCGAATCAATTCGAGAAGCTCTTTTCTATCAACACACTCAGCTCAACACAGAGGTCTTACCGTACTGTCTTGAGAGGGAAAAAGAGGAGGATTTTCCTGTGAGTGATGGTTTTATTCCCTCGGTAGGTGGGACCAAGTGCGTCAAAAACAGCTGAGGGAACTAAATCTCCACCATAGTTTAACAGAAGATCTCTAGTTGTGTCACTTGAGTGAGAATTGATAGGTGTACCTCCAACCTGACTGGAAAAGAATTATGATGTCAAGCCCTTGCAGTCCTGAAAGAAAACAGTCACCAAGAGGAGATCAGAGTTATGCAACGCTGTCATATAATACTAAATAGGTATTTCAAGTGAAACAGGAATATAGGAAAACTGAAAGGTCTAATAGTTGCAATACTGGCTCTTTAACTGAAAGGCATTATAAGTTCTAAAGACAAATAATTTGACATTCAGTTATATAATGGATGAGATAAAGGAAGGAGCAGACCTATTATCACACACAGCAATTAAAGTAATTGCTATTGTTGTGTGTGAACAATGTGTTCCTGTGCTGCCAGGTGTGTGAGTGGTACTGTATGTTCCTTGTGCAATTATATTATGTCAACATACTTCCACTTGTCTTGGAGACTGGGTGTTTGTCCCTTTTTTAATATTCCAACTGCTGACCAGTTTCAGATTAGTGGAAAATGAGCATACTGACCAAATTTCTTTCCATATTGTTTTCATGGTTGTTGTTATTTGACTGATTCATTTAAAATTAATTTGTTTTTTATTTTTTATTTATTGTAAGTTTGGTTTCATTTGCATAGAGGAAAAAGGTGCTCCTGTAGATGTGTGTGTGTGCAGTGCATGGCACCATTCATTTATTTACTGAGGTCTCTGTCTGTTTAAGGATTTCTCAGATGCCCTCATTCTTATTCTGCAGGCACTAGTGAGCAATTGGGGTCTGTAAGGATATACTATGTGGTCAAGGTTGATCCTTGGGGGCCTCCGTAGTTGATGTTATGTGAACAAGAGGCTAGCTGATAAATCCGTTTTGAATATACTAGCTTGGAGATCAATCATCACACATTACATGGTACCAGGAGTGGTTAAAATATCGGATTACTCACCGAAATGGATGTAATTAAACCACTGGAAACACTGAAGTTAACAGGCAATGTGGACAACAACTGAAGAAAATTCAAACAGACTCTTCTTCTATACTTGAAAGCTATCGGCGCCAACAACAAGAGAGGTTATCAGAAAGTTGCTTTGCTACTAACGATAGCGGGCTCTGAGGTGATTGAGATTTACAATACCTTTGAATTTCAAGAAGATGCCCACAAAGACAATCTAAACAAAGTGATCGAACAGTTTGATGCATACTGTTCCCCGAGAAAATATGAAGTTTGAGAGACATGTATTTCGGTGCCGAGTGCAGCAGCCGTGTGAATCATTTGACATGTTCGTCACAGATCTGAGAGTGCAGTCATGCAAATATGGCGATATGCAGTCATCCATAATAAGAGACCAAATCGTTTTTGGAGTGCACGACAAGAAGGTGCATGAACGGCTGTTGAGAGAAGCCGAGTTAAAACTGGATGATGCGATTAGGATTTGCAGGGCGAGTGAACAGACAGAGAAACATGTACGCACGTTTGAACAGAACACTGCCGCCACAAATGCAGTGTGTGACGCGGCTGTTGTTGATAGGGTGTTTAGGGACCGGCAGGCTCGCACAGACAACAACAAGGCACAAGCAAGAACTACGTCTCAGACTGTATTCGTTGTGGAGGGAAGCACAGGATGAGACAATGCCCAGCATTTGGAAAAAACTGTTCAAAGTGCAAGGGGAGAAACCACTTTGGTAAAATGTGTTTTAATGCAGGAGAAAGCAAAAAGACATTAACATGATGGAAGCAGATTACCAGTCAGATTATGATGATAATTCCAGGTTCATTGGAGCAGTGGAAAATGAGTCCAAAAGGGAAAGAAATACAAATGAGAACAAAACAGTGCAGGCAGACAAATGGATAGTTACCACTGCAGTGAATGGAACAGTGCTGAACATGAAGCTTGACAAAGGAGCAAAGGCTAATCTAATAACAATGAAGGACTACAATGCACTGCTGAACAAACCACAGATTGAAAAGAAAAAAGTAGGCCTGAAAGCCTACAATGGACTGATGATTAAAACACAAGGTGTGTGCAGATTACAGGTGCAGAACAAAGACATCAAGAGGACATTGACATTTGCAGTGGTGCCCAAGGGGAAGGAATCACTACTTGGAGACCAGACTTGTGAAGATATGGGGCTAGTCAAACACGTCCTGGTCGATTCAGTCCAAGGAGAAACCAAAGCAGGTCTGTCAATGACACATGACGACAAACAACAAAATGCAAAGGAAGACATGTCCCTGGAGTATTGGGAAAAACAATATCCTGGCATGTATGATGGAATTGGACCTCTGCCATTCACTTACAGCATCAAACTGAAGGAAATAGCCAAGCCAGTGGTGCATGCTTCTTGACGAGTTCCTATTCCACTCAGAAAAAAAACTAAAAAAAGAACTGGACAGGATGGAGAACCTAAAAGTTGTCAGGCCAACACGAGGAGCAACAGAATGGGTGAACTCAATGGTCTGTGTGACAAAGCCAAACGGAGACCTGAGGGTTTGCATGGACCCGAAAGACTTAAACTAAAACATTCTAAGAGAACAATGCCAAATACCGAAGAGAGAGGAGATTCTGAGTGAAATGGCGGGGGTGCAGTGGTTCACCAAACTGGATGCGTTCCATGGCTTTTGGCTGTAGCTCGATGAGAAAAGTGCAGAGCTGTGCACGTTCAATACACCATTTGGACGCTACAGCTACCAGAGACTCCTGTTCGGAATATCGTCAGCCCCAGAGATATTCCACTGTGCGATGGAAAACATCTTTCAAGGATTGGAGGGTGTACGAGTGTACATCAATGATGTCATCATCTGGGTGAAGACTAAAGAGGAGCTGAACGTCAGAGAGTGCACAAATATGGACAAATATGGACAAAAAAAAAATGTCAGTTCGCCAGACAGGAGGTCACATTTCTGGGAGATAGACTGACACCTGCTGGAGTACAGACAGACGTGAACAAAATCAGCGGTCAACCACATGCCAGAGCCAACCAACAAAAAAGTGGTGCAGAGAGCTCTAGGTATGGTGAACTACATGGGCAAGTTTGTGCCAAACCTCTCCTCAAAGACTGTGGCTCTTAGGGAGCTGCTGCGTTCCAAAAATGAATGGTCATGGCACAAGGCACAAGGCACATGTGGAAGAATGGAAGAAGCTGAAAGAAATCCTGGTTACAGAACCGGTGCTGGCATTCTTTGACCCAAGCAGGAAGACAAGGGTCTCCACAGACGCATCGAAGGATGGACTGGGAGCTGTGCTGCTCCAGGACTACGAGGGAGCATGGAAACCTGTGGCCTACGCAGCAAGATCAATGACACTGAGCATGCCACTGTAAGCCCACACTTTCCTCAGGCAAATGGCAAAGCTGAAAAGGGCATACAAATCATCAAGAACCTCTTGAAAAAGGCAGCTGAGAACAGGGAGGACCCATACCTGGCCCTGTTGGCATACAGGGCAGCACCCCTGGTATGTGGGAGGTCCCAAGCTGAACTCCTCATGGGCTGGAAACTGCAAACTCTGGTTCCAAGAGCAAAGAGCACCATGAACTCACCAGTCTTGCACAAATGGAGACAACTCAAACATCGCTAAAAGCAAATCCTGAATGTGGATGACAGGGTCAGAGTGTTCAACACAGAAAGGAGGGAGTGGACTCCAAGAGGTGGCACCGAGATCCTACACTGTGCAAACTGATGCAGGAGCTGTGGTGAGGTGAAACCGTACTCAGTTATTGAAAACTCCAAGTCACTCCACACAGGACAATCATGTAGTTGCACAAGACGACCTGCTCACCAACACAGCACAGTAGGGTGTGACTGGAGGTGAACTACCCGTACCAATGAATGCACCTGTGAACTTACCTGAGCCTTCTCTGGCTGAACCGCTACTCAGAAAGTCAGGGCGGACTGTGAAAGTCCCAGAGAGACTGGACATATAACAAAAGGGGGACTTAAGTTGGAAAAGGGGGGAGGAATGTGAGGTTACATTGTACAGCTGGGTTTGTTTAAATTGTACAGCTGAATATCTTCATTGATGGCAATACAACGTAAGTGAAAAAAAACCTATAAAATCCTTGACCATTCTCATATTTAATCTACTTCGAAGTTATAGCTAACTAGAAGTATACTTCATAAACAGTTCTTACAGCTAACTACTCTGAATCAGTTTCCATGCACTGCTTATACAGTGGCTCTCAAGAGTATTCACCCCCCTTGGACTTTTCCACATTTTATTCTGTTACATGGAATCAAAATGGATTTAATTAGACGTTTTTGCCACTGATCAGCACAAAAAAAGTCCATAATGTCAAAGTGAAAAATAAAATCTACAAATTGTTCTAAATTAATTATAAATACAAAACAGAAAATAATTGATTGCATAAGTATTCACCCCCTTGAGACAACATTTGGTAGAGGCACCTTTGGCAGCAATTACAGCCATGAGTCTATTTGGATAAGTCTCTACCAGCTTTGCACATCTGGACACTGCAATTTTTGCCCATTCTTCTTTGCAAAATTGCTCAAGCTCCATCAAGTTTGGGACCTTTGGTGAGCAGCAATTTTCAACTCTTTCCACATATTCTCAATTGGATTGAGGTCCGGGCTTTGACTGGGCCACTCCAGGACATTGACCTTTTTGTTTTTAAGCCACTCTAGTGTGGCTTTGGCTGTATGTTTGGGGTCATTGTCCTGCTGTAAGATTAATCTTCTCCCAAGTCCCAGGTCTCTTGCAGACTTCAGCAGGTTTTCCTCCAGGATTTCTCTGTTCTTTGCTGCATCCATTTTGCCCTCTATCTTCACGAGCTTTCCAGGCCCTGACGCAGAGAAGCATCCCCATAGCATGATGCTGCCACCACCATGCTTCACGGTAGGGATGGTGTTCTCAGGATGATATGTGGTGTTAGGCTTGCGCCAAACATAGCGCTTAGCGTTGAGGCCAAAAAGCTCTATTTTGGTCTCATCAGACCATAGAATCTTCTTCCACTTGATCTCAGAGTCTCCCACATGCCTTCTGGCAAACTCTAGCCAAGATTTGACGTGAGTTTTTTTTCAACAATGGCTTTCTTTTTGCCACTCTCCCATAAAAGCCAGTTTTGTGAAGCACCCAGGCTATTGTTGCCGTATGCACAGTGTCTCCCAGCTCAGCTGTGGAAGACTGTAACTCATTTGGAGTTGCCATAGGCCTCTTGGTGGCCTCCCTGACTAGTGCCCTTCTCGCCCGGATACTCAGTTTTTGAGGACGGCATGTTCTAGACAGATTCACAGTTTATGCCATCCTCTCTCCATTTCTTAATAATAGACTTTACTGTGCTCCGGGGGATATTCAATGCCTTGGAAATGTTTTTATATCCTACCCCTAATCAGTGCTTTTGAAGAACCTTATTCCGGATTTGCTTTGAATGTTCCTTCGTCTTCATGATATAGTTTTTGTTAGGAAATGTACTAACCAACTATGGGGCCTCCCAGAGACAGGTGTATTTCACCTGAAATCATGTTAAACACCTTAATTGCACACAGGTGTGGACTCCATTCAACTAATTATGTGACTTCTAAAGACAATTGGAGCTTATTTAGGCGTGTCATAGCAAAGGGGGTGAATACTTATGCAATCAATTATTTTCTGTTTTATATTTGTAATTAATTTAGAACAATTTGTAGATTTTATTTTTCACTTTGACATTATGGACTTTTTTTCTGTTGATCAGTGGCAAAAACTCCTAATTAAATCCATTTTGATTCCATGTTGTAACACAATAAAATGTGGAAAAGTCCAAGGGGGGGGTGAATACTTTTGAGAGCCTCTGTAAACCAGCAAAAAAGACCCTACTGTTTACTTGTGTGGTAGGGGGTTACCGGTGGCCCTTGGTCTATGATAATCTTGTGAGGTATAACATTACTGAAAAAGGATGTTAATCTGAGACATACTGTGCTTTCATTGACATTAGTTTGACTGTGGAGAACCAAAATAGTTTTTCCATAGGATTAGCTTGGTTTATAAGTCCTGTCTTATCGAAGTATATCCACTATTATAAACACAGGCAGACCCTTAACTTTTAATGTACCTATGGCCGGGGCAGAAGCCCTGCATGTGTAAATAGTGTGGTTTTTGTGTTATGTAAATAAAGATGTATTGTTTGAGTTTAAGATTGGCAGGGATGGAGTTAATTCCATCCCTGCCAGATTCTAATGTGTGGAATGTGGCCATTCGCTAATGAGGTTATTGAGTGCACCCTTTGTTTCGTGGAGGAGTTTGGGAGATAGTCCAGTGAAGGCACGGCTCAGCCTGGAGAAGTAGAAACACTGTGTTGTAGTGTAGTGTATTGTATTGTATAACCTTTTATTTTCCCCTTGTGCTTTTGTTCCTGACGCTACTCTGTCACAGCTGTTGCTCAGAATGGAGTGGAAGGAGGTTGATTACATGGAAGGTGTTTATGGAGGCTGGTTCAATGCAGAAGCAGGAGAGTGCAGGACAGGGTTAGGGATACATTTAGAATGTGTTATTGGGTGGACTAGGCTCTACAAGAAATTGTTATGAGTTATTTGTAGTTTTGTACTTTTCTGCAAACTGCAGTTTTATATGTTTGATTTATTTAAATTGCATTGCCTACTTGCTGTGAATCAGTGCTTGTGGTTCTGCTTCCATGTCTCTTGAGGTTTAGTGTTTAGTAGCAAGTCAGAGCTGGGGAAAAGGTTACTCTGGTTTTGATAACACTGGAAGGCATTCTATATTTAGAAAGTCAATTTCTTGGAAATTGATCTAGTGGGCTGGTTGATGTGTGCCACTAACCAAAGTAGTGTGCAGTGTTTCTATAGTCTTGCTGTACAGTATTTTGGGAATATGTTACTGTTCTCCGTAACCCTCGCTAAGGTGTTAAACCAGTTCACATGTATATATTGTATATATTTGATCAAAATAAAATGACAAAATTAAAAAGAGTGGACATGTTATGAAATAGTGTCTGATTGGAGACCTGACCACCTCGCTCATGCAAAATTATATATAGTGTTACAATTTAAACAATACTATTAATATGTATTCTTCTACAAACATCCTAAAGTGCTAAATATAACTTAACAGTACTAATTTTTAGCATAACTACAGAACCAATATGACAGATAAAAGAGATTTGGTAGGAGAAAACCACACACTGTAACAATTATGTATAAAGGATTGTGACTGGATGGTCGAGAGGTGACTTCCACAGACCAGGAAGTTGACAGACACATACTGCGGGTGAAGTGCTGAGTGCGTATTTATTACATTATTTAAACAAACAAATCCACTTTTACAAAATACAGCTCACAGAGCCCAAAGTAAAAGTTTAAACAAAACAAATCACAAACACAAACCCCTCCCCAAACAAGTATCATATTCCAGCACGAGTAGCAATTGTTATTTTCTTTCTTTTTCTATGTAACCAGTCTCTGTGTGTGTCTCGTTCCTTGGCTAGTAAGAGCTGAAAACTGCGTCTCTCTTTCCCTGCCTGCGCTCACACTCTGGTTGTCTTATATCTGTGTTGTGTTGATGGTTTGAATGAATGGTTTGTTAAAAAGAATACCACTGGAGATCAAATGCTGGAAGGCGGCGACATTTATTTCTCTCTGTATAACAGAAAATGAAAGAAAATAAGCAAAAGATGGCTCGGTTCATCATTCATCTCCCCTCTAGAGTCTAGTAATGCATTAACATTCATGTTAATTTCAGTAATGACATTAAATCGATTTAAAAGAAAATACAAATTCACAGATATTGCCGAAAGAAATCACATTTTAAACTGACACGAAAACAAAATACATTTTAAAATTAAAATACAGAAAGACAACATACCTGTATAACAGAAAATGAAAGAAAATAAGCAAAAGATGGCTCACTTAACCATTCATCTCCTATGGGGTAAAAAAAAAACTTCAGAAACATTTCAGAATTGCCAGCATTAATATAATGAAAATACTTCATTTCACAACCTCAGTCGCAATATTGTACCAATACACATTGTATTATATTCATTATTATTGTATTATATTCATTATCAGTATTATTTAACTACATTCCAGCAAAATAGTTCATATAAAATAACAAATAACAGAGAAAGAAAATAATGCAGCCTACCCCATTAATGCATTAACTCAGGGTTGGCACGCATTCTAATATAAGACTGCATATTTGTACACTTTAAACAACAGTGGCTGCAGTGAAAACGTGGCACTGGATCAGGATCTTTGGTGTAGGATTAATAGTGCACTTGTGACAGAAATATAATGAGTTCTGGTTGTAAATCTCCCTCCCGACCTGTGAGGGTGCTAAGTAGCGAAAGGGAAAGGCTTTGGATGGGCTGGCCTGACAGTTCATTTCCTGGGTCGGGAAGTCGGTCAGCCTGGAAGAAGGCGAGACTCCGCTGCAGGAACGTATTGACCCAGAAGGTAAACGAGGTAGCAGCTGCAGGCAATAGAGTCAGCTGCAATCTTTTACCAAGGGGTCATGCATGATAGCATAAAGGGGCCAGAGAATCATAAATCTTTCCCTTCGTTTTTGGTTTTGAAATAGACCCGGAAGGACTTGTGCACTGTGTATTAAGAGTATCGTGAGTGTTTGTTTTGTTTGTCTTGTCTATAATTGTTACTTTTGTGTTTATAGACGGCTAACACGTTCCGGAGCTGTCGCTAAGGGCCAGCACTGAACCCGGAACAGCACTGCACTATTTGTCACTCTTTAAACTGTATCACCCACCACAAGCATTACAGCACGCACCCAGGACTGGTGACCGTGGTTGAATATTGTTGGAGATACTATGTTTATTGTTTAGGGCTGCAATCCCTGTTACTGTTCTCTGTGTTTTACACATCGCTGTGTATAACCGGAGTTTATTATTTGGTCACTAGACCTGGATTAAAACAAAAATAAAATAACTATTTTCCATACCGGATTACAAATCTCTGTCTGTTTATTCCTGCACTGCATCACCTCTGCACCTGTTCATAATCAGCAACCACTTTGCCACAGCACTATATATCGGTTAAATCTATCTCCTTCTCCCGTCAACCCACCATAGTCAGCAAATGCTGCAGATTTGATCATATGTGGCCATCTCCAAATTAAAAATCATTTAATCCATTTGGAAATGGCCACATTCTGTACGAGATTTTTAATATGTGTGGTCAACAGTCAATTTATAATAAATCATTAGCTGTCGCTCACGCATTCACACGGGTTGTATCTGGCAGAGATGAGCTCCAAACATCTCCCCTGCCAAACCACATGAAACTATAACAAAACACATTGCGTTTCTAAATAAACACAAAACAATAAATGTATTTTTATATCATACAAATACAACAATAATAACAATAAACCATTATTTTTCTAATCATAATCATAAGAATACATTCACCAGCAGGGCTTTGCCCTGCCACATATCCCGCAGCGAGTCACACGATCAGTAAGTCAAAGGCTTTAAATCTAAAAGAATTGCTACATGCAAATGATTCCCCATTTTCAGGTCATTAGTGCATGTGTTAGCACTAATGGGAACATCTAGTTTAATGGGGTGTGTACACAGTGCAGAAAGAGAGAACAGGAAAAGTTAGACCATTGGATTTTCTTTAAAATATTTACTTATATTAGTAATATTTTCTAACATTGTACAGATGTTTGACAAGTTTTCTTGGTTTAAATTCAAAAAGAAAAGTATTTTGAAAAAAATCATGACAATCCTTACGCCTACTGGCTTATTTCTCTATAAATAATTTAAAATAATAAATAAATAAAACACAGTCCATAAAAATAGTAAGGGGTGGATGGCTCAAATTCTCATATTGTGTATAATAAAATGTTTAGTGTAATATAAAAACTTATATTACTAATATAAAAAATGTATACTGTGTGCCAAAATAGCATGCAGCTGGAATTTGATTGCAATAAAGTGTGGTATGTGAGTGTCTTGATAGCATTGTTCTTTAGTCAGCTGTAAGTTTTCTACAGAGAGGAATTTTATGAAGTGGTTGGCTTTTCCTACTAATTCATCAGTTGTGTGGATGATGGTGTTACTGATTGCTGACTGGAAAGCACTCAGAAAACATGTATAGGAGCACTGTTTTAATGGAGAGTGGATGATTCTGGTTATACCTGGAGTATGATATTATTTTAAGAGGTCTAAAATAGATTAAATTGCTTGGATATTGAAACAGGTTCATGTGGATGTTGCTGAAAAGTGTACACCCGTGGATATCTTCTAGTTCTCCTTCTTCATTGTGCCTCAGTAGAATGCCAAGTTTCAGTTTTTCCCCCTTTTCCCCTACCAGGGAAAGTTAGAGGAATACAGGCCTGGACACACATGAGCACAGTGGTAGTGGGTGGCTCCTGGTGGCATTGTGCCACACTGCATCTGGTGGACTCAAATGAATGGCTTCCCTTTAATTATTGAGGCTGCAAGCATAAGCTGTTCCTCCATCTTTTCTTCTCAATGTTGTAGGTTTCACCTCATGTGACGTGATGAAAACCTAATGCTCGCTTCACTAGAACCTTTATGAATCTAATGACAAGGACAATCACTAAATAAGAAATCCAATACTTTTATACTCGCATTTTCTTTCCTTGAAGAGCAAGGCAGTGAGGGAGGGAGAGAGAAATGATGAGATCAATAACTAGCTTATGGGCTGTGCACTCACAACTGCAGAGCTTGAGCACTCCTCTATCTGAAACTCTTCAGCACTTGCATCTCCAACCAGGAGACACAAGAATGGGGGCAATCCTTTAAATTTCACAGCTGCTTGAGAACTGAGCTAAATCATTCAACATGTTGTCCACTTTAATTCGCAATTTGTTCCTGATTTAGAGCCTGCTGTAAGGTAAGTGTAATGAAAAATAAGTTGTTTAGTGCTTCAATTTCTCTGTTCTCTGGGGAATTACAAAATAATGTGAGTGTCTCCAACAGTGATGTAACACAACAACCATTTTCACCAAATGGAATTGGATCCTTTCATTCCTGCATTGGTTATTTAGTCTTCCTGCAGGATGATGACGACAAGTTTCATGCAAAGAATTTCCTTCCATTTTGTGAATATATACTTAGGAAGAAGATACTCTGTATATTGTAATAAAAATAGGGCTTGAATTTTTTGGTTTTTATTTTTTGTTTAGTTTAGGGGCTTTTTTGCAGTTTTTATTATTATTTGGCAAAATCGGTTATTTTCGGTTATTTCAGTTTTTTATTTTTAATATATAATTTTTTTTCTCAAAAAAAACTTTTTTCCCCTTAACAGCGTGGAGTATGGTGTGTAGATAAGTGGGAAAACATCCTCATTTAAATGCATGAAACTCTGAGGCACTAACACAACAAAATGTGAAAAAAAGTTCAAGGGGGTGTAGACTTTCTATAGGCACTGTAGATGTGTACGGTGTCCAAATTAGGACATCGACATCGAAGTCTCAGCGTCAGTTATCAGGAATTTCTTTGTCGTGGATCATTTAGTTTGGCGATCAGTCGTCATTTCTCAATCATTTTTTCTGTCATGTCAGCCATTATTTGTATCAGGTATCATTTGTATTTTGTGTCTGCCGATGAATAGGCCACTGATGAATAGAGGCCTGTGTGTCAGATAATAATTAGACATACTGTAGTTGAAATACAATGTTTCCATCCAAATCAGATGCAACATTTTAAAATGACAATGGCTGGTACATTGTTGCAATACACAAAATAATAAACTTTGTATTGTTCATTAACCAATTGTGGCAAAGTGCCCCCCCCGTGTGTATTTTGTGTTACGTGTTGTGTGTAAATGTTGGTGTATAGTCATCGGTACACGGGATATAAACGGGTCTGTGTTTCACTTGTGATTTAAAAATGTAGATTTATATTTAGTCACGGAGGGCACAAATCACTTCACGTGCTAGTTAAAATGTAATGTGTGGTCACGGGAGTGCACTTAATTAATTCACGTGCAGTTGTACCGAGATTCCAATTGAATGATTGACTAGCAATCGAGTCTCGGTACAACTGCATAAAAACAGCATGTTTTCACTCACTTTCGGGGTTGGGTGTTCGAGAGTGGAGAACGGGAGAGAGAAGGAGAATTACATTTACAGTTGTCACTCACCGTGTTTGTTCGTCTGTTTACTGTATAGTCCGTTTTGTTTATCTCTTTGTTTTGGCGTAAGTGCCGTGTCCTGTGTGTTTTGTCTTGCAACCTTTTATTTTCTGTTCTGTTTAATAATTAAATGCTGAGCGCGATCACGCGCTCAGCTTCACCAAAACCCCATTTCTGTTTTTGTTCCTGCTTCTGACGTGACGTCACCGCTCAGTCGTCTTTGTGACACGTGGTGTCAGAACCGGGAAAACAGCGCCTCCAGGACTCAGGCCAGAGCAGGAACCGCAATTTGTTTAAAAAAAACAAAAAACCAACAACAAGAAGAAAATGGAAGGCTGGAACTGGAGAGATGGCTGCCAGGATCTGGAGGTCCTCCTCGGTGGTCTAGAGGACCAAGGCTGGTGCCTTGCCTGTGGGGAGTTCGGGCACCCGGTGGTGCGCTGCCCCTACCAAGAGGGAGAGGAGGAACTGGCCCAGGAGAGGAAGGTGAGGAGGAGGCAGAGAAGGGGAAGAGGAAGGCTGAATGTCCTCACGCCTGAGTGGGAGGAGCCCGAGCGTCCCTACGCCTGAGTGGGAGGAGCCCGAACGTCCCTACGCCTGAGTGGGAGGAGCCCGAACGTCCCTACGCCTGAGTGGGAGGAGCCCAACGTCCTACGCCTGAGTGGGAGGAGCCCGAACGTCCCTACGCCTGAATGGGAGGAGTCGGTGCGTCCACAGCCCAAGAGGGAGGAGTCGGTCGGTCCACAGCCCAAGAGGGAGGAGTCGGCGTCCACGGCCCAAGAAGGGGAAGGTAGAGCGTCCACAGCCCCAGTCTCCACCAGCAGAGGGTGAATTCCTGCTGGGTCCACCTCCATTGCCATGGGAGGACTGCTTGCAGCTCCCACCTCCACCAGCAGAGGGTGAATTCCTGCTGGTCCCGCCTTCGCCACCTCCATCGGCAGGAGCAGAGCAGCAGGAGCTGTCTCTGCCTCCCGCCACCTCCACCGCCAGGAGCAGAGCAGCAGGAGCTGCCTCTGCCTCCTCCACCAGCAGAGGGTGCATGCCTGCTGGGTCCCTGTCCACCAGCAGAGGGTGAACGCCTGCTGGTCTCCCCTTCCGAGGCAGAGCCGCACCAGTCCCCTGCAAGAGAAGGAGGGCCGCACCAGTCCCCTGAAACAAGGGTAGACTACACGCTGCTCCCACCTCCGCCAGGGAGACTGCACGCCCCCACCTCCACTGGCAGGAGCAGAGCAGCAGGAGCTGCCTCTGCCTCCGCCACTTCCATCGGCAGAGCAGCAGGAGCTGCCTCTGCCTCCGCCACCTTCACAGGCAGGAGAATACACGCCTCCGCCACCTCCATCAGCAGGAGCAGAGCAGCAGGAGCTGCCTCTGCCTCCGCCACCTCCACAGGCAGGAGCAGAGCAGCAGGAGCTGCCTCTGCCTCCGCCACCTCCATCGGCAGAGCAGCAGGAGCTGCTTCTGCCTCCGCCAACCCCACCAGCAGAGGATGAATGCCTGCTGGTAACACTTCCCCCACCAGCAGAGGATGAATGCCTGCTGGTATCACTTCCCCACCAGCAGAGGAGGAATGCCTGCTGGTAACACTTCCCCACCAGCAGAGGATGAATGCCTGCTGGTATCACTTCCCACCAGCAGAGGAGGAATGCCTGCTGGTATCATTTCCCCCCGTCCACGGAGAGGAGCAGGAGCTGCCTCTCCCTTCACCAGAAGGACCAGGACTAGATGCTGGCGGTCCTCAGCAGCCCTTGCATAGGCTGCTGAGGGAAGCACGAGGAAGAACCGCCCGCCGCAGAGGCCGAGAGAGGCCAACACCTGCACCCCAGCTAGTCCTGACTCCCTGCCCGCAGCCCAAGGATGCCTGCCCGCGCCCAAGGATGCCTGCCCAGCTTAGCCCAAGGATGCCTGCCCCCGCCCCAGGATGCCTGCCCCGCTTAGGATGCCTGCCCGCTTAGCCCAAGGATGCCTGCCTCGCTTAGCCCAAGGATGCCTGCCTCGCCGCCCAAGGATGCCTGCCTCGCCGCCCAAGGATGCCTGCCTGCGCCGCCCAAGGATGCCTGCCTCGCCGCCCAAGGATGCCTGCCTCGCTTCGCCCAAGGATGCCTGCCTCGCCGCCCAAGGATGCCTGCCTCGCATCGCCGGGGTTGCCAGCCGCTCCGCATCGCCCGGGTTGCCAGCCGCTCCGCATCGCCCGGGTTGCCAGCCGCTCGCGCATCGCCTGGGGTTGCCAGCCGCTCCGCGTCGCCGGGTTGCCAGCCGCTCCGATCGCCTGGGTTGCCAGCCGCTCCGCGTCGCCTGGGTTGCCAGCCGCTCCGATCGCCGGGGTTGCCAGCCGCTCCATCGCCGGGGTTGCCAGCCGCTCCGCATCGCCTGGGTTGCCAGCCGCTCCGCATCGCGCCGGGTTGCCAGCCGCTCCGCGACGCCGGGGTTGCCAGCCGCTCCATCGCCGGGGTTGCCAGCCGCCCGCATCGCCTGGGGCTGCCTGTTGCTCCGCGACGCCTGGGGCTGCCTTTGCTCCACACAGGGTACAGGGTGCGAGGGAGAAGTGGAGCTCCCGCTGCCGCCTCTATGGCCAGGGGCTCCTCCCGAGTTAAGCCTCCCGAGGGTCCGCTGCTGCTGCCGCCGCCTCCCGAGGGTCCGCTGCTGCTGCCGCCGCCTCCCGAGGGTCGCTGCTGCTGCCGCCTCCCGAGGGTCCGCTGCCGTCGCCTGGGGTCGCCAGGGATCCTGCTTGCCTGGGGTAGTCGAGGGTCCTGCTTCACCTGGGGTCGCTACACTATGGCCAGAACCCCATGAAGGGGAGCTGTCGGCCATGAAGAAAGGGGGAGGTCAGGAGACCAGCTCCCCAGCCGCATTTCGTGGCAGGAAACACGGTGGCCAGAGCCCCACGGGAGGAGCTAGCTAGCCCACGCGAGGGGGGGAGGTCAGGAGACCAGCTCCCTCGCAGCAGTTTCGCTGCCGGAGGTGGGTGGCGCCCACGGAGGGGAACTGCCGGCCATGAAGAAGGGGGAGGTCAGGAGACCAGCTTCCCCGCAGCAGTTTCGCTGCCGGAGATTGTGTGGTCGGAGCCCCACGGAGGGGAACTGCCGGCCATGAAGAAGGGGAGGTCAGGAGACCAGCTCCCCAGCTGCACTTTGCGGGCAGATAGTGTGGCTGAAGCCCGGAGAGGGGAGCTGCCAGCCACGAAGAATTGGGGGTGCCAGACATTTCACCATGGCCACCCCAGAAACAACTGCTTCCCCTGTTCGGGACTTTGGGACTGAGGGGAGGTGGCCATTGAGGCCATGTGTGCTTTGCACAAGGGGGTATATGTGGCAAAGTGCCCCCGTGTGTATTTTGTGTTGTGTGTGTAAATGTTGGTGTATAGTCATCGGTACACGGGATATAAACGGTCTGTGTTTCACTTGTGATTTAAAATGTAGATTTATATTTAGTCACGGAGGGCACAAATCACTTCACGTGCTAGTTAAAATGTAATGTGTGTCACGGGAGTGCACTTAATTAATTCACGTGCAGTTGTACCGAGATTCCAATTGAATGATTGACTAGCAATCGAGTCTCGGTACAACTGCATAAAACAGCATGTTTTCACTCACTTTCGGGGTTGGGTGTTAGAGTGGAGAAGCGGGAGAGAGAGGAGAATTACATTTACAGTTGTCACTCACCGTGTTTGTTCGTCTGTTTACTGTATAGTCCGTTTTGTTTATCTCTTTTGTTTTGGCGTAAGTGCCGTGTCCTGTGTGTTTTTGTCTTGCAACCTTTTTATTTTCTGTTCTGTTTAATAATTAAATGCTGAGCGCGATCACGCGCTCAGCTTCACCAAAACCCCATTTCTGTTTTTGTTCCTGCTTCTGACGTGACGTCACCGCTCAGTCGTCTTTGTGACACCAATGCAGTACTTTTTTAAACCCCAACATTTCTATTCATGTCTAAAGGTCCAGAAACCACCATCCCAGCCAGTGCCATTTCATTTCATGTATACAAATGAAACCATCACCCACCCCAGTCTGTGGCAGGCAAAATAAAGTGATTTCACCTCCCCACTCTTTTTTTGTGCTGGTTTTGTCAAAGCGGGTTCACAGCGATTCAGTAGCTCCTGCAGTAACACGCTTCAGCTGCCATTGATCAGCAGCCCCTGAGATAAACACGCAGCGAACTCCCTAAACTTTTAATAATGCACCAAAAATATACAACGTAACATAGAAAAAGTAATTTGAAAAGCACGCAGATTGAAATTTATCACATTAAATCGACAAAGCAGCAATGCAAACTTTTTTTTAAATTGTCATATCTGCACTTTCTAAATAAACGCCCCAAAGCTGGCAAGCCTATAAAACACATGATTTTATAAATATGTGCTCTTTCATGATGAATACACGCATCTTTGTAAATTTGCCATCACACTTCTTACAATGTTTGGAATCACTTATTTGTATGCAGAGGTGAAAGTAAGCCGGTACGACCCTGTACTGTGTTCTGGTAAAACATTTGTAACAGGTGTTACGCAGATTTTTGTACCCCATAGAATCCTGTATCCCCTCATGATTTCACGCCTGCGCAGATTAACATCGCTGTATACAAATGCATGATATTTCTTGCACAAACCACACCTGTCTTCTGCAGCTATGGGTACGCGCAGCAAGCAGGATGGACGGCTTGTTTGGGGAGGCTAGGCTTGTTTTGTACATGTTTTGAAACTGTTGGCTTATTTTTCTTGTCATACCAATGCTGGTACAGAGAGAGTTTTGGGGGTCAGCAGAGGTAGGTAATGAATCATAGTTCTCTATAAAATCAATACAATGTAGGAAAAATAAAGGGACAAATAGTACTTAATATTAATTATTATGATTATTTAGAACTTGCCTAAAGTGATATTATCGATTCGGTGAAAAGCAAACAAGTATGTAAAGTATGTGAAATGCTAGATGAAAATCAGTTATGTAATGTAATCTATATCCAACTTTTTTTACAAATAGAAAAACTAATACAAAATCCAGGTAAAGTTCTCCATTTCATCATTTAACTTAAGAAATATTAAAATTAAGAAGTATTAAAACATAATAAATATGTTTTCTTCTCTTCTACTAGACCAGTTATACAGGTATATCCTAAGCACATTGGATTTAGAAGCGTCCAGTGTGTGAACAATTTCTATTGCACTAAATATAAAATGAATTACAAATCTCTATATTGTTTTTGTGTGATAACATTTTTAGTTCTTTGATTCAAATATGTATACGTATTTATGTATACATCTACAGTACTGTGCAAAAGTTTTAGGCAGGTGTGAAAAAATGCTGTAAAGTAAGAATGCTTTCAAAAATAGACATGTTAATAGATTATATTTATCAATTAACTAAATGCAAAGTGAGTGAACAGAAGAAAAACCTAAATCAAATCCATATTTGGTGTGACCACCCTTTGCCTTCAAAACAGCATCAAGCATCAATTCTTCTAGGTACACTTGCACACAGTTTTTGAAGGAACTCGGCAGGTAGGTTGGCCCAAACATCTTGGAGAACTAACCACAGTTCTTCTGTGGATTTAGGCAGCCTCAGTTGCTTCTCTCTCTTCATGTAATCCCAGACAGACTCAATGATGTTGAGATCAGGGCTCTGTGGGGGCCACACCATCACTTCCAGGACTCCTTGTTCTTCTTTACGCTGAAGATAGTTCTTAATGACTTTCGCTGTATGTTTGGGGTCGTTGTCATGCTGCAGAATAAATTTGGGGCCAATCAGATGCCTCCCTGATGGTATTGCCTGATGGATAAGTATCTGCCTGTACTTCTCAGCATTGAGGAGACCATTAATTCTGACCAAATCCCCAACTCCATTTGCAGAAATGCAGCCCCAAACTTGCAAGGAACCTCCACCATGCTTCACTGTTGCCTGCAGACACTCATTCGTGTACCGCTCTCCAGCCCTTCGGCAAACAAACTGCCTTCTGCTACAGCCAAATATTTCAAATTTGGACTCATCAGTCCAGAGCACCTGCTGCCATTTTTCTGCACCCCAGTTCCTGTGTTTTCGTGCATAGTTGAGTCGCTTGGCCTTGTTTCCACGTCAGAGGTATGGCTTTTTGGCCGCAAGTCTTCCATGAAGGCCACTTCTGACCAGACTTCTCTGGACAGTAGACGGGTGTACCAGGGTCCCACTGTTTTCTGCCAGTTCTGAGCTGATGGCACTGCTGGGCATCTTCCGATTGCGAAGGGAAGTAAGCATGATGTGTCTTTCATCTGCTGCAGTAAGTTTCCTTGGCCGACCACTGCGTCTACGGTCCTCAACGTTGCCCGTTTCTTTGTGCTTCTTCAAAAGAGCTTGGACAGCACATCTGGAAACCCGTCTGCCTTGAAATTTCTGCCTGGGAGAGACCTTGCTGATGCAGTATAACTACCTTGTGTCTTGTTGCTGTGCTCAGTCTTGCCATGGTGTATGACTTTTGACAGTAAACTGTCTTCAGCAACCTCACCTTGTTAGCTGAGTTTGGCTGTTCCTCACCCAGTTTTATTCCTCCTACACAGCTGTTTCTGTTTCAGTTAATGATTGTGTTTCAACCTACATTTTGAATTGATGATCATTATCACCTGTTTGGTATAATTGTTTAATCATACACCTGACTATATGCCTACAAAATCCCTGACTTTGTGCAAGTGTACCTAGAAGAATTGATGCTTGATGCTGTTTTGAAGGCAAAGGGTGGTCACACCAAATATGGATTTGATTTAGATTTTTCTTCTGTTCACTCACTTTGCATTTAGTTAATTGATAAATATAATCTATTAACATGTCTATTTTTGAAAGCATTCTTACTTTACAGGATTTTTTCACACCTGCCTAAAACTTTTGCACAGTACTTGTATATGTATTTTGTTTTTAGAAAATGGACAGAAATCACCAATTGGTGCAACAAAGCAAGAGAAATGAATTGTTCATCGAAGAGCTGCTAAATTTGAAGTAACAAGCACAGTAACGTTTTCTGCGATACTTAGATACAACAAAATGCACAAAAAAGACAAAGGTTATATTCAGTACTTAGCGTAGTACTTGATTGTATGTTACATTGGAATTTAAAAACAAAGTATGTGAAAATGTTTGAGGAGCTTATGTACAGTATGTTCACAGTAGCATTAAATTTGAGTACTTCAGTAATATATTACTCTAAAACCCCATCCCTAGGTTTATAGTAGTGGTGGGTGGCAGAGGCTATACTGATGGTGTATACAGTTATATTTCTAAAATATCAATAACTTGGTGTTAATAATTGAAACCATGAATGCAGTTCAGTTGCTGTTTGCTTCTTCTCACTGCAAATGTGATAATAATGCAGAATGACAACAGTGTGTGACTTCTTGTGGCAATGTGCCCCACCCGTGTGTATTTGTGTGTTATATGTTGCGTGTGGTGTGTTAATGTTGGTGTATAGATATTGGTGCATGGGATATACATGGGTCTGTGTAGCATGAGTGATTTAAAATATATAGTTGTATTCAGGCACGGGGATTGCACTTCACGTGCATTGAAAAATGTATTTTAATAGTATGTGCGCACTGGGTTGCACAAATTAGTTCACGTGCTGGGATTCAAGTGAATAATTAATTAGTAATTGAATCCCGGCACAACAGTATATATAGATGCACGTTTCACTCACTCGGGGTTGGAACGGAAGAGAGTGAGGAAGTAATAATAATAATAATAAGAAGAAGAAGAAGAAGAAGAAGAAGAAGAAGAAGAAGAAGAAGAAGAAGAAGCAGCAATTGCTACGTCGTGCTGGAGGAGCAGCACGGTACTTGTTTATTTAGTGTTCGTCCCTGTGTGTTAGTGTCTGTTCGTTTTGGTTATCTGTCTGTTTATTTTGGCGTCAAGTGCTGTGTGCTGTTTTTGTTTAAATCTTTTATTTGTTTCATTAAAACACTGAGCGCAGCCATTGCGTCTCAATCTCAACCCCACTACTGTCTGCGTGTGTGATTCTTTCTGGCCTGACGTCACCCCTACAGCTAGCCTGTTCACACTTGTTTATTATTACTGTTGTTATTATTTTGTACTCAGATCATTACATTATTTGCAGTATTAATGTGAAATAATCTTGCTCCTAACCACAATTGGCCCGGGGCAGTGAAAATAGTCATTTATTAATATCCCATGAATTAACTTTTCTTCATCTACCAAAGTGACACCCTAATGAAGAAAAGTAATAAACAGACAGTGGAATAAAAAAAAACAAAGAAAGTATGAATGCTTCATTCAAGGTTCTTAAATGTAATCATACCATATACATATTAGTGAATTAATAATTATTTAAAAATCCTGACTAGAATTATATTTGGAATTATAAATCCTGTCAGTATTGAATCTTTTCTTTTCTTAATATAGTTTTAATCTTTTTTTGCTTACTGTAGTACAGGGAAAAAAAAAAAAAAATATATATATATATATATATATATATATATATATATATATATATATATATATATATATATATATATATAGTAAATTATATTATTTAAAAAAATAATAAAGTTGCATGTAATTATCTTTCAAGAAAGTAGCTTTACTACATTCAACATGATAAGCATGGTGGGAAAAGGGCTGCAAAAGTAGTTTTCTTTTAAAAACCACAGATGCTATTTCCTGTAGATATTACTGGCCTGGCATGACTTCAGACATTGAAAAATGGGTAAGTGTTTATATTGTCTGTATAACAATGTCATTTAAATACTATGTACTTAAAACAACATGTGCTAATGGGATCCCCCTTTTGTTTGATTTTTTCCATGTACTTTTGGGTACAAAGAACCATTTTCTTAGGGATTTATTTTCACGTAAAACTTTTAGTTGATTGTGTTGTTGAAAAACATACAGTAAATGGGTGATGTGACATTTTACAGACATTATAGCAGCCAACAATGTTTATTATTTTTAAAGCCCTAAATTAACTTATCATATCCTTTATTTTAGGTGTCCCAATACCCCCAGTGTCAAAAGAAAACATCAACAATAAAAACATCTACAACATATATTCCAATATTGGTATGCTTTCCTTTGACAATTCATTTTAAATGATGTAATTTTATATTGTAATTACATTTGTAAATAATTGTAGTAATTATTTTTTGGCTAGACTACATTTCAAGCCTTTAAAACGGATGTGATTTCTTAAAATACTTTGCCTATTTAATTCCACTATTAATATGGAACAGGAATATTATCTAGGTGTTTTGTTTTTCAGAGTAACACCTGTTTCTCTTGCCAGTATGAAATGAAACTATGGGATATACCTCTTACAGCCCGAATTACCTGAGCACATATGTCAATATGTATATAAAGCCCCTTTCACACTGGCACTCCTACCCGGGTGCGGACCCGGGTCCTGGATAACCAGGTCACAATCCCGCGTAGTGTGAAACCATGTACCTGGGTCCCAGCCACCCACCTCAGGATCTGGGTTGACACATTTTAACCCGGGTTGAGTGAGACAAAAATGCTTGACGGTCGTTTGTGAGCCGACGCAATAACAAACAGCCATGCCTACGTGAAGGTTTCACTTCCACAAGAAGCATTTCTGTTTAGCCATATTTGTGTTGATTGAGACACAGCATGAGCCAGACTGCAGCAGGGATGTAGAAACATTTGCTGTAATCAACATTTGGGCCGATGGTTCAATCCAGAGAAGCTTGGATGGAAGTGTAACAAGCTGCTTCCGGGGCATTGACATTGTTTACTTGCGTCTGTCACCCAGGTCAACCCTGATTTATCAAACGTAGTGTGAAATCGCATACCTGACCGGCATGACACTGGGTCCTGACCCAGGTAGGTTCTGATCCAGGTAGAACATGACAGTGTGAAAGGGGATTAAGTCGCTAACTCTTTAGCTAGTGACCCACCTTGGATGATGTTTGAAATTTCATGACCCATATTTTTTTTAAAACAAATTGTCTCCCAGCAACACCACACCAACCTAAAATTATCCTATTCACACTGTCAGAAATATGTGATATTAACAGGACAAGAAGAATAGAACTTATAACTACGAAGTAGATGGGTTTATACCTTCATTGAGAGACATGCGATTGGTTCACTGCTACTGAAGTTAATGCTGAGACTGGTGACACTGATGCTACAGCAAACTGGTAAGACTGGTGCTGCCACTGCTGTAACTGGTAAGACTGGTGCTGCCAGTGCTGGAACTGGTAAGACTGGTGTTGCCAGTGCTGGAACTGGTAAGACTGGTGCTCCAGTCTTGGCCCCACGCATTAGCCAGTAGACAGTATTGTATAATGCTATAAATGTACACCAGGTAGGGCAATACTTGGACAGAGAATCAGTATGCAGTTAAAGTAACAAGAAATAAATAAACCCATATAAATAAAGCAAACTCAGCTGCTCGGTTTACACATTTTCTACAATACATCAGTATAAAAACAGTACTTCCTTGGATTTCTTTTCTCTAAAGAAAACATTAGGAAAATATATATTTTTTAAAACTCCTGTTGCCAAACAGTGAATTTATGGATAGAATTACCTCCAATTCTAGCTCATGGCGTCGGGGCCATCGCACAAAAATACAATGCATGTGAAATACAAAAAACTAACAGCTATTAATCGTTATATTGGGGGAGGGGGAAGGTATTGCCATTGTGCAGGAAAAACATTAAAACGCATCGCAACTAAACATCACACAGGACTGTCAGCAGAAAAAACAATATTAATATAAGAAAAACGATCACTATATAGTGGAAAAATAAGCTGACAAATGGTTTTTGATTGAAAAACACTTGATATACAAGAAAGGTATACCTCTAATACAATCATAGAAGCACGAGTTACAAACTGACTTTGGACCAGGCCTCAGTACAGCTCAGTACATATGTTTGTATTGGAAAACACAGTTATCCGTGGTGTCAGTTCAAAAGAGATGAAAAGACTAACACACTTTTACAAGATTTTATATTTATACCTTTGTAAGCAACTGGTGATTCCACTCCCATTTGTCTTACTTCTGTCCAATGATAGGGGTTTCCACTCTGTCATTGCACACTCCCTCTGTGGGGGAAAGGGGGGGTTGCGCTCTGTCCATGACGCGTTGCATACCACGTTGTACATAGCAGCACGCATCCATCTTGTCTTTCAGTTCCCCCTCCCCCATCTCACACTATCTCTGCTTGTCTGCTGCCTTTTGGCATTTAGCTTAGACACCCATCTGTGACTTTGAGTCATGTTAGGCTATGCAAAACTGCACGTAGCTGGTTTTGCCGATGGGAAATGAAAGAACTTGAAACTTACCCAATACTGTATAGAAACTTAATATAAAATTATATTAACCCTTTGCGGTCCTATGTCGGACCAGGTCCATCATTACAATTTTCCCTTTCCTTTCCATCAAAAACGTAAAACACAGGTCTCTAGTCGTTTTTTCTGTAGAAAAAAGTCGAGAAAACCATTCCATAGCCAAGTGAGACCGATAGGAGCCGAGAGAAGCCAAATATATATATAAATAAATAAAAAAAGGGGCGGATCTGAGCAATACACATAGCCCCGGCACCACAGAGATAACACGGACATAATCAAACAAAGATAGCTGCTTCTGCATCCAGAGCTCAAAGAATATCACAGACATTTGCAGAGCTTTTTGAGATGTTATAGTAATAAAATAATGATTTGGATGGCATTATTGAGGAATTTGGTGATAAAACGAGTGATCAAGAGATGATTTATCGGTATGCATGACTATGAAGAGGTATGTGAAAAATACAGCAAACAAGGGGTGGGGCGGGGCTGGAGATGCAGTACTGAGTGTCCTGTTGATATGCTGTGCCTTTTAGCCCTTTGCAGTCCATTTATTAAGTGCGCGTCAGGCGCGTCAGGTCCAATTTATTTTCACACGCGCAGTTAATTTTAGACGCAGCTGTTTAAAAGTATTTTTTTCCACAGTCAAACGGGTTTAAAAGGCCCTGCATATAAACAAAGCACTCACTAGGCATCTCCAGCCCCGCCCCACCCTTTCGTTTGCTATCGCTTTCACATATGCTAAGAAATAAATAATAATAATAATAATAATAGTCGTACATACCGATCAATCATCTCCTGATCACTCGTTTTATCACCAAACTCCTCAATAATGCAATCCAAGTCATTATTTTATTACTATAACATCTCAAAAAAGCTATGCAAATGTCCGTGATAGTCTCTGTGCGCTGATACAGTAACAGCCAGCTTGTTTCCTTATGACCGCCCATATGTGATGCCAGGGGCAAGTATGACTATGCATGAGATACGCATTTTTTTTTTTTTTTTTTATCGGCTTGTCTCTGCTCCTGTCGCTCCCATTCGGCCATTGAATGGTTTTCTCGGCTTTTTCCGGAGAAAAAACGACTAGAAACCCGTTTTTTGCGTTTTTTTGATGATGTCGGACAGGGTCCGACAATGGACCGGATAGGAATAATTGCAATGTCGGACCAGGTCCGACAATGGACCGCAAAGGGTTAAACCTGTCTTACTGTGAAAAAAATATTTCTAAAATAAACTGCGTGTGTGAAAATAAATTGGACCTGATGCGCCTGAGACGCGCTGAATAAATTGACCGCAAAGGGTTAAAGCAACTGAATTAGTAAACACATTAAAACAACTACAAAAGCACCTTGAAATGTCACCACTTAGAGCCAGACTATGGCACCTGGTAGAGAAACTAGGGCACCAGGTCCTGGTAAAATATGGGAGGGAAAATTGCCTCCAACACTTCAGGTACTATATGAAATATTCTAGGATTCTTAACAATTACCATTAACCTTTTCCTTTTCCTTTCAGGTTTGTCTATCTAGGTCCACACCATAGGCTTTGCTCAGGAGAGACAACACTGGTATGTATTTTTATAAAAAAACAGTATTTTTATTAAATATTAAAACAGGGAATTAGACTTTTAAAAAATGAATAAAACATGTATGCAGAGGGAATTAGAAAGAGCAGAGAGAAAAAAGAAAAAAATCCAAAGGCTGAAGATGATAAAAGAAAACGATTTTCAAAAAAATAAAACAAACAAAAAAAATGTCCAATTGCTTCTGGTACGCAGCCAGTCCTGCAAGGTTAAAAAATAACAAAGAGAAAAAAATGCTGGTTTTAAAAGACAAAGAACACTGCACCCAACCCACGTGGAACTGTAGTCTGCTTTCAGCAGTGGAGGTTTAAATGGGGACATAGCGTTGGTTTTTGAAGTTGTTGTAAACTGCAGAAGAGGAAAGCAGTGTTGATCCTAGTAGTCTGGTGTTCCCAGCACACCTGCCTGGCACAAGTGCACTGTAAGATGAAAACAAACCAAAAAAAAAAAAAAAGTCCACAGCAAAATCCAAAATGTTTGTAATATAAAAAAAATCCACAGCAAAATAATCCAAAGTGTTTGTAATATAAAATAAAAAATCCATAGAAAAATAACGCATGCAAGAGTGCTGCAATTTTAGAAAATTAAGGGATAAAACGTCGATAATATCCCGCGAACCCCAGAAACAAATGTAGCTGTCACACCGTTGTTGGAGGCATCCAGTACCTGACAACTTGTAGCTTTTCTGGGTCTGGGGCAACGCCTTCTCCACTTACAATGTGGCCCAAGTAACTGACTTTCTTCTTCAGGAACTGACATTTCTTTGGTTGCAGTTTCAGTCCATACTTCTGCAACTGCTCGAACACTGCTTCCAAATGCTGCAAGTGGGAGTCAAAGTCATATGAGTACACAATGACATCATCTAGATAAACCAGTAAAGAGTCGAATACTTGCCCACCCAAGCACCTCTGCATCAGTCGCTGGAAGGTTGCAGGAGCATTGCAAAGCTCAAAGGGCATCCTCTCAAACTCATAGAGCCCAGTGTAGTAAATGCTGTCTTCTTCCGGTCGTGGGGATCCACTTCCACTTGCCAATATCCACTGGCTAAGTCTAATGTTGAATACCATTCTGCTTGCTTCAAACTGGTAAGGGACTCCTCGATGCGGGAGAGGGGATAGGAATCCTTGTGGGTCATTGCATTCAGTTTGCGATAGTCAACACAGAACCTCCAAGATCCATCCTTCTTTTTCACAAGGACCACAGGTGCTGCCCAAGGGTTGGAGCTTTCCCGGATAACCCTACCTTCTAGCATGTCAGTTAAAAGTGTGCACAACTCTTGATACAAGCTAGGGGTATAGGACGGAATCGTTCACGGGAGGGCGGAACATCCCCGGTAGGTATTTGATGAAGAACTGCATTGGTGCGGCCAAAGTCATTTTCATGGGCTGCGAACACATTCTGCCACCGAATCGCAAATGCATCAAAGCAAGCCTGTTGTGATGCCAACAAACCCTCAACTAGTGGGAAGAAACCAGAAGCCTCCCCCTCTGCAGCCTGGACAGCACGCACATCCACGTCTATTACCCCTGGTTGCATCTTGGACAGGAACACATCTTTCTCCCCTCGCGGTTTGCATAGCGTTGCGTCTTGTGACCTGGATGGGGTAAGAATGTAGGTTTCAGACACTAACTGGCACCCTCTATTGTTTGCCCCAAGGTTCTTCCTACCTCCCACTCGGCCTCGCCATCTTCAGCCTCCACCAGGATGAAGCAGACTTGTTCAAGGCTCAAGTTTGGAACCCTCGCCCAGATCACACACTCAATTTCCAGGGGAATCACTATAGGTCGGTGGCCGACTAACCTCGCACTCCCCAGTCAAATGTCTGGACCCTGGCCCACTTCAGTCCGGCGGCACACAACCTTGGGGGTTCCACTGAAACCAAGGAGCAAAATTGGATGGGGGTCAATAATGTCCCGTATTGGTCAAGTTCTCTGGGGGTGATTCTGGTGTAGAGCGCTGGAACTGGGCCCGAATTTCATCCATGTACGGCTTTAGTCAGCGCTGAATAGGTCCTTCCCGAAGGCCCAGTAGGAACTGGTCTCTCAGCACTACATCATTCCAGGCCGGACCCTCCGGATCCCGATGACTTTCTTGCAGAATACTTTGCAAAGTGTGAGTCTGGGAACATGTCTAATAAGGGTTGCTGAACTAGTCACAACATATAAAGGTCTCTGCATTTGTAACTTTCTTTTCCTTTGGCAACAAAATATGTTATAATTGAAGCTGAGGTTTTCTAAGCGTCACTGGCTTTTTGGTGTTTTTGGGCTTACCACAAACATCATTCTTCCTCCCATGTCCCATCGTTAAAATCAGTCCTGAATAGTTTGCAGAAAGTATGCCATTTTCCAACGTTACTTAGGATTATGTGAGAATATGTTGTTGTGCAAGAAGCTTGAAATTTGCATAAATATTTTAGTTTTTTTACCGGGGGTGGCTTATCGCACGCAAAGCCACCGTAGATGGTCAAGTATGTGAGTATGTATGCCTGCCACAGGGCTCCCCTGGGTCCTGAACCCTGTTAGGTACAGACGGGGATTGCAGTAATTTCAGACCATACATGACTTTTGCAGAGATTAAGGGTTTGCTGACATTAAACAAAAAACACATACCTTATCCAGAGGTCTCCATCAAAGCAAACAGAAGTTCATTGTCTTTAAAACCATCCATGTTGAAAAGAAGTTTTGAGTCAGGACAAAAAATGGCTTTTACGCTTTTATGCAGAAACAAGAAAAAATATGTCTAAACATATTTTTAATTATCTGTTTATTCCAAACATGCATTTATTGCTAATTGGCTGAGTTAGGACCACACCCGTCATTTTCAGGGGGCCCCCCTTAACCCATTGGTTCTGTACTGTTTCTTATCTTCGAACGACGCCCTTAGCTCCATGTGGGGCACGGTTTCATGCAGTTTTCTCAAATTTTCCTCAGATACAACCAAGCATAGCCACATTTAAGGTTTGTAGCATTTTATTTTAAAAATGTTTTTTTCTTTAACACTAGAACCATCACGGTAGTCAATTTGACGGTTTTCACTTTTAAAATTTAAATTACTCTGCGTGTGTTAAAGATCTGTGGTTGTCTGTTCTTGACTTTTCCTAAATACATGTATTAAATATACTGACGCTGTTTGAAAGTCAGAATCGCACAAATAAAAAAGTTCTACCTAGAACCGCCAAAAGTAGTAATGTTGACGGCTTGTTACAATACATGCTTTTATTGTTAGTATAACCTACAATACACTATTTTTTATATGTACACAAGCCAGTTTGTTGTCTCTACCTCCGCTTAGTTTACAGCAATATATATTTGAATAGAATATTGCTCCTGAAGTCTAGATATGTATTATCCAAATATCTATTGTAATCCTATCAATTCCTTGGAGAACTACCGTCTGGCTGTCTACATGAGCATATATAGTCTGCTGTCTTATAATATTACTATTACAAGAATTTTTTGAGAAATCTTGATATTTTTGTGTTTTGATTTGAGAGCAAATACAGATATATTTGCCTTGGCATCAGAAATTTGGAACGACTTCATTGAAAACGGCGTTGCCTGTTTCAAGCTAAACATAAAACATTGCATGGACAAGCAGCTGTTTCCGACACAAGCACGGTGTCGCTGGACAAACAAACCTGTCAAATTTGGGATCAAGTTTTGGTTGGCAGCAGACCCTACCCCTACCTGTGCAAAGATGAAACTCGCCCAGCTGGTCAGAGACTGGGTGACAATGTGTTAGGCTGATGTAACCGTGCTTAGGAAAAGAGATGAATGTTACCTATATATATATATATATATATATATATATATATATATATATATATATATATATATATATATATTAGCAAAACAGTTGAAACAGTAAAAAAGAAGAGCATTTCCACCATCTGCGCAAAACTTAGTACTCAGTAAAAGCAATCACCGGTGTCCAGGTGCTGTATTTTACAATGTACTGGACATGGCAGCCATCAATTCCTTTGGTTTGTAATATGAATGAACCGGGGAAAATATCAGTAGGAGAGATCTCTTATGATGCTTGGCACAGAGCTTTGGCAGAAACATTTCAATCAGAAAACTGCAAAGCGGCAGGGAAACGCAGCTCAATCTGGATACAGTGCACAGCCATCAAGTGACACACGCAACAGAAAACAATGCCAGGTAACTAAATGCAGTAGAAATAAAACTTCTGATATCTGTGCCCAGTGTGAAAGAGCAGTATGTGGTAAATCCACACGACAAGTTGATAAGCGTTACATCTGTTATTTTCATTGTTATTTTGTATAAATAATTATGTTGATTTTACAATTGTGTATGTAGACCTACATATAACCAGTTTACAGCTGGTTACACAATATTTTCTTTTGAAATTTTTATTTTTTATAGTTTTTTCATTTTTTGAAGTCCTGCTATGCAGTAGGCCAATGTGAAAAAAGCCTTTTTATGTTATTTTTGAAAATAATGACTTTGTTTTCACAATTTTTTATGTACATATAGCAGTTTACAGCTGGTTGCACAATATCTTCTTTTGAAATGTTTATTTAATTATAGTTTTTAATTTTTTTACATCATGCATTACATGTGCTATTTTTTTTTTTAGCAATATCTATTTGCATCAATAAAAGCTGCATCTACCACATGGACATAAGTCCATTGAATCTAAAGTCTTTTCTTAAAAAGTAACCTTGTTTTAACATTTTAATGCTTTAACATTTTAGTTTTTCCCATTTTTACTGCTCATTTTATTTTTTTCTGAAATAAAGTATATAACAAACTGTATACATGTTTTTCAAACTTATTTTATTTTTGTAAAAAGTTTTTTTTATTTTTTTTAAAAAGCCCATGTATTGTACCCCCCTGTTTTTCCTCTATTTCACTGATCACTTTATGTTTCTGAAATATAACACAAATTAAAAATAACACCCAAAACCTTTGTTTAATTCACCATTTTAATATGATAAACTACAAACACGGAACATAGTTTCCATATTTGCCCTAAAGACTACATACATGTGACAGGATGGGAGGGTTTGATTTCCGGAATTATAAAAGACTACAAACACATGCCAGGAACTGAGAGACGGGACTTCCGGTCGATCCTGATTGGCTAAGGGCACCTGTCAAAACCAAATGCTGCATTCTAATTGGTTAAAAACATTGTGATATCTGGTGTAGCGTATACTACTTACATTGTTATACACTGTTATAGTCAATGGATAATAAGCATCATAGCCAATTAAATAAATGTGTGTTAGGACACTTGATTTGAAATGAAGCCGCACATCTGTTGGACTCTTTCAAGTAAATATACACACAACAGTGGCTGCCTGTCAAAGTCATTTACTTGAAGGGCTAAATTGATATGCTGTCCTAATTTATGGCCTCCACTAATACGAGGTCTGGAATTTAAATTTAAATAGAAAATACATGCAGACACCCAGGGCTGGATTAAAGGACGTGGGGGCCCTACGCTAACCCATGTTTTGCGGGCCCTATACATAGTATGGTGAATGGTGTTATTGGCATATTGGTTAATCTGGGCCTGCATTGGGGACAGAGAGTGTTTCAAACCAAAATTAGGCACTTTTATGTTTTGCAGACTTCAAAATTTCATTTTTTAAAAAAGCTTTTATATTCAATGTGACTGGCGTTGCACGTTATAATTTATTATACATTATAATTCACTTTACAATGTAAGTCGCCCTGGATAAGGGCTTCTGCTAAGAAATAAATAATAATAATAATAATAATAATAATAATAATAATAATAATAATAATAATAATAATAATATAATTCAAATATATATTCTCCCCATTGTTTAGCTGCCATATAAAAATATGAGAAACGTCATCGGTGTGTCCATCTGTCTGTGGTTATTACATAACCTATATTGTTCTTATACAAACAAACCCAGTATAGAGCTAAATTGATATGAATCATACGCAAAGTTTGAAATATGTGAGTGCACCGTACACAACATCTTAGGAACCTGTTGAAAACCTGTTAATTGCAAGATGATATTTCCTAACTTTATTTTCAATTTACAATTTTTCCAATGCCAACCAATAATAATGTGAAAGTGTCTTGAATTAGATAACTTACCTGAGCACTTTATATAGGCTTTTTTTCTTTGCTGGGTATGAGGCTTGTTAAACTGTGTATGCCTTTATTGCCTTATACCATACGAAAGAAATCACATGCAAGAGTTAATAATTAAATCACACTTGTTAATGATCATTTTAATTAACATTCAAACATCAGTGGGAACATAGAACACAAAATGATGAAATATGGATCACAGACCAAAAAAAGCTTCAGTCCCAGACAGTAAAGTACTGAAGCGACCCGGACAACTGGGGGCTCAGAAGACCCGCTGCTGTGGGTGTTATGTGTTGTACATGTTGTGTGTATTGTTAAATTGGGGAGAAAACAATAAAAATGATTGGCGACCACTAAATAAAAAAAACAAAAAACAAAGAATGACTGACCTCGCGAGGCCCCAATTCTGCTGGATGCTCTACACTATAGCGTCATTTGCATATAGGTTAATCCGGCCCTTCAGACACCTCAGGTCTCAAGCCTGAGTTGTGAGACTCACGCATTTGAACCCAGTCTCACATACTCATGCTTACGTCATGAAATCTCACGCATGCATGAATTACCCTGGTAAAGATAGCATTTAAAAAAGCATGCCATATAGATACTCTGCTAAAAGTATGCTTGTGTTCTTATTGCGCAGATTCCCGCACAGATGCGCGTTCTTTGAGGGCTGAAACCTGTGCAGATTCTGCACAGCGCAGCGCAGCTCTGAAAACTTGTTGCGGGAGGTTGGCTGCGGCTGTGAAACAAAGAGACGATGCAGAGATCATGAGTGACCTGCCAATCATAATTCAAATAGCTACTAAAACTACTGCTGCCCCCTTGTTTGTGGAAGGGAACGACATCTTATCTTTATGCAAAGAAGGTGAACAGCTTTGTCAATGCTATATTAAATAAATGTTAACACTTTAAAATAAGTGTCTGATGATATGTAATTCATCATGAATTACAGACACTCATTTTAAAGTGTTACCTACATAAATAAATGAATTAATCAGTACAAATAGTAAATTGAACATAATGTACTAATCCATGATAAGTAATGTTTACTGTTACAATAAAGTTAATGTTCAACAATTACATCAAACTGACTCTGTATTGTCTGATAATCCAGAAACTAACTATAGGTGTCCTCATTCCAGTCCATCTCCTGATGATGAGTGGAAAGAAAGCTCTGCCCCTGGGGTTCGAGCTCTTTGTCAGACATCACCCACCTGTAAAAGAACCCATAAATTACCATCAGCTCATGTAAATGAACAGATGGGAATGTCAATGCATGCTGTGCCCAGGGCGTACTGTCAGCTCACTGATCTGAACACACAACAATTGCCTAACCTCAGCTCTTCAGACCTGCAAGCGTCTCAGAAAGAAGATCCATGCATAGGTGAGGTGTGGTTACGACAAGGAGACGTCAATGGCGCTGTCAAGACAAATCACTCTGACATTCCACTCCTGCTATGAGAGTGGGACAAGTTAAAAATTGAACAAGGACTGCTGTACAGAGTTGTCAAACTAACAGATCAACCTGTCAGAAAACAATTACTGCTACCAAGACAGTTCCGAAATATGGAATATGGAATGACCTCCTGCAACTGCTGTGGAACTGGGGTACTTAAAATTAAATGTCCATACAAGTACCGCAACAGCCTAAGTGGATGCACAGCTAACCCCTCATTTTGCCTGGATGATGCCTTTGAAATAAGAAAATCGCACCCATATTACTATCAAATGCAACTTCAAATGTTTGTGTGCAGTGTTGATTTTTATGACTTGTTTATCTGGTCGAAGTTGGAAAGTGTGCTTGTTAGAGTGGTAAAGGACCAAGCACTGCCTGAAACAGTGCTACCAAAAGCAAAAACTGTGTTTTTGGACCATATTTTGCCAGAAATATTATCATGTAAAAATGACCCTAGCATTAAAAGCAGTGAGTTATGTGTTATATGTGAAAGGCCCGACTTTGCCAAATGATCCTATTGTATAAAGTGTTATGAATGTGTGCACATTAACAGAAAATGCAAAAACTGGCTATGTGAAGCGTGTAAAAAAACAAACTAGCACTATCTTGAAAATTAACATTATTTTATTAATAAATGAATTTACCAAATTTGGCACATTATATATATATATATATATATATATATATATATATATATATATATATATATATATATATATATATATACAGTATATATATATATATATATATATATATATATATATATATATATGCAAACATTTCATCTTTATTACTCATCAATAGTAAGATTGTACATATAACTGTTGAAAGACTACTTGTATACAATATGTATTATTTCTAATAAAGTGATAATAAACATTTAGTCTTGATGTCTAACACTACTATTAAATGTGTAGTGCCAGTAAGAATGTTTTACAGGTTGTAATCACTCAGTTCAAAAATTACAATCCTATGTACATGTAATTTCACAAAAAAAAACATATACCAATTCATCAAGTATGTCCTGATTTATTATTTTTTACAGGTACCACACTTTTAAGTTTGTTAAGGCTGCACACACTACCACTATGTCATCCAGCAGGTCCACCTGAGATATTGGAATCACTGACTGTAGAATGACCCTTTCAACATGAATCCTAGCATGTGGCAACTGTCTGGAAGTGTCTGCTTCATGAGTTGACAACTGTTTCTTTGCCTTTTGTGAAGCTGGGTATTCTAAGTGTGGCTCCATGTACTGCTAGGTCATCTCTAATTAAAAATCTACAGTCAGCTAAAATTTCATCACCATATTCAATATAAGAATCCAGATTCAACTGTAATTACTTTATCTGATGCCCTACCACCCCAGCCAGATGATAAAAAAGATATGGCACCTGCTGGAGTAATATCTACTAAATATTTCATGGTATTGTGGTGTTTATAGTTTGACCATGTTTGTGCTCTGGCTGTCAAATTTGTTGGACTGTCAATAAATATCTCAGAACAGTCTATAATACATACACATTCTTTAAACTTCTTTCTAAAAACTTTTGCCATATGTTTCCTCAGTGCATCTCTGCTAGGTCACTTTATGAAAGGGGGTAAGGCACAGGACATTACTGGAAGCTAAGTTCTTAAAATTCTCAACACATAACACACAGGAATATTGAACCTTAGTGCAATATCTTTATTGCTAATACCAAGCCTAAGTTTCATCACTGTTAGTAACAAGTGACCTTCACCACTTAAGCCTTTTTTAATTACGCCCACACTACGCAATATTATTGATAACAGCCAGTCGGTAAAGACATGTACAATTTCAAGTCACTGTCAGAATGTTTAATATTGTTGTAACCAAATGTAGACTGAGAAAGTTGATCTTTGAGTTTCTTGTTTTCCTCTCTAAGACAGCTCTTGTCGCAACTTTACATAGTCCATATGAAGTTGATCATACTGCAACTTCAGTTCATCAAAGTCAACCTTTTCAACAGTTGCTGGCTGACTTGGTTGTGAAATATTTGATGTAACACTGTGACAAGTCAGCAGCATTCTCAGTTACAACAGGGCATTCTTCAGTAGAATTATCAGCTTGACTATGGTCACGTTTGCGTTTTCATTGAAATCTGTCAAGCTTCTGTTGTGGGGTTGCAGTACTCTTGTGTACGAAGACAGAAGGCACAAAGTCTGGGCTGTTACAATCCATTGATGCCATTCCTATAAACAGAAATTTCATAATTTTTGATCTATATGCAAATGGTAAAAAAATATTCAACTGCCTACAAAATGATGTGATCCTTGAGTTCATAGATATCTAAAAATAGACCTAGAATTGCAAGATCTACTAGGCAAACTGACAAGCTTGACACATATTTATGCTTATATGGAATGTTTCTGATATACATCCTGTATTTGGAAGTATAATAAAAATTGAAACTTAGACCTAAGATGATTAGCACACATGGTAAGTATATCTATCCTTAGTCAAACAAAACAACGCAAACATGGCAAATTATGTGAAGATCTGACAACGTGAACACACTGTTACTGTAATGCTGATATGCCGGTGCTGCATTATCACTCATAGTAACATCCACTTTACTGAAGTAAAACATACCTCTGTGTCACGCACAGTCAAAAAATGTTATTCTTTGGTATATTTTACTCGTCTAAGTACCATGAACTGAATCTGTATAGGCTTATCAGATATAAAATGGGCGCTACAAAGCTGTGCATTCTGTATTTGTTCTTCCGACCAGTTTGCTCTGTTGACAGCTGCCAGCCAAAGCCGTCTTCTGTTTTGTTGAAATGGATGTGCTCCAGCCGGTATCCGATAAAATGTGAGGTTTGGATTATTTGTGCTTCTATTTTCACATCCAACAGCACAGCAAGAAGGCATTTTTGTTTATTTTTGATAAATGAACACTGTAAGAGTTAAGACCATTGCACACTGAATCCGATAATGCATCCAAATTTAACGTGCGTCTAAACAGAAAAAAAACAATCATGTGCATTCCCTATTGCACCTTGCACACTGAGTCTGTAATTGTCGTACAACAGTGATGTGTCAAATTTGGAATCGAAACAAGTTCGATTTGATCCGATTTGATGTGCGTTAAAAATTACATTGACCAATGAAAAACGACTGGGAAGACACATGGATTTTTGCAGTTCCCTGAACAAAATGGAATAACGAATTTTGTGTGTCGCCAAACAAAAATTACTTTATGATAAATCCAACAAAGACTTTGAAAAAAAAGAAAATGTATGGAAAGACATTGCCATGGACTTGGGTGTGAATGATATGTATTATAAAACATGACATTTTGAACTGATAGCATACATAAACACGTGGATTTTGTGCAGTATAGGTTCTTAAAAGATTCTACATTTTATTTCAATTGTAGTTGAGTAAGTAAAGAAACAATGGCCTTAGGGCAAGAGCGATTAGGGCTTACAGTGGCTTTGAAAAGTATTCACTTTTGAATACTCAGTTTTTGCCACTGATCAACACAAAAAAAGTCCATAATGTCAAAGTGAAAAATAAAATCTACAAATTATTCTAAATTAATTACAAATATAAAACAGAAAATAATTGATTGCATACGTATTCACCCCCTTGAGTCAATATTTGGTAGAGGCACCTTTGGCAGCAATTACAGCCATGAGTCTATTTGGATAAGTCTCTACCAGCTTTGCACATCTGGACACTGCAATTTGACAATTTGTAGATTTTATTTTTCACTTTGACATTATGGACTTTTTTTGTTTTGATCAGTGGCAAAAACTCCTAATTAAATCCATTTTGATTCCATGTTGTAACACAATAAAATGTGGAAAAGTCCAAGGGGGGTGAATACTTTTGAGAGCCACTGTAACAGTCAGAAAAGAGGGTCAGTACATGAAAGTGATGGAATTTCTGGCTTCATACACAGAGTAAAAGGTCATTATGGTAAAGTATTTTCGGTAGCTCATTGCTAGCTTCCCAACTTTTAGATATATTTATTACAGGAGGAAGTGTTTGAATAATTATTATTATTATTATTATTATTTATTTCTTGGCAGACGCCCTTATCCAGGACGACTTACAATTGTTACAAGATATCGCATTATTTTTACATACAATTCCCCATTTATACAGTTGGTTTTTTTACTGGAGCAATCTAGGTAAAGTACCTTGCTCAAGGGTACAGCAGCAGTGTCCCCCCAGCTGGGATTGAACCCACGACCCTCCGGTCAAGAGTCCAGAGCCCTCACCACTACTCCACACTGCTGCCCAATATATATATATTTTTTACATACAGTTACCCATTTATACAGTTGGGTTTTTACTGGAGCAATCTAGGTAAAGTACCTTGCTCAAGGGTACAGCAGCAGTGTCCCCCCCACCTGGGATTGAACCCACGACCCTCCGGTCAAGAGTTCAGAGCCCAAACCACAACTCCACACTGCTGCCCACTGCTGAATAATTAAATATTGGTCAAATGGTTCCTGATGCTATGACAACTGTGTTGTGTAATAGCATGCTTTTATTTATTTATTTTATGTATTGCGTAACAACATTATTGTAGATCTAGTAGAAACGTAATAATTAGCAAACATTTGCTGATCATTGTTTATACTACATTTAACATTTTGTGTTCAAAGTAATGCAAGAATTAACCACAGAATAGCATTTATTTTTTTTATTAAAATACTGAAACTATATATATATATATATATATATATATATATATATATATATATATATATATATATATATATATATATATTTACTACAAAGCCTCTACTGCATATCAGTGCTCTGAAGTACGATATTAACGCACCCTCTTCCCCATTGCAATTTCCTTTATTACCTATTCCATCTACAGTTACAGATGTTTCAGCATTTACTCAAGGTGTGGTTGTTGTACAGCAAGCCATTACCAATATTCAACAAACTCAATAACTGCTTCACAAGTCTGCAATCTCAGGTGGAAGATAGAAATGAATATAGCAAGGAGATGACTGCCACAGCGGAAAAGAACTAAGGACCCTTGCCTTGCATTATGATGTTGGAAAAAAGGAGATTATAGAGGTCAGAACTTTACAGTTATTTTTCTCAGCTTAATTGGATGGTTTAACAACTCCAGACTGAATTGCAACAAGAAATTGAAAAAAGACAGCAAATGTGTTAGTCCTATGTACAACCCTTGCAAAATGACAATTGTAAGTTGCCCTGGATAAGGGTGTCTGCTAAGAAATAGAGAAGAAAGAATAATCATGTTGCACGTTGGAACTTGGACATACTGATGTATTGTGTCACAGAATATACAGCACTCATGTAATTCCAATGAAGCATAAGCCTTATCGTCTCTCTCCCCACAAGCAGAAAATGGTAAAGGAACATATTGAAGAGATGTTGACTAATAAAATCATTGAGCCATCTTTTTCTGGCTGGGCCTCTCCAATTGTGTTGTAACGATTGCGATCAACCTTGACAGTATGCCATTTATATTCAGGCACTAGGTAAATAATAATTACCAAATTTATCAAAAATAAAACCCATTCAAGATGTTAGAGGGCTTAATGTAACTTTGAAACCAGACAATAATCCTAGGTGTGTTAATAAATAGGAATAGGACCATTAATCAATCAGGTCAAGTAAACAATTTAAGAAAAAGCAGTTAAACAATCTTCAGTTAGCAGTAGTTATCCTAAATTTATATTTGCAGAAAAGAAAAAGTTAACAAAACACAACAAATAATATATAAATATAAACATATACATATACATATAATCAAACATATGAAACTAAATTGATATTTAGGCTAAACAAAATAAAGTCAGCTTTCCTACTTTGAACCATGGCACAACACATGGTATTTTGTTACTATTAATTTCCCATTTTGCATTGAGTTAATATAACTGTATCACTACAAAATGTCAAAAGCCATCCAGATACTCTGCAACTGTAGTCAATGCTAAAGCAAAACTGACTTTATTGCATAGCCCATCAACAGCAAACAATAAATTAACCCGAACTCCGGAGTCCATTAAGGGTCCATACAGTAACCCTAAATGTTAAATGTTAAAGTATATAGACAAAAATACATAATAAAACAAAAACAAAAAACAACTAATTTTGACTAACAATTGAAGGCAGAATGAAAGCAATTGATTTTTCCTTCTTCTTCAGCCTAGCATCTATACAGGCCCTAAACATAGCAGCTATAAAAACATACAAGCCAAGAATCAACAATTCATGTTCCCAAAACTTGGCAACTGAGGTTTTATTGTACATGTATCTCATCTTAAACCATGTTATCCTACCGCTGCAGAACTTGATTGAAGATGTGGCAGGAGCACAACGGTTACATAAACACAACGGTTGTTAGCATCTGATTAATCGTGATTAAGTAACAGATGAGTTGCCATTACGTTTGCAGGGACAGTACAACCGTGTACATTTTTTTAATGGAGGAAGAGAACACGAGGACGACAGCATTTTTTTTTTGTTACTGAAGATTGTTTGGGATCGCTGGCAGAAAAGTAATTGTTGGTTTGCAAATTAAAAGTCTTTTGAAGTGAAATATTAACGGACAGTACCTCCTGGAGAAGAATTGAAGGCTTGGGGAATGGTTTGATTGCATTTTCTAACTTTTTTAACTCTTATAAAATTCGAGACTGAATCTATCCTAAAATACTACTACTGATATTTAGCAAAGCTTCAGGTTATGTAGAAGGTTGTACTTGTTTCTTTACATGATACGCAAACTACAAGGATGCTGCAATTGCATTTCTTTTAGCGATACCATCCTCATTATGTGATGGCACATCTGGCTGTAAGTCAATAGGTTCCTGAGGCATGTCGGTGACTTCAATGAGATCCAGGTTTTCATCTTTCTCCATGCAGATGTTATGGAGGATGCAGCAGGTGTTGACTGCACTGCTCATGTTGTGGATGGAGGACATCTGTACTCCTTTCAGTCATCGAAAACAGTTTTCAAGAAAACCAAAGGCTCTTTCTATTGCCATTCTGGCGGAAGACAACTTTGTATTGTATCGCCTTTGTAGGCGTGTTAAATGTCCATTATCGCGGAAGGGAGTCAACAAATATTGGGAAAGTGGGTAAGCTGCATCGCCAATAATCTGTACGTTTTGTGGAATAAGTGACTGTGGGTCCTGCAGAAGGACTTGTGCCACTTCAGTCATTCTGTATAGCTGGGCATCATGCCAGCTCCCAGGATATCCAATGTTGACATGGATGAATTGCCATTTATGGTTACAGAAAGCAGTAAGATTTATTGAATAGAACTGTTTTCTGTTATAATACATCTGTGCATTCTCAATGTGTTGTAGTCTATCAATGGGAATATGACATCTGTCAACTGCACAAAGGGTTTTGGGGAAGCCAGCTCTTAGAAAGCCAACTTCATTGTCCTAAATGGCAGCACCTGTTGGCCAGTGTATCTTCTAAGAGAGGTGATGACATACTAAGGAACAGAACTCATGTAGATGGGAGCATATTACAGATTTTCTAGTATCAAACCTGTCTGCAATGCCTCTGTATGACTCTAGGTTTGACAGAGTCCATAAACTGGTGAATACAACATTTGTAAAAGGCCATTTTGTCCCACATGGATTGCTATAGAATGGTACCAATTCCATCATGAGCTCCTGTAAACAGACAATAACAGTTTTATGTGAACATATTACATTCAAAGTACATTATACATTTAAAACATTAATAGACAGGAATACTTTGTTTCACATACAATACATAGTATATCAAGGTAAATAATACTAACCACTACTTGGCCTGGACATAGTCGGAAGTGACTTTGGAAATCACTTACACTATAAAGTGGCACATACCTGTAACACAAGTGAGACAACACATCACTCACATAACCACACATAAGGACTGCAGATTATTATTATTATTATTATTATTAGTTTATTTAGCAGACGCCTTTATCCAAGGCGACTTACAGAGACTAGGGTGTGTGAACTATGCATCAGCTGCAGAGTCACTTACAACTACGTCTCACCCGAAAGACAGAGCACAAGGAGGTGAAGTGACTTGCTCAGGGTCACACAATGAGTCAGTGGCTGAGGTGGGATTTGAACCAGGGACCTCCTGGTTATAAGCCCGTTTCTTTAACCACTGGACCACACAGCCTCCTTCAGCCTCCAGATGCTGGTACTGAGCAACAAGATTGGCATCTGGGAAGGGTCCTGCAGTCCACTATTAATAATAGGTTAAACTTGCTCAACAGTTCAACATTGTAAGTTGATATTCACTATATACACATACTTTTTCCTCGCTCTGTGAAGCTGCAGAGCATTGGCTAGTTGTGGTTGTTCAATGGCATCGATCTCCTCTGCAACAGCAAATGCAATGATTACTTCCATTGTTGTGTTCCCTTTCAATTCGGAGACGACCAACAACCATACTTTTTAATATGCCTGCCACAGGTCAGGTATTCACTGAGCATTTTATGTCAGAGCTGCCGATAGGCCACGCTGGGGGAGTGACATCCTCGGTCCCGCCTACCAAGGGAATAAGTAGTCACTCCGCGGAGATCATGTTCTCTTTTGCTTCTCACAATCAGGTAGGTAAGGTAGGTATAAACTAACATCTCCAGTTGCGTTATTGAGTCTTTTTAAAAGAGCTCTCACTACGAGTTTTCTGATAGTTCCCGTGCAATTTATTGCTGGAAGTCGGCTAGCCACTTCCCCCTGGAATCGGAAACTCAGCTTCTGAGGACTGAGCTGTAAATGCTGCAACTGCGCTCCGTTTAAAAAAACAAATCTTTCTTTCAACAGCCTGTAGTCTGCTTTTCTAACTCTACAGCATCTGCTGTCTGTGTGTTTTTCCTCTGCTTTTTGCATGTGTGCGTGCCCCCCCCCCAAAAAAAACCCTACTTCTTTGACCTGAAAAAAGAAACAAGGACCAGGGGTCACAAATGGAGATTAGATAAAGGGGCATTCAGAACAGAAAATAGGAGGCACTTTTTTACACAGAGAATTGTGAGGGTCTGGAACCAACTCCCCAGTAATGTTGTTGAAGCTGACACCCTGGGATCCTTCAAGAAGCTGCTTGATGAGATTCTGGGATCAATAAGCTACTAACAACCAAACGAGCAAGATGGGCTGAATGGCCTCCTCTCGTTTGTAAACTTTCTTATGTTCTTATGTTCTTATGTATGTACCCTTCAGCTTCTGCTGTGTGTGAGTGTGTGTGTTTTTTCATTGCAGTTTATTTTTCTATATGTACAGTCTGTATGCTGTGCTCCACTCCGCTGTAAGCTATGCACTGCCCCGGTTGTGTGACTGCAAACAGTCCAGACTAGACACCCGGCCCAGTAACCTCGGTGCTTACGCCCTCGGTGCTCGGTGCTTCAGCGCCCTCGGTGTCTCAGGGCCTCGGTGTTTCAGTGCCCTCGGTGCTTTACGCTCGCCGCCCTCAGTGCCATAGAGCCTCGGTGACTCAGTGCTTCGGCATCCTCGGTGTTCCAGAGTCTCGGTGCCTCTGTGCTTTGGCGCCCTTGATGCTTCAGCGCCCTCAGTGCCCCAGAGTCTTGGTGCTTCTGCGCCCTCGGTGCTAAGACGCTCCCTGCATCGGTTTCCTCGGTGCACCGGCACCCTCAGTGCTCCAGAGCCTCTGTGTTTCAGCGCCCTCGGTGCCCCAGAGCCTCGGTGCCTCAGTGCTTAGACTCTCCCTGCATCGGCACCCTCGGTGACCTTGGTGCACTCAGTGCCTCAGAGCCTCGGTGCTTTGCCTCCCTCGGTGATCCAGAGCCTCAGTGTCTCACTGTTTCGACACCCTCGGGGGTTGGACACTCCATACTTCGATGCCCTTGGTACCTCAGGGCCTTAGTGCATCGGTGCTCAGGCAACGTTAGTGCTCAGATGCTCCGTGCATCGATGCTTGGCCCCGGCATATCGAGATATCAAAATTCCACCCTTGCATGTCCTGCGGAGGGATGCTTCCCCCACAGGACAAACATCTCCTTTGTGTCAGGTGCTTGGGTATGCAGCACGCCTCCTCCGCCTTAGGAGACAAGACGTTTTACTCAATCTGTGCAGTGTCCCAGCTCAGCTGAACCCGCTGCAGCATTGGGAGGCCCCCCTCCTCCATCTGCCTTCAAGCCCTTCGCAGCTCGCAGCCATTCAAGATCTCCTTCAAGGAGCAGTAAGCGGGCAAGGCACTCAAGGCTAAGAATATCTCCGAACTGAAGGTTCTGGAGTACCTGGTCAAGCAGCAGGCTTTTCCCCCTGCTCCTGCCCCAACTTTGCCTCCGGCATCTGCCCCAGAATCGACCCCGCCCTCACCGCTTTCAGGCCTTCAGGCTTCTGTGGCACCTAATATCTGGGGCCGACCGCAGGGATGGGGAAACGCCGGGCGTGGGGCCCCAGTGCCATAGTGCCCTGGGAGGCAGTTCCAATGCCGCCCTAAGCAGCCTCCAAGACAGGCTCCACTCCAGCCTCAGCAGCCCAACAGGGTCTCTGAAGGCTTGCAGCCTCAGACCAACCCCTTCTCACAACACCAGCTGCAATACTGGCATACACACCACTTACACACGGACCATCCTCCCTTTCGAGGTATCACGGTTACATCCGTGAGTAATCCTCTTCAGGTCTTGGCCCTCAGGCAACAAGTAAAAACATGACTTCAAAAACAAGCCATTCGCCTCGTAGAACCCACCTCCCAGGAAGAGGGGATCTACTCAAGGTACTTTCTAGTGCCAAAAAAGTATGGTGGCCTTCGCCCCATCCTAGACCTGAGACACCTCAATGGGTTCTTGAAGGAGAGGAAGTTTCAAATGGACACATATCGCCACATCCTCCAATCTGTCCGGCTGGGCGATTGGTTTACAACAGTGGACTTGAAGGATGTATATTTTAACGTTCCTATCTGTCCAGCGCACAGGAAATATCTCTGCTTCTCCTTTCAGGGGAGCGTATTCGAGTAGTCTGTGCTTCCATTCGGCCTCTCCTCCTGCCCCCCGCACCTTTTTGAAGTACGTGGATGTAATCCTAGCTCCCTTGTGGCTGTAAGGGATCAGAGTGCTGAACTACCTGGACGACTGGTTGATCTGTTCTCAGTCGCAAGAAGGAGCAGTGGCCCACATGGCGACAGTAACAAACCATCTAGCGATACTAGGTCTCACTCTCAATGAGGCCAAGAATCAATTAATACCGATGCAGTATAGTCTCCTTGGGTCTGGCTGGATTCTCTCACCATGCGAGCCTACCTGTCGGACGACAGAGTAGCAGCTATTCATAACTGACTGGGCCTGTTTCAACAGGGTTCCACAGTGTAACTGGTGTTATGCCAAAAACTACTGGGTCTAATGGACGCAGCCTCATGAGCTATCCAACTGGGGTTACTGCATATGCTCCCCATTCAAGTGTGGCTCAATGCCTTTCAGCTACATTCCAAGCGAGACAGACACTGTTGGCTGATGGTGTCTCGCTTGTGTTGGGAAGCCTTACGCTAGTGGAGACAAACCTCCCACCTGCGCGAAGGTGTAATGATGGGAGTGATACACAGCCATCAAGTGGTGACGACAGACGCATCCAACCTGGGTTGGGGTGCGGTCTGGGCAGGCAGAGGAGTCAGCGGGTCCTGGACAGGCCGCTGGACATCCCTGCACAGAAATACGCTGGCGCTCCGAGCAGTTCACCTTGCTCTCCAGCATTTCCTTCCTGTGCTCCAGAACAGACATGTCCTCATGCGCACCAACAACATGTCAATAGTGGCGTAGTGAACTGCCAGGGTGGGCTTCGGTCCCCGGGGTTACACCGCGTAGCCTTTCGGCTGTTGATCTGGGCACAGAGGCATTTATTATCCATTCGGGCTGTTCACCTCCCCGGAATGGTGAACTGGGTGCGGACCTCCTCTCGAGGGAGGGTTCTCACCCATCAGAATGGCGACTCCACCCTCAGGTGGTGCAGCGCATTTGGGATCACTTCAGGGAAGCCCAAGTCAATCTCTTTGCCTCGGCAGAGACGACTAATTGCCCCTGTGGTTCTCCCTCCACCGTTGCGAAGGTCCACTAGGCGTCAACGCCATAGCCAACGAATGGCCCAAAGCACTTTCATACGTTTTCCCTCCGATACCGCTGCTCCCTGCCTTCCTCGAGAAGGTCAGGAGAGAGAAAGCGACAGTTCTCCTGGTGGCCCCCAGATGGAGATTTTTGAACCTTTGCCAGCTGCTGCAGGGCCAGCCCTGGGAGATCCTGCTGCACAAGGATCTCCTCTGTCAGGCGCAAGGGACCCTCTGGCATCCAGAACTGGGCAGACTCCAGCTGTGGGTCTGGCCCCCCTGAACGGGACTGTATGTCTGCATTAGGGCTCTCAGATGCAGTTGTTAGTACACTGCAGAACGCTAGGGCTTCCTCCACAATAGCTATATGCTTGCAAATGGAGGTATTTTAATAAGTGGTGCATGGCCAGAGGTCATGACCCCATCTACTGCCCCATAGCAATTATTTTACAGTTTCTGCAAGATCTGCTAGAGGTGGGCAGGCCCGCCTCTATGCTGAAAGTGTACCTGGCAGCTATATCTCCCTATAGTCCCTATAGACTCAGTATCCCCAGGTGCCCATATTCTGGCGACCCATTTTCTAAAAGGTGTTCGACGGCTGCATCCCCCTAGAAAGTGCGTCCTCCCCGAGTGGACGTGGTATTGGAGGCTCTCACTAAGGCCCCGTTTGAGCCTATACATTCTATAGAGCTGAAATATCTCTCTATGAAGACAGCCTTTTTATTGGCCATCACCTCCGCTAAGCGGGTCAGTGAGCTGCAGGCTGACTGATTACGGCTTTCCACTTGAACCAATCAGTGGAACTAGAGGACTTCCATCCCCCTCCCTTTGATTTGGAGAATGATAGGAATTCCCACTGCCCAGTAAGGGCATTGAGAGGTTATGTGGATAGGATGAAAGCGCTGCCTCAGTCAGACCAGTTCTTTGTTTGCTGTGGTGAAAGGACCCTGGGTCAAGCCCTCTCGAAGCAGTGACTGGCCCTCTGGATTGTGGACACAGTATCGACTGCGTATAATGATGCTGGCCTACCCCCACCTGGGAGGGTGGCTGCGCACTCTACCAGAGGTGTGGCCACGTCATGGGTGCTCTTTCGAGGTGCATCATTGACTGACATCTGTACTGCGGCTAGCTGGGCTACCCCGCATACATTCACCAGGTTCTACCAAATCAACATGGTAGATCCCTCTATGCCTTCATTAGGCACAAGGGTCCTTGAGGTTGCACCTGTGCACCACCAACACTAGCTTTGGTATACTTGGTCATCTTCGAATTGAAAGGGAACGTTAGGTTACTTAACGTAACACTAATTCCCTGAAAGAGAAGACGACCACCAAACCTAGTGAGGTCGCATCACTCGCATTTCGTGGGTTTGATGCAAAAAAGGAAGTGGGCTCAGCAGAGTGACTATTTATTCTCTTGGCAGGCGGGACAGAGGACATCACTCCATGGACGGGCCTATTGGCAGCTCTGACATAAAATGCTCAGCGAATACCTACCTAAGGCAGGCATATCCCAAAAGTATTGGTTAGTGGTCGTCTTCTCTTTCAGGGAACCAGGGTTATGGTAACTAACCTAACGTTTTGCATCGATAGCAGCTCCCCTACCTGACTTAACCAGGGCTAGAGCTCCCCTAATGGTGAAAAGGACTGAGGAGGCTGAACAAGCTTTGCAGTTATTGAAAAGTGATTTATGTGCCCAACCTGTATTAATGACTCCTGATTTTAATAATGAGTTCTTAGTGCAAACTGATGCATCTCAGGTTGCTCTGGGTGCAGTGCTTTATCAGGTTGTTAAAACAATGCCTGCTGAATAGTGAATCAATATGGTTTCACATTCCTAACTCTATATTTAAAATCTTGGGAGGACTGAAATTTGTATTATGCTGTGATTTTCACAAAGAAGCATTGATGTACTAGAAACTAATATTTTCACATAACTTTACACCACACAATCATTTGGAATAATAGAAGTATAACAGTAAAAAATAAATCAGTTTTCTATAAGAGTGATTTGAATCAAATATTGTTTTTCCAAGAGATGTTTTAGATGGCAACTACTCCTTAAAAAATATGAAGAATTAGTTACTACACATAAAAACATTACACCTTCTCAATATAACAAAGTGGTTCACTCCATTCCACATTCACTCCTACAACAACTTCAAAACATTTGGAATGATTATGATATTTCCTGTAAATATTGGTATTGATTTCACAAACTCCAAATGCAATAATTAATGGATAAGAAATCATTTAACGATATCATTATATACAATATGTCAAGCTGTTACTTTCTATCCATCCTGCCCAATATATCCTAAAGTGAAAAAAACTGACTTTAAAATTATGAATGCAATTTACCCATCAGGGACTGCTGAATCGCAGGCTTGGTATCCTGCATAATGCATGCAGTTTTTGTGACTGTGACACAGAAACAACTCACATATTTTTTGAGTGCCCTTTCACAAAACTTTTTTGGAATGATGTTGATACATTATTGTTTTTTAAAATGAAACATTTATCTGAACTATCAGTTGTTGATGTAGTGTGGTATTTTAATAAAACACAGAACACTAAGGCCCAAGTCTCTGTCAACGTAATCTTGTTACTGGAAAAATATTTCATTCACAAATGTAAATTTCTTTTATGAAACCCTATTTTATCATCTTTAAAAAGGAGTTATCAGAATATATTTAATCCATTTCTCTGTTAAATTCTATAAAATCACAGTATTTCTTGGATATTATAAACAAACATATTATTTTATAAGTTTTTATATTATATGTAAGTATACAAATATGCTTACGTACATGTGAATATGAGGATATACATGTATAGATATGTAGCCAAGACATATGCACAGTGCCATGAAAAAGTATTTGCCCCCTGTCTGATTTTCTGCATTTTTGCACATTTTTCACACTGTATTTGGTCTGATATTTTTTGTGGGTTGTAGTAGTATATAGAGGGAGTCTGAGAGAAAAAATGACACCAAAGTTTGGTGCTTACATTTGTTTGGTGTACAAGGTAATCAAACATGCAATCTTCAGGTGTGAAAAAGTTGTTGCACCCCTAGTTAACTCAACCCAATTAAAGGGATAATTAGGGTCAGCAGTTTGTCATGGTTTGGGGATACTTTGCTGCATCAGGACCTGGACGCCTTGCCATCATTGAAGGAACCATGAATTCTGCTCTGTATCAGAGAATTCTACAGGAGAATGTCAGGCTATCCGTCCGTGAGCTGAAGCTGAAGCACAGCTGGGTCATGCAGCAAGACAATGATCCGCATCACACAAGCAAGCCTACATCAGAATGGTTGAAGAACAAGAAATTTAAAGTTTTGGAATGGCCTAGTCAAAGTCCAGACCTAAACCACATTGAGATGTTGTGGCAGGACCTGAAACGAGCAGTTCATGCTCGAAAACCCACAAATGTCACTGAGTTGAAGCAGTTCTGCATGGAGGAGTGGGCCAAAATTCCTCCACTGCGCTGTGAGAGACTAATCAATAACTACAGGAAGCGTTTGGTTGCAGTTATTGCTGCTAAAGGTAGCGTAACCAGTTATTGAGTCTAAGGGGGTGATTACTTTTTCACACGGGGGCATTGGGTGTTGCATAACTTTCTTTAATAAATAAATGAAATATGTATCAAAATTTTGTGTTATTTGTCCACACAGGGTCCCTTTTATCTAATATTAGGTTTTGGTTGAAGATCTGATAACATTCAGTGTCAAAAATATGCAAAAATGCAGAAAATCAGACTGGGGACAAATACTTTTTCACGGCACTGTATGTATATTTATTTTTTTAGCTGCAGATGAAAATAATTATATATTTGTAAGGTACCATGGCCCCTGGTACTGACATTGTGATTATCTTGTTGTATATTATATTTGTGAATATTGTTAATAAAAAATAAAAAAAATACATAAATAAAAGATTATGCACGTGCAAGCATAGTGCTCTCTATGGAAAGCTATCTGGGTCAAAAAAGTGTTGTGACTGGGCTCACTGAAAGCAACAGCTGTACGTAACACAATTGGGATGTAATCGTCAGTATGGCCCTGTCTCTCTTGCTCTAGAGCTAAACGCTGACAACGGAAAAGCATGAGCATTCCAAGGTTCGTATTAAAGTTTAATTGCATCAACATCATCTATGTTGAAATGCACATTAGAAAAAATGTGTAATCGATATGCATCCTGACTGGAAAGATGTTCTGAAATAAAATAGAGAGGAGAATAGCTGTAGCCTCGGAGGCTTATCTGTGGAGGCTTGACTGGTGGCTCTGAGCCAGCAGTTTCTAAAAACATCATCGGTAGCATTTAACCCCTATCAGGTAAGAAAATTAATCATAAATGATTTTATGTACTGTATATAAACAAATCTAACAACAAGATGACGTATCTATAAATGTGTCAATTTATAAGTAGGGGAAATCTGATTACATCAACGCCATGTATACCAAGATAACTATCGCACTGGCTTATCCAATTGCCATGTAAACTCTTTATTCCAATTGCAAAATCCGATTCCGTGGAATCCAACTACAGAGAAATCTGATTATTTCATGCCATGTAAACATATTGATAGACAAGCTTACCATGAAACATTTTCTTTTTAAAATCCCCCATTCATGACATAGAAATCAGTGTTGTAGAGCATGTACCAATGTCTCTGAGGGTTGCTGTCAACATCATAACTATTTACAGTTTTGCTGTCTAAAAGTTCTTAAAATTTCCTTTTAGCACCCAAGTCAACAAATGACTTGTGCTCTTTCCAAATCAAAGTCTTAATTCTCAGTGATCCTCACATAAATGAGTGTTTGCTGGTCTGCAGTCTGTTCTGACAGCTAAAACAACAAGATACAGGTATCGTAATTGTAAATGCTATGTTTTGCGAAAGCAGGAAAGATGTTGGAATAGCCATCAATAAAAACCCTGCAGGCCTCATCCATGGTCTAAAAAACCATGATTTTTGAGCATGTGTTTTACTTGTCCAAATTCTTGGCTGAGTGCAGGTAAGATGCTCTGATACAGATTACTGAGTCGCTCTAATACCAGGGACGTGCACAGTGCTACATGGGATACTGAGACCTCCGCTGCTTTAAAAAAAAAATAATAATAAACAAACGTTTAACTTGAACTTAATTATTTTGTAGTTAATTCACTGGGGTAAAGTAAGGCTTACACAACGTATTCTTTACTCCTGTGATATTTTTCTACTTTGACGTGTTACTGTAACGTCTTGCTGTAAAACAACACAGGCACACACGCGGGCCACGCCCCCTCTGCCCCTGCCCCTGCCCCTGCCCCTGCCCCTGCCCCTGCCCCTGCCCCTGCCCCTGCCCCTGCCCCTGCCCGCTATGCTGTCTCTGCCTGCATTGTGAGCAATATAATGACTTTTATAACAAATATTTAAATTGAGCAAATATCCGAACATGAAAATCCTGTGTTCGTACCAGCACTAATATATATATATATATATATATATATATATATATATATATATATATATATATATATATATATATATATATATATATACACACACCATACTCCACACTGTTAAGGGGAAACAGGTTTTTATTGAGAAACAGATTATATATTGAGAGGAACGGTAGTTCCTCGTATAAGTTAGAAAAACTCTATACAGCACCAAGAGTTTTGCTGTTTTGACCATGTTGCAACGGTAAAACTAAATAACTTATTGGTACCATTCCACTTTAAACATAAAGTTTGTAGCTTTCTTAGATCGAATGTGAAAAAAAACGTAAATACCTCTTATACACACTGAGATATAAGTCATCAAACTAAGGTAAAATTGTCATTCTCCTTTTTTCATCATCATCATCATCATCTTCCGTTCCTTACTCGCGAGAGAAAAAAAAAAAACCTGCAGGGTTCGAAGCTGCAGCATGTGAATGCTACGCTGATAGAGCCACGCTTTAGACCACTGCGCCGCGGATCAGCTGTTGGATTGCTTAGTTTTGATGCTTACATCCGTACTTGACGAGTTTGCACACAAAAGGATCTGCTCGACACAAAATCTCCAGCTTCTGGTTTTAAAATCAGCAGTATCCGGTTACATTGAGAAAACGGCCTGACTCGATTTCATATGTTGCTATACATCAAAATAAACAAGGGAACGCAAGCACTTTGATATCCATACCAGTTATACTAAGCTATTTATTATGTTTTGAAACAGCACATATCGCACAAAAAAAAAATCCTGAGGTTCGAACTTACAACCCGTTGCGCCTCTGAGTAGCTGTTGAAATGTATTTAATTTTTATTTAAACTGACATAAATTAATAAATGGCAAGCCAGGAAAATGCATGTCATGAATTGATTTGGTTGATGTTTTCATCCAGAGCAATTGATATTTGTATAGGCTTCCCATATATTATTAAAAAAAAGTCATGTTAAAAAGTAAAAAAAAAATATATATATATATATATATATATATATATATATATATATATATATATATATATATATATATATATATATATATATATCGATAGCCTATTTGTCATACAATATGACGCTTGTGAGCCATCACTTAGTGTTGCATTTGGTAGTATAGGTCAGTGGTGTAATGGTTCGGGCACTTCACTACGTACGTCATAGGTTCAGTCCCAGGTGGGGGTCACGCTGCATTTTTACCTATTGCTCCAGAAAAATACATTGGTAATTGCATGTAAAAAAAAAAAATGACACAATTGCCCTGGATATTGTCTGCTAAGAAATATATTAATAATCTTCAGGCCTGGTTAGTGGTTGGTTTTAAATACCAGCCCTGTTATCAACGTGTATGAACATCTTAAGTGTTACAACTCAAACAGGTCTAAGAGTATATAAAATAAAAGCCACAAGGTGTTTAATTCCTAAACACATTTAGAATCATAAATTCAGTAACGTGTTTGAAAAGTGTGACAAATAGCCTCCGTGTTTTAAAGTTAAACACCCAATTTATAGGCTATGTCTTAGTGATTATATATATATATATATATATATATATATATATATATATATATATATATATATATATCAATCAATTCATCATATAGCCCCAAAGGAATCAGAATAGCATTTGGCTCCGAGAAACATATTCTTGAAAACACCTATCATGCCTGCTGCCATGTTTTTGTTGGACACTTCTATGACTTCTTCACTGCAAGCTGCATATTACACATTTCTTCGTTGGATTGATGAAGTAAATGTATGAATTGTATGGGCACTGGAGATTCAGTGAAAAACTTCAGGGATTTTCTGCATTCTACCAATTGCATATCGACCTGCAACATACCATACGGTAAGTTAATAAATATATTCCTCACTATTTACTGTGTTTCATTTTATTGTGCTATTGCTAGGTTATGTTGCTATAAAACAAGACAATTTTAGCAGCAAGGCATTTTGCATTATTTACAAATGTGTTACTTCATGCAATGTTAGACATAACTTGAAATATCCAACTCTTTTTGCTGGTCCACAGACCCTGATCAGGACTAATCTTGGACTACCTTACCTGAGTTAACATTAGGTAGTCCAAGATTAGTGCTAATTGGGTCCTGTGCAACTAGCCATTTAAGAGCTAAAATAATTCAAAAGCTCTGATTAGTTCAATTGAGGGTTCAATGAAGTAATTCAGAGCTCAGTTGGGTCAAAAACAAGCAGACACTGGGACCCCAGGACCAAGATTGAGAAACACTGTTTTATGTAACATGCTTCTGATATTGGTACATACTTGGAAATTACTATTAACTATGTGACTACTGTGTTTATGTTGCCGTTATATAAACTATACTCATTCTACGTCACCTTGGTAAAGGCCTGTGCCAAATTCATGACAATGAACAATTAACAAAGGTTATATGCCAAAATATTTGAAATGCATTTAGCATTTGCGACATATTTGCATTTGTATTTAGTTTGGTTGTACATACATGACATTTGCATTGAGCAAATTCCAATTTTCAAATAAGTGCAGTCATTTACATTTAAATGTAAATGCATTTGACCCCATGTCCGTTTGTATCACATTATGCTTATGGATACTCATACAATGATATTAAGGATTTTAATTTCTTTCCTACAGGGGCTTACAGCCAGCCTGAAATACTAGAACCATCATGTCTTTCACCAGAAAACAAAGACAATGACATGAATACCACTTGAACCACCAAAAAGATATGGATCCCAACCACAATTTCAGCAATCTCCAGACCGATCACAGTACGTTGAGAGTTACTATAGCGCAACTGTCCATGTAGCATCTCCTGGCCAATCACAGCCCATTGAGAGTTATTATCGCACAACTGTTCATGTAACATATTCAGAACGGAATCCATCCATTCAGGAATACCATCGCACAACTATCCAAGTAAGATCTCCAGAGTGAACACAGCACATTCAGGAATATCATCACACAACTGTCTGTAACACATTCCAGCAGGATCAGCATCGCAATGAACCACAGGCCGGAGCCCAACAGCAGCAGGAATAACATCATTGGGACCAACAACTAAACAGACAAACTCAACAACACAAACAGCCAGATTAGTATTACTTGGAGACACAGCACAAAACACAACAGCACAAAGCACAACTTTATCAAGAACCAGAGCCGCAGAACTTTCTATTCCAGCACAACACCAATCATGCTCCAATACAACACTACACCAATCATGCCTCAAAGTTTAAAACAGAACAGCAAGGAATTTACAAACCGCAGCCAGACCGAAAACAACAACTGCAGGAACATTGCCGAAATAACCCAGAACCAAAACAACGAAAACAATTACATCCCAACCATCAGGACCCACTATCCAAACACAAAGGCAACAAGAACAGCTTCTATCAGAGGCAAAGAGACTTCGGGAGCGCGAAAGATACCATAAAAACTTCAATTTTTATGGTAGCGGGAACGTTACCAACAAAACTTATAGGCAAAGTGACTTCAACAGCGGGAACGTTACCAACAAAACTTAGAGGCAAAGTGACTTCAACAGCGGGAACGTTACCAACAAAACGCAGCGGCAAAGCGACTTCGGGATCATGAAACCTACAAACACCATGCAGAACCAAAAAGAAACAGTGGAAAGACAAAGCATGCTGCAAATCCTGCTTTACAAACAACTGCAAAGAAAAGACAATACCATCAGAACCCAAACAAAAAACTTTGTACAGACCATATTATGCTGACAAATATATCCTTGTAAGAGCTAAAAGAAGACACAACTACAACATTTGCTACAAAGTGAAACAATTAGTAAACACATACAAAAGGAAAAACATTTTAAGACTCCAACGCCAAAAACAATACTACGTCACATGACTTGTGAAAAACTTAAAAGGCAGGAGTCATGCTTCAAAACTCATGACACCAACATATCTTGTTGACCTTTCCATCAAGGTATTTTTGAAAATGCAGAACAACCTACAACGTCTGTTTACTGCACTACAAAGCAGCACATGTGTCTTTCTTAAACAAATTCTCGCACAGGACAATGTCTTCCAACAAGCAGAGACGATATGTGGCCCAAGTCAACACACACCTCACACTGAGGTCTACTTTTGGGAAGCCACATATAATAGCACTATCCTATCATGCATTCCCATTGATGAAAAAGGCAATGATAAATGGGCAACCATTCCTGGTAGCAAATGTAAGCAATGCAACACTTCTCCAATCATGAAACATCAACTTATTCAATCAGCAGGAACAATGGTTACAATCCAACTTATGCTTTTGGAAACCAAAACAGAAGGGACCGTTACAAAGTGACACAATGCTAAGCTTACTGCTGTGGAGAAGAGCAAAATTACTGTGGACAACATGAATGACCAATTCTCTTCCATTATCATACACCAGGGACAGGGTGTTGATTCAGTGGGTGCTACTGGAAAATGGGTGTATGCAAATGACACACTCATTGAAGTCAAACCATGGCCAAATAATGTAAAGGACATGTATATGGCCTTTTATTACAGTTTTTTACAATTGCTTTGACTCATTTTTCAATACAGCATTCCAATGTGCATAACTCTTAACACAAGATGCTGAACTGCTCATTTTGGGGTCAAAATCCCATGCAGAGTGCAAAATAAATACTACTGTGTCAAATGAGATAAATACATCATGCAAAAGCAAATCATAGCACCAAAACATCAGATGCTTTGATCACTGAAGTTTAATCGTTGAAGCATTGCTAAATAAAACACCCATGAGCAAATAATGCTGTCAAACACAAAGTAATTCAAATCAAAACAAAGTCTAAAACTGTCATTTGCTCATATTCAAATGATCAACATTACAATGAGCAAAATGACAGCAACCTACAGAATAAAAAATATTCTAAATAATGTACAGTAAGCATTCAGTGATATTCTACACAATTGTATCAACTATTATGTAGCAGTCCAAAGATGACCAAAACCCAAACTACTGATCAAAATCCTGTATACATTGGAAAATGAATGCAGTGGAGTCAACCATGCAACAATAAAGACATCAAAAGCAAATAGTGTCCAAAACATCAGAAACTTTGTTTGAACTTTTTCTTTTTAATCTTTGAAACACAATAACATAAATGAGTCCTACAGTAACATTAACAAATACTGCTGTTGGAAAAAAAAAACTACAGTAAAAGAAAGCTAAAGTAAAGTATGCTGACATTTTGTTTTACAAAGTATAATACATAAAATAATCAAAATTACAAATGAACAAAATCTACTTACAGTAACTGCAGAATATTAGATAAACTGTAACATGCATTCACTGATACTGACATCAATGATCTATTCTCTGCTCTGCATTTGGCCAAAGATTTTCATCAACATCACAGTTTATGTTTTCATTAGCAAGGCACAGAGGAAAGTATCTTTTGGAATGCCTTATCCAAGCCTGGCACTGTTGTGCTGTTATATCCTCACATGTCTCATCCATGGCTTGGATGAGTGTGGCCTGCTGGTAAGGGTTACTCTCATAGACCTTCCACCTCCACGCAGAAAAGAACTCCTCACTGCGCGATGGAAATTCACATTGTCCCAAACTATGACAAATGTAGTTGCTGCATGTGGTTGTACGAGGTGATTGTGAGAGAAGGAGAATGTGAGCAGAATGATATGGCCCAATGACTGGGTCTCTGCCCACAACACCATTGTCAGAAATTGCTGCACACATGGTTATGTTTCCACCACGCTGTCCGGGCACATTGACAGTGGCTCGTTGTCCAATGATATTCCGACCCCGTCGTTGACGTTTGGCCAGGTTGAAGCCTGCCTCCAAATGAATTCATTGTGGTTGACCCCTGCATCCAATCCCATCATCCTCTGAACAACAAGGATAATGCATGTGATTTACAGTAGATTCTGCCATATTACAATCACAGAGCAATGTTTAGAACTTGTCCATTGTACTTGTGCCACAATGGACATCTCCTGCTGAGCAGTTAGGATGCGCCCTCGCCCTCCAGGGGAAGGACTTCTTTTGGTTCTGCAAGACAAAACTTTGACATCAGCACCAAATATATACAATGAGTAACACTGAGTAATTACTGTAAAGAATCAAATTTGAATGCTACACACATACCTATTTCCAGCGCGAAATGTCCGGATAATTGATGCAACCGTTGACCGTTTGAGGTTTGGTTGGACTGTACGACCAGCCTCTGCCATAGATGAACCCCTGACTATAACAAGATCAACCACTGTAGCTCTGATTTCATTGGACACTGTAATGCGCCTTTCTTGTTGATCATGACCTTGAGCACGACCGCGACCACGAGCACGACCATGAGCACGATCAGCAACTTCCTCTAGCTCCATTTTAACTACTACTGCCATTTCCTCAGAGCTTTATGTAGTGATGAACTAATTATCAATTAAGCTGTCTTGCATTCTCACATAGAGAAAGATATTTGCAATTATGACCCCCAATTGTTACCAGGTGATCAAATAGTTAAGAACTCTACCAGATAAATGTTAGCATTTGACATAAGTCCTAATGGTTGACAGGGCAACTTTATGATTGGAAGAGGTGATTTACAGTTATGCATGTTGTATGTTAGCATGGAAAATGTGTCTAAATGGTTGCATTTTACCACTCAGTTTGTCATTTTGTGTTAAGAGTTGTGCACATTAGGTCGCTGTATTGAAAAATTAGTCAAAGCAATCGTAAAAAACTGTAAGAGATCTAATGCTTTACAAATGACTTCTATTGGGCTAACTCCAGTATATCAAGGAGAATATTGTTTTGTTTCAAGCATTATAATCTCTTAGTATACTGCCCTTTAGCACTGACATTCATATGTACATTTTGAACCATTCATAAGATTTTACTTTTGGACCTGCATAAAAATCAAAATATACATATTGTTTTTACCACTGATGGATGAAACTAAAATAATAACATCTTAACTCTTAGAACACTGTCAAAAAGTCCCTTATATACCACTATCTTACTTTCAAATCTTTTCTCATTACTGTTATTTTATTTGACTTATTACTCTCGTGGCTTGCCTGTCTGTCTGTCTGTCTGTCTACCATACACATTCTCAAATATCTTTCCCATGCTTTATTCATTATTTGTTGAAGTAAAAAAAGAAGTGATATCTATAACAAAAACATTGTCAATGTAAAAAAACAAGTTAGAAAAACGCAACAGCCGTTTAAAGGGGTGATATCAAACACAAAAGTCCAAGTTAGGAGAAGCAATTAGGCCAATCTTGTCAAGCATCAAGCAAATAGGCACAATTGGAAAGGTGCTAGGGCCCAAGATTCACACAATTCTTGCTTTTAACTTGGCGCCTTTTTTTGATAGCTTCGCTCCACTTGAAATGCTCTTTGTATGACTTGAAGTGACTGAGACACACACTCACACACTGAGACACACTCACACACACTGAGACTGTGTGTGTGTTTCTCAGTGTGTGTGTGTGTGTGTGTCAGTGTGTGTGTCTCAGTGTATGTGTGTCTCAGTGTGTGTATGTCAGTTTGTGTGTGTGTGCCTCAGTGTGTGTGTTTCTCAGTGTGTGTGTCTCGGTGTGTGTGTGTGTCAGTGTGTGTGTGTATGTCTCAGTGTGTGTGTGTGTGTCTCAGTGTGTGTGTATGTCTCAGTGTGTGTGTGTTCCTCAGTGTGTGTGTATGTGTCAGTGTGTGTGTGTCTCAGTGTATGCGTGTGTCTCTGTATGTTTGTCTCAGTGTGTGTATGTCAGTTTGTGTGTGTCAGTTTGTGTGGGCAGGGTCTTGGTGGTGCCATACACCTTCCACTTCTTAATAATCGTCTTGACCGTGCTCCAAGGGATATTCAAGGCCTTTGATATTTTTTATACCCATCCCGATCTGTTCCTTTCAACAACTTTGTCCCAGAGTTCTTTTGAAAGCGCTTTGGTGCTCATGGTTGAGTCTTTGCTTTGAAATGCACTACCCAGCAGAGGGAACCTACAGGAACTGCTGAATTTATCCTGAAATCATGTGAATCACTACAATTTAACACAGGTGGAGGCCACTTAACTTGGTGTGTGATTTTGAATGCAATTGGTTACACCTGAGCTAATTTAGGATTGCTATTACAAGGGGGGTGGACACTTATCCAACCAAGCTATTTCAGTTTTTATTTTTAATTAATTTTCTACAAATTTCTAGAATATTTTTTTCACTTGGAAGTTGTGGGGTAGGATGTGTAGATAAATGAAAAATATATATTTTAATGCATTTTAATTCCAGGCTATAAGGCAACAAATGGTGAGCACTTTATTTGTATATATATATATATATATATATATATATATATATATATATAATATAAATATATATATATATATATATATATATATATATATATATATATATATATATATATATATATATATATATATATATACAGTACTGTGCAAAAGTTTTAGGCAGGTGTGAAAAATGCTGTAAAGTAAGAATGCTTTCAAAAATACACATGTTAATAGATTATATTTATCAATTAACTAAATGCAAAGTGAGTGAACAGAAGAAAAATCTAAATCAAATCCATATTTGGTGTGACCACCCTTTGCCTTCAAAACAGCATCAAGCGCAATTCTTCTAGGTACACTTGCACACAGTTTTGAAGGAACTTCGGCAGGTAGGTTGGCCCAAACATCTTGGAGAACTAACCACAGTTCTTCTGTGGATTTAGGCAGCCTCAGTTGCTTCTCTCTCTTCATGTAATCCCAGACAGACTCGATGATGTTGAGATCAGGGCTCTGTGGGGCCATACCATCACTTCCAGGACTCCTTGTTCTTCTTTACGCTGAAGATAGTTCTTAATGACTTTCGCTGTATGTTTGGGGTCGTTGTCATGCTGCAGAATAAATTTGGGGCCAATCAGATGCCTCCCTGATGGTATTGCATGATGGATAAGTATCTGCCTGTACTTCTCAGCATTGAGGAGACCATTAATTCTGACCAAATCCCCAACTCCATTTGCAGAAATGCAGCCCCAAACTTGCAAGGAACCTCCACCATGCTTCACTGTTGCCTGCAGACACTCATTCGTGTACGCTTCGAGCCCTTCGGAAGCAAACTGCCTTCTGCTACAGCCAAATATTTCAAATTTTGACTCATCAGTCCAGAGCACCTGCTGCCATTTTTCTGCACCCCAGTTCCTGTGTTTTCGTGCATAGTTGAGTCGCTTGGCCTTGTTTCCACGTCGGAGGTATAGCTTTTTGGCCTAAGTCTTCCATGAAGGCCACTTCTGACCAGACTTCTCCGGACAGTAGATGGGTGTACCAGGGTCCCACTGTTTTCTGCCAGTTCTGAGCTGATGGCACTGCTGGAAATCTTCCGATTAGAAGGGAAGTAAGCATGATGTGTCTTTCATCTGCTGCAGTAAGTTTCCTTGGCTAACCACTGCGCTCACGGTCCTCAACGTTGCCCGTTTCTTTGTGCTTCTTCAAAAGAGCTTGGACAGCACATCTGGAAACCCCTGTCTGCCTTGAAATTTCTGCCTGGGAGAGACCTTGCTGATGCAGTATAACTACCTTGTGTCTTGTTGCTGTGCTCAGTCTTGCCATGGTGTATGACTTTTGACAGAAAACTATCTTCAGCAACCTCACCTTGTTAGCTGAGTTTGGCTGTTCCTCACCCAGTTTTATTCCTCCTACACAGCTGTTTCTGTTTCAGTTAATGATTGTGTTTCAACCTACATATTGAATTGATGATCATCTGCACCTGTTTGGTATAATTGTTTAATCATACACCTGACTATATGCCTACAAAATCCCTGACTTTGTGCAAGTGTACCTAGAAGAATTGATGCTGTTTTGAAGGCAAAGGGTGGTCACACCAAATATGGATTTGATTTAGATTTTTCTTCTGTTCACTCACTTTGCATTTAGTTAATTGATAAATATAATCTATTAACATGTCTATTTTTGAAAGCATTCTTACTTTACAGCATTTTTTCACACCTGCCTAAAACTTTTGCACAGTACTGTATATATATATATATATATATATATATATATATATATATATATATATATATATATACAAAAGCCTGTCTGCTGCATCCCTCATCCATGTTGTTCTGGAGTGTTTCCTAATTTCATTTTGCCATCTTCCTGGAGGTCTGAATCCAGTCTAATATCCTCTTGGTCCAGCAATGGTCTGTTCTTTTTGCTAAATGTCCGTCCCACTGCCATTTCATTTTTTTCACTCTTATAACATTGCATACTTTTGCTTGTGCTCTTTTTTGTCAATTCCTTCCTTTTCCTGTCCTTGTTATTCCTAGCATGCATCGTTCCATACTCCGAGCTGTTTGTAATTTTTGAGTCAAGTATTATTATTATTATTATTTATTTCTTAGCAGACGGCCTTATCCAGGGCGACTTACAATTGTTACAAGATATCACATTATTTTTACATACAATTACACATTTATACAGTTGGGTTTTTACCGGAGCAATCTAGGTAAAGTACCTTGCTCAAGGGTACAGCAGCAGTGTCCCCCACCTGGGATTGAACCCACGACCCTCCGGTCCAAAGCCCTAACCACTATTCCACACTGCTGTATACGTAGTTATTGACATCTTCAAGCTTGATCCCACTGACTTCAGTTGTCTGTGGAATGTTATATATTTATTGAACATGACTTGAGTCGCCTTGATCCTAGCCTCGTGAGGTTCTTGTAGTCTTGTTTGTAATTCTTCTGGGCATGTTGTAAATATGAGGATATCGTCAGCAAATCGTAGTTGATTCAAGTAGGCTCCATTGATCTTCAGTCCCTTATTTTCCCAATCCAGTGTTTTGAAAATGTTTTCTTGGGTGGCAGTGAAGAGCTTTGGGAAAATTGTATCTCCTTGACAAACTCATTTTTCAATCTTGATTTTGTTGCAGTTTTTATGGAGTCTTACTGTGGATGTTGCATCACAAACAACCTTGGAAGAGGCAGGCCAAGATCCCTGCAAAACAAATTCAGAGAGCTAGGAAGGAAATTAAAAGGCAAGACCAAAACTGTGGTATTTTCTGGGATACTGCCGGCGCCCTGCAAAGGACCATATGGACAGCTGGAAATACAAAATCAAAATGCATGGCTGAAATCGTGGTGCACCCAGGAAGGCTTCACCTTTCTTGAACATTGGAGCACATTCTACAACAAGGACTATCTATACAGGTGGGACGGACTGCACTGAAACAGAAAGGGAACCAATCTACTCGGAGAAAGGATCCTTCAGAAGCATTTAAACTAGAAAGGAAGGGGGGAGAAAACAAAAAAACAGAAGGGAGACCACATCAAAACAAGGACAACAACTCAGGTAAGACAACTATTAAATGTATCTATCTTAATGCTAGAAGTCTCAGAAACAAAATGTTAGAACTTGAAGCTACTGCACTAACAAGTAACTACGATGTGATAGGTGTTACAGAAACTTGGTTGTCTGAGAGTGATGGAGACGAATATAATATTAGTGGGTACACACTATATAGGAAAGACAGGCAGGACAGAAGAGGCGGAGGGGTAGCGCTACACATAAGAAATAGTCTTGAAGCCCAGGTGTTAAATCAGGACAAAGTAAACAATGCAGAATCAATATGGGTCAGAATAATGGACACAAATTCAAAGGGCATAATAATAGGAGCATGCTATAGACCGCCAAACTCAGACGCTGAGCAAAAGAATCTGTTGTACAATGACATTCGAAATGCATGTAGAAAAGGAGAAGCCATACTAATGGGGGATTTCAACTTCCCCCGTATAAAATGGGAGAACCCGGTGGGGCGCACGACGGATGAAATTGAAATGGTATGAATTGACAAATGACTGCTTCCTAACGCAATTTGTCAAGGCACTGACTAGAGGGGAGGCATACCATGATTTAATCTTTTCAAATAATGAAGACAGAATAACTAAAACAGAGGTCAGAGAGCCATTGGCAGACTCAGACCACAACATGGTCTCATTTGAAATATTTTTTAAAACCCCAAAAGTAATGACTAAAGCTAAGGTTTACAATTTTAGAAAAGCAAACTATGAAGGTATGAAACAGAGACTAACAGAAGTAGATTGGAGTAAAATAGAGAAAACATCCACAGAAAAAGGATGGCTGTTTTTAAAAATGTAGTACTAGAGGCACAAAACGATTACATCCCAAAAGTAGACAAATCTAAATCTAAAACAAAATGGCCAAAATGGTTTAATAGATCAATTAAAAAAATATTCAGCGAAAAAATGCACTTTACAGAGCGTTTAAAAGGGACCAAAAACAAAGTACACAGAAAGAGTACTTGGAACTGCAAACACAAGTCAAAAGGAAGTTAGAAAGGCCAAGAGAGAGATAGAAATCAATATTGCTAAGGGGGCTAAAACCAATTCCAAAATATTTTTCCAATATTATAACAGCAAGAGAACATTCAAAGAGGAGGTCAAATGTCTAAGAGACACAAATGGCAAAATCATAGATGAAGAAAAAAAATTGCAAATATATTAAATGATTACTTTTCACAGGTTTTTACAAAGGAGGACATGGACAACATGCCCCACATGTCGACCTGTTCCTATCCAATTTTAAATAACTTTAGCATAACAGAGGCAGAAGTGTTAAAGGGACTAGGAGCTCTTAAAATAAACAAATCCCCTGGGCCGGATGAGATCCTCCCAATAGTACTCAAAGAAATGAAAGAAGTTATTTACAAACCGCTAACCAAGATCATGCAACAGTCTCTTGACACAGGGATTGTACCGACAGACTGGAAAATTGCAAACGTAATACCGATCCACAAAAAGGGAGACAAAACCAAACCAGGTAACTACAGACCAATAAGCCTGACTTCTATTTAATGTAAACTTATGGAAACTATAATAAGATCTAAAATAGAAAATTACCTATATGGTAACAATATCCTGGGAGACAGTCAGCATGGTTTTAGGAAAGGGAGATCATGTCTAACTAACCTGCTTGGCTTTTTTGAGGATGCAACATTGACAATGGATAATTGCAAAGCATACGACATGGTTTATTAGAATAAAAGATTAATTCTCAAACTGAACGCAGTAGGGATTCAAGGAAATGCATGCACATGGATTAGGCAGTGGTTAACATGTAAAAAACAGAAAGTACTGATTAGAGGAGAAACCTCAAAATGGAGCGAGGTAACCAGTGGTGTACCACAGGGATCAGTATTAGGTCCTCTGCTATTCCTAATCTACATTAATGATTTAGATTCTGGTATAGTAAGCAAACTTGTTAAATTTGCAGACGACACAAAAATAGGAGGAGTGGCAAAAACTGTTGCAGCAGCAAAGGTCATTCAAAATGATCTAGACAGCATTCAGAACTGGGCAGACACATGGCAAATAACATTTAATAGAGAAAAGTGTAAAGTACTGCATGCAGGCAATAAAAATGTGCATTATAAATATCATATGGGAGATACTGAAATTGAAGAAGGGAACTATGAAAAAGACCTAGGAGTTTATGTTGACTCAGAAATGTCTTCATCTAGACAATGTGGGGAAGCTATAAAAAAGGCCTTTTTTAATGAAGCAATGCTTAAACACAAAATAGTATATCTTCAGGTACATTGCTTTAGCAGTAATAAATGAACAACCAAATCTGAGATCTACTCTCTACCCCAATCTTTCTTCCTGCTGCTCCCTGTACTCCATTGTGATAAATGAGACATGTTTTAACTTGTACTTGCAGCTCAGCATACTCTTTATGATTAATTGTGTCTTGATGACTTTTGTATTCTCTATAATTCCCCCCTTTTAATTGATCTATTAAACCATTTAGGCCTGTTTTGTAGACTTGATTAATTGATTGATTAATTTATTCAGTAGCTCTGTACTTTTGAAAAGTAATCATCTCTTTTCAATTGAATCCATATTTATTTTACCATAATCTACTTCTCTTAAACTCATTTCTTTGCAGTCTGCTTTTCTGAAAATGTAAACCTTAACTTTAGACACTACCTGCTGAGAGTTAAAACACTTAAAATGAAACAATAAATGATGTTAATTGTGACCATGGTGTTAACCACTATGTTGTGCATACATGAATGACCCTTAAAAGTTACTTTTCACAGAGGTTCACCTATTATAACACTTGCACTAGTACACTCATAGACAGTACAAATACATGTAAGACCAACATGTGCTAATTTATTAGTTTAATGATACAGAAGGAAGTTGAATAATACCACCACAGCAATAAGTAGTTCACTTTTCCTGTAATATCTCCATCATGGGTTTAGCCCTGCCGCTAGTTACTCTTCTCTTACTGCAAGACACTTTGAATTTTAAATCAGGCCGATGTGTGTCATTTTTTTTACCTGGTTCTACAATGTGTTAGCAATTAATGTCCAAAACACGCCTCTTTGACTTCTCAATTGCCTTTCAATTTTTATTTTTTTATTGATTGCACTGTATTGGCCAAACGCCAGTTGATGTTCATGTTTCATAGTTGAAAACATTTTCAGAGATGGTTTATAATTAGGCTTGCTACTATTCGATTTTAATTTTTTTTAGAACGCATTTACTGTTTTTTTCAATCTTTATTTTTCAATTCAAGCAGAGAATGGGTGAAATCGACCTTTATGTTTAGAAAAAGCCAGACTTTTTATGCCATTGAGAAACGTCTGATTTAGCAAAACCTCTTTATCATATTCAACATGCAACAAAACCATGGTTACCAACATTCTAGTTGAAATAACGTTTGGTCACAGCTGAGCTATACATTTAAAAGTTGTCTGAAATAAACCGTAGTAAACGCAGGATATAAAAGTGTATTACACAGACATTTATAGCATAAATTTACAAGTAAAAATAATATGCACCAAACAAAACATTAGATAGTTGAAAAGAACTAACTTGGACTTATTCTGAGCTCCCCAATATTCATTAAGTGTTTTTCTCTTGCGCCCCATTTTCAAATCAAACTAGTAACTGTCACAGTATACCTAAAGCAAAGGTTTACGTACACCTTAACCCGCTAATTTCAAAGTAGGCACTTTGAATCACAGGTGCTGTAGCTGGCAAATGCGAGCATTCTAGCACTGCTTCAGTCAACGAGATACTAACGGACCACTGAGATGACTGACAGCGACACCCAGCCATTCAGAGCAGAACGGGACAGTCAGCAAGTATAAAAACTACACAAACTAGAGAGGATTTCTAAATGATTACTTTTGGTAAGAAAACAAAATATAGCGAGCGGTGTTACCGACGTTTATAGTATATAAATTTATTTCAGTCTATTTTTGGGGAATTTGACATTTAACAAGCCTTTCCGATTTATATTGAATAGTGGCGACAGGAGCCGAGAGAAGCCGCAAAAAAAAAGGGGGGCGTATCTGAGCAATACACATAGCCCCGGCACCACAGAAATACCATGGACATAAACAAACAGGATAGCTGCTTCTCCATCCAGCGCTCAAAGTATACCACAGACATTTGCAGAGCTTTTTGAGATATTATAGTAATAAAATAATGACTTGGATCGCATTATTGAGGAGTTTGGTGATAAAACGAGTGATCTGCAGATGATTTATCGGTATGCACAACTATGAAGAGGTATGTGAAAAATACAGCGAACAAGGAGTGGGGCGGGGCTGGAGATGCAGTACTGAGTGTCCTGTTGATATGCAGTGCCTTTTAAACCTATTTTATTTTTTACTTAAAATACTTTTAAACAGCGCGTCTAAAATAAACTGCGCGTGTGAAAATAAATTGGACCTGACGCGCCTGAGACACACTGAATAAATGGACCGCAAAGGGTTAATGTAGATTAGGAATAGCAGAGGACCTAATACTGATCCCTGTGGTACTCCACTGGTTACCTCACTCCATTTTGAGGTTTCTCCTCTAATCAGTACTTTCTGTTTTCTACATGTTAACCACTACCTAATCCAATCTCTTAGACATTTAACCTCCTCTTTGAATGTTCTCTTGCTGGTATAATATTGGAAAAACATTTTGGAATTGGTTTGAGCCCCCTTAGCAATGTTCATTTCTATCTCTCTCTTGGCCTTTCTAACTTCCTTTTTGACTTGCGTTTGCAGTTCCAAATACTCTTTCTGTGTACTTCGTTTTTGGTCCCTTTTAATCACTCTGTAAAGTGCCTTTTTTCGCTGAATTTTTTTTTTAAATTGATCTATTAAACCATTTTGGCCATCTTGTTTTAGATTTAGATTTGTCTACTTTTGGGATGTAATTGTTTTGCGCCTCTAGTACTACATTTTTTTTTAAAAAACAGCCATCCTTTTTCTGTGGATGTTTTCTCTATTTTACTCCAATCTACTTCTGTTAGTCTCTTTTTCATACCTTCATAGTTTGCCTTTCTAAAATTGTAAACCTTAGCTTTAGTCATTACTTTTTGGGTTTTAAAAAGCACTTCAAATGAGACCATATTGTGGTCTGAGTTTGCCAATGGTTCTCTGACCTCTGTTTTAGTTATTCTGTCTTCATTATTTGAAAAGACTAAATCAAGGCATGCCTCCCCTCTAGTCGGTGCCTTGACAAATTGCGTTAGGAAGCAGTCATTTATCATTTCCACCATTTCAATTTCGTCCGTCGTGCTCCCCACCAGGTTTTCCCATTTTATATGGGGGAAGTTGAAATCCCCCATTAGTATGGCTTCTCCTTTGCTACACGCATTTCTAATGTCATTGTATAACAGATTATTTTGCTCGGTGTCTGAATTTGGTGGTCTATAGCATGCTCCTATTATTATGCCCTTTGAATTTTTGTCCATTATTCTGACCCATATTGATTCGGCGTTGTTTTCTTCGTCCAGATTTAACACCTGGGCTTCAAGACTATTTCTTATGTATAGCGCTACCCCTCCGCCTCTTCTGTCCTGCCAGTCTTTCCTATACAGTGTATACCCACTAATATTATATTCATCTCCATCACTCTCAGACAACCAAGTTTCTGTAACACCTATCACATTGTAGTTACTTGTTAGTGCAGTAGCTTCACAGTCTGGTGTCACACACTTTTGCAGATAAATGACTTTCAATACTCTAATATTAACCTGTAATACTGTATGACATGGCTGTTAAGGATAAGAAGACAATCATCAACTCTTTCATTGGAATAACCATGTAGAAAGTTGTACTTCAAGCCAAAGAAAAATCTAAGAAAAAGCAAAGTAATATAACTTGTAGGTTATCCTAAGTAACAGTTATAAATAAGTGTGCACAATGAAGCTTTTTGCTGGGCAAGTGACAGCTGGGATAGAAGTTGCAGTTATGAATATACAAGGATCAGAATTCATGATCACGTGGTAATTGCATTAGCAAGCATGCATATGCATAGCTCTTTGTTCCACTGGATAATGAAAACCACCACCTCTACAATACGTACATGTAAACAAACCTTTCCTTTTCAATATCTCAGTGCACCTATTTGGTTTATTATTTTAAATAACAATGGTAATGTAGCAAAACATATGCACCATATGATGAGGGAAATGGATAACTTTTGACCTAAATAAGTTCCAATGTAAAATAATGTTGCTCTTTCATAGCTTTGGCTCACACTGACAGTCAGAGTAGGCATTCATGTGCTTGACATTAAAATATAGACAGAAATAGAAATAGCCCGTCTCACATTTGTGTACACAGTCTCACCTCTCCACAATGTTGTTGGTCAAAATTAGACCACATCACAGCATTTTTGAACCAGTATTTTTGCAGATATTGAGACACATGTGTACTTTTGTGTTTCTTGGTTAATATTCGCAATCAATTCAGTGGACATTTCTTGAAATTCCATTTCCTATAAAAAGATAACTAGGTTAAACAATCATGCCTAAAGTACATAAACACTTCAATCACAAATTTATATTTTGGCAAACTGAAATTTGGATTGGGGAAGAGCAACACTGATACAGTATGTACACACACACATTTTTGAGTGTCTAGTGTTTGCTGGATGAAATGTCTTTTTGAAAAAAAAAAAACATTCAGCGCACATTGCACAAATGTAGTCATTTTAAATCTACAGTGTGCATTTCTGAAATCCAAAGTGACACTAAACACAAGTTCATTATATTGTTTGTCATGACTTCAACCATTTAAAAAAGGAAACCATTTCTGATGTTTGTATTATATGATTACAGAAATGGTGATTATGTATCAGTCACCAAAGTAAGCAAAGAAGACTATACAATCAGAATAAATGTATACATAACTTACAGTGTTGCATTGCTTCAAGTAAACCATGCCTCTGATAACAAAATTCCTTGCTGACCGGCTGGTCGTCACCTCGACGTACAAGCCATTGGTGTACAGCCTATAGAAATAAGAATCCATAAATGTATGGATTTCCACATTCAAATTAACTGGTAGTACTCTCCAAACCAGATAGCCAAAATCTATGACTTATACATTATTTGTTGCATTACACATACATGTAAATATCTGTGAATTGTTCAAGATAGGGAACAACATCTTTATATGCAAATATAAGTACAAGGGAAACTTGCAGTAGACAAGATGGTGCTAAACATGCTTTTAACCCTTGGACTGGCAGTATATTTTGAAGGCTTTGAATTAACTCTGGTGCACAGGAATCGATACACCAGGGTTCGAGAAATCACACAGCTCGACGTCTCCAGATATCACACTAAGTGACGGATAGGCAGTATTATCTCCCACAGGTAGTCCACAGACAAATGTCAGCTTATGCTGTCACTCAATCATGGGGAAACACTGTCTGTCTTGGTTGGTTGAAGCTGTTATAATCAACAACCAATCAGGGGGACTGATGCTGCTGTGTGTGAGGGAGAGAGGATGCTGTGTGTGTGTCTGTGTGATAGTGCTATATGGGGAGTATGTGACTGTATGTGAGGTCTGAGGTTTCAGTGAGGGCCAGGAAATCAAGAGAGAGATTGGAGGCATGGGCCGAGGTGAAGTCAGCTTTGTTGTTGGCTGAGCGACAGTTCCACAGGGCAACGGAGAGAGAGCAGGCAGAGGTAGGGGACTGAGAGAGGGGCAGGCAGATGAGGTAGAGGGATTAGAAGAGCGAGGATGAGAGAGTGAGAGGAAGGAAGCGGGGGAGGTGAGAGGAGAAGAGCAAAGGAATAGGAGAAATGGTCATGGTTAGGTTGAAAGGTGTGGTTGAAAAGCACAGAATACAGGTGGAAAGCCAGAGGCAGCCTGTCACTGATTAATGGAACAGACAACAAAAAACAGTAGACACAGAGGAGAAAGGGCACAGAGAACAGTTAAGACTGTTTAAGGTTTTGGGATGAGTAAAATATATATATATTGGCCTTGAAGTGCAGTTGCAATTCACACCTGTCTCAGCCAACTTACAGCTAGTAATAAATGCAGAAGTTACTGTACCTGTCCCCACAGCCCTTAAAATGTAAATAACCCAACATAGTTACGCTTTACTTGAATGTGCCTGTATGTAGCCAACATAACACCTTCATAAAGGCTACATAATACAATATAACAACATTCATAATCCTTTATAACCATTTTCCCAAACGACATAATGTTTGTTATACCACTGGTTATAGCACTTGTTATGGTACATGTGACATAACAATGCATGTCACATGACATGGAATGATTCCTTTTTTGACAGACACTTTTTTATGACATATATGGAATTTGATGGTACATAATTATATTTATAAAATGGCTTGGATAAATTAAGTGCTGTGATTGGTTGAACACGATCACATGACCGTGCAGTAATAATTGTCTTACTGCACTGCTATGAAATTATAGACCAACTTACTTACCTGATCTATTAATATTACTACGCCTTAATAGTAACAATTACCTAAACAGTGTTTCTGTAGGTAAAAATGTCAACATGCAACTGAAACAGCTTTTAAATCACTCAACAATCTGTTATTTTTTTCATCTCTGTCACCAAGAATTACAGAAATACTGGCAAATATACTGTAGTATTTATTTAGTCAGAGATCAGAACAAAGAAAACTCTGAGGCAAGCCGTAGCAGTAACACTATTCAAAAGCCATCTGAGAAATCACCACTCAAGTCTCACCTAGCATGTAATATATATGCAGCGGCGGCATCTACTTATTAAATTAAAAATATCGCATTATAAAACTGACTAGCGAGTATGCATTATTTAAATTCGACACAACAGATACATCTCACCACTACCCTCCGATTTCAGAAACATATTTAAAACAAAATATCTCTCCTGCTCTCTGCTGACACAACCGTTGGGCTTTTAAACAAGGTCGGGTTCGGCATTGAATTCTATTGCACCGCCGCGGACGGGAAGGACTGCGCAAACTGACACGGAAGTCATTTAGTCCACATATCATCTAATGCTGGTTTACAATCTAGGCAAATTATGCCAGTTACCGGCATCGGTGTGAAAACAGCCTCAGAAATTATTGGTCAGCTTCTCTTGAGACCACAAAGCCTGAGAAGGATAATTTCCTACAGAACAAAAAAAGCAAAAAACACACACTCGGAAGCCCCTCCCTCGAGTGCCAGTGCAGTGCAGTGTTTGGCTGTTCCATAAATCCTCCCTCAGATGTGGGAAATCAGTCAGCTATCAATTCACAAAGTCATTTCATCTCAGAAATTTTACTATAAATGGCAATGTTCAATGTAATGTTTATGGCAAATAAAAAAAAAAGTACAAAATATATGTCACAATCAAAGAGTGTTCAGGGACTATTTTTTCTCAGTAGAAGGATACATAATATATTTCTTATTTTTTTCCTTAAAAAGCTAGTTTGTGTAATTATCTTCAAAAAAAAATGTAGCCATTTTATAAGCGAAATAACCCACTCCAGGGTGTGTGGTAAGACAATTCCTACCGCACTTCCTGGGTGGCTGAAAGCACTCGGCCTGTGGCATCGTGCCTCACAACGCACCCAGGGCGTGCGGTAAGAATTATCTGACCACACACCCTGTTGTGGGTTACTGCTTACTTATTTCACAACTATTGCCAACTTCTGCACTTTACATACACATTTGTTTTTCTTAAATGATAATAAAGACATACCTTTTTAGTCCCAATGATGGACCTTCTTGTTTTTTGGTTTACTGCTCTTTTCGTGGACTGCATAAATGGAAGCAAGTGTCTATTTCAGTATGCAGGATATATGTATTCAATGACAACTGCTATTCTTTTCACATCTACAGATCTCCTTAATGGTGTCATTAAAGGTTTCTTAAGCTGTCCTGGTTTTTAAAAAATAGTTATAACATGCACATAACAGCTCTATGAAGGATTTTGTGCAATTCAAATAAAGTGACATAAGTATTATCAGTCATATCACTTTCATAAACCCTTATTCCAGTGTCATTAATAGCGTCACAGGCTGCCCTAGTTGAACACAGAGTAATAACACACTCAGGAGTGAAAGTAGAACATTTTATTTAAAATAAATACATACAAATGGGCAAAAACAGTCCCAAAAAAAAAAGAAAGGCTAGTTTGCAAGTCTCCTCGGGCAGTAAAACCTACTTTACATGTACAATATTTATGCAGTAGAAAACTTTATTAAAAAAAAATAATAATAATTAGTCACAAAAACAAAAAAACGAATGCCTCGTTTGCCTTTGTAAAATGTATATCTAAATGCAGCATCCCTTATTTTAAATTTGCAACTCCTATAATTGTCATTTGGTTGTATAGGTTATGTTATTGTGCACATCTAAGACTTCACAGAAGAAGCATTATCTGACATATGCAGCTGAAAATACAGGGTGATTTTCAAAGCTTTTTGCTACAGAGCAGAATTTGCTCCAAATTTTCTGAAACTTAAATATAGTTTTGGAATTTTTGCTAGATTTTCTTTTATTTATTTATTTTGGAGATCAAGTAAGTCAAGCACTTTTTCACTGGACCAAAAAGCTTTGAAAGCTGTCCTGTTAGTATTTAAGGTGTTTCACTATTCATTTAAGCTTAAGTACGCTATTGGAAGAAGTTCTCCATTTTGTTTAATTTGCTCAATTTTTCCTTCGGTCTGAGAATCAATTACTTTGATACAGCGAACAGCAAAGTCAGCTAGAGTTTGTTTTTTTTTCATCAAATTTTTGTATTGCAGTAAATGCTTCTGGAGCAGCTATGCTTAATTCTGCAGTGGGGGCTGTTCGGGAGATAGTGTTGCGATCTACGCCCACTTTTTCAAAGGCTTTTCTCATTAAGACAGATATCTTAAACTGATGAAGAGCCTTCTGGTAACGTTGAATAACTCCACTGATTGTTTTCACTGCAGAAAGAACAAAGTAAAGTACTGAATTACTGTACATGATTAATACATTTACAAATAAAAAGATCAGTTCTGTGTTCTTCATTTAAATATAAAGTTTGCACATGGCAAAAAAATATACTCAAAACAATAAATCGAATGCAGACTGCAAGGGTTTTCCTATATTATATTGTACAAACTGGTTACAATTTTATTTTCCAGCATTATCGCTGCTTCTTCAAACAACATTGTTTGTGTCTGATCCATTCACTCATCAGATTGAGTAGCTGGAATTACCAATGGAACAAAAAAATAATAATTACATGATTAAGGTACTTTCTTTTTAATATGTAAAATTAAATATATAATGACTCTATATATGTAGGCCCAACAGGGTGTCCATACACATTCAATATACAAACGCCTAGGGGCATTGTGGCATGAGGTAAAAAACAGTGTCTTCAACCCCCGAGGGCTTTGAATATTGAATATGTACAGAGCCTTATGGCATTTCTAATCCATGTCAAACTGGACTTGAAAAAATGAAGTAGAAATGATTTCCAATATGTGAGATTCCCAACTATCTGTATATGCCAAATATACAGGTAGCTAAAACCTTGCTCAACCAATCTCATTGCTTGTTTCAGGTTCCGGCACAGCTGGATTATAAATATAAATATATAACATATATCCTTACTTCTTAGTCTCTTCTCACTCTGTCTTTGTCTAGGCTTTGACTTGGTCTTCTCTGAAGATGTGGATGAAGACTCTTTGCTATCCTCTGATTCATTAGAAGATGTCCTGATGCTAGTGGTTTCCATTTTATGTGTCGGTGAACCTGTAAAAGCAATGAAAGAAATTGCAAATGTATTTTTCCTGTTACTTACATATATTTTACACTGAGAAACAGGTCATAGTATAAAACCATACTGTGCTTTTTTGTTGAAATTTCAGTTTAGCTCAATAGAATACATGACTAGACTTTCAAAACATACCAATTTGTGTTTAATTTATGTCTATGGAGTTGTAAAAAATAAGTACTCACACCCTTAAATCTTAGCTACCACTGATAGTTCAATAAACTTGAAAACATAATTATCAAATATAGTTTCACAAACAATATCAATTATACTTAATAAAAAAAAAAATATATAGAATGTACTATAGCATTTAATACAGTTTGTACTATAGTAATACTGTAGTATATACTATAATGAGTATGTACTATAGTAATACTGTAGTATATACTATAATGAGTATGTACTATAGTAATACTGTAGTATATACTATAATGAGTATGTACTATAGTAATACTGTAGTATATACTATAGTGAGTATGTACTATAGTACTATGCTGTAGTATATACTATAGTAAGTACTGTAGTACTATACTGTAGTAGATACTGTGGTAGCTACTATAGGATTATACCATATATCACTCCTTCACTCTCTTTTGCCATGGACTCCTTTATGTTCCTAAAGACATTAAAATAACTGTTTGAACTGCTCACCACGTAAAACACTTTGTTTGCATAATATACTCAACATACAGTACAGTAACATATGCGACTACAAACCTTTTGCGCCTTCAGTTTTTTTTCACAATTTCAAATGAGTTTTTCTGTTTAATATTTTTTAGTTTTTTAGTTTTTGATTTAAGAGTCTGTGGTTCCTAGCCAAAAAACAAATTAGGTAACAGCTTTTAGTTCACAGAATAGAAATGTTTTGTATATACATTCAAATAGTGTAATCTAAAATATTCTTCTACATTGAAAATAATAGTTTGAAGGTGAATACTACCCATTCCTATCTTTGAACATATATTATCTAGTCATTGGCATTTTAAGATTATAACAGACCATATACATTTAGATAGAAAACATTTAAAAAGTTTAGAAAAAAATATATATATATATATATATATATATATATATATATATATATATATATATATATATATATACAAGATTGCAGGTGACTACAGGTAATGAATACTTACCGCTCACCGCTACCACCCCTGCGGTGACTCAGGAGGGCGAAGACGAATACACGCTGTCCTCCGAAGCGTGTGCTGTCAGTCGACCGCTTTTTTTCACACTGCGGACTCACCATGCAACCCAAGAGCTACAGTGTCGGAGGACAACACAGCTCTCGGGCAGCTTTCAGGCAAGCCACAGTCGCCCAGCCAGACTACAGGGGTCGCTGGTGCGTGGTGAGCCGAGGACACCACGGCCGACCTAACCCTCCCTCCCCACGGCGCTCGCCAATTGAGCTGCCCCTGGAAGCTCCCGTCCACGGTCGGCTGTGGAATAGCCTGGACTCGAACTCGTGACGTCCAGACTATAGGGCACATCCTGCACTCTGTGCGGAGTGCCTTTACTGGATGCGCCACTCGGGAGCTCTGTATCGGCTGCAGTTTCTTGAATAAAATCAAATAAGGCAAACATCCTGAAGTAATCTTCCACCTAAAAATCAGACAGAAAACAATTTTAATTAAAAAAAAAAATGTTTCTGCAGATAAGAAATGCATACTTTTATACAATGTCAGGATAAAAATATACGTTTTCATACATACAAAAAAACATTGTGGCACAGTAGAAATACAGACACAAATGTATGTTTTATTGCAGTTATATAATTTTCTTCCCAGGAGAAGTAAATATTCTGCAGGTGGTTTGTTTTTATTGTCCCCAGTCAGAGTAGAGTAGTTTAATAAAACCATTTTTTTAATCACATAACCCAAATTAATTGTGATTTTAAAATCAATATTCAAATAAACTAAATGTTAGATTATATTTTACAGTTTCATGAATCCTCTTGTTAATATTAAAATTTGTCAATTAATATTATACCTCATCAAAAAATAATATACATCATAAACCTATGTAGAACAATAACACTTGTTATCCACTGTTAATACATTTGATCTGTTTCAGATATAATAGGGCCCATAGCAAAGCCCGTGTTTGCATTGAACACACTTTTGGAAATTTAAAGAGGCGGTCTGTAGCTCTTCATGGTGAGCTTCGCCTGTCACCACAGAGCTCTTCAAATGTAACTGTAGCTTGTGCAGTTCTGCATAACATTTGTATAGCTGCCAGGGATTTTTTCCTGTTGATGAAACAGTCGCTATGCCTGATGACTTGGTTGAAGTGGAGCAAATAAATGATCACCTACGAGCAGGGCAGCTGGTCCAAAACGTGGTTGTCAACAATTATTTCTCTACCTACATTTCTGAATGTTCTGCCTGTGTTTCAGTTTGATTGTTATTTATCAATCAAATAAAGTTTGTAAAAGTAAATAATTATTTTCTTAATTTACATAAAAATTAATTTGTAGCAATTCTACATAATGTGGGTGTAAGTCTCACCCACTTGTCCTTTTAATTAGGGTCAGTAGCCTGGCCAGGTTAAAACTTCATTTGCCACAGTTCCTTGCCACCACCCTCTGTTCATCCTCTCTCCCCATTGGCTCATTCAAATATCCACTCCTCCAATCTCAGAGTTCCTTGGAAGCCAGCACCTGTACTAAAACTGGCTGATTAGGCCTGGAAGAAGACTTCTTTTCTCTGAGGAATCCATCATAACCTACAGCATTACAAACTTAAATCTCAGTGAATCCTTTCGCATCTTTAGATAATTCCAGTGCATTCATTCTTTTTTATTGTATCCTGCACTTTGTCTAAACTCTCCTTTTTGTTTTCACTGTTACTTGTTTAAGTTTAGCTGTTTTTCAAGGTCTGTTTTGTGTTTGTTGTTTTGTGTGTTCAATCTCCATTTTTTCCTGATCTTCCTGACTTTTTCCAAATAACTGTTCACCATTCAATTCAGCACTACTGGACAGACTCATTTTCAACACAGTCATTTTTTTTAACCTTCTTTACCGTTACCGGACACAACACCCATTTCTCCTTTGTGTTACTTTTTGGCCTTTTGTTTTCCATCTACCAACTCTTCTCCACTTTTTGTTTTTGTTTATATTTCATTTGTTGACATTATTGTTCACAACAATACACCGGTTGTTTGTGAAATTGACACCTCTGACGTCCCTGCTTTTGCTGTCTGTCACTCTTGCTGACTTATTTAGTTACAGGAATAGGGCCAGTAGTATCTCTTTAGGGAGGACAGTGCAACTGCTTCTCGGTTCTGCAGAGTGACCGTTACAAATTTATGAAATAAAACAAAGTAATTCAATTTTTTGTAGTCTTTCAAACATTTATTTGTTATTTTTAAATTTAATAATAATAATAATAATAATAATAATAATAATAATAATAATAATAATAATAATAATAATAACTTTAATTTAAATATAACAAGATCAAAACAGAATTTTACAAATACATTGGTAAAAGCTAAATCTAAATCTAAATTCATATTTACAATAATTACAATTAATTTGTCTTTTCTTTTAAAAGTTTAATTTCTAGATGGAATTTTTCTATTTCTAAGTTTAATTTTTTATTGTTCACTCCATGATCTCAATGTCCAGCTCGGCTCTCTTTTTCTTGCAGCCCACCTCATTTGAAGGTGGGCATTTCACAGCCTGTTTAAGTGAGGCAGGCTGAGGCGGGGCTTGAAGACAGGAGCTTGGTCCACCTTTTCATCTGTGTGATATTAAAAACAAAGGTACTCATTATTTTCTGTCATGTAAAAAGAGAACATGTCAAATTCATTAATTTAAATAGCACACACGTAGGGAATTTTTTTTTTTTTTTTACAAAATATTGTTTTTGAGAACAAAAAAAATAATATCCCATACATAATGTGAATGTGAAACTTTAAATAATTGAATAATATGTAATCTTTTAATTTAGCTGTGTAAATTGTTAAACTTTTAACGTTTACCTGTTGTTGCCACAAGGGACACCAACCCCCCAGGTATTCCCTCGACGTTGGGTCTGCCTTGTAGCATGTCCCCAAGAATTGTGATGGCCCCCTTTGCATCTTGAGATGGTGGGCCTCCACCAGTCATCCTCATGAACCCTTTTCTTTCTTTTGCTTGAAATACATAAACTAATAAATACATGCCCTTGGGAATTTTTTTAAAACGTTAAATTGAAACAATATTATTTGAAAGTCGGACATTACGTCCTTCTCTTCTGCATGAACATGTAATGTTGTTGTTGTGAAATTCACAACTAATTCTCATGGCAAGTGGGTCTGGGGCTTGCTAAAAAAAAAACAGTTTCAGGCACAAATAAACATAGTTGCTAAAGAGACAAATGTCTATGTGGCAAACATGTAACCAGTTCTAAAGCAAGGTTTACTTAAACTCTGGATCTTACATCTCTGCTTCATATTTTTTGTTTTATTTTGACCTCAGTCAGACTCCTGTTTTTCTGTCCAACACTAAAAACAAATATATTGTAATCATTTTGTTTAGTTATTCATAACACGTAAAGAAATCAGTTACACAGGGGCTGTCTTTCGGGCGACAGTCAACCAAGTCACTCAGCGCACTGTTGGTTTATATTTGGGGAATCTCTTAAATAAGGACCATATTTGGATAGCTGACATCATAAGCTTTCAGTCCTTGTATAATACGTAGGGATTCCCTAAAATGTTTACCTTGTTATAAAAACTGAGACAATTTAAAAATGTGTTCTTTTCAGAATGAACATTAAGCAATCATACGACTATTAAAAAAAAAACTATCAAATAATAATAAAAAATTCAAAAACGTGAAAAATATTATAGTTGTAATCTGAAAATTGTATTTTTTCTTAGACCTTAGATGATGATGATGATTATTATTATTATTATTATTATTATTATTATTATTATTATTATTATTATTTTTTAACATTACAGGCCTGTTTATTCTAAATTCTTCATTTTCTCAATTAACTATTGACAGCTGTCACAATCTGCCCCCCAGCCCTGTTTTTAGGCATATGTCAGTCCTTGGGAGATTCTCCCAGTTAATAAATGTTCCTTTTCTTTAAATGCCATTGCCAGAGCCTCTTCCTCGATGTCTGTCCACCTATTTGCCATTTTATATTGGTGTTATATGTTGCTTATGAATGTGAAAGCCGGGGTCTTTTAAGTATGTGGCACACATTGAGTTCGCTTCTCATTGGTCAGTTTCCCTAGTTATGGCGTGTGCATCTCAGGATCGAATCAAGATGGTGGACCAGTGGAGAGTGATGCAGATCCGTGTAGTAAAACACCTTTTCATGATCCAGCTCCAGTGATCCCGGATCAGATCCTGTTTTTTTGATCTTGTTAGTACAACCGGCCCCTGGTATGGCGCACCGGCAAAATGCACAGTATATTATGTGTCCCGTAGGTGGTCGTTGTTGTTGGTTTTCAACAAATATAACCAGACAGTCACTGACTTGGAACCCACAAGGGAAAAGAAAACCCGGAAGAAACAGAAACAGCTGGAGGAGGTCCACAGAGGCTGAACTGAAGGAGATTGGATACTCCTGGAAAGAACTGGAGAAACTAGCCCAAAACAGCGCCAGATGGCGGATCAAAGTGGATGACCTTTGCTCCCTAAGGAGCAAAAATTGTTTAACCTAACCGTAGGTGGTCATGTGGGACGCGGAGATCACGTGACGTGGGTGGGTTGGGAAGAGTGCAAGTGTGACGAGATAGTGAGATGACATTGACTGGGGTAGTTATCCACTTACAGTAGGGTGGGTAAACTTTATTTTGACTAACTATTTTAACTATCAAAAAATCAAATCGACTTTTGTAAACAGTTTTTATCTAACTTAAACATATCTGAAACGAAAAAAAAACACAATTTATTTTTAAATGTGTAAGAAATACTTTTTTATGCACCAAACCTCGCTTTAACTTTCATCCAGCGGCCATCTTGGATTTTATTTTTAAGTCTCTGCCGACTTTGAGCTTTTGTGATTAAAATTGGAAACATATTTATAGATAAGTTATTGATGGGACCAGCTGGACCACTTCCAACTCCTGGGATGCCAAAGAATCCACAGCTGCCTGGCATTGGGTTATTAAAATAAGTACAAGTTACAGAATATGTTTGTTTGAATGACTTAAGTCTTTATTAAAATGTGTTATTACCACATGCCTTTGAGTGATAAATAATAAACGGCATTTACACGCCATGTGTAGACATTGGTATCATCAGGTGGTGATTCAATGTAAGATCTGTAGCCATAGAGTGGCACATCAGCATTCTTCTAATATGTACAGCAGCCATACGCATGTTATTGTTCCAGCTGCTGTAGCCGTATTAATAAAATATACCCCCTATCCTTCCAGGAGAATAATGACGTAATTGCGAGTCATGTGACACATCGACGGAAAAATATAATTCTTCTAATATGTACAGCAGCAGTACGCACAGCAACTGCCATTAAAACATGACTGTTATTTACATTCTTTGAGTAAGAATGAGAGAATAAATAGATTACTATATCATGAATCATTAAAATGTGCTTTTTAAGTTCAAGCACATCGAGAGGAACAGTAGTTCCTCGCGCCAAGTTACAGCCATCATGAAGTCATCATCTTCATCCTCATTCTGAGATTTTGAGCTTGAGTTCTGAAAATGAGTTCAAAGAGCAATGCTCATTGCGGTCCATATTGGACAAGCAAGTGTGGTTCCTCTCTATATACTGGTCGATGAGAGTAACGCTATTTGTGGTACCCGCTGGACAAAAAAGGAACATCATTTCTGAGAAATAGCTATGCTGAAGGATAGCCTATATATTTGGTAAAAGTAAAACACAAATAAATAAATACATTAATATAAATATTGAATTTATTATTATTTATTTCTTAGCAGACGACAGTGTTGATAGTTACGTCAGGGTTAGATACAAGTGCAAGTGAAAAACATTTTTCAAATAAATGAATACATAAATTAATACATAGACATTTATGTATTTATTTATCTTGGTATTTATGTATTTATTTTTCACTATCATATAAACAATGACATTTACTACTGTATGAAACAAAAATAAGTATTCAACCGTTCTTGTTCAATTGTAAATTAGTGAAGATTTTTGTACATAAAGGTTGTCATGCTTTCATATATTTTTACTTTCAAATTGAAAAATATATTGTAACGACTCGGACAATTGCTTTGTTGCAGGACTTGTTGTCTGTTCAGTTTGTCTGTGTATTGTAAGGGGAACGGGATGGGTCATGCCGGTAGTGAATGGGGAGAATGTCTGTTGTTGTTTACAGGGGTTGCAGAGCATTTGAGAATTCAAAACTGTCTCCTTTTCTTTGACATACATTAGTTGCTTAAACAATTTCCACAATCTTATTTTTGAAAAATGTACTGTTTAGTACTGATCTGTACATTCTACTTTGTAGACAACGAACATATCCACGTGATGTAAACAATCCAAGTTGCAGTCACGTGACCCTAGCAGGCTACATAACTGTCGGTATTTTGCAACCACAGAGTATTCTTCTTATACCTTGTCACAGGAATTAGAAAGATATAATTTATGATGTGCCAGATACTTGGAATTTGTGACCCCTACTGTGCACCACTTTGACTTGATCTGACCAAGATTCTTTTTTCCTTTTAAGAAAACGTACTTACCGGTACACGTTATTAAGAAAAAATACATTTTCAATAGTTTGTTACAAAATACAGTACTAATGTGAATTATATACAGTATTTCTATGTTGTTCGTATATAAACGTGTAACATCTTTGTTAAATAGACTCACAATTAAAACAATGTGTATGACATATTTGGTAAAAGAGTGTCATAACTTTGTACGGGGATAACAAAAAAAACGCATATTTTAAAAAAGGCTTATTTCATGTAAGGACTGGGAATCACTAAACTGCTTAATTGTGTTAAACTGTATGACAGTATACTGAAGTTTAGATAGGAAGGCTGACTGAGAAATATGTCCGGGTTTGGTCTGTGGGAAAAATGGCAGCCCTACCCTGAGTACTACTTCCTAAACATGAACACATTACAATATACTAAATTAACAGATCAAGCTTATTATGATAGTTTACAAAATCTGATGAAAACATTCAATACAATCGGCATAATACATAATCATTATTTACAAACTTTGTGGCATGAAAGCTACAGCGCTTGCACTACAACCTGCATTAGAAGAATGTCTTGCTTTCGATTCCCACACAGGGTTTATATTGCAAACTTTAAATATGTTTTATGTATTTTATTTATGTGTAACTGTGACAGAAATATAATGAGTTGTGGTTGTAAATCTCCCTCCTGACCTGTGAGGGCGCTATCAGCGAAAGTGGAAGTGTTTGGACGGGCTGGCCTGACAGTTCTTTCCCCGGGCTGGGAAGGCGGTCAGTCTGGAAGGCGGCGAGACTCCGTTGCAGGAACGTATTGACCCGGAAGGGAAACAATGTTGCAGCTGCAGACAGTAGAGACAGCTGCACTCGTTTACCAAGGGGCATACATACTTTTGCACACATATCTGTAAAATGCATATATAGACTGAATATTGTTGATGGTTTCTATTGTATACTGTTGATGAAATAATTTGAAATCATGATCGGATTTGCATTATGCTGAATCAATTATTACATTTATTAAAAAAATTAAAATCACTTTAATTTATGTGGCAGAATGCTGCTAAACATATGTAACACCTGGGAGGGGCACTCGTTCTTTCTGATCAGGGTGGGATCAGCCAGGCAGAATACCAGAAGGAAGAAATAAACTAGACAACACTACTATGTCGGGCAATGAACATCTTTTTATTAAATACAGGTGGTAAACTATACTTAACAAACAGGGCAGATCTAGAATACACAGTCACAGCAAACGGTGTGCACTGCCTGTTATTAAAACAATAACTTGAATAACACAATAACACAGAATAATTTATAATTTATAATTTAAAACTAAAGGGCAGTGCGGCTCAATATCTGCACGCAGACGTAGCTCACAGCAATAAAACCAATACAGCCCATCTCCAGCACTCCTCTAATACCCCAATGCCTTTAAAAATACTAGTTTAAAAACATGACAAAATGGAGACCAAAAGTGCAGGCAGGGAGATACGACTTTAAATTCGGCAGCTCTTTCTGTCCTATTTGTCTTTCTACCACCTGCCAAATCAGAGAACCCCACACTGGACGAGTGGGAGAGAGCACAGCTGGGGGTGTGGTGCTAGGAGAAGCCGTAGCGCTTAGAGAGGGAGTGGGATGAGGTCATCCAGGTGGTCGTGGAGTCGCTGCTGGAGAGACCGCAGCCACTGCCAGAGAGTCTGGCACCGCCGGAGGGAGAGTACCCCGTGCCGCCAAAAAAGGGAGCATTCTATACTGCCAATGCCAGAGCCCCAGAGAGAGAGCCCAGCATCGCCAGAGTGCCCAGCGCTACCGCCTGAGAAAGAGAACCCCACGCCGCAGCTCCCGCGCCGCCCAAGAGAAAGTGGCCCACACTGCCAGTGAGAGAACGCCGCGCTGCCGCCAGTGAGAGACTGCTCAGCGACACCAGCGAAAGAGAACCTCCCGCCACCCAGAAGAGACTGTCCTGCGCTACCATAGAGAGAGTACCTCGTGCCGCTAGAGCCCCAGAGAGAGAGCCACATGCTGCCAGAAGCCCAGAGAGACAGCCCCGCACCACCGTGTGGGAGTGTTAGTGTTAGAGTATTGCTGTGAGTAGAAGCGTGTTTTGTGTCTAGGTAGTGCTGGTGCGCTGCCTGGGGTGTCACATGCACAGTGCAGCTGTATGTACTGTAGATGGGGTCTGTGTTGGCTGCAGTATGATTTGTGGTCAGTTCCACCAACCAGCTGTTTGCGTGGGACTGAGGGTCTGAGTGATTGGACCGTGTGTATGTAAATGTACCCCTGTGTATGTGAGCCAATAGGGCTCGTGGAGGATCACTATTTAGGAGCTGTCTGCGTGCAGCTCGGGGTCGTGTTGTGGTTTACATGTAGCTGTGTGTCCGGGAATAAAAATAGCAGTTTTCACTGCTTTAAACTGCATCCTGTGCTCTCCATTTCTTCCTGCTGTCGACCAGATATGCTGCCACTATAATATATAGCAGATTGTTAAGTATCTGGAATGTGAATTGAATGCATTGATTGCTAGAGTACTATTTCTAGTAATCGGATAAGGTGTGAAATGACGATGAGTACCGGGTGCATTTAATAGACCTAATGAGTCCTGCTTTCAATACGTTCTGATGACAACATGTCGAAACACATCAGCGTACCTGTTTTTACCTTATTTTAATCAATAAAGTATGAATAATTGACACACTTTTGGGATGTAGACTTTTATTTAGCATTTATATATTTTCTACTATATATACAGCTCTGGAAAAAATTAAGAGACCACTGCAAAATTATCAGTTTCTCTGGTTTTACTATTTATAGGTATGTGTTTGGGTAAAATGAACATTTTTGTTTTATTCTATAAACTACTGACAACATTTCTCCCAAATTCCAAATAAAAATATTGTCATTTAGAGCATTTATTTGCAGAAAATGACAACTGGTCAAAATAACAAAAAGATGCAGTGTTGTCAGACCTCGAATAATGCAAAGAAAATAAGTTCATATTCATTTTTAAACAACACAATACTAATGTTTTAACTTAAGGAAGAGTTCAGAAATCAATATTTGGTGGAATAACCCTGATTTTCAAGCACAGCTTTCATGCGTCTTGGCATGCTCTCCACCAGTCTTTCACATTGATGTTGGGTGACTTTATGCCACTCCTGGCGCAAAAATTCAAGCAGCTCGGCTTTGTTTGATGGCTTGTGACCATCCATCTTCCTCTTGATCACATTCAGAGGTTTTCAATGGGGTTCAGGTCTGGAGATTGGGCTGGCCATGACAGGGTCTTGATCTGGTGGTCCTCCATCCACACCTTGATTGACCTGGCTGTGTGGCATGGAGCATTGTCCTGCTGGAAAAACCAATCCTCTAAGTTGGGGAACATTGTCAGAGCAGAAGGAAGCAAGTTTTCTTCCAGGACAACCTTGTACTTGGCTTGATTCATGCGTCCTTCACAAAGACAAATCTGCCCGATTCCAGCCTTGCTGAAGCACCCCAGATGAGTCCAATTTTCAGCTTTGCCCAACACCTGGTCGTCTAATGTTTAGGCGGAGACCTGGAGAGGCCTACAAGCCACAGTGTCTCGCACCCACTGTGAAATGTGGTGGAGGATCGGTGATGATCTGGGGTGCTTCAGCAAGGCTGGAATCGGGCAGCTTTGGCATGAATCAAGCCAAGTACAAGGTTGTCCTGGAAGAAAACTTGCTTCCTCCTGCTCTGACAATGTTCCCCAACTCTGAGGATTGGTTTTTCCAGCAGGACAATGCTCCATGCCACACAGCCAGGTCAATCAAGGTGTGGATGGAGGACCACCAGATCAAGACCCTGTCATGGCCAGCCCAATCTCCAGACGTGAACCCCATTGAAAACCTCTGGAATGTGATCAAGAGGAAGATGGATGGTCACAAGCCATCAAACAAAGCCGAGCTGCTTGAATTTTTGCGCCAGGAGTGGCATAAAGCACAACACTGCATCTTTTTTGTTATTTTGACCAGTTGTCATTTTCTGCAAATAAATGCTCTAAATGACAATATTTTTATTTGGAATTTGGGAGAAATGTTGTCAGTAGTTTATAGAATAAAACAAAAATGTTCATTTTACCCAAACACATACCTATAAATAGTAAAACCAGAGAAACTGATAATTTTGCAGTGGTCTCTTAATTTTTTCAGAGCTGTATATATACTGTGCATCAGTATATATACTGATGTACAAAAGAAATGCAACTCAGGTCTAATGGATTTAATCAAAAATAGAGATCAAAGACTCAGTATGAAACGTATAAAACGTGACACACTGTCAAAATGAAAACATTACAAAGTTAGTATCGGGTATGACCTCCCTGAGCATTAACATAATCCTGGCAGTGTTGACACAAAGACCTGATCAGCCTCTAGATAGACTGCTGTGGGATGTTCCGCCACTCTTCCTGTGCAGCTGGTCACAGTTGCCCCAACGTTTGGCTTGAACAACGCAACAGTCAGCATAACGGTCCTGGGCCGGTGTGTTGACCCTCTGCCTTCCAGGATGTGGCCTGTTCCTCACAGAGCCAGTTTCCTGGTTTCTCTGGACTAGTCTGCTGATTGTTGAAGCAGAACATCTCATTCTCCAGGCAACGCCAGGCTATTTATACAGATTCTTAATCAACACATTTTGGCAATTTTAACTCAACTCAAATAATAAACACTGAACACCTGGCATTTTTATGAAATCACATGAGTATTTTGTTATCCCAAGGAACAATACTACTCAAGCAATCAACAAACCTATCTGCTCACTGTTTGAAAATTAGATTTCATACTTAAAACTTAGTACTAATATATCAGTTCACCACTGATGAAGGTAGCATGTCTATGAAATGTTATGTGTTTTTTCAGCTGTATGTCTCTGGGAACCAAATAAATAACATGAACATGGATGGCCAAGTGCAATGTTTGTCTTTATTATACTTATAACTTAGAAAATCTGTGAATCAATGCAAATATTTGGAATATTTTGTGTTTAAAAGGTTCTCCCAAGGTCTGGTATTGTGGCAGAAGGATATGATAAAGAATGGCAAAAAAGATAAGAATGGTACATTTATTCCCAAGATTATATTGACAATGACTGTAAGACAGATGCACACTAAGATTTACATATATATACAGTATATATATATATATATATATATATATATATATATATATATATATATATATATATATATATATATATTTGTAAAAGACTTGCACCACTTCGTTGCCCCTTTAAAAATAGACCCAGACACAAGAAATTGAGTTTTAAGCGCACTGACACGCTAGTTTTAATAAACAAACAAAGTAGCACTTACTATACAGGCAGGTCCCTGACTAGCTTGCAGGACGTGTTTTTGTTTTTGTTTTTATTTTAAAACGTGTTCTGGCAGAGGCGAGATTGGTGCTCGTCCTCTGCCAGGAATAATTTAAAAACCTCGTGCAGAAGGTGACCATCTCCCGAGTTTAATTAGTTGTGTAATTATTGCTAATCGGGAGATGGCCACCTGCATAAAAGCCTGCAGCTCTCTGCACTCTGGGTGGGTGGGTGCTAGAGCGGAGAGAGCGAACAAGGAGCGAGAGAAAACAAAACTAAAAGAAAACAAAAAAAACTATATAGGAACAGTGAAGGCGATAACCCAGCCTGACCTATGCAGTTTGTATTATTTTGTGTACGAGATTTGTTTTGTTTAAACCTTTTATTTTTGCTCTGTGAGCATGTGTTTTGTGTTTAAACCTTTTATTTATTTTTGTATTTAAATAAAACAGCACCTCCTTTAACTGCAGTACTGTTGGTGTCAGTGTTTTCCCTTCCAGCATCTGACCTGACGTCACCGCCCAGCCACCCTGTCACACTGCCAAACAAAAATAAACAAAAACTGAACCACACAGGTTTAACACACCACCAAAAGGTTTCACACTACCTTTTTCTTTGTTCGCCTGCACGCACTCGCAAGCGGGCACTTCACACAGCAGCCCTGTGCAGACTGACTGCAACTCTTAATACCCTGCACCTGGTTCTAATTTATAATAACTACCAGGTGCAGGGGATAATTAACAATAAAACAATTAACAAATTAAGGCGGTGCCCTTCTGTGAGATGTAGTCCTCTTCACACAGGACTACACTATCTCACACTTCCTCCCCCTTGTCTTTACAAGACACTGTCCATTTAACGGCCACCTCCCTCCACCCTTAAAAGCCCACCACCCATCTTTCTGATCTTCGCCCCTTTTCTACGGGCAGGCTTGAGGGTGGGTCAATCCCTCCGGCGCTTCCTGGGTGGGACTGAGGACCGGCGAGGAGGGACCCAGGCGGCTTGCCCTGGGCGACCGTAACGCAGGCCGGTGACCGGGAGCAAGAACTGGTAAGCAGAGGTGCGTGGCTGTGGACCGGTGCAGCGACGTCTGCAGCCTCAGGGGGAACACAGTGGGAGGAAGGGGGAGCGCATGCAACGTCTAACTCCCAAGACATGACATCTGCGGCTTCAGGGGGAGCGGAGCAAGGGACCAGGCAGGCAACTGTGCCTGGGAGTGCTGCGACCTGGGCAAATTTTCCCACAAAAAAAGGTACATTTTATAATGAGTTCATTACTCTCAGACGTTTCCTTTTTCATGACCTGAATTGTCTTAGATCTAATTAACATCTACTAGAAGTAAAACTAGAAATATTACATCCATGGCTTTCCGGACAATTACCCCCACTCCTATAACTAAGGCAGTCACTAACCCAGACAATATGCTCAGAGTGAATATAACTCCTAACTCTGTCCTACGGATAATCAAGTTGTCCCAGTCTCAAATCCGAGACCTGAAGATCAGTTGGAGTGATGGTAATTTCCACTGTGTGGAGCTCCTTTTGATTCAAGAGCTGCTCTATAGCAGAATCCATTTGAAACTCGTGTCCTCTAAAGATATCTAATATTTCAACACTGACCCTTCTCTTTTTACGCGCCGTTTCTTTTTTTTCAAACTTCCTACTTCACTTGCCAAACCCAGTTTCTTGTAGGATATTGGTTTCGGTACACCGGCCCACAACACTTTACTGCTGCAATCAATCAGGGGTCGGAGTCTCATCAATAGAACAGTCCCAATCAATCAGGGGTCGGAGTCTCATCAATAGAACAGTCCCAATCAATCAGGGGTCGGAGTCTCATCAATAGAACAGTCCCAATCAATCAGGGGTCGGAGTCTCATCAATAGAACAGTCCCAATCAATCAGGGGTCGGAGTCTCATCAATAGAACAGTCCCAATCAATCAGGGGTCGGAGTCTCATCAATAGAACAGTCCCAATCAATCAGGGGTCGGAGTCTCATCAATAGAACAGTCCCAATCAATCAGGGGTCGGAGTCTCATCAATAGAACAGTCCCAATCAACACGTTTTCTACAGGATGGGTAACTCTGAGTTTCCCAAACTCAAAACAGACCCAGCTAATTTCAAGGGGGTGGATACAATCATTGGTATAGCTATGAAACTCCTTCTTGCTGGGTGTTAGTCTCACCTGTCTATTTGAGTCTTCTATTACCTGATTCAAATGATCAAACATCTCTTTTGATTTTAGTGTAGCATCCACACCTAAATCCAGTAACGCCTCTCAAGTTACAACTCCCTGCATCATAATTGGAAAATCTGGTTGATTATCTTTGATTATGATATCTCCCAACTTTATTCCCGGTATTGTAACACCACCTATGTCTGACAGAGTATGCATTTCCATGCTTCCCACCTCACTGGCTCCTCTCTGCCTGACTATTAATCTGTGGAAGCTGTATTTGTTCTCTGTCTAGGCATGTGGAGGTAGCTGTTGGTGTGGTATCCTGTGTGTTCTGTCTTTGGGCAGTGCTGACACCCGTGCCACTTGGGGGCTGCATAGTAGTCAGCTGCTTCAAAATTTCCTGTATCTGCTTAAGCGATTCCCTGAGTTCTGAGAACGATTGTTGTTGCATGTGTGAATTATCTGTACATAATTCAACTGTCTGCTCAGTCTAATCCAGTTCAGGCGCCTGTCCTCTAATCAGTAGGTCACATAGTTCAGTATGTCTGCCAGGAATCAAGGGGCCCTTTTTATTAAGACACAGAAGTTTGCTTTTTTTTCTAAGACACAGTAGTTTCATTAATTAGTCCAATTATATCATTAATACATGTTCATGTATTATCATATTCAGGGAATATGTCCCACACTCTGTAAAGCGCTTTGTGATGGTGGTCCACTATGAAAGACGCTATATAAAAATAAAGATATTATTATTATTATTATTATTATTATTATTATTATTATTATTATTATTATTATTATTATTATTATTAATAATCTGTTTGCCACAAACAGATTTTGATAGAATGTTGATGAACTTGTTGAATGTGGAACACTAGGACCATGCGGAATGCAGGCTGTAGCTCCCTTTTTGCAATCACTAATTAAGAAGTTATAAAAATGGAAACGCTAGCCTGTTCATCCAAACAGCTGGGGAACATAGCAATGGTTACCCGTCACTCTGCAAAGCACAGCGGTACTGAAGAGTTATTTACAAGTATAATAAATGTAAAACTGAGTCAAACAAGTGAAGCACTGCTGTTTTATTTCTATGCATATGCATATCAATTCATTGCTTTCACATTTTTTTAATGTTAAAAAAAGAAAAAACTATAAACTAAATTCAGTGCTGAAAACAAGTTTCAGAAGTATTCTCAAAACAGCAGGCTGTATTCCAGTGCTGTTGGTTCTGGTTTTGACCTTACATTTGTGTGGATATTTCCCCCAAAACAACAATGAAGATTGACAGTTTATGACGTTTGAAATTAAATCAGCGATAATACAGTATCACGTCTTTCTGAACAGCTTCTGTACAAGTTTAAATTCCAAATGAAATTAACTCGGGTTCCACCTGTAATTTGTAGCTTGCATTTCTTCTCAATAAATTAATTTACTATTTTAACTGTCTTATCTCTTCATACAATGTAAAACGTTTTAAGTGAATAAAAATAAATAAATAAATAAATAAATAAAAACACTGGTGTTGTTCAAAACTGAAGATTATATAACATGCCTAGCCAAATATCTGCATCTACCTGAAAAATGCAGACATTTGCTGTAGAAAACAGCAAAACCAACAATCCTGCAAGATGAGAGCTTGCAACCTTGCACAACATGAAAATGACCAGGAAAATAGCTTTCAAAACAGTTGGGGTAGACAGACCGATGGCAAATGCAGAATCGCGGACCAATTAGGCGTCAGCAATAAGAGCCAGTTGGCAGTCCTGTCAGCAATAAGAGCTAGGAGGCGAGTACAGAAGGCTGCCTCAGGGGTAGCGCTGCCCCGAGGGTGCAGTTCGGGGCAAAAATTATAGGCGAGCATGCAGAATGTAACCGTCTCCAGATTGATTCATTTATTACTAATTTGGAGATGGTCACATGTGTAAAAAGCCGCAGCTTTGGCTGATCGAGGTTGGTGTGTTCAGAGGCGGAACGGGAGTCGTGAGTAGGAGAAAAACCTAAAGTGAAACCTAAAGTAAACAATTGCTACATGTGCTGGGTATAAACCAGCACGATACTTGTTTATTTGTTCCGTGTCTGTGTTGTTGTTTATTTTTGCCACTGTGCCGTTTTGTTTTGTAAAGTGTTTTTGTTTTGTTTAAACATTTTTATTTATTAATAAATGGTGCATCAGTGCATTCATATCCCAGTGCTGTCTGTGTCTCTTCCAGGTCTGAATTCACCACCAGCTATCCTGGTCACATATGGTGTCAGAAAGTGGGAAACAGCACTTCCATAGACTGTACAGGGAACAGGACTCTTGGGTACACAGTTTTCTTTTTAAGGATTTTTGTTTTTTGTTTTTGAAAAATAATAAAAAAATAAAATAAAATGGCAAATGAAGAAAAAGGGTAAGAGTGTCTGATCACAGAGGCAAGCAAGGGAGGTGCTGTCAGCTTGAGTGGAGAAAATGGACCAAGGGCTGCACGGCTGCCTCACCTGCCTGAAAGTGGAAGAGTGGTGCTTTGCCTGTGCCGAGCCCGTGCACTCCACTATGTGCAGCCTCGTTCACAGGCCGGAGAGAAAGAAAAGCGTGCCGGACAACAGAGTGGAGAAGCAGCAATACTATCACTACGACTACGACTACTACGACAAATAATAATAATAATAATAATAATAATAATAATAATAATAATAATAATAATAATGCTGTATAGTTCAATATATTGCTGCTGTAGCTTTATGAGGGTTTAAAGCATACCTCTCGGTGCAAGCCTGGGTATAAAACAGAGTTGCTATTGAAAATCGGAGGAGGGAGCACACATGAAAAACATTACATACTGTATTATGACGAGTTTCATCAATTTGCACATGTTTATTTAGTAAATGTATTATTGTACCCACTCTTAATTCTCCAAGTCAAAAAACGGAAAGAAAACCAAAGTTGCTGTGACACACATTGCCAACATAGTGTGTGATATTAAAACTATTAACATGTTAGAAATTAACATATATGGCAACTCTGTGATTCACTCTGGGCTCTGGCTTAAGCGTGAATATATTCTTGGAAGCACTGATAAATTAATAAGCTCCATAAGTTGTTATTTCGGAGGAACAGTACGAAACTGGGCAGCAGCATCAGTATTTTCTCCTGACCAAGGCTGAATACTTGTTTTTGCGTGACACATTTTACTTGTGACTTATAGAAATAAAATATGTTATGTTCTTTTTATTATCATTTTTTAATGCATGAGATAAAATGCAAATGAGTGTGTCTCAAGCTGAATGTGTCAGACTTGAAATGTCTGAATTAGCGTCTGTGACACCAATTACAAATCTTTAAAAAATATTGCTGTTCACATTATTGGAACTTAAGTAAATAAGTCAATAGTAGTAAAACAAACAAAAATGAAGGAATATATGCTGTGCTTGGCTTAAATATGTGGCTAAGAAACCACATATATGTGAGATTTCCAGTATTTCTATGAGTCACATAAACTAGGAAACATGCCTAAAACCTGTGCTCAAGAATAGTCTTCTAAAATTCTAACAAATTATTATGACGTGTGGTTAATCTTTACCAAAAAAAGAAAACAGGGATCTGTGTGATGACCTTAGATAGTTGACACTTCTATGCAATTGGGCTGTTTGATTTGACTGTACTTTCAATATCTCTCACAACAATAAAGAAGGCAAAAGTCTAAATACAGTATGTCTTTCATATTCATATTATAAGTAAAGTAACATGTAGTACTGCTTAAAAAAGGAAAGACAATAATACATTGGAGAATGAGCTGGTTTGCACTTCATTTTTGTGTCTTGGTAGTGGCACCCATGGATATCCTGTAAAATAAAGTGGTAAGTAATAGCCACTCTTTAAAAGTAGATTTGTTTAGCATGCACAGCAAGTTATGTATCTTTTTTCTATGTTAATCCAAGCAGTTCAGCCCCAGCTGAATACACAAGTATTAGCGACACACTGCTTTATCCCCTCCTGACACAGCTGGCCTCTTCAGTACAATCAATATATAAAAATAAATAGCCAATACAGCATAAACTTTCCCTAATTATTGTGCCAACTGTGTGAATCAACCTAATTTGCATTGTGTGCTTACCCATGTATAATATTTGCACTTACTTCAGTCAGTTGTACACAAGCCTGCAGGCCTAGTAGTCTGTATTGTAAATGATCATTTAACAGATATATCTGCATACATTACTCCCCTCCTTCATTTAATATGAGGTTTAATTAATTAAGTCTAAATGTAGATGCATTTGCGCAACACTTCAAATTCCAGGACGTATGGGTGATTGGTCAAGAAGAATGTCAGCTTGAACTGTCAGCTTTTATCACAATGCACTATACAAGAGCATCCTCCTGATTATTTGTGTTTTGAGGGTGCTCAGGTCATGGCAGATGGGTCAGGAAAGGCTGTTGACCAATTATGCTCTGACTGTTAACTATTACAAGAAAGAATAAGATTCAATATGTTTTATTGGTTTCTTCATAGTGAGGAAGGGCTATATTTATATTTGGGATATATTTAATGAAATGGTGGCACATCTCAATCTTGCCATCCTAAAATGCATAAAACTAATTTTTCACAGACCTTTCTTTGCTGTATATTTATTAAAATATAATGAAAGAATGGTTACATTTAAATCCACCACTGTTAAGATCATAAAGACTGCCAGGTATTGACACCATTTGCTTAATTAACTAAGAATAACAATTACTCAGAATATTTAATCTGAGCAATTGATCTATTTAGATCAGTGGTTCCCAACCCCGGTCCTGGGGACCCACTGGGTGTGTTCACGACACTTTTTTGCCAGCTAGATTGCAGATGGGAGTCTGCTAGTAACCTCACGGTCTGTGCAGACAGAGCGTGGACAGCTTTGGTAGACGAACAACAGTTCTGAGCAGAACCAAAATGGAGGTGGTGTTGAGAGAAATTCTAATCGCAGAAGAAGTGGATGCAATCGAAGTTCCCTTTGTTCTCCACCAGCTTCATAATTTACAGCATAATCAAAAAATGTAAAGTAGAAACAGTCCCTGCTATAAAGAGATAATATAAACGAATGTTTTGTGATGTGAGACAAAGTAATGAGTATTAGAACGGGCAGGATTCCCCCCGCCCTCTCACAAAGGGGTTGTTAGACAGTACTGTATTTTGATCTGGGACAAAAATAGTTAAAATACTTGCACATATGGTCACATATCTCACTTCATTAGCTGTTATTAAAGCTGATTTATTCTGCTTAATTCAAAGTAGGTTATTCCCTGTCCCTGATAGCCTTTCATCAATAACCAATTACACCTGCTGAAAATAACAGAGCGGTTTTAGGTTCATTTCAACTGTTTAGCATTTTTTTTTTTCCATGTTTAAACCTTTAGAATAAATATCAGAATATTTGAAAAGTATAATAACTGTGGAAAACAAGTCAAATCATTTTAATTTGTATTACAAATAATTCATAAGATAATTAATGACATGACTCGAAGGCGATTCACACCCCCTGACTAGGTGGCAGTAGCACATGGAGTGAGGATTGTATCTGGTTGCTACACATTTCTTTATCAGCCAACGCTCGTCTATTGTTTTGAGCCGCGGCTGCTCCAGCGCAGTACCTGTCAGGAGATGCGCGATCTGCGCAGAATCTGCGCTCGGGAGATGCGTGACCTGGTGACGTCTTTTCCGAATGAGTTCACGCAGATTGCGAACTTGGACAGGTTTTGCACAAAATCTTCGCAGCATTAGGAAAATATGTGTACGTGAATGCAGCCACTGTGTCTGCAGGTTTTCATTCCATCTGAGCTCTCAGTTACTTAACTAGACCCTTAATTGAACCAGCTTTCCTTAAGGTGCTAATTCTATTTGAATGATTCAGCATATATGACCCTTCAGGTCCAAACTGTCAGTTTCTTCTCTTGGTTTGTGCTGTCTCAATTGAGGGAATATGCCTCAAGGTCTGAACATCCTTCCTTCAGAGGGCACATGTCCATCATTATGAAGAACAGAAACCCCAAAGCTAGCATGATTGAAATCTAAATAGCTGTCCACATTATCATCACATGTTCATGTCCCCTTGTGAAATTTGAAAATGTGTTGTTTATTTAACAATGTTCTTGTTAACTCTCTGTCCCATTGTCAAGTCTCCAATGCAAATGCCAGAAGTGGAGGCTCACGATTGACAACAGATATCCATTACAGTGCTCTCACCTGTTCTGCAATCTGACTTATACAATGTAACATAAAACACTGAAATAGTGAGTACAATTAAGTCAGAGTATACATTATAAGAGATCTAATAGCACAATTCTGACTAAGGGCAGGCATTTTAGAGAAACCAACATGGTTAAAGTTAAAGTACTATGGTCTACCTGCCAGACTAATAAGGGCATTCGGTTTGCTAATCTGTAGGAGAAACATGCCACAGTTTCATATTTCCTGCATTTCCATATCACCTAAGACTATTTGGATTACCAAATTCAAACCCAATCTTAAAACATATCGATCATGACCTATAAATTAATACATTTAAATGCCTTTTTTAATAAAAAAAAGTTGGGAGAATTGGATTTTTGGTGGATGATGGAGATGGTTCAGTTTGGAATTACATTACTGATTTCAATGTAGATTTAATTTAATGGTTATTAAAAAACAGTATTCTTGTGAACTCGTACATTTACAAACATTGAAAATTTCGTGTATTAAAAGCCTTAATTAAATCAAAAATGTAATTAATTTATCATTCAGGAAATTGATTAAAATCTAATTAATTAAAATGATACTTATAGTACATATATGATTTATTTTGGTACTGCATTTTGTGAAATTACATCAGGAAAATAGAAATGTGATTATTAAGTAAAAATGAATAACTTAGGAAAAGTTATTTCACAAGAGTATTTTTAACTGAAAGCAATTTTGTAAGATTTATGTCTCTGTCCGAATGAAGATGGGAGTGAAGTTATGATGTAATCTTGCTTACATTCAAAATGATAATGATCAAATATGCTAATGAGAACTGTTCTGTGATTCGATAATCTTGGCCATGTCCTGCTGATATTTGATATTCATTTAAACACTTGCAAGATGGAAAACCAGTCACTCCCTCTCTAACAGAAAAGGAAGACACTGAACATGAAAATGTCTTAAGAAAGCTGTCTCTTGGAAATGCTACACAGAAACATCTGAATGTGTAAGCAATCGGACTGAATCACTGCCAAGACAATACTCTCAACATTTTAACTCCACGGAACAAACACAGCTGCTGGAAAACGACTTCTTGAAGTTAATTCAAATGATGAATAAGGCATTGTTGCTACTAAATCTAAAAGTATGCTAAAATACATGAAGTAAAAGTAATCTGAAGTTACTTAATAACAAAGTGCTATTTAAATCTGTTCAAGTTGGCACTGCATCACTGGAAACAAACAGCATTGAAGCACACAGGAAGAGGAAGCCATTTGTTGTGTGGCTTTGTTGCATCATGGGATATGGAGTCCTGAAGAAAAAGCCATCTTGTTTTTTCTTCAAAATCCTTTACAGTTTCTCGATTGTTTACACACATTTCTTGAAACAATAACTCATGTTCTCAAAACTACTAACACAAAGCTCAAAACAGATTGTTGATCCACAAATCCTGTGCAAAATTAAACATTGCCTTCAAACCATGTTAACAACCCTCAGAATCAAATATTTGCATCAAAATAATACACACATGTTATTATATCAATAACTCTTACTGAAGCTGCTTGATGAGATTCTGGGATCAATAAGCTACTTACATTCTCACATACAAAATGAATACACAAATACAACTGTAACATATCAAGAAAATATTTTCTTCAAAACATTTTTTCCAGACACAAGAAATTAAGCCATATACGTACAGCATCTGTACAGCTATACAGTATACAGTATCTGTAAGCAAAAAGGAAATGTGTCAAGGTATAAAGACCCTAACCCCATCCCACCCATCCACGCTTCCCATCCCCAAAAAAACAGTAAACTACTATGATCAAACAAAAAAACATTCAGGCAGCATCTTGCCTCTCATTTCTGTCTGGCCACATGTTTTCATCTACATCACAAGCTATGTTTTCCCTGGCCAAGCAACGGGGGAAAAAGCGCCTGGCATGGCGGATTCACCCCTGGCATGCGTCAGCCCCTATATCCCCACAGGCCTCCTCCATTGCCTGTAGTAGGGTCACTCGCTGGTGAAGATTGAGGTCGTAAACCTTCAAGCTGAAAAAAACTCTTCTATTGGATTGAGGAAGGGACAATATGGTGGAAGATAAATGACTGAAAAATTTGGATGATTGTGGAACCAATTGTGGATGAGTGCAGCACGGTTGAAACTCACATTGTCCCAAATCACAACATACATGGTCTGCCCTGGCCACTCTTGCTCTCTCTCTCTTGGGGTGGGATGAGATGATTGTTTAGTGTGTCCAGAAAAACATGTAGATGGGCTGTGTTGTATGGGACGAGTGTGGCATGGTGATGGAGGACCCCATGATGGCTGATGGTGGCACACATTGTAACATTTCCCCCGCGCTGGCCAGGGACATCCACTGTTGCACGGTTGCCGATGATGTTCCTTCCCCGTCGCCTCCTCTTGGTCAAATTGAACCCTGCCTCGTCAATAAAGATGCACTCCTGTGGAGTAACACTTGCATCAAGCTCAAGTATTTTCTGCAAAAGAAAACATGACCATATCAGAACACCAGCAAAGTGAATACTGTAAAGTGATTCATAGTCAACAGCACTGTTTCTGTACAGTGCAGAACAAAATGCTGTCAATTGCTGTACAATACTCACGTGTGCATACTGATATCACATCTCCTTCACCCGGTCAGTGCTCCTCTCAAATGAAACATGATATACCCATTTCATCCTCATTCGGTTCCTCTTCAGGATGCAATCAATAGTTGATATGGCAACACTGTGTATGTTGGGGAACCTTTCATTGCCCTCTATGATTCGTGCTTGAATTTCTCGCAATCTAATGGCATTGTTAGCAAGCACCATGTCCACAATTGCAGTCTCTTGTTGTATCGTGAAAAGACGTTGTCTGCCACCACCAGAGGGTCTTCTTTGACCCTGTAAACATACAGTATATACAGTTCCGTATGTTGACATATAGGAATACAATTTCCATTTTGTTACATACATGAAAAATATATCTACACTTCATTTCAGTATTCACTTACATACTGTATTGCATACTGTATGATACTGTACTGTAAGTTTACTGTAGATATCACAGCAGAGTACCGAATAATGGTCACTTACCTGTTATCATTTCTAAATGTCTGAATGATTGAGGCCACAGTAAAACAGCTCAAATTGGGCTGCACTCACTGCTCAGCCCCCCTCATGCTCAACCCATGGTTGATGACATGATCTACCAGTGTTGCACGGATTTCATCAGAAATATTTGGTCATCTTTCTCTTCCCCAACGTCTTCCACCCCCTCTCTCCACTTCATGTGGGTCCATTGTCCCCCAACAATGAAGAGTTCACCTGTGACCTATTTTATTCATGCTAAGCTCTGACAGATAATTGAACAGTTAAGCAATTTGGGTGTGCACAGGTGAAGCGTGAATGAAGTCAATTGGGAATTAGAGTTTGGCATTTTCAGTTGTATGTTTTCCATATGAACACCGGAGATTTCATTATGAAAAATGTGCTGAAAGTAGAGCTGTGTGTGAATTGTTTTGCAAAAGCGTGAACTAGAGTTGCAATGTGAGTGAATACAAGTACAATGGAGTTCTGCAGAGGTGGTTTAGGGTTTTGATACGTGTGCTTCAACTTTTGATCTTTGTGTCTATAGTTTCAGTCACAGTGTGTAAACAATTGAGAAAAACTGTAACTGTGAGAGGGCTACAAACTGAAGATCTCAACTTTTAACCATGAGAAGAAAGCTATATACAGCATTCTACATTGCAAGACTGTTTAAACATTCTTCACATAATGACTGGTAACTAAACAACTTATGAATTCCATGATGCATAAATCAATTAATTCTGTTTCAATTGAGTTAATGATATTAACCTATGTTGAATTATCACATGAAAACAACATATTAAAGCAATATTAAATGTTGAATATATTTAGAATCTTAATTACAACTGAATATATGGTTATTGTTTCACCTTCACCACTGATCCCATCCTGTTTTGCAGCATTCAGGAACACTTTTTTTCTACTTCATGTTCTCTCCTATTAGTTCTGGCAAAGACTTGATTATCTTTTTAAAAAATTGAAATAAAGTTGAAATAAATCATTATTATTCATAACAGATCCATTTAAAGTTTTTAAATGTGTTAACCGAAAGTTATGTAGATAATCCTGATGCTTTACATAGTTTAATTAACCGCATGTCAGATAGATAACCCACAGCATGTGTGGATATGTTAGGATTGACATTTTTAGATTTCCGGGCTTGGGAATGACCCCATTGCCAAGCAGAAAATGAACCCGAAGTCAATCTGAAGAAGAAGGTGTGATCAGCCTTTCATGTGAGCCTTTTGAATTATTCTCCAGGGTAGTGATTAGGCTGTATTTCGACGTTGGATCCTAACAGATATACTCCAAGCCAAGCAACTTTATTTCTCTAGGATAGCCCTCTCCAAAAAAAAACCACAAACCGGGTTTATGATGGGACGCCAGTCAATACATTTTTGATAAAGGGCATTCTTCCACACCTTTTTCTGAATTAAGAAGAAAATATAATTGCATTTACAAAAAAGGTGCGTTATTTTTAATTTTTTTTCTATAGTATTCAGTCACCCAAATAAACACATACATACATAAATAAATAAATAAATAAATATTGGACTTACACTGAATTTCTTCTGAGGGCTTGAAGCTTTTCATTTACCAGCCTTTGTGTTAAGAAAGTGTTCCAATGTTTTTACAGTCTGTAAATAAAAACAAAACAAAATTAACATACCTTTGAGAAAGTTGATAATAACTGTAGCAAGGATTTCTTCATTTGGAAGTTTTTGGGGAAGACAATATGTTTATGTAGGTAAACATTTCCTATTCAGCATCATTGTTGTGTGGTTCACTAGCAGAGTAGACAGCCTGTTAACAAACAACCCAGACTTACATTCTGGGAGACTGCTCCTCTGTACCCATTGTATGTATTTGTGAAATGTGTGTGTATGTATGTGTGTGTGTGGGTGTGTTATAATAGGGCTGTATTTTTTCATGGTAAAAATTGCTTATTTCACATTATGTTTAATTGTTATTTAACAACAGGTGCTTTATATACTCAAGCTAAAAAGACTTATCATGGCTACAGGAGGTTCAACTCAAAGTGAGGATGCTGACTACTGTTTTAGCTTGCATTTGGACTTTTCAGCTGGTCAATTTGTAACCCGCAGAGACCCTGTGAATGAGTTGATCACCAGTCTAGATGAGTTATATATAACTGAACATGAACCTGAGGTTGTTGCAAATGAAGATGTTCGCAATTTTCCTCCTCCACCTACCGTGCATTGGCGACTCGTGGCTTGAAAAACTGGTAGGGCACAGCCCCCCCCCCCCAAAAAACAAACAAACAAACAAACAAACAAAACAAAACTGTGCTCAAACCCGATGCCCAATTTTAACCATTTTTATGTAAACATTAAGCTAGCTTTCTAACATTACCAGATCTTTCATCACAAACAGTTCTACGCCAGATTGTCACAATCAAGAGAGCTGTAAACAACACTTTACAGGCAAGGGTTTCTTATCGACAGACAGCTGCACCTGCACTAACCTGAGCATTTGAAATGGAAGGATCGTCACACGTTGGTGGTTTAGCTTTTTTGTTGTAGAAAAATTTCAAACGTAGCTGTCTTTTTGCCATTTTAACACTTAGAACACAAAAAAGGAAATACAAAGCAACTTTTAACATGTGCATCAGATTTCAATTTCACATTATGATAATAAATAAAAATAACTACATATAATTTCATTTGTACTTAATGGTTGTTCATTTTTGTTAACTAACATTTGGTGTTCAAAGCAAACCATTTTATTTAATTTCACAAATCCTGACTAATTTAATTACCGTTTGACTGACGCAGGACTGCCGGTGGTACCTAATCTTCTGGAGGTTCGAGGGAGGAGGGATTTCTGCACACAGTTGCATTAACTACAATGTATAACTACAGCACCTTAAAAAAAAAATGTACGAACAGCTGATCCAACAATAAACTTTGGTTGATTGACAGCAAATCCAGCCACTCATTTTTATGGTATCACACTGCACTGACATTCGCTAGCCTATCAGGCTTTGTTGAGCTGACAGACGCGCTGTAGCCTAAACAAATAATCAGAATGAAAACGAATAGGTAACCGAACTCAGGAATTGAAACAGTTTTGCTGTTTCTCTCTCAGTAGCGTCCAGAACTGTTCTTTCTGATTTATTTATTTATTTAGTTATTCAATTAATATGAGGTTGTACATTTAGGAGGCTGTGTGGTCCAGTGGTTAAAGCAAAGGGCTTGTAACCAGGAGGTCCCTGGTTCAAATCCCACCTCAGCCACTGACTCATTGTGTGACCCCTGAGCAAGTCACTTCACCTCCTTGTGCTCCGTCTTTCGGGTGAGACGTAGTTGTAAGTGACTCTGCAGCTGATGCATAGTTCACACACCCTAGTCTCTGTAAGTCGCCTTGGATAAAGGCGCCTGCTAAATAAACAAATAATTTACCACTCCATCTCCAAGACCTGGATGGACTTGGTTACCGTCCCTTGATGAAGCTGACTGCACAATCTGTAAAAAATGATCATTTTATTAGTACGCTGGCCGCTGGAGAGGTCAGCTGGCAGTAAGATATGTTGAGAGGCGAGTGCATTCTACGTAAATACATAGGTTATTCTTACATAGTAGATGTCCTCTACCCCATCTATGTGTGTAGTAGGTAGGCTACATAGAATATACAGTAATCATAGCCTATATGTTACATGCATCTGTGTGTGGGGTTGAGCGAGTGCAGCTTGCTTATGTATTCTCATTGGTTGATAGCAACGCGGTAAATAAGAAGTTCGCTCCGTGAGCGAAAAGAAAAATCAGCGCCGCCCGCGACACATCCGCCCGCGTCCTGTGTGAACACACAGGTAGACTATAATGGGAAGCGAAAAATATAACAATATTGCAATTTCTTTATTTCTTGCACATGTTTCAGTGTGAACGATCCTAACGCAGTGGCTAAGCCACTGCCTGGCAGAAATCTTGGGGGGCACGTGACCAGGCGTGCCCCTCCAACGCGTCGCCACTGCTACATCTAACCTTCATAATTTGTGTGAATAACTTAGTACTTGATTAGGCATTGTTGAAAATTAAATAAAAGCTCTCAATATGAGTTCAATTAGGCAAGAGGATTTACTGAGGTACTATATCGACCACAAGTATACAAGGTTAGAACAACCTTTTAATTTGGCTTTGAAAAATCTGCACCAATCTATTGTTGATTGTATGCTGCGCCATGACCTACAAATAGAAGACAGATTGGGAACTAAGAGTCATAAAGCTAGTACACCTAACAGAGCCAACACACCTTCCGTGAGCTTTGGCCCACACAGTTCTACTTCTAGTACTGAGCCAGTGTACTGTAGGGCTCTTAGGGTGCCCCCTAATGATAGGACAACAAATTTCCATCACAAACGTCTTATCAATTTAGAGTTCCCTAGTTTTGGAGGAGCAGCTAACGAATCAGATCAGGAGTTGACATTGGGTCCCCTGTCTGATTCCAAGGTCTTGGCTACTGTGCTCAAAGATACAGCAAAAAAACTGGTGGAGAGCTGACTGTGCATCAATAACATCATGGGCTCATTTCAAAATCTGTTTCTTAACTACCCAGCTTCTTATCCCATGATTTCCACGTGGAGCTCATGTGAGTCCAGATCTGTCACGCCCGTGAAAATAGCGTGTAGGCGCTTATATGTGCATCTGCAAAGTTTAACATGTCTTTTTAACGTGCGTCAATGAAAAAATAAGAACACTGTATTTTAAAAGTGTATGCAGTTTTGTTTTTTACTGGCAGATGGCAGCAGTCCTTCACAAATGTGCTTGACAGACCAGGTCATCTGTATATACACAGGTGAGCGTGAAAGATAGATGGCTGTGTACCTACAGAGAATAAAATGAGGAGATTTCTTTGTTTATTTGGTGGTGTTACATGCAGCAAGGAAGCCTTGTCAGGTTTAGTACTGGTCAAAACGACCTATTTATTTATTGTACCTACACTTCACAGATAATAATTCATATAACAGCGTGTCACAAAGACGACTGAGCGGTGACCTCACGTCAGAAGCAGGAACAAAAACAACAGAGAGGAGTTTGGTGAAGCTGAGCGAATGCTTTCGCTCAGCATTTAATGAATAAACAGAACAGAAAAATAAACGGTTGTAACAACAAACACACAAAAACAGGACACGGCACTTACGCCAAAATAAATAGATAAACAAAACGGACTAACACTAAACAAACGGTGGACGGACAGACACACAAACACGGTGAGTAAATAATAAAACAAGTACCGTGCTGGTCCTACCAGCACGCGATAGCAATTGTTCTATATATTTCCTATCTCTCTCTCTCTCTCACCCGTTCTCCACTCACGAACACCCAACCCCGAGTGAGTGAAAACATGCTGTTTTTATGCAGTTGTACCGAGACTTCGATTGCTAGTCAATCATTCAATTGGAATCTCGGTACAACTGCCGTGAATTAATTAAGTGCACTCCCGTGACCACACATTACATTTTAACTAGCACGTGAAGTGATTTGTGCCCTCCGTGCCTAAATATAAATCTACATTTTTAAATCACAAGTGAAACACAGACCCGTTTATATCCGTGTACCGATGACTATACACCAACATTTACACACAACACGTAACACAAAATACACACAGGGGGCACTTTGCCACATATACCCCCTTGTGCAAAGCACACATGGCCTCAATGGCCACCTCCCCCTCAGTCCCAAAGTCCCGGAACAGGGGAAGCAAGTTGTTTCTGGGGGTGGCCATGGTGAAATGTCTGGCACCCCCAATTCTTCGTGGCTGGCAGCTCCCTCTTCCGGGGCTTCAGCCACACTATCTCCTGCCGCGAAAGTGCAGCTGGGGAGCTGGTCTCCTGACCTCCCCCTTCTTCATGGCCGGCAGTTCCCCTCCGTGGGGCTCCGACCACACAATCTCCGGCAGCGAAACTGCTGCGGGGAAGCTGGTCTCCTGACCTCCCCCTTCTTCATGGCGGCAGTTCCCCTCCGTGGGGCGCCGGCCACCCAATTCCGGCAGCGAAACTGCTGCGAGGGAGCGGGTCTCCTGACCTCCCCCTCGCCGTGGCCGCTAGCTCCCCTCCGTGGGGCTCTGGCCACCGTGTTTCCTGCCACGGAAATGCGGCTGGGGAGCTGGTCTCCTGACCTCCCCCTTTCTTCATGGCCGACAGCTCCCCTTCATGGGGTTCTGGCCATAGTGTAGCGACCCCAGGCGAAGCAGGACCCTCGACTACCCCAGGCGAAGCAGGATCCCTGGCGACCCCAGGCGACGGCAGCGGACCCTCGGGAGGCGGCGGCAGCAGCAGCGGACCCTCGGGAGGCGATGGCAGCAGCAGCGGACCCTCGGGAGGCGGCGGCAGCAGCAGCGGACCCTCGGGAGGCGAACTTCGGGAGGAGCCCCTGGCCATAGAGGCGGCAGCGGGAGCTCCACTTCTCCCTCGTACCCTGTACCCTGTGTGGAGCGACAGGCAACCCCAGGCGTCGCGGAGCGACAGGCAGCCCCAGGCGTGCGGAGCGACAGGCAGCCCCAGGCGTGCGGGCGACAGGCAGCCCCAGGCGTCGCGGGCGACAGGCAGCCCCAGGCGTCGCGGGCGACAGGCAGCCCAGGCGATGCGGAGCGGCTGGCAGCCCCAGGCGATGCGGGCGGCTGGCAGCCCCAGGCGATGCAAGGCAAGCATCCTTGGCGGCGAGGCAAGCATCCTTGGGCGGCGAGGCAAGCATCCTTGGGCGAGCGAGGCAGGCATCCTTGGGCGAAGCGAGGCAGGCATCCTTGGGCGGCGAGGCAGGCATCCTTGGGTGCAGCGAGGCAGGCATCCTTGGGCGGCGAGGCAGGCATCCTTGGGCGGCGAGGCAGGCATCCTTGGGCGGCGAGGCAGGCATCCTTGGGCAGCGAGGCAGGCAGTCAGGACAAGCTGGGGTGCGGGTTTTGGCCCTCTTCTCGGCCACTGCGGCCGGGCGGTTCTTCCCGTGCTTCCCTCAGCAGCCTATGCAAGGGCTGCTGAGGACCGCCAGCATCTAGTCCTGGTCCTTCTGGTGAAGGGAGAGGCAGCTCCTGCTCCTCTCCTCGTGGCGGTGGGGAAATGATACCAGCAGGCATTCATCCTCTGCTGGTGGGGAAGTGATACCAGCAGGCATTCATCCTCTGCTGGTGGGGAAGTGATACCAGCAGGCATTCATCCTCTGCTGGTGGGGAAGTGATACCAGCAGACATTCCTCCTCTGCTGGTGGGGTTGGCGGAGGCAGAGGCAGCTCCTGCTGCTCTGCTCCTGCCGATGGAGGTGGCGGAGGCAGAGGCAGCTCCTGCTGCTCTGCTCCTGCCAGTGAAGGTGGCGGAGGCAGAGGCAGCTCCTGCTGCTCTGCTCCTGCCAGTGGAGGTGGGAGCGGCGTGTAGTCTCCTGGCGGCGGAGGTGGGAGCAGCGTGTAGTCTACCCTTGTTTCAGGGGACTGGTGCGGCCCTCCCCTCTTGCAGGGGACTGGTGCGGCTCCGCCTGGGAAGGGGAGACCAGCAGGCATTCACCCTCTGCTGGTGGACAGGGACCCAGCAGGCATTCACCCTCTGCTGGTGGACAGGGACCCAGCAGGCATTCACCCTCTGCTGGTGGACAGGGACCCAGCAGGCATTCACCCTCTGCTGGGGGACAGGGACCCAGCAGGCATTCACCCTCTGCTGGTGGACAGGGACCCAGCAGGCATTCACCCTCTGCTGGTGGACAGGGACCCAGCAGGCATTCACCCTCTGCTGGTGGAGGAGGCAGAGACAGCTCCTGCTGCTCTGCTCCTGCCGGTGGAGGTGGCGGAGGCAGAGGCAGCTCCTGCTGCTCTGCTCCTGCCGGAGGAGGTGGCGGAGGCAGAGGCAGCTCCTGCTGCTCTGCCGATGGAAGTGGCGGGACCAGCAGGAATTCACCCTCTGCTGGTGGAGGTGGGAGCTGCAAGCAGTCCTCCCATGGCAATGGAGGTGGACCCAGCAGGAATTCACCCTCTGCTGGTGGAGACTGGGGCTGTGGGCGCTCTACCTTCCCCTTCTTTGGCCGTGGGCGCACCGACTCCTCCCTCTTGGGCTGTGGACGCACCGACTCCTCCCTTTTGGGCTGTGGGCGCACCGACTCCTCCCTTTTGGGCTGTGGGCGCACCGACTCCTCCCTTTTGGGCTGTGGGCGCACCGACTCCTCCCATTCAGGCGTGGGACGTTGGGACTCCTCCCACTCAGGCGTGGGACGTTCGGGCTCCTCCCACTCAGGCGTGGGACGTTCGGGCTCCTCCCACTCCAGGCGTAGGACGTTCGGGCTCCTCCCACTCAGGCGTGGGACGTTCGGGCTCCTCCTGCTTGGGCTGTGGACACTCAGGCTCCTCCCACTTGGGCTGTGGACACTCAGGCTCCTCCTCATAACTGCGGAAGGGACAGGCGGCAAAGTAATGCTGCTGGTTACAGAGGCAGCACAACAGTGGTGACCTACAGCTCCTCGGGTGCCTGGCCCTGATGTACGCCTCCTCCTCCCTGTCCCTCGCTTCCCGGTCCTTTTTCCACCTCATCCTGTCTTCCATTTTTGTTGTTGTTGTTGTTGTTGGGTTTTTTTTTTTTTAAAACCCCAAATTGCGGTTCCTGCTCTGGCCTGAGTCCTGGAGGCGCTGTAGCTCCCGGTTCTGACACCACGTGTCACAAAGGCGACTGGCGGTGACCTCACGTCAGAAGCAGGAACAAAAACAACAGAGAGGAGTTTGGTGAAGCTGGCGAATGCTTTCGCTCAGCATTTAATGAATAAACAGAACAGAAAAATAAACGGTTGTAACAACAAACACACAAAAACAGGACACGGCACTTACGCCAAAATAAATAGATAAACAAAAGCGGACTAACACTAAACAAACGGTGGACGGACAGACACACAAACACGGTGAGTAAATAATAAAACAAGTACCGTGCTGGTCCTACCAGCACGCGATAGCAATTGTTCTATATATTTCCTATCTCTCTCTCTCTCTCTCACCGTTCTCCACTCACGAACACCCAACCCGAGTGAGTGAAAACATGCTGTTTTATGCAGTTGTACCGAGACTCGATTGCTAGTCAATCATTCAATTGGAATCTCGGTACAACTGCACGTGAATTAATTAAGTGCACTCCCGTGACCACACATTACATTTTAACTAGCACGTGAAGTGATTTGTGCCCTCCGTGCCTAAATATAAATCTACATTTTTAAATCACAAGTGAAACACAGACCCGTTTATATCCCGTGTACCGATGACTATACACCAACATTTACACACAACACGTAACACAAAATACACACAGGGGGGGCACTTTGCCACACAGCGCTATACACCCGTTTCTGAAATTGGGGAAGATATGATGTGATTGAAAAATTAGCAACGCAAGTCTTCTGATGTATATGTGCTAGATAAAGATGTTAGCATTGATGAGGGTTTGAAGTGTGTCTGCTTTGAAATCTATCACCCAAAAAATAATTTCTAAAAAGTGATATGTCTGCAAAAGTATTATGTTATTATAATGCTGCCATTGGAAAACAAGTATGTTTTGTTGTGATCTATATTATAATGCTACAATTGTAAAACCATTGTTGTTTTGTTATGTAAGTTCTATTGAAATACTGTATTTCCATTTATCATAATCACAATAAATAAAAAAAGTGTGTATTTAAAAGAATGTAGCAAAAATTGTTATAAATAAAATGAAAATAAATGGGCAGCTGGGTGGTTAAGGTCTTTCTTGTGAGATGATTATGAAGCAGAGGAGAGAGACATCTTCGTGACAGAATCCAAGGCCCAATTGAAAGCATAGGGGACTTTGCTTCCCATCATCGCGCTTTGTGTATGCACTGGAAATCTGACCTCGGTGAGAAGGAGTTAGTTCAATTTATTCCTTTCGCAACAGTAACCCAAAACTGGCAAGCAATCTAATAGGGAATGTTCACACAGTAGATGAACTCGTTAGGATTGGTACTCTCATTGAAAATGACAGTTCAGAAGCAGTATTGGACCAAGGTTAACGCCATCAAAGGAGAACAAAATAAAGGCTCTAAATCAGTCAGCTCAGCTTCTACCAGCTCTTCAGTAACTCCAAGCAGAAATAAAACCATGCCTTGTATAACCCAGTTAGTGATAGCTGTGGAGCTGTGCTCTGTTCAGTGTCATGCATTGCTCAATACTGGATGCATTTATACCCTGATGCAGGAAGCCTTATGGAAGAACATAAAACCTCCTCAAGAAGAGCTGACACCTTGCAATGAACGCACATTTGATTTGGCTGATGGTCAATGTAATCGGATATGTGCAACTTGTGTACTCTCTCTGTATCATCAGGTTGGGTCATAATATCATTCTGTTTATGAAATGCCATAGGATATGTGCAACTTGTGTACTCTCTCTGTATCGTCAGGTTGGGTCATAATATCATTCTGTTTATGAAATTAACAGAATTGGAATATACAGAGGGGGGTCTAAGCCATTTTCTGTCTGCTTGGTTTCTTGTTACGAACTCCCCCACTGACAGAATGTTTTTAAAAAGAGTTGTAAACTAAATACTGGACAAGTGGTTTATCTTCACCATTGTTGAATAAATCCTGTGGCACCACAGGTGTTTTCCAAAATGTAAAAACCAGACGGTTTTGAATGCTTTGACACCACGGACAGAGAACAGTCCACCTCATAAATCGAGCCGACGGGCAAAACAGCAGACTAATTGAGAACACTGGGCCGTCTCGGAACGGGAACAGCCAATGGGAAAACACCCCAAGGGGATTCGGGCACAGCCCCAAATAAACAAACTATCCAATCACCCAGAACAGGGCTCTGAACTTTAACAATTTGAAGACCCGCAGCTTGCGATCGGCTTGAACAGAGATACCGTTTTCGGAAACTCTGATACGGGTTAACGACCCCAGTGTTTGCTTTGGTGTGGGAGTCCACCGCGTAAGACGTCTAAAATCTTAAAAGTACTTGGAATCAAATTTCTAACTTAGCCCTGATTGATCACCGGAGGAAGATAGTTGGACATATCATTTGAAGTTGACAGAAACTGAAATATATTCAGTCTGTTATTAAGCTAGCAGTGCCAAAGTCTGCGGTGGAATATCCCAGATATGCTCGGACGAAGAGCGAGTGAACTCTTGAAAATGGATATAAAAGCAGTTTTGATTAGGCGTTTCCTTTATTTCTTTTAAAACATGCATTATCATGCACTGAAAATATAAATCTGCTAGTATCTGTAAATTGTTTGGTTGTTTCACACAGCATTTATGTGTAGCTATGTAGGTCAGCGAATGAGATAGCTGAGCGAGGAAGCATGTAAATTGGTGACAGCTAAAATGCAAAAAAAAATTGTGAGTAACCTATTTTCTGTAAAGACAGAAGAACAAATGCATCAGACAACAGAAGTTTACCAACTTACAAAGGCTTTCTTTACAACATGCTCTTTGTTTCAGAATTGTGAAAAACTATAAGCCTGTTGCAGATGAATGCGACACGTCAGGCGCAGACATAAGAACAAAAGAAAGTTTACAAACGAGAGGAGGCCATTCAGCCCACCATGCTTGTTTGGTTGTTAGTAGCTTATTGATCCTAGAATCTCATCAAGCAGCTTCTTGAAGGGTCCCAGGGTGTCAGCTTCAACAACATCACAGGGGAGTTGGTTCCAGACCCTCACAATTCTTTGTGTAAAAAAGTGCCTCCTATTTTCTGTTCTGAATGCCCCTTTATCTAATCTCCATTTGTGACCCCTGGTCCTTGTTTCTTTTTTCAGGTCGAAAAAGTCCCTTGGGTCGACATTACCTTTTAGAATTTTGAGTGCTTGAATCAGATCACCATGTAGTCTTCTTTGTTCAAGACTGAATATATTCAGTTATTTAAGCCTGTCTGCATATGACATGCCTTTTAAACCCGGAATAATTCTGGTCGCTCTTCTTTGCACTCTTTCTAGAGCAGCAATATCCTTTTTGTAACGTGGTGACCAGAACTGAACACAATATTCCAGATGAGGTCTTACTAATGCATTGTGAAGTTTTAACATTACTTCCCTTGATTTAAATTCAGCTAAAAGCTGAAGACAGCTAAAGCTGTGCAGCTTCACTATTTGCTTTATGGGATGCATCGTGTCACATCCCTTTGACTGCACAAAGTGGTCGCAGCTGTTGTTCATATAAATACAATATTTTAAATACAAACTGCATTTGTGTAATTGGATAAATGTACTTTTAAGTAGATGTGCTGAGTTTGCACCTCTATACAAGAGGTACTACCTAGAAGCGCCAAACCAGTCATTTTAACCGGTAGCTTTTGAAACAGCTGTAATATGATAATGAAAGACAAACGATTTTATAAAACTCAAAAGTTTTATTTATGAGCATCAAATCAAACATTTGCATAGCAGAAACACCATATTTAAATGGAAAACAAAACATGACATTTTTTTTTCAAAAGGAGAAGTACAAACCAAGAAAAACTTAAATAAAACATAAATAAAATAAACATTTCACTAGTAACTATTTTGTAACGGGTCTCTGTATATATGAAATTGTATAAACATTTTATTTGTTTGTAGAAATAACATCAAAGGGTCTTTTTTTCAAAACTAGTATATAAGGTACTACTTCAAAACATAAATAACTATAATACAATAAACCATTTACATAATATATTTATTTAGCCTACATACTGTGCCTGGGAGCTTTCTAACCTCTACAGTCCACACACAATACATACTGTACCTGGGAGCTTTCTAACCTCTACAGTCCACACACAATACATACTGTACCTGGGAGCTTTCTAACCTCTACAGTCCACACACAATACATACTGTACCTGGGAGCTTTCTAACCTCTACAGTCCACACACAATACATACTGTACCTGGGAGCTTTCTAACCTCTACAGTCCACACACAATACATACTGTACCTGGGAGCTTTCTAACCTCTACAGTCCACACACAATACATATTGTACCTGGCAACTTTAGAACATAAGAACATAAGAAAGTTTACAAACGAGAGGAGGCCATTCAACCCTTCTTGCTTGTTTGGTTGTTAGTAGCTTATTGATCCTAGAATCTCATCAAGCAGCTTCTTGAAGGATCCCAGGGTGTCAGCTTCAACAACATTACTGGGGAGTTGGTTCCAGACCCTCACAATTCCCTGTGTAAAAAAGTGCCTCCTATTTTCTGTTCTGAATGCCCCTTTATCTAATCTCCATTTGTGACCCCTGGTCCTTGTTTCTTTTTTTCAGGTCAGAAAAGTCCCCTGGTTCGACATTGTCTATACCTTTTAGGATTTTGAATGTCTGAATCAGATCGCCGCGTGGTCTTCTTTGTTCAAGACTGAATAGATTCAATTCTTTTAGCCTGTCTGCATACGACATGCCTTTTAAACCCGAGATAATTCTGGTTGCTCTTCTTTGCACTCTTTCTAGAGCAGCAATATCCTTTTTGTAAAGAGGTGACCAGAACTGGACACAATATTCTAGGTGAGGTCTTACTAATGCATTGTAACCTCTACAGTCCAGACACAATTCATACTGTACCTGGCAGCTTTCTAACCTCTACAGTCCACACACAATACATACTTCTCCACTTTCTCTGAGCATTTACCACACACTGCCCTTCCACAACCGGCGCAGACATCCAAAGTTTTGTTGTCGTTGATTTGTGTTGTCGTTGCATGAAGAACTCAGTGATCCTCACTGGTTGACTGATCTGCTTTCCTCACGGATCTGACATCCAAACTTAATGACCTTAATCTTGAACTTCAAAGTAAAGTGTAAACTGTTACACAAGGATCAGTAAGTGCCTTCAAAATGAAACTAGAGCTGTGGATGACCCCTTTCCAGAAAGGTTCTTTTCATCACTTCCCTTACATTCAAAAGAAAGTTGAAGAAGGAAACAACTAATAAGACTGTGTATGCTGAGTATCTTTACAAGATCACAAAGGAGTTTGCAACAAGATTTTCTGACTTCACCCGTATCAAGTCAGTGGCCACTTTCTTTACTAACCCATTCATTGTTAGTGATATAAGTGAAATCTCTAAATCTCAATGCAGCTGACCTGGAAATGGAAATCATAACCTTGCAAACAGATGTGCAATTAATGGCAACATCATCTCAGCCCAATTTCTTCTAAAAGGAGTTTCCCTTCGATTAAGTGCGTGTTTTGGGTCGACATATCTGAGTGATGTTGGATTTTGAAAAAACTGAAATCCAAGTTCCGGTCAGCTGTAACAGTTGACCACCTTAATGACTGAATGTGAATGGCAGCGACACATTACACACTGGACTACAAAAAATTGGCTGAGAATATGCAATGCTAGAGTTGACACTTGGGCTGCTATTTTGTAACATGGGTACTGTAGGAATAATATAATTTGGTGTCTATTTCCACGATTGTATGTTTTTGTAGTATTATGAGAAGTTTAAAATTATATAAATACTGTAATGCTAAAAATAATGGGATGCTACGACTTTGGGGGTTTTGTGATTGTATAAATACTTACTCTATGATTTATTAATTGTTGTTTTTATTGTTTAATATCTTGACTGTTATGTTCCTGTTTGCAGTTATGTATTTGTTGTATTGTTTATATAGCTCTTTATTATTTTGCTTTTGTCACCATTTCTAGCTGTGTTGTGCTGAGTGGTGGGGTAGTGGCTGTTTGCTGATTGTGTGTGTGAGTGTGGGTGCTGTACTGCTGTTTACTGGCATTCTGCCTGCACAATAAACACTTAGTAAAAAGAGCTATTTGATGTCTGCCTGACTTTGTTTGATAGACCCAACAACAGCAGTGTTTTTGCTTTTTATTTTGCTATCTTAAGTGGTAGTCTCCATAGCTGCCGTAGTGATGTATGTTGGGTTTTGCAGCTTACACTAGTTACATTTCATACACGACTGAAATCAAAAGCAGTCGTGTATTATGGCATAATCTACTGTCAGGTGTTAACTTGCGCCGTACGCAGCCTTGGAGGTGGCGGCCCCCCAGAGTTAAAATGAAAGAATAATGTTGTGTATTATATGATTAAACTCCATTAGTTTCAGGTGAATCACTTTAAACTATAACATATTCAAAATAGTATTGTTCATATTGATGCAGAATATTAAGTTATGTTGGATTCCACCAAGGTTGTTGGGTTCTTTACTGGATAATGAATGCAGATCTATACACAGCTAAACAACAAGTACAATCACCATCGTTGTTCCCACTCCCTTGTGCTCAGGCATGGCAAGTCAAATACTACTGAATTAACATTTTATTAAGCTATACACACTGTTAACATTAACTGTTCAGAAATACAGTCATTAGGATTGAACTCGGAGCATATTAATTAACACACTAAACATTTCCCATAATAATTCTTACAGTAACTTTATTGTAATTTCCCTACGCTCAGATGCATTTCAATCCCAGCCCTCATTTACCCTATTTACTTTTTTTTTTTTTTAAATCCCATCTCCACCAATGGCAATGCAATTCAATCCAATCAAGCACAATAACAAAGAAAAAGAATAAATATTATCATATTATCACTGTAGCTGCCCATACAGTATATAACTCTCCATTATCCCTACTAGGCTCAACAGTATACTGTATGCTACATTGAAAAATAGATGTACCTAAACTATTCATGTTTGGAGACTGTTTACAAGCATACTGAGTTCTGCTTTGGCCTTCACTTTGTATGTATACTGTGAAGGATGCCTTGGGAACAAAGGGCCAGATATGCAAATGAGATGCAAGTTCTGAACGAGGAACCCCTTAAATCTGCCTTGAAAAACAGTGGTGGCTGCAAGTGAAATTTAAAATGAGAGTTTAACAAACCTTTTACTCATGTTTTTTAATCGCAAATGTTTTGAATCGCAAGGAGGAGAATAATTATGTAAGTCTACCTACAAGTGCAAAATTCAAACAATACATTTTCCGCAAATCTCGGTGAATTCTAGTGAATACAATATTACAAAATCATAATTCAGTCTTTTATCAGTCTGTTGGTAAATTAAATTTCCCTCCCTCCTGTCCAGAAATGGTATAGTCTGCAACCCATCATTATGAGGAATAGTAGCATACAAGCTTATAACAGCCATAGAGCATAATAAATCTGAGGGTGACTGTGGCCGGAGCAGGAGCTGCCTCTGCCTCCGCCACCTCCACCGGCAGGAGCAGAGCAGCAGGAGCTGCCTCTGCCTCCGCCACCTTCACTGGCAGGAGCAGAGCAGCAGGAGCTGCCTCTGCCTCCGCCACCTTCACTGGCAGGAGCAGAGCAGCAGGAGCTGCCTCTGCCTCCGCCACCTTCACTGGCAGGAGCAGAGCAGCAGGAGCTGCCTCTGCCTCCGCCACCTCCATCGGCAGGAGCAGAGCAGCAGGAGCTGCCTCTGCCTCCGCCAACCCACCAGCAGAGGAGGAATGTCTGCTGGTATCACTTCCCCACCAGCAGAGGATGAATGCCTGCTGGTATCACTTCCCCACCAGCAGAGGATGAATGCCTGCTGGTATCACTTCCCCACCAGCAGAGGATGAATGCCTGCTGGTATCACTTCCCCACCGTCCACGAGGAGAGGAGCAGGAGCTGCCTCTCCGTCACCAGAAGGACCAGGACTAGATGCTGGCGGTCCTCAGCAGCCCTTGCATAGGCTGCTGAGGAAAGCATGGGGAAGAACCGCCCGGCCGCAGTGGCCGAGAAGAGGGCCAAAACCCGCACCCCAGCTTGTGCTGACTGCCTGCCTCGCTGTGCCCAAGGATGCCTGCCTCGCCAGCCCAAGGATGCCTGCCTCACTGCGCCCAAGGATGCCTGCCTGCGCTTAGCCCAAGGATGCCTGCCTCGCTTAGCCCAAGGATGCTTGCCTGCGCTTAGCCCAAGGATGCTTGCCTCGCCAGCCAAGGATGCTTGCCTCGCCGCCCAAGGATGCTTGCCTCGCATCGCCCGAGGATGCTTGCCTCGCATCGCCTGGGGTTGCCAGCAGCTCCGCGCTCGCCTGGGGTTGCCAGCCGCTCCGCATCGCCTGGGGTTGCCAGCCGCTCCGCATCGCCTGGGGTTGCCAGCCGCTCCGCATCGCCTGGGCCTGCCTGTCGCTCCGCATCGCCTGGGGCTGCCTTTTGCTCCACACAGGGTGCAGGGTGCGAGGGAGAAGTGGAGCTCCGCTGCCGCCTCTATGGCCAGGGGCTCCCCTCCCGAGTTCGCCTCCCGAGGTCGCTGCTGCTGCCGTCGCCTCCCGAGGGTCCGCTGCTGCTGCCGTCGCCTCCCGAGGTCGCTGCTGCTGCCGTCGCCTCCCGAGGGTCGCTGCTGCTGCCGTCGCCTCCCGAGGTCCGCTGCTGCTGCCGTCGCCTCCCGAGGGTCCGCTGCTGCTGCCGTCGCCTCCCGAGGGTCCGCTGCTGCTGCCGTCGCCTGGGGTCGCCGGGGCCTCTGCTTTGCCTCGGTGCAGCTACACTGTGGCGGAGCTCCATGAAGGGAGCTGCGGCCATGAAGGGGGAGGTCAGGAGACCAGCTCCCCAGCCGCATTTCGTGGCAGGAAACACGGTGGCTGGAGCCCCACGGAGGAGCTGGCGGCCACAAAGAAGGGGGAGGTCAGGAGACCAGCTCCCCTGCAGCAGTTTCGCTGCGGAGGTGGGTGGCGGAGCCCCGCGGAGGGAACTGCCGGCCATGAAGAAGGGGGAGGTCAGGAGACCAGCTCCCCAGCCGCATTTCGTGGCAGGAAACACGGTGGCGGAGCCCCACGGAGGAGCTGGCGGCCACAAAGAAGGGGGAGGTCAGGAGACCAGCTCCCCTGCAGCAGTTTCGCTGCCGGAAGTGGGTGGCGGAGCCCACGGTGGGGAACTGCCGGCCATGAAGAAGGGGGAGGTCAGGAGACCAGCTTCCCCGCAGCAGTTCGCTGCCGGAGGTGTGGCGGAGCCCCACGGAGGAACTGCCGGCCATGAAGAAGGGGGAGGTCAGGAGACCAGCTTCCCCGCAGCAGTTTACGCTGCGGAGATTGTGTGGTGGAGCCCCACGAAGGGAACTGCCGGCCATGAAGAAGGGGGAGGTCAGGAGACCAGCTCCCCAGCTGCACTTCGCGGCAGGAGATAGTGGGGCTGAAGCCCGGAAGAGGGAGCTCCCAGCCACGAGAAGAATTGGGGGTGCCAGACATTCCACCATGGCCACCCCAGAAACAACTTGCTTCCCCTCTTCGGGACTTTGGGACTGAGGGGGGAGGTGGCCATGAGGCCATGTGTGCTTTGCACAAGGGGGTATATGTGGCAAAGTGCCCCCTGTGTATTATATGTTGCGTGTTGTGTGTAAATGTTGGTGTATAGTCATCGGTACCACGGGATATAAGCGGGTCTGTGTTTCCGCGTGTGATTTAAAATGTAGATTTGTATTTAGGCACGAGGAGGGCACAAATCACTTCGCGTGCTGGTTAAAATGTAATGTGTGGTCACGGAGTGCACTTAATTAATTCACGTGCAGTTGTGCCGAGATTCCAATTGAATGATTGACTAGCAATCGAGTCTCGGTACAACTGCATAAAAGCTGTATGTTTTCACTCACTCGGGGTGGTGTGTTCGTTGAGTGGAGAGCGGGAGAGAGAGAGGAGAGTAATATTTAACAATTGCTATCGCGTGCTGTAGGACCAACCGATACTTGTTATTTATTTACTCACCGTGTTTGTGTGTCTGTCCGTCCACCGTTTGTTTAATTGATAGTCCGTTTTTGTTCGTCTATTTATTTTGGCGCAAGTGCCGTGTCCTGTTTTTTGTGTTCTGTTATTTTGTTTATTAAATGCTTCACCAAAACCCCAAGTCTCTGTCTGCTCTGTGTGTTTCTAGTTCTGGTCTGAGTTCCTCCCTGCAGCCATCCTGTCACAGTGACACATTATCAACAGTCATGATTATGTTCAGAAAATCGGTAGTATCTTTAATATAAGAGGGCAATGGTTTTACTAAAGCTTTAATGTGGAATCAACATACTGAGAACAGCTCAGTCACCGATCCAATTCCTGCCATTATTGGATGCCCTGGTGGATTTAATAAATCTGTATGTATCTTGGGTAATGTATAGAATACTGGACGTATAGGATTACTTTGTAACAAACAATCAAACTCATCTTTTTTATCCACTTATTCTGCAAACCTTTTTGTAAGATATGTGTAATTTCGTTCTGGTGTATTTATTGAAATGCCCATGTTGATTGTGAACACAAAAGTGGTATAAGGAATCGTGACCCTAAATCATCAGTAGCAAAACATTTTAATCTAATGGGACATGACATCTGCTCCCTTAGAGTCTTGTTTAAGAATCCAAGGAGAGGGGGTAATCGTGATAAAATACTGTTACGAAAAGAAGCGAAATGGATACATACACATCGAACTGAATCTCCAGGAGGTTTAAATGAGGAACTTTCATTTCTGTAATTGTATTGTTGCAAAATAATTAATTGTAAAATAAGTAATTGAGAAACAACTTTTGTGTATTGTTTTATTGTAATGCTGAATCTTTCCTTTTAAGACTTAATTAATTAACTAATTATTATAATAACCAGAGCTGGGGTAAATCATTACTTGAGTAACGTGTTACTGTAATAAAATTACTTTTGTCAATAACGAGGTAATATAACATGTTCAGTTTTTAATGGGAGTAATAATATATAGTTACTTTCTGCAAAAAATAAATGAGCCTGTCTCGTTACCTTTTCTCTGTTATACATCTACATTGGTGGTCTTTTTTTTTTTTTAATAGACCAAGTACATTTCAGTTCCGTTGTAACCATAAATGTGAACTGCACTTTACTGCATTTTCAGTCAGCATGGCACGCCGTCAAACTGGAAATACTAACAACTCAGCTTACGGCAGTCCCTAAAGACGTAACTGCTATTTTCCCTAAACACATGGAAACCCTGAACATACAGCTCTCATTGTATGCATGTGCACAACCAGTATTAACTGGCTTGAGTACAGAGATAATAAAGGTATAAGAGAGATCCTGACAGGTACATAAACAGCTTCTTCTTCAGTAACCTAAGCTCCTTTTGATTCGATACAACAAAGACTATTTAGATTTATAAACAAAACGTTCAAAATAGTTTGACAATGTACGCTTTGAAGAAATCAAATTGCATGCATATGAAAAGTACTACAGTATAACTGATGCTTAACTATGTATCTACAAAATACATGTGTATCTATTATGTTAAGTAAGTTATCTATCACAATGTTTTATAGACATGATGTCCATTTTTTCCAGCTAACGCTCACTATTAACTTGTAAAAAGCCTTTAAGTAACTTGTTTCTTTTCTTATTTTTACTCCTTATGATTTGCGCAAAGTTGCATGGTTTATAATGATTACAATTTACTATTTGCTATATCCAGTAAATTATTAAGAGTTGTTTGTTTGTTATACTTAAGGTGACCAGATTTTTAAGTCCTTAAACTGGGACAGTATGGAAATATTGTGAATAACTTCCAACTTCCAAGCTACAGGGAAGCTCTATTTTTATGTTTGATCTAATATCATATTGAAAGTGAATGCAGAGACTCATGGTGCTATTCATGATCTTATTGTCTTTGTAATTTAATTCCTACACAAGTACGGTTATTACCCAGTAGCAATTCAATAATATAAAATTCAGAGATTCTATTTTATTGCTGATTACTGCTAAATCTAGTTCCTGCATCTTCTCTCTTTGATTTCCACTTTCCATCTTCCATCTCTGTCTCTATGCTATCCTCCAGTGTCCAGTCTGCAAACCAGACCCTTCCTGCATGAAAACATTACATATCTCAATATTTCTGTTTATTAATTGTTTTCTTCATAGAATCAATGTTTTTTCAAAATATTTAATTTCTTACCATTTAATATGACATGGTATTTGTTCTGTATATTGTTTTCTATTGCAGTTTCTGCTTAGGTCATTAGTGTGCTGTGATTAATAGATACTTTCTACTATTAAACTGTTACTATTAAATGTGATGAAATCATTTGACTGTGTGCAATAAGTGAAGCTCACTAATCAGATTTTCTAAGTTTTGTTTAGAAGCTGCCCTGATTGCAGAAACAGGAATTTCCTTTTGAAGTATTTATTAAGTATGATAAATAGTAATCCACGTTGGCAAACTCTTTAAGTTTATCCTAATAGTTGTAATTCCAATGGCACGGTGATGTGACACAACAGCTATAGCTACATATGAAGCCGTTTGCACGCAGACATACAAATATCATGGATGACGAGAATAGTTCCAACACAATACAAATGGTACCTGAATGAGCCGTTATTGTTAGACTACAGTAATCTAACCTCTTCGGGAAGTGAGAGTGCTGATTCAGACTAGGATAGCCACCAGTTCATTTTAGCAAGTCAGTGGATAAACCCACCCACAATTCTCTGTGATTGGTTGCAAATATGAACGTTGACTGTTCAGTAATTCTCCAGATTTGCAGTGCTGTACAGCCGTTTTTTTTATGCTACTGGTCGTTCAACCTTCCCTTTAGTCACATCAAGTGTGGTATAGTAGTAACACAGCAACCTGCATGAAAATACAAAACTCTGTTACTGGCGTGTGACGGAGTGTCCTGCCCCTTTGTTTATTATTTATTTATATTATGATCTATGTTTATATTACGGCGAAGCACTGCTTAATTTGTTATTGTTTTTGCATTTTAAAAACCTTGTGAGGATGCATGACTGATCAGCTACTGATTATTTAACTAGCTGACAGTCACGCATCCTTACTAAACTCGTGCAGACTGTGGCCGAGGGGTAATAAGATAATTAACAGCTAGTTAACCCCTCGGCCAGAATATAAAAGCCTCCAGCTGTCTGTGCAAGGAGGACAGTGTACAGAGGAGAGTACGGGAGTGCAAGCAAGCGAGCAAGGAGAGCGTAAAAGCAACTGTTAAAACAACTGCTAAGCGTGCTGGTTTACACCAGCACGATACTTATTTGTTTATTTGTTCGGCCAACGTGCCTTTGTGTCTGTAGTGTTTCGTTTTGTTTAAATCTTTTGTTTATTTATTATTTAATAAATACGCTGAGCGCCATAGCGCTCAGTTTCACATCCGCCATTTCTTGCCTTTGGTTACTTCCTGGTCCGTGACATCACTACCCACACGTCACCGCAACAACAGCACTTGGTCACATGACGTTACAATGCTCTGGGGGGAAAACAGGTCAAAATGAGTGTCCCAAGAAAGGATCAGGGGACACTGGGACCAGCGTTCCAAAAGTAGGACAATCCCGTCCAAAACGGGACATCTGGTCACCTTAGTTATACTTCACATTTAATTTAAAAAACTTTTTTGACACATTTAATAAATTAATTATCAAACATACAGTTAAATAGTAAACAATAGTCAACTGTTTCGCAGGACAAGACAAGAGAAATAATAATGAGTAATAAAATATAATGAGTAATAAAATGAGATACATTTTTATTAAGTAATAAGTAAGGACATTATAATCGTTTTTTTCTGAAGAAATGAGTAACAAGTAATAAGTTACCACATTTGCTCGAGTAAAAGTCGACCCCCCCATTGTGAGGGTGAGATTCGGGTATCATTTTTTTCACTAAATATATGTATTAGATATCCTGACAGCGTTTGAGCAGCAAATTTGCAAAAATAACAATTGTATAAGTACTTCTACGTAGAACCGGCAGACGCGTCATTTTGACGTGTATTACAGTACAGTGCATGTTGTTTTTTGTTTTTTTTTGTATAGCATACAGTAGTATTATTTTATATACAAGCCCCACCCCCACTTCCTTCCTAGCCCACACAGAAGTATGTATTTCAATGGAATGTGGGGGTGGTGTAGTCTGGCTGTAATTCAATGAAAACGCATCAGTGTTTTACGTGACAGCTCCTGGATGTAAACAAACCTGGGATTCATTTTTTTATATATAGACAATGTCACTGAATCGTTTTTGCCAAATCTTGAGATGTCTGCGTTTTGATTTGAGAGAAATTAGAAGCATTTTCTCTGGCAATGAGGGCAAAAAGAATTTGCCAACAACAATGGAGGTGCTGCTGTTTCCCACAGAAGCACTGTGCTGCAGGGTCACACAATAGAAAAGGTAATGTTGTTATTATTATTAGTCGTAGTCGCAGTCATAGTATTATTATGCCCCTCTATGGCATTCATGCTGCTGGCGGTCATCACAATCAGTAAATACAGGCTTTTACTATAAATTATAGATGTTTGCTCGTGTATTAGTTTTTTAATTATATAGTATATGCAATTTCATTATGTAGTGTATGAGGTTTCATGTCCCTAACGGCGCCTCATAAAGGAACCATCAACAGATGCCTGCAAGCTGTATTTTTCTGCAATGATGATTTTTTAAATACACTCATAATCAGGTGGTAAATATGTAATTCATAGATTTTTGATAAGCACCTAGCTAGTAATATTATTTGTTGTATCAAAATGTATTAAAATGTTAAATGCTTAATTGAACTTACCTAAATAATAGTAGAATGTTTTATACAATTACTGAACTTATTTAGATCATATTACGACGTTTCATAATATTATATACTGTGCAAAATTAACTAGTTAGAACAGGTTTAATATACCATAGGTTAAATGGTTTTAAATAGCTGTAAGGATTGTAAAACTCTTGCTTCCCTGACCTTGTAGCTCTTTATCTTGGCACGTGGCCCGAAATACACCCATGTTGGCTTTTCATATCTCAGAGTGCAGCTGTGACCTCGGAGGGATGATAAAACCTTTCTGCTTAATAAGCTGTTTTGAGCCTATATACAAACCATAATTAAACCAATTAAAACTGGTTCTAAAACCATTTACTTTTGTTAAGTGACATGCTATAACTTTAGTTAAGTGTCACTATTGGAACACGTAGGCTTTTTCTGATAAACACACACCTTGTGTGGGACAGTGGACACATTGTTCCAGTTAAATGGCACAAGCTCTTATTGTTTCATCAGCCTTTGTTTCTTTTCATTATACAACCCGTTACTTATGCTTCCCATTTAAATGATGAAGGAAGTGAGAAATAATTGAAACTGTCTGTAAACATTGTGTGATTTTCCTGTGCTTAATGTAAGCTCTGAATCAACGCAGGTTTAATAAACTCTTAAAATTTAAGCTGTACATAGCTGGTGCACATCATCAGTTTGCAATTACCAGCCTTATCGTTCGACCTTGTGATGCGTGGGTATAGCTCTATGCTGCCTGTGAGAATTGAGCAAAACTCATATCATTGTTCTCAAATGTAACTTCTTGTTATCTGGGTTTCTGCTGGCATTGGTAAAGTGAAACAGAAACGCAAATGTTAACTTTCAATGTGCTTTGTCTCACACTGTGCATCATGCCAGTATATCTGTGCTGTACGAAGTAATTTCTTAGCTCAGAAACTTACATCCCTGTGCCATGCTGGCACAAAAAAGTCAACATCTCTCATGCCATGAAAGCTCAGCTTGGCTCAGAAGTAAAAACCATCTACCCTGATGTCAGCTCAGAACACCATCAGCTGAGGCCTGTGTGTGAGATCACTGATGGATTACATTTAATTTGCTTTGTTCCTGTTTGCATTTTGATTCCTGAATAAACTATTTTTGATTGGAAGGTGCAAAATTAAATCAGTATGAGAAAATCATTACTCACAATGCTTTGCTTGGATGCCATGTTAATGTAAGACTGAAATATTTACATTTATTTATCATTTTGGATTTGGAGGACTGCACCTTTAAGTTTCGTTTTGGACTATTGTGTTTGCCAAAGAGAGACCGGTGAACAATAAAGTTAGAACAAACCAGATGTGACAAAAAGGGATAAACAGGAAAAGCAAGAGAAGGAGCATTAAGATATAATCCTTGCATATACTTTTATTTTGTGTAAACTACGCTGTGTTCCAATTGACAAAATAAATAAAACCTCCATTATTGGAACCCTCGCCCTGAATCAATATAACAACAACAACAACAACAATGGAATATGGCCAATAATAGATGTCACAAAGAATCCTGCAGCATTTAAGCGCATTTAACATAACTGTATTCAAACTGAGATGTTTTATTATTATTATTATTATTGTTATTGTTATTGTTATTATTATTATGATTCTTCTTCTTCTTCTTATTATTATTTAGATGTTTCCAAATCATTACCCGAAAAAGACCCAGGTATCCGGGTATTTTTAACGGCGGTACCGGTTCGGATTTTATACCATTACCAGTGCTGACCGCTATATATATATTATATTATATTATATTATATTATATTATATTATATTATATATTAGGGCTGCAACGATTAAATTGAAAATCTATTTTTTGATTGAATTAATTCCTCATTATATACATGGATATAAATATTAGATAATCGATTCAACAATTACATTTTGTAACGTGCATGGTTAATAACATTATTTAAGTTTATCAACTAAAATGTACCGAATGCCCTGCCTTGCTATTTACAGTATTTCTGCCAGACAAGCAGTGGGTGTGCTCTTCTTCGCCTCCTCCTGTTAACTAGCATCTGATTTGCTGGTCTGTGGCGGAGTGTCCCGCCCCTATTTATTATTATTTGTGCTTTGTTTGCGGCGCAGTTAAAAGCGCCGCGTCTTTTGTTATTTATAATTTAAAAACCCTGTGAGGATGTATGACTGATCAGCTACTGATTATTTAACTAGCTGACAGTCATGCATCCTTACCAAACGATGCAGACTGTGGCGAGGGTAATAAGATAATTAACAGCGAGTTAACCCCTCGGCCAGAGTATAAGAACCTGCAGCTGTCCGTACTGGGTTGTTGAGTGTTGGAGTGTAGAGAGTACGGGAGAGCGGAGAGAGAGCGCGTAGAATACAACAAAACAATTGCTGAAACGTGCTGGTTTAGCCAGCACACCACTTACTTGTTTGTCTGTTTATTCGTTTGGCCCTCGTGCCCTTTGGTTTCTGTTTTGTTTGTTTAAGTCTTTTGTTTAATTATTAATAAATACGCTGAGTGCCGTTGCACTCAGCTTCACCCGCCCATCCATTGTTTTGGTTTCTGTACTTCCTGGTCCGTGACATCACCACTGCGAGCCAGCCTGCCACATGGTCCCATCCTACCAGCGAATCAGATTTGAAAATGTTTGTAAGTACACCCCTCTGTGTATTCACTGGATCTGGCAACCATCAATTCCTTTGTTTTGTACAAGGTAGGAGAGATTTCATCTTGAAGCAAGCCACAGTGCTTCAGCAGAAACATTTTGATCAGAAAACTGCAAAGCTGCAGGCTGCAGCAGCTCAAGCTGGATTCTGTGCTGCGAGTGACACACACACAGGATAAATCATATGTTACTTTCGTTTTAGATTAAAAACTACTTTTGTTTTTACTGTTTTGTATGTGCATATACTTGTTTACACACTAGTTTCTTTTGAAATGTTTATTTTATTGTAGTTTTTAATTTTTTTAAGTTATGCTTTATATGTGGTAATTGTTCATTTAAATACAGCTTTTCTGCTGTGCAGATGTTTGATATGATGTGCTTGAATAAAACTTTTGAGTTGTATGCGATGGTTTGTCTTTCATTTTAATATTGATGGTGTTTAAAATGTACTGGTGGTTGTATTATTATTATTATTATTATTAGTGTATTTATCCAAGGCAACTTACAGAGACTAGGGTGTGTGAACTATGCATCAGCTGCAGAGTCACTTACAATTACGTCTCACCCGAAAGACCGAAAGGTTAAGTGACTTACTCAGGGTCACACAATGAGTCAGTGGCTGAGGTGGGATTTGACCCAGGGATCTCCTGGTTACAAGCTCCTTTCTTTAACCACTGGACCACACAGCCTCCTACGTACTGTAGGTATGAGTATAACCGTGGTGGTTCTAGTGTTGAAGTAGTCCATAAATGTACAGTGTGTGTGTGTGCGTGCATGCATGCGTGCGTGTGTGTATTGGGCGGGGTGTCTATGTTTTTTGCGGCCTTTCTGCTGGAGATTACGTGATGTTAAGTCAGAAGAACGGGATCTTGACTGCTGAAACCTGGTGAGCCACAAGCACGATTCCTGCTCCGGTTTACATGGGTTTTTACAGCTATTTTTATCGTGAGAAAGGTAGCGATTGACCCTACCATTAAAGTCGCGCTGCCAAAAGGTTGTCCTTTTGCTGTTTCATGATGTATTCGCGTGACCACGTCACACAGTCATTACTGTAGAGTCCATTTTCAAGTGCATGTAAACCAAGCCACTGAATAAAAAAAAACTTGTCTGTAGTTTATATAGATTACATTCCAAAGTACTGTAATCTGTTTGGAATAAATATTTTAGTAACACCCTGTGACAGGATGGCATGTGTGGTGACGTCAGGCCAGAAGCAGGAACTGAAACAAATACTGCAGGTAGGGTGCAATGGCGTTTGCGCTGTCTTTATTTTCCAAAAATAACAAAATAAAGGTTTAAACAAAGCAAACACTTGCTCACAGAGCGAAAATAAATATTTTCAATATTCAAACAAATCTCAAACACACAACAATACATAAATCGGTCAGGCTGCGCAGTAGCCTTCACTGACACAGATTTATTTTTAGTTTAGTTTTGTTTTCAGTTTACCTCTATCCTCCACTCTCGTTCCTCCTCTCAAACACTCTCTCCCCGTGCAGCTAATCTGCAGGTCTTTCATATTCTGGCCAAGGGGTTAACTAGCTAGTTATTATCTTATTACCCCTCGGCCAGAGTCTGCACGAGTTTAAAAATGATGCGTGACTGTCAGCTAATTAAATACTTAGTAGCTGATCAGTCACGCATCTTCACGAGGTTCTAAAAACACATAAAAACAATAACACATAATGGTGGCGGCTTTTGTCCGCGCAACAACAATAATAATACAATAAATCATAATATTAATAATAATACAATTTATTTATTTTCTTTAAATTTATTTTCTTGTATTTTGTTTTATTGTTTGTATTGACTTGAACCATTTTTGCATTTAGGACAACTAAAAGAAAAAATAATGTATAAAAGAGAAAAATTGAAGTTGTGAAACAATTGACTTATATTTAATGGTCAATTGGGGAGTGTCCCAATTACCATTTAAAAAATATAGTATAAAGATATTGTTAAATTGGTATATTTATGAATTACCTGTATGCAACAAGTGCAGACTTGCAGCTACTGAACTGTGTGTCACTCATATCATATCACTCCAGTTTTCCCAGGACAGTTTTGAGATCATTCTGGAATTTAAGTTCCCCTTAAATTTACACGAAATATCACATATTTGTTATTGACAAATGCCTAGCTAATTACAGTAGGCCAAACAAATAAGTCTCTCTGATCAGCTTTTTAGAAATTCTGACAGTGATAATTCTTTATTTTCCAAACGGAACACAATTTGTATTTGTGTGCGTTTTTTTTTCTTTTGAAGATTTTGTCCAGACTAAACCCTGTTAACTCAAATCTGATTGACTTCAGACTTGTCAGGCAGTAACATAGTGGTGCATCTATGTCTGATTTTATCATCCTTGGGGGTTGGCCTAGGGCAGGGCTACTCAACCTTGGTCCTGGAGGGCCGCTGTCCCTCCTGGTTTTTGTTCTAACTGTACACTAAATTGATTAATTGGACCAAATTAAGCTTCTAATAAGCACTCAATTGGTCCAATTAAGTAATTTAGGGTACATTTGGAACAAAAGCCAGGAGGGACAGCGGCCCTCTAGGACCAGGGTTGAGTAGCCCTGACCTAGGGGAATCAAACTTGGGTACATTTAGAAGATTTTACGTATAAGCTTACTGATTTTAACCTTGGCATGCTTTTGGCATGGATAGAGAAGCACCTGAAATTATAGAGATGATCACCTTCATGGGTGGAGCATGAAGTGTTGTCACATATGGCCTTGCTGGTTCATTAAGTGAGACACCTATGTTAAGAAAACATAAGTGCAATTTAATATATAGGAGCATTAGTGACGAGTTTCATTTATCCAACCATCCACAGGATTCACGAAGGTGCCATGTATTGGAACGACTTCGATCCAGGCTGGTACACACACTACAACAGCCAGCACTAGATCTGGACCACTGTGATTTTGTTTGCAATCAGAAGTTTTTTTTTTTAAATCAGTGCAGCATCAGATGTTTTGGAAATTCCTTCTTGTATTATGGACAGTCTCACAGAATTTCACAGACTTGTTCGAGCTGGAATTAGACAGCAAAGTCATTCACACCCCATCCACACCAGCTACACTATGAGACCGGCTTTTTTGCCGGTCTCAAATAGTAAACAATAACAGACGGCTTTTTTCCGTCCGCACAAAACATAATATATAATAATAATAATAATAATAATAATAATAATAATAATAATAATAATAATAATAATAATAATAATAATACAAATAAATTACAAAAATAGCTGACAATAATGATTTCCATTACATGAGAGTAGATGTTAAAACTTCATGCTGATTTGAACTTGGCTCTCGCCAAGATAAACACCAACTAAGACGTAGCTTCACAGTAAACTAACGTGATCCATATGTGTCTCCATCCATTTGCGCTTCCTTCCATATGATGATGTAGATATCCTTCTGTCTGGTGTTGATGGCTGAAGTGTAATGCTGGCTCCAGGGATCAGCTTATTGCCTCCCTAGCGCATAAGCACACACAACGGCTGCGATGCTGGCTCCGGGGATCAACCATAGTGCGGTCTCCCCAGCGCATCAGCATGACAACCGTCTGGATTGAGCTAAGTAGGGTACATCTCTGGGGTCTTCAAGTGGGCACCTTCCATCCTCGGTGGTTCGTCGACTAGACCACGACACCTCAAGAGGGCTCAACGGTGATTCTGGCGTCCCAGCATCACCCCCATCCGTCCCCCACTCAACTCAGCCCAGCTTACTTACCTGTACATCAACGTTTCTTTCTTTCTATTGTGCTTGAGATCCCCAGCCAGAATCTTTCCGTCTCAACCACAGCCAGTTGCTGCTCCTCTCTGCTGCTTCAGATAAGTTCTTCACTGTGCGACGCAACTCTTGGCCATTGAATCCGACATCTCTGAGAAACCGGGTTGTAGAGTGTGCCACAAATCCTCGACAACCCACTTCCACTGGGTAAACCCAGACTCTCCATCCTCGCTGTTCCGCTTCAGTGGCTAGTTGAGCATACCGCAGTTTCTTCCTCTCATCGCCTCATCTACAGCATCCTCCCATGGCACTGTTAACTCTACCAGGTGAACAAGGCGTGCTGATCCAGACCACAAGACAATATCTGGTCGAAGGTTAGTGGTGGCAATCTCAGGTGGAAAAATAAGCCGTTGACCAACATCTGCCAACATTTTCCAGTCTCTATCAGCTTCCAGTTGTCCTGGGTGAGGATTGGTTTTAACACCTTTTCTTGGTGGTTGCTCTCCTGGGCGGAGGAATGTTGTCTTTTGTGTGTAATGTTTTGATGGAACAGGTGGCAACTTATTGGTCATGTTACGCTTGTCTTCCAATGCTAAAGCCAAACATCGCAGCACCTGGTCATGGCGCCAAGTAAACCGTCCTTGGCTAAGAGCCACCTTACATCCTGTCAAAATGTGCCTTAATGTTGCAGGTGACGAACACAAAGGACATGAGGGATCCTCTCCTACCCAGAGGTTTAGGTTCTGTGGTGATGGGAGAACATCATATGTTGACCTTATAAGGAAACTGATCCTGCTCTGTTCCATTGACCATAGATCTTGCCAGCCAATCTTGCATTGTTCCACACTCTCCCATCTCATCCATTCTCCCTGCTTGCCCTGGGAAATGGCCTTTATACACCTCATCCTCTCCTCCTGCTTTTGCACCTCGTTGACTACCAGCTTCCTCCGTTGAGCTGGGGCTGCCTTGTGCCATGTAGGAGGAGCTGACCTGAGACCAAGACCCCCTCTTCCATGCTGAACTTGCCCCATGATATCACCAATTCGAAGGGCAGCCTTTGCATCCTCCACAGCTTTCTTTGCTGCCCACTTTCTTCCAGTTTTCAACACAGGTTGTGCCTCCCTTACGCATTTGTCGCGTGACTCTACTAATGTCATTTCCAGTCGGACCTTGGTGCACTTAAACTCCTCGGTTAGAGCGGAGACAGGTAGCTGCAGTATTGCTTTACCATAAAGTCCCACTCTGCTGAGGCAGCGTGGAACTCCCAACCATTTCCTGATGTGTGAACTGATTAAAGCTTCCAGCTTCTCTACTGTTGTCAAAGAAACCTTGTACACAGTCAGTGGCCACAGCAACCTTGGCAGTAGACCAAACTGAAAGCACCAGAGTTTTAGTTTGTCTGGTAAAGCGCTGCTGTCTATGCTCTTCAACCCTTCCACAGCTTGTTGTCTAACTTCTCCCACACGAACTGTGTCCTTTAGATCCCCATCATACCATCTCCCAAGGCTCTTCACTGGCTTCTCAGACACTGTTGGTATTGCCTTACCATTAATGAAGAACGTTTTATCTACTACTTTACCTTTAATTATAGAGATGCTCCTTGATTTAGTGGGCTTGAATTGCATTCGTGCCCATTCAATGTTATTGGTTAATTTGCCCAATAACCGATTAGTGCAGGCTACTGTTGTAGTCATGGTTGTCATGTCATCCATGTATGCTCGAATTGGTGGTAGTCGCATTCCAGAAGCCAAGCTCTCCTCCCACTACCCATTTTGATGCCCTAATGATTACTTCCATTGCCATGGTAAAAGCCAGTGGAGAAATGGTGCATCCTGCCATTATTCCAACTTCTAGGCATTGCCATGTAGTGCTGAATTCTGAAGTTGAAAACTAAATTGCAAATCTCCAAAGTAGGCTTTCACTAGATTTGTTATTGTCATCGGTACACTGAAAAAATCAAATGCTGCCCAAAGAAGTTCATGTGGCACTGAACCATATGCATTAGCCAAATCCAGGAATGTCACATGGAGCTCCTTCCTCTCCTTTTTGGCTGATTGAATTTGTTGCCAGATCACATTGATGTGTTCTAAGCATCCTGGGAAACCTGGAATGCTCGCTTTTTGTATTGAAGTGTCAATGAAGCAGTTCTTTAATAGGTAAGTTGACAATCTCTGAGCAATAATGCTAAAGAAAATCTTGCCTTCTATGTTTAATAGGGAAATAGGGCGAAACTGACTGATGCTTGTAGAATTTTTTTCTTTAGGTATAAAGACTCCACCTGCTCGGCGCCATGCTCTTGGTACAACCTGTTTTTCCCATGCTACTTTCATCAATTTCCACAGGATTCGTAGAACTCCTGATGCACTCTTGTACACTCTGTACTGAACTCCATTAGGCCCTGGAGATGATGAAGCCCTTGCTTTTTTCACAGCTTGCTCTACTTCTTTCCACTTAGGTGCACAGTCCTCCATTTGGTATTCTGGTGGATTGATACGTGGGATGTCTGACGGAATTGACATAGGCTCCTGCCTTTTTAAATCTGTATGTGTTTCCTCCAAATATCTCTCCAGCTCAAACTTAGATGCTTTTAGTGTGCCATTCTTCTCACTGGTGAATAACTTCTTTACAAATTTGAATGGGTCTTTATAAAAGTTAGTTCTCGCATGCTCCTTTTTGTAGCGTTTCCGTAGGCGCTCACCTCTGCGCAATGTTGCAAGCTTATCTTTTATGACCCTTTGTAAGAGATTGAGTCCCTCCTTCTGACTTTCTTTTGCTCTTCTCCATTGCTTCCTCAGCTGTCTCCTTTCTCTAACTAAGCGTTCAATCTCCTGCTGCCGTCTAGACTTTCCAGGAATAGTTTGTACTTTTTCCTTCCTTTTTTCAACTCCAAACCTCTCGCTTCCATATGCGTAGATGATGTCCCCAAATTTATGCAGTTTCTTTTCAACTGTTCCACTTAACCTTTCCAATGCAAAGCAGAGATCTGTGTTTACTGTGTCCCGTGCAGTTTTCTCACAAGCTCTTGGCCATTTAACTCCAGGCTTGTGCCCGTTGAGGTTCTTTTCTCTCTTACGCTGGTTTGTCTGACCAGGTTCACAAGGATCATTAGGTTTATCACTAACTGTGTCCATGCAAGTCCTCCTCACATCTATGACAGGGTAGCTGATATCCTGTGAACTGTGGTTTGCTTCCTGTCGCTGGATTTCATTCGACTGACTTGACTGACTTCGTAAGAAGTACTGATCAATGCGAGGCCCTTGTCCCTTCTCCCTCAAGCATTTCATTCTCCCTTGATGAATCTTCAAACCCCTGACCGTTGTCGCCTTGCTCCAGCCGCAGACAAAAACCTGGAGTTCCATGTCTTTGCTAACTGCAGATATTGAACTAGTCTTTTGTGAAGTACTCTCCATACTCATATCCGTTTCTGTTCCTAAGTCCTTAACCGTGTTGTCCAACATTGAGTCATCTTCCGCCCCCGCTCTCGCAGACTCTAGGGGTATTTTTCTCTTTAATTTCTTAGAAGCCTTGGGCAGGTGTCTCCAGCATCCTGTAAACACAATATAGGGGCGGGGCTCCCCGTCACACCAGATTTAACTTAAATCTTGTATTTTTCCCCCAGATTTATAAATGTTGTAAAAATAAATAAATATTTTTTTTAAAAATGTGTACATTCAGATATCATTTATAAATCTAGTTACAAGATCTAACCCTTTGCGGTCTTATGTCGGAGCAGGTCCGACATTACAATTTTCTCTTTCCAGTCCAGTGTCAGAACCTGTCCGACATCAGAAAGACGTAAAACACAGGTCTCTATCGTTTTTTCTCCAGAAAAAGCTGAGAAAATCTTTCAGTGGCCAAGTGAGACCGATAGTAGCCGAGAGAAGCCCCGGCACCACATAGATAACACGGACAAAAACAAACAAGATAGCTGCTTCTGCATCTTGCTCTCAAAGAATATCACAGACATTTGCAGAGCTTTTTTTAGATGTTATAGTAATAAAATAATGACTTGGATCGCATTATTGAGGAGTTTGGTGATAAAACGAGTAATCAGGAGATGATTTATTGGTATTCACGAATATGAAGAGGTATGTGAAAAATATAGCGAACAAGGGGTGGGGCGGGGCTGGAGATACAGTACTGAGTGTCCTGTTGATATGCAGTGCCTTTTAAACCTGTTTTACTGTGAAAAAAATACTTTTAAACAGCGCATCTACAATAAACTGAGCATGTGAAAATAAATTGGACCTGACGCGCCTGAGACGTGTTGAATAAATGGACCGCAAAGGGTTAACATTTAGCTAAATATTTAACTAAATATTAAATTTCTAAACAAGATTTAACATTTAGCTAAATATTTAACTGGCCTGCTAAATCTGGAGTTTGTATTATTATTATTATTTGTTTATTTAGCAGACGCCTTTATCCAAGGCAACCTTCAGAGACTAGGGTGTGTGAACTATGCATCAGCTGCAGAGTCACTTACAACAATGTCTCACCCGAAAGACGGCGCACAAGGAGGTTAAGTGACTTGCTTCTTTAACCACTGGACCACACAGCCTCAGAGTAGCTCTGCCCGCATTGTGCTTTCAAGCGATTTGATTGGCTCTTGTAATACTGAAATTTGCATATTTCCCGATTAGCATTACAAGAGCCAATCAAATCAAATGAAAGCACAACGCGGGCGGAGCTCATTTGCATACAAACTCCAGATTTAGCTGGCCAGTAAAATATTTAGCTAAATGTTAAATCTTGTTAAGAGATTTAAAATTGAGTTAAATATTTAGCTAAATGTTAAATCTTGTTAAGAGGTTTAAGATTTAGTTAAATATTTAGCTAAATGTTAAATCTTGTAACTAGATTTATAAATTATATCTGAATGTACACATTTAAAAGAATATTTATTTATTTTCACAACATTTATAAATCTGGGGAAAAAATACAAGATTTAAGTTAAATCTGGGGAAAAAATATTAATGCCATTGAAAATATTCACCAGGGGCAGAGTTGAGACGGCTCTGAGTTATTTTGGGGTGGATAATGTGCATAAGTGTCTTTTTGTGCTTTTCTGTAGCATTTAGAATGCTAAAAATACATTATTTTAACTGACAAAATCAGGGTGACTGAGTAACAAGACAGCGACTTTTTTTTTTTGTTGCTATCTTCCAGTTCATTTAATTGTTAAAATAAACTGCGTGTGTGAAAATAAATTGGACCTGACGCGCCTGACACGCACTGAATAAATGGACCGTAAAGGGTTAATCACATTTTCACAGCTTGCCAGTTTCACAGCTTCACATCTTTTTTATTATTTTAATTTTTGATATTTCCTTTGAAAGTGATATTGACGTTTTGTCAGTGTTCTAGAAAGCTGCTTCCTGTTATATCTGCCTATTTTTGTAAGTTAATATGTTGATTAATTGATTGAAACCGTGCCTGTATACTTATTGATGACTAGGAATCATGCAGTGGGGGTAATGTGTTTTGTGTAAAGTAGTATATTTGAGACTATTGGCCTACATACAATTTCAATAGACATTTTCAGAATGCATATGTAACAGGGGGAGACCTGTACTGACTCTTCTGATGTGTTTCTGGAGTGTTTAGCTCCGGAACCACGGCTGTGGGTACAGCGGCAGGCACCCGCCACCCTGGATCGGGCGGTCGCATTGGCAGAGCAGTACCAGGCAGCCGAACCAACGCCAGCCAGGCTGCCTGGGCGAAGCACGGTGGGATCATCCGCACCACTGGCCCCGGATAGGGCGAAGGGACTGGGGGGAAGGGGTGTACAAGGTTTTGGATGGGGGGGGGCGGTGAGAGCTCCTGGCCCGGGAACCGGGGCAGCATGGGGTCCCCCACGGGCTGCTGCGGTGTCGGACCAGGGTCTCGCACGGCTTCCTTACCGTCGAGCCCCTTTGATGGCTCCGGTGTTTCCACCTCTTGCCGAGGCTCCGGGGCGAGAAACTAGCCCACTGTGGTGTTGGACGTGCCGGGAGGTGGGCCACCTGCGGGATTGCCCCATGATGGAGTGTGACCTCAGCCGACCAGGTAAGCCTGTTCAATTACCTCAGTCACTTCAGCAGGCGGGTTTTGTTATTCCTGTGACAGTGGATGGTAAAAACCCAGGCTCCTGGATTCAGGGTGTGGTCAGTCCCTAATACAGGATAGCCTAATCTCACGGGGCATAAACAGTTATTGGGACAGGTCCATATTAAATGTATTCATGGGGATGTGCGCTCCTATCCCAAGATCAGTGTGAATCTAACTATTGGCCAGCAGGTGGCCGAGGTGCATGTAGGATTGTATCCTCGATTGCCAATACCAGTAGTTCTGGGTGGGACTGTGGGCAGTTTAAGGATTGGTTAACTGTTCTGACAGCCCGTCTTCCCTATTGGCTAAGAAGGAGGAAGTAATTGGAGAAATCTTCCCTTCCGTGACCCGACTTGGTTTTGCCATAGATTTAGACCCGAAAAACTAAACGGGAGCGTCGGGCCGCTAAGAATGAGGGTTGGCAATGGAAGGAGTCCGAGAGGTTTCAGGTGGGGCGGTTGGTGAAGAGTCGGGAGGCTGCGGAGCCAGCACAGGGGTCTGGCTCGGCTGCCTCCGCTCCGGATCGACCCGACCCCGAGCTGGAAGCCATGGGAGCTGATTTTTTAGCTCGTTCCCTTGACTTCCGACTCGAGCAAGGCCGTGATGACGTGCTGGGCAGGCTCTTTGAGGGGAGGTGTGTCATCAGTTGCTCATTCCTCAGCCCTTTAAGGAGGATTTGCTGCAGCTTGCTCACGCTATTCCCCTGTCTGGTCATTTAAGAATGGACAAAAGCAAAGCGAGGCTTGTGACACGGTTCTATTGGCTGGGGTTGGATGGTGACATCAGACGGTTTTGTGAACGGTGTGGGGAGTGTCAGAAAGCTAGCCCTAGAGCCGTCCCACGAGCACCACTGGTGCCGTTGCCCCTAGTGGAAGCTCTGTTTGAGCGTATTGGGATGGACATAGTGGGGCCATTGGAAAGGAGTGCGGCGGGATACACACACCTATTGGTTACTTTGGATTACGCGACGCGTTATCCAGAGGCCATTCCCCTCCGATCTATGTCCGCTAAGTCTGTTGCCAACGAGCTCGTGAAGGTTTTCTCCCAGGTGGGGATCCCCAGGGAGATACTGACCGACCAAGGCACCAACTTTATGTCCCGGCTAATCTGCGGAACATGTAAACTTTTGGGGATTAAGACCATTAGGACCTCAGTGTTTCATCCTCAGACCGATGGTCTTGTGGAGCGCTTTAATAAGACCCTTAAGAACATGTTGCGCAGATTTATTCGTAGTGATGTGCGTTACTGGGGCCAGCTGATTCCTCCCCTTCTCTTTGCAATCAGAGAGGTACCCCAGGCTTCCACGGGCTTTTCGCCATTCGAGCTGTTGTATGGGTGAAGACCCGGGTGTACTCGATCTGGTCAGAGAGATGTGGGAGGAACAGCAGGATAATTCGACCAATACAGTCCGGTATGTGTTGGACCTGCAAAGCGTCTTGAGTCTGTAGGAAAATGGGCACATGACAACTTGCAGCAGGCTCAGCACAGACAGGAGACACAGTACAACAGAGGAGCCCGGTTACGCACATTTCAGCCAGGGGATAAAGTACTTCTATTATTACCCAGTTCTGTGTCGAAACTTCTGGCTAAGTGGCAAGGACCCTTTGAGGTTACACGCCGGGTTGGGAAGGTGGACTATGAGATCTGCCAGCCGGAGCGACGGAGAGAGAAACACATTTATCATATAAACCTCTTGAAGCCCTGGCTGCAACCGGAGGCATTGGTAGTGGCACAAGCAGATGACGTCCCAGATCTGGGACCTGATCTTTCTGTGCTGGGGAGAGAAGGGGCGGTACAGATTGCAGAGAATCTGACACCCGCACAGAAGGGTCAGGCTCAAGCTCTGGTGATGGAATTTCCTGATGTGTTTTCACCCATCCCGGGGCAGACTCGAGTAGCCCATCATCACATTGACATTGAGCCGGGGGCGCCAGTTCGTCAGAGGCCATACCGTATACCTGAACGTAAAAGACAGGTAATAAAGACGGAAATTGATTAAATGCTTAGACTGGGGGTAATAGAAGAGTCCCAAAGTGATTGGAACAGTCCGGTTGTTTTAGTGGATAAGCCAGACGGGTCCACTCGATTTTGCATTGACTTCAGGCGAGTTAATGAGAAATCGAGGTTTGATGCTTATCCCATGCCCCGGGTAGATGAGTTGCTGGAGCGTCTGGGCACGGCTCATTTTATGATGACACTGGATTTAACGAAGGGGTACTGGCAGATACCCCTGACCCCAGAATCCAGAGAGAGGACGGCGTTTTCGACTCCGTTCGGGTTGTACCAATTTAGGACCATGCCCTTTGGGTTGCACGGAGCACCAGCCACTTTCCAGCGGATGATGGATCGTGTTTTGCGACCCCATCAGCAGTACGCTGCTTCTTACATAGATGACGTGGTTATCCACAGTGAGGATTGGCCGAGTCATCTGTGTAAGGTAGCGGCGGTATTGCAATCCTTGCGGGAGGCTGGGCTCACTGCTAACCCAAAGAAATGTGCCATTGGGAAGAGTGAGTCGGAGTATTTGGGGTATCGAGTAGGGAGTGGCCAGATCAGACCGCTGATTGCTAAGGTGAAAGCCTTGGCTGACTGGCCGGTCCCTACAACCAAAACCCAGGTGCGCTCTTTCTTGGGACTAGCAGGCTATTACAGGAATTTCATCCCGAGCTTCGCCACAATTGCTACTCCCTTGACAGACCTCACCAGGAAGGTCTCAGGGCAGTGTTGTCTCAGGAGGTGCGGGGAAGTGAGCACCCAGTCCTGTACATCAGCAGGAAGCTCCTTCCCCATGAAAAGAACTATAGTACCATCGAGAAGGAGTGTCTCGCAGTAGAATGGGCAGTCGAGTCACTCCGGTACTACCTCCTGGGGCGACACTTCACCTTGGTTACAGATCATGCCCCTTTAGCATGGCTTCACCGGATGAAGGATAGCAATGCCAGAATCACGCGGTGGTACTTGGCCCTGCAGCCCTATGCCTTCAGGGTTGTCCACCAAGCAGGAAAGCTGCATCAAAATGCAGATTTTTTCTCTCAGGAAGGCATGGGGATGTAGGATTTTCGAATGGACCGGTGGTGCCATTCTGAGGGGGAGGATATGTAACAGGGGGAGACCTGTACTGACTCTTCTGATGTGTTTGAAGTGCTGCAGGAAGAGGGCAGCAGCCCGTCAATATTTATTCGCCTGTCAGTCATGGCAGTGACACAGAGAGGTGGGAGAGTGGGTGTGCGGGCTTTCCTTCTCTCTGAGTGGCTGAGAGGCGGGTCTTGGGGGGATTGCTGGCCCTATAAAATAATGTTCTGTTGTTCCCTCAGGTCTGCCCTTCTAAGACGTGCTGAGCGTGCGGAAGCTCTGTTCCAGGACCAAGAACGGCTGGGAAAGAAATCCCAACGAAAAAGAAACCCAAAAGAAAAATAGTGGTAGCGGGGGAAACCGTGGGCAGACCCCTTAAGTATTTGTATAGCAGGCTGAGGGAGCAGCTAGTGTAGGACGGAGACCGGGCGTGCGGGTAGCAACGGTTGGGGAAAGCTGCGGCGCAGCACCTTTATTTTGTAGTTTTGTTTATTGTGCTTTATTTTCCCTGTTCCTTTCGCCTTTTGATTATTCCTGTGTTTGAGCACCTGTACTCTGTACCGCTCCCGGTATAGTTGTGGCTCTGTCTGTACCATCGCTGGTAAGACAACAGCGCCCTCTGCGGGCTGAAAAGAAATTACGCTCCCATAATAAAACTGGGCACCTGTGCAGTGTTCCCAAATCACCTTTGTGTCTCCTGTGTGTCAGTGAACTACCCACCACCCTTCCACAGCATACCATAGATTTTTTTTATTTTTTTTTAACAGTATGGCCCACCAAGTGAACAGTCTTAACTTAAATGGCTCTTGCTGCCAGATGAGTTTGACACCAAGTTTGACACCAAGTCTGCAGAGTGTAAAGAAGCGGGCGGCTGACGGCACACGCTTCGGAGGACAGCGTGTGTTCATCTTCGCTGTCCTCCGAAAAATAATAATAATGTTGTCTATGTAGACAAAACAGACCTTCCCTCGGAGGTCTAACACTCTCTCCATCAGCCGTTGAAAAGTGGCTGCAGCATTTTTTAACCCAAATGACATTACATTAAACTGATCAAAACCAAAGGGTGTGGTAAATGCTGTCTTCGCTCTACTTCCTGCATCCATTGCCAAATGCCAGTAACCCAAGCGTAGATCAAGGGAACTGAATACCGCAGCACCACTCAGGGACGTCAGGATCTCATGAATGAGGGGTATGTGGTATGCGTCAAAAACAGGCTTAGCATTCAGTTTCCTGTAGTCCACACAGAATTGGTAACCACCATCTTTCTTCTCTGTGAGCACCACTGGAGAGGACCATGGGGAGTTCGATGGTTCTATAACTCCAGAAGCATGTCTTGGACATGTTCCTTGATTAAAGCCTTTTTCAGTGGAGACACTCGATACAATTGACCCCAGACAGGAACTTCGTCCTCTGTGGAGATGGAGTGACGGGTGACTGTGGTCATTCCCAGCAGACCGATGACCACTTTTGCTGGAGCTTCTGGAGTTGTAGCTCGACAAGAGATTGATCAGCTGAAGTGATGGTCATGGTGACCTTCCCCGGTTGACATGGATCAGAGGTGGTAGGTAGCTGGCAAGACGTATGGAAGTAGAGGCTGACACTCAGTAAGGACCTGTCCCAGGAAACTTACCATGGCAAAAAAGGATGGTAGGAGAAATCCTTTTGGTGTTTTACACCATACTGCCTATTAACAATGTCAATCTGGGAATGAGTTTTCTCCAGAAAATCCAGGCCTAGGACAAGGGGAAATGTCAGATGACGATCCTCCAGGACATATGTGCCTAGAAACCAGACCTCACCGTGGAAAAGGTAAGTTAGGTGAACTTGACCTTTGGCCTGGTGGGACTGTCCATCTGCCAGCGTGAAATACTGGGCCTGTGCAGACTCCAGCTCTTCCCCTGGATAAGCTATCTTCTCCCAGAGACTCTATCTCATCAGAGTGAAGGTGCTCCCAGTGTGCATGACTGCAGGCCCTTGGAGCCCTCGAACGCCCACATTCATGATCAGCAGAGTCAGGCTTACACAGGAGCTATTTTCTTCTTCTCCTGGCTTCTCAGCATGCTGACCTCTCCCGGCTTCTTGGTAGCTCCTTTATGGCACCTCTTGTCCTGGATGGCTTTGCTGGAGTTTGCCTTTGCCCAGTACTCCCGCTGGGCAGTGTTGTCTCTCTCCACCTGGGTCCCGATGCACACCAGTTCTGCCACTGTCTTCACCGTTCCCCTCAGACAGCTAGCCAGTTTGGGAATACAGCAGACTTCAGCCTCCTCCAAGTCTGGCTTCCAGCACAGACATTGGGCACGATAGTCGAAATTGAAGTCAAGTATGCGCTTGTCAGGCAGCTGAACTCTGGAGCGGAGTCGGTCTTCCACTTCTGTCTGGAAGAAAGGCGGACTGCAGAAAGGCTTGACGAAAGACAGTCTTGAAGTGTTCCTAGGACTGGATTCCCTTTTGCTCCGCAACCCACCAGCTCTTTGCTGAGCCTTTCAGCACACTGGACATGGTTGCCATGATGTCATATGGCGTCATGGGCTGTATGACAAGGAACTCATCGCACTTGTCCAGGTAGTCAGTGGCATCGCTGCTGGCCTCCCCACCAAACTCTGGGAAGTTGATTTTAATAGGCACCATTGCTTGGGGAAGACTTCCATCATTTCTGGAGCCACAGTAATCAGCCGACCCACCCACTGCCTTCCAGATGAGAGCAACAGCAAAGAGGGCGGCAGATGAGGGTTGCTGGTCTTCTTGAAGAGTTTCTTCAGCTCTTCTTCCCACAGCACATCACGGCATTTAAGGCACTTCACCACTTCCAGATCCATTTCATCTATGGCCTCTTGCCTTCGTCTCTCCATATCTGCGAAGCGTCCTTCGATGTAGCCTAGCTGGACCTGTTCACGGTTAATGCTGCTCTCCTGTAACTCAGACAGCTGGGTTTCCAATTGCTCAACACGTTCTGTGAGGTGGGAACAGTGCTCAGTCAATTGCCCTATTGCACCACTGTCAGTAAAATTACTTTCATCATCATCGACTCCAGAAAGATCTGCCCCTTACCGGGAGATGTACACGTCACTAAGGCGGGTGCTTAACTCTGTGACAGGCTCTCTGATAGTCACATGGGATCGATCTATCTCCAATCTCAGAGAAGTTTATTGAAGTCAGGGTCTGATCTTCCATTTCTGACATTAGTTTCCCAACAATTTAAACCGATGAATTTGGATATGAATTTAATGAAACACAAAGGGTCCCCATACGGGCCACCAATTTCTTCTTTGTGTTACTTTCCATTTACCAACTTACCTGTACCATCTTCATACTTAACTGTTTTGACCACCTTTCCTACTTATCTGTACCAGTTTTATTCTTACCTGTTCCCTGCAATTATTTGTTTTCCTTTCTTATCATTATTTTTTCCAATCTTTCTTATTTTTGTTATTTCTTTATTGGTTCTATCCCATCTGTATTTAGTTTTTTGTTCATATTTCATTTGTTGACATTATTGTTCACAACAATAAACCGGTTGTTTGTGAAATTGACACCACAGACGTCCCTGCTTTTGCTGTCTGTCACTCTTGCTGACTTATTTAGTTACAGGAATAGGGCCAGTAGTATCTCTTTAGGGAGGACAGTGCAACTGCTTCTCAGTGCAGAGTGACAGTTACAGAATTGGTGGCCCGTACAGGGATCGAACCTGTGACCTTGGCGTTATCAGCACCATTTAATGACACAAGGTGGGTCTTACCAGACGGTAAAGCCCTCTTCTTCGTGTTCTATTGCTTAATTAGTTTAGTCCACTGGGGCATAGGAACAGCATATATAACTAAGAAAAAAATAAAATAAGATGATAAAAAATCATTACAGGGCAACAGTAAATATTGTGCACCAAATCTTAATCCAACATGCAAGAATCCGAAACTGATATTTTATTCTGAATCAACCTGACATGAAAAGTTTGACATGAAAAGTTAATCAGATCCTCATGTTTTTTTTTTTTTTAAATCCATTTTGCTTTGCCGCATGGTTGCTGAACAAGCCAAAAACAGAGTGCTTTTTGACAACCTATATTCACGACAGAGATATGCCTGCAAACTCCTTTTTCCAAGTGATCAATATAGTTTCCAGCTTTGTTGCAACATAAAATGACTTCACTGCGAAGTGGCATCCTGTGCGTACAGACCGAGATGTTGACAGTGTGTGTATAGTGTAACAAAAATCCTTAACGCTAAAAGAATAAGCCTTCAGTCAATTCAGAGCCAAACTCGATATTTATTACACTAATAAATGATCAAAGACTGTCTGCCAATTGTTAACTAACAATTAACAGGTTGCTGTGGGCCACGACCTACGTCGCTAAAACAAATTCATGTTTAAAAGGAATCTCAGGGTGGAACTATTCTGTCTCTGTTTATTCGCCTCTCTCTCTGCTTCACAACAACAATAACAACAACAAACAACACTCCCCCTGTCAATGGTCTTTAGCCCCAGTTAGTCCCGCCTCGTCCCACTCCATGACCAATCACCAGCAGCTCTTGTGGTCTCTGCCTGTCGCCCATAGGCTGTTCAACCAATGTGAAACACAGCCCCTCCTACTTCAAGCATTCCTACACTTCACATACCTCACATATGTTACAATATTTTTTTTTTAATCTGGGGTCCAAAGGCCAGGTTCGTTGCAGCCAAAGGTTTGTTATAATGAGGGCATTATAGCGAGGGTGTACTGTACTGTGCCCAGACTGTTGTCTTGATTTACAGTATTATATTTTTAGGACTCGATAAACAAGATTCTTGATTATGCAGGTGAAAAGACACATCTGGGTCTGAAATAGTTTTGGTGTGAAGGGAGTGTTGTCCAGTCATTATATATTCAAGTGTACAAGCTGATCAAATTAATATGTAACAGCAATGAAAACTTTCCTTTTGAGCTCAATCCAGCTTGGTGCATATTAGGGCATCCCCTGTGCAAATTATTTTCAACTGAGATATTTTTACATTCAGAACCTTTCGTGTAAACAGCCTAACTACAGCAAAGACTCCTGGTCCTAATGTAAACACTTTATCTGCATAGCGGCACTACCACTTTGACTCTATTTATTTATATATAGCATTCATTTATATATGGCACACTGTTTTCCAGTGCAAAAACAAAAAATCAGAAAAATACTAAAGCTAAATTAACATTAATATTCCTTCTTTTCTTCCTTTCTTTTTTATAACATAGCAATTACAAATCCCATTAATGATAGGCTGAAGTAACAGTGATGTAGTTGTACACATCTTAACATACAATGAAGACAGAAATTAGCCCAATAAAGCAACTGTAATGGTTTCCCAATTACTATTAAATGGTTTTATTATACAAATATTATACAAATACACAGCTTACAAACAGTCTTCAATAGGCAAGCTAAGCAATAGTAGTGGTTACTTCTTTTATAGGTATAATGTAAAATGTATTTCTCAGAGGCATAACATGTTCTGTATGACTTGAATTTATTATTCAAGCAGTAATTAAAACAAAACAGGTATTTTTCTACTCAGCTGTTGTATGCATTCTGTTTTCTATTATGTATATTTAGTATGCCATATTCGTATCCCAGCTAGCTGTATTTGGGACAGACCCTGACAATGTGCAATAAATTAGTAAAATGAAGGACATTGTTTTTTTACAGCTCATAGCTCTGTGCTTTTTTATGGCAGGGTTTACGAGTTTCAATCTCCATTGGATCCATTTTTATGTGTTCCTGCTTGATTTATGGTTTTAACTGTCTATTTAATGCAACACTAAGGTGCTTCAGTAGACATAAATCAGGAAATATCCCCTTCACGAGGTGCAGGCAATCTCTAAAATGTCAGAGGCTGCCTTTAGATCAGAAAGAGCAATATCAGTGCAAAGCATTCCTGGTAAGTGGAAGGACTCTCTTCAGTTCAGGTCACGTTGCTATCTGTATCATCCTGTACATTTAAAAACATCAAGTATTGCACCTGGAAAGGGTTGTATTGTGTTCTCAGTCCAGTGGTTCTTAAAATGCTTCTAGGAAGTGCCTGCTGTACTGCTACACTTTGTAAGCATTTTACTCCACAGTCTAAATAATTATTTATTTCAAAGGAGTAAAAACCTGTTAAAGTTGCTGAAAGAGCTTTTAACCTCATCTCATTGACTGCGGTTTAGAATCTGTAACACCAATGTATCACACAACATTGTACGTTAAATTTGCAATGATTCAGAGTTGAAATTACTAAAATAATGTGAGGCCAAGTTTCAGGTTCCATTATTTTGTGTTAAGATTTAAAACTATGGCCGATTTGCATGCAAACGGAAATCTGTGTTTTAACTTCCTTTAAGTGTTGCATCCATGCTGTAAATCTTTAAAGTACAAAAAAAACCAATGTCTTTATTAAAAGTCAGTAAAGGTCTAGAGCACAAGTTTGGTGTGTGATTGAACGATTACAATGGATATGAATTATATCATATAAATTGGAACAGAGAAAAGAGTATAAGTTAATATGTAACTAATACAGAAAAAAAAATATTACACTACAATAAAAATATGTTGTTATTTGCTATTGTAAATATGTAATTAATTGCATAACAAGTAAAAAATCTCAAAAAAAGGCTGTAGGATTGTTTGATATTCTTAAATTTCAGGGTTCCAATTATTATTAGAATAATAATCACATTTATTATTAAATATAAACCTTTTCTTGATATCACCCTCTGAAAACAACATCCGATTTACATATTACAATAAACTCGTATAAGTACTTGTTACACATTTCACAGATTGTGTTTGTTACAGAGTGAATGATTTATTAGGAGTCTAAACAACAGAATTTATTAGTCATGCAACAATAAATTCAGAAAATCAAATATAACAATCGACAGTCAATATTAAACTAAAACAACATTTTGATAAAGCCAAGGCAATAGGCAACCCTTTATTCTTAATAAATGTAATGTATTAGACAGGAAGTTAGTTCCATGATCAGTCAATATCTCTTTGGGGATCCCTACTCTCGACATAATCTGCACTAGTACCTTAGCTACCGCAGTGGCACGAGTGGACCTCAATGGAACTGCTTCTGGGTATCAGAAGGTAGCAAAGGGCCCACTATGCGTTCAAAGGGAGTGGAAATAATTGGCAGTGAGACCAAAGGGGCAGGGTACACTCAACCCGGCGCTACTTTCTGGCAGTCTGGGCATGTGGCTACATATTTCAACACTTCCTTATGAAGCCCCACCCAATAAAATCGAGCGAATATCCGTTCCCTTGTTTTGTTAGCTCCGAGGTGCCCTGCAAAAGGGATATCGTGCACCAGCCTCATGACCTCGAGCCGACAACATCGGGGAACCATCGATTGTGTTACAGGCTGTCCTGTGCCCGTGGCAAGGTTTACCCAATATAATAATTGTCCCTTGATAATGAAGTATGGAAATACTAGCGCCCCTTCAATAGACCAGGCCTGTACCCAAGTGTGCACCAGTGTGGGATCATTGCTTTGGCCCCACACTAGGTCCGCACTTGAGGCCCACATGTCCGGTATATTGAGAGCAGCTGGAGTAGCCTCTGCCCTGGATGGGCCAGTAACCTCGCCTTCTCGTTCACACTGCGTACCAACTCCCTTTGATTGGCATTTGTTATCATCCGGGCATTCTCCCAGCCTTGTCTCATTGATGCTCCCTCCCATTTTTCGATCCGTCTCTCTTTTTTAGTTTTTCTAGGACGAAACATAGGGGAAAACATTTTGGCTTGTAAGGGAAAAATATCACCAATCATCTCCCTTTTCCCTTTTTCTGCCACATTTATGTGTGTGGCTGAGACTGCCATTAATTTCACCAATTCTTTATAGAACTACTGGGTGTGGTAGCCTTTCCGCCACCCCTACTACTAGGTGATGTTTTATCGGACCCACCGATAAATATACTTTTAATGTGGGGTATGTCACTGTATCTCCATGGATACAGGAAATAGCCACCTGACCTTGTGGCTGCCACGACACACTGCCCAAGAGAGCTATCCAAATTAAGGTCTGCTCACACCCTGTGTCCACTAATGCGTGGGTTTTCACATTCTCTAAAATCATATCAACCATACAAGGCCCCTCCCGACCATTTTCCCCTTGCTTACCCGCTTCTGATGCCCAATTGCAAGCCGCCACGTCACACCCCAATCGCCGGTTGGTAGCATCTAAAACAGGAAGGGGGGTCAGATGAAGCAGTGGTTAAATATCTGTCCCGTTGCTGGTTGAGCGGAGAGAGGAGGTGGTGCTCGGCTGCTCCGTTGCACTGGAGCAGTGAGAAGGCCGGTTTCCTCAGCTTCTTCCAGGGTGTCGGGGTTCTAGCGCCGTATCCATGTTTGTGTTTCGGCGCCAACCACATGGCAAAACTGCTCCACTACTATAGCCTTGCCCATCTGTAAGCTTGTCTTCTGGCTGGGGTCCAGCCAGTGTACCTTGTGGTCACACATCTTCTGCACGACCACCCTGGGGCGTGATCTCTTGTACTCCCGGAACCGTACCCGGTGTGTTTCCCCTGTGATGATGAGAGAGTGCAGAATGGCTTGCTTTACCAAGCCATACTGGGTGGCTTCAGCGTCTGTCAGACAGGGTCCCAGCTGGCTTGCCCAGAACTCCTTTAGCCATGACACGGTGGTAGCCAGCCACTCAAAGGAGACCAGGTAAGCTTCCGGGTCATCCTCCGCCATCATCTTCTGTGCCCTTGCCGTTATGGCCGTCATCACTGGTCCTGCTGGTACATTGGATGGTATTCCAAGACTGACCCTCTCGATTAGCGCCGTGTACCTCTCCTCTCTCCTTCTCTCCTCTGCCTCTGCTGTCTCGTGCCTCCAGCAGCGCCGATAGTGAAGCGTGAGCCATCTTTTATTTTATTTTTTATTTATTTATTTATTTTTATAAATTTAGTCGTTGCCAATTATTTTTTATTATTTTCTCCAAATTTGGAATGGCCAATTACTTTAATAAGCTCAGCTCACCGCTACCACCCCTGCGCTGACTCGGGAGGGCGAAGACAAACACACATTGTCCTCCGAAGCGTGTGCCGTCAGCCGACCGCTTTTTTCACACTGCGGACTCACCATGCAGCCACCCAAGAGCTACAGCGTCGGAGGACAACGCAGCTCTCGGGCAGCTTACAGGCAAGCCCGCAGGCGCCCGGCCAGACTATAGGGGTCGCTGGTGCGCGGTGAGCTGAGGACACCCTGGCCGACCTAACCCTCCCTCCCCCCGGACGACGCTCGGCCAATTGAGCGCCGCCTCCTGGGAGCTCCCGTCCTAGGTCGGCAAAGGAATAGCCTGGACTCGAACTCGCGACGTCCAGACTATAGGGCGCATCCTGCACTCTAGGCAAGTGCTTTTACTGGATGCGCCACTTGGGAGCCCCCGTGAGCCATCTTTTCTGACACCACATGTGGCAATGGTTTGCACAGGTTGAAAGGGAGATTTATCACTAAGAATCATTCTGTCTCTGTCACAGGGAGATATCACTTTTTTAAATCTGGTTACTAATAACTTTGAAATAATTTTACAATCCACATTGAGTAGGGCTATGGGGTGATAGTTGGAACATCGTCTTTGCCCTGCTTAGGGATCAGCATTATCAATGTTTCTGACTTAGTGCCACTCTCAAATCAAAACAGAAATAACTTTTACCAATCAAGAGGTACAGCTGTTTTAGTAACTGCATCAACTACATTTTCTCTAACTTTTTATAAACTGGAATTTTGACCACTTTCCCAACAAGCTAGACAAAAAGTTAGAGGGTATGACATCTTCCTCTACTCTGCTATTCAAATATGAAATCAAAACAGAAATACCAATCAAGAGGTACACCTGTTTTAGTAACCGCACCAACTACGTTTTCTGTGAACTTTTAGAAATAACTGCCGTTTTGACCACTTTCCCAACAAGTTAGACAAATACTTAGAGTAAATGAAATCTTCCTCTACTTCTCAGCTATTCAAATATGAAATCAAAACAGGAATGGCGTCTGCCAATCAAGAGGTACAGCTGTTTTAGTAACCGCATTAACTTCTTTCAGTAGGCTACTTTCCACTATTGAATTAACTGTCATGGAACTTTCAAAAAAGAGAAATTTCAAATTGTAGCACATTCTAAGCATGAGACAATTAGTAAACAATGTGACTTTTGACACAAATCAGCTACTTTTACCACTTTCTCCATAAAGCAAACCCCACAACTTTACTTGTAAAGTTACCATCTAGTTATTATTATTATTATTATTATTATTATTATTATTATTATTATTATTATTATTATTATTAACAATGGTAGATCTAATTCCGTTTTTAAATACAAATTCGTACTTCTGCTTGTTCATTATCCAACGTTTTGCAAAGCGAAAGTATTATTACAGTCTTTTTATATGTACTGGTTAACAAGGCATATAAACAGACCGTAATAATACTTTTGCTTTAGTTTATACTTGAGGGTGTACAACACAATGTAATTTTGTTATAAAACAAAACTGTTACTTAGTTCCCACTGACACACAACCTTTTAACAAAGTTGCTGGAGTGTTTAAATTGAGTTACGATGTTGCTACAAGGTTGTGTTAGCGTCTTCTCAATGATTGCATGAAGTATGTGAAGCTAGTGATCTAATATAAACGCCGGTCTCCAATATGCGCCACATGCCCAGACTGCCATCGAGTAGCGCTGGGTCGAGTGCGCCCCACCCCTTTGGTTCCACTGCCGATTATTTGAACGCACTCCTTTTGAACGCATTGCAATGGACATAGTGGGCCCTCTGCTACCTTCTGACTCTGGGTATACGCATATATTAGTAGTGATAGATTATGCAACGCAATATCCAGAGGCAGTTCCATTGAGGTCCACTAGTGCTGCTGCAATAGCCACCGAGTTAGTACAGATTATGGCTAGAGTAGGGATCCCCAAAGAGATCTTGACTGATTATGGAACCAATTTTCTGTCTAACACGTTACAGCAGGTATAGAAAATATTAAAAATACGTCCCATCAGGGAGTCTGTTTATCACCCACAGACGGACGGTTTGGTGGAACGTTTTAATCAGACCTTGAAGTCGATGCTGAGACGGTTTGTAACGCAAGGGCAAAAACATTGGGCATCGCTCCTTCCCTACCTCCTTTTTGCAGTGAGAGAGGTGCCGCAGAGTTCGACAGGGTTCTCCACCTTTAGATCTTGAAACGGAAAGGTGAATTATGAAATTAGACAGCCTGATCGTCGTAATGAACGTGAAATTTATCATATAAATTTATTAAAGCCCTGGCTGGCAAAGTCTTGTTTATAGCCCCAGGCAACATAGAGGATGATTTAGGCCCCTGTCCAGAGACTCCTAGCACAAAAATCATTCCGATGGGAGAACAATTGGATCCAGACCAGCAACGGGAGCTGCGTAAGCTTATTGAGGAATTCAGCGATGTTTTTTCTGACTTGCCCGGCAGAACTAATTTGGTTGAATATGACATTATCTCTCCACCATGTGTCATCGTGCGGGAGAGACCTTACCGGATCCCAAAAAGTCGACAAAGTGGCAGTCTCAAAGAGGTATGGGATATGCTCAAACTTGGGGTGATTGAACCTTCCAGGAGCGAGTGGTGCAGCCCTATTGTCATAGTGGCTAAGAAAGACGACACCAACTGCTTCTGCATGGATTTCAGGAAGGTAAACACTGTTGCCAAGTTCGATGCGTACCCTATGCCTCGGGTCGACAAACTTTTAGACAGACTGGGTAAGGCGAGGTTTATCTCCACTTTGGACCTGACTTGACGAAGGGATACTGGCAGATCCCCTTAACCCGCAGTTCTATAGAAAAAAAATGCATTTTCAACACCAGAGGGGCTGTTTCACTTTAAAACCATGCCGTTTGGGCTACATGGTGTGCCCGCTGCCTTTCAGAGACTGATGGACCAGGTTTTACGCCCACATCATGAATATGCAGCAGCGTATATTGATGACGTGGTCATTTACAGCTCCACCTGGCGAGAGCATTTGGCTAGGATTGCAGCCGTCCTTCAGTCTAAGGGTAGCCCGGCTGTCAGCTAACTTGAGAAAATGTGTGTTTGCCAAGACAGAGACTCAATATTTGGGATTTTTAATGGGGAATGGAAAGGTGAAACCTGTAGTCACCAAAATCCAGGCTTTGGTTGATGTAGCGATCCCCAAAACCAAGACTCAGGTGAGGTCACTACTGGGATTAGCCGGTTATTACCGCCGCTTTAACACCGAGTATGCCACAGTGGTTAACCCTTTAGTTGACCTCACCAAAAAGAGTGCTCTAAATTTAATTAAGTGGTCAGCTGAGTGTCAGGGGGCGTTTGATGCCAGGCCCCCACTCTTATCACACCAGATTTCACCAAAAGATTCATCCTCCACACCGACGCATCGGATGTAGGTTTGGGTGATGTCTTGTTATTATTATTATTATTATTATTATTTTATTTCTTAGCAGACGCCCTTATCCAGGGCGACTTACAATCATAAGCAAATACATTTCAAGTGTTACAGTACAAGTAATAATACAATAAGAGCAAGATAAATACAATGTCTCAAAAGGTAGATGGGAGTAGAACACTCGATACTGTACATCAGTAAAAAAATGCTACCTCGGGAACGCAACTACTCCGTAGTCGAAAAGGAATGTTTGGCCATTAAATGGGCTACTCTTTACGATACTACCTGCTGGGACACTCATTTGATCTTGTCACAGACCACGCCCCACTCAAGTGGTTGAGCACAATGAAAGACAGCAATGCCCGGATAACTCGTGGTATCTGGCGTTGCAGCCCTTCATGTACCATATGGTACACCGTGCAGGGAAAAACCATAAAAATGCCGATTATTTTTCCCGGGAGGGGGAGTAATGGGAAAGATAGATTCAGCTGAGTGTTCCTTCGGCTCCGCTCTGAGCGGTGGGATATGTGACGGAAATATGAGCTCTGGTTGTAAATCTCCCTCCCGACCTGTGAGGGCGCTAAGTAGCGAAAGGGAAAGGTTTTGGACGGGTAGGCCTGACAGTTCATTTCCTGGGTCGGAAAGTCAGTCAGCTTGGAAAGAGACAAGGCTCCGTTGCAGGAAGGCATTGACCCGGAAGGTAAACGAGGTAGCAGCTTCAGGCAATAGAGTCAGCTGCAATTGTTTACCAAGAGGTCATGCATGATTGCATAAAGGGGGCCGGAGAATTGTAAATCTTTTCCTTCGCTTGGGTTCAGAGACGCACGGAACTGGAAGGACCGGGAGAGTTTCCCAAAAAGAAACAAAAAGCATTTGTGAGTGTTTTGTTTGTTTGTAGCACTGTTAGTAATTGTCTTTTGTTTGTAAATTCACTAGACGGGTAACACGTCTCCGGAGCTGTCGCCTTGGGCCAGCACTACCCGAAACAACAACAACACCACAGTCACTGTTATTTGTTATCACCCACCTTGAGCACTACTGCACGCACCCGGACTGGTGATTTGTGTTAGTAGTATTGTGGGAGCGCATAACATGTTATTATTTCTTTTGTTTACAAATCATTATTATTATTTTCCTGCTGAGCTTTACACCAGGGGTGTATTGCCGGAGGATTATTGTTTGCTCGCCAGACCAGGATTTGTGTAATAATAAAAATAACATTTCCAAATTGGATTACAGTTTTCACTTGTGATGCACTGCATCACCACTTTGCCACAAACAATAACAGCTACTGGGACGAAACAGGTCATTGAAATAGGCATCCCCATTGGTGCGGTTTCATTGTTTTTTGTTAAGTGTACGATGTGCAACGCAAACCCATGGTTAAACTAGGGATGCACCAATTATCGAATCGGAATCGGCGGCCATTGTTAATAAAATACAATTCACGCTCATTTAGTCAGGACAATCTTGTGTTTAATAACTACCTTTATCATAATACAAAATCTTACAGATTTCCAAAAACACTGAGCTCAAACAATTGATGAATAAAAATAAAAGTAGTTGGAGCACAGCCTCAACCCTTGGAGCACACATCAATAAAATAATAAATCTATGTGATGTTGTAACAGGGCGAGGAGCTCTGTACAGTGTTTTGTTTATTTATTTTTAGAACGGGGTCTCCCGCTCTGTGAGCAAGTCTTTTTGCTAAAACCTTTTATTTATTTTTTGTATTGAAATAAACGGCACGCAGCGTCTCTTTTTGAACTGCAGTACTGGTTGTGTTTTGCTTCCTGATTCTGGCCTGACGTCACCACTCGTCCACACTGTCACCAGTGAACAAAAATGATTATGCAGAGGAGTATTGTGTACTCCCCCCTCCACCCGCCAAAGGAACAGAGAGGCTGAGAGATTTGCGGAGAATCCCTATTTGCTCATAATTGGTGCACTGTGTTCATCCCAGTGAACAAAAACTAAAAACAAAATTAAAAATAAAAATATTAAGTGGAACGGTAGTTCCTCGCGCCAAATTACAGCAAAGCGCGAAAACTGCAAGTGACTATCTATACAGATAGTTTACTTGTTTTCAGGGTATTGGCACAGCAAAAGTAAATAGCCAAAAGCACCATTCCACATTTAATTTGTAGTTCCCAACACTCTTATGTGAAATGTTGAAAAAAACGTAAGTAACTGTCATACAGTAAGAGAAATAAGTTGCCAAAGGAAGGTAAAAATGTCCTTCTTCTGATGTATATTTTTGCAGACTTTAGGTATTTTTATCTACACGTATGTTACAGCACATTCGATTTTAATGACAATTAACTTGTTCTGTCAACATGGAAATATACCAGGGAACACACTTACTGTGATGTCTATATTATTAGATGAAATGTCTTATTTCTGTTTTAAAATGGAACATTTGCCTGCAAAAAAATAAATAAATTACTTTATATAAATAAAAAAGGTCTGGGATTTGAACCTACAACCTTCAGTTTGCAAGCATTTTGTGTTAACTGTCAGTGCTACACGATTAGTTGAGACAAGTAGTATTTTTAAAGATGAAGTCAGCCAGCTGAGAATTCTCTGAACTTTGTTATATTTTTTAGATTTTTCGCGCCATAATCCATCATTCTCATTCTGAGATTTTGATGAGATTATGAGCTGGAGCTCTGAACATTTTTTGGTTTCCTGTGAGTGTAACGCTCATTATGGTCCCTATGGGTACAAGGAGGTACGATTTCCTGTCTCTATACTGGTCGATGAGAGTAACGCTATTTGTGGTCCCCGCTGGACAAAAAAGGAACATCATTTCTGAGAATTAGCTATTCTAATGGATAGCCTATATATTTGGTAAAACATAAATAAATAAATACATTAATATAAATATTGAAATAAATGAATTCATAGACATTTATGTATTTATTTATTTATCTTGCTATTTATTTGTTTTTCACTATCATATAAATAATTACATTTAATACTTTATGAAACAAAAATAAATATTCTACTGTTCTTGTTCAATTGTATATTAATGAAGATTTTTGTACACAAAGGTCGTCTTGCTTTCATTTATTTTTACTTTCAAATAAAAAAAAAAAAAATATTGTAACGACCCGGACAATTTCTTTGTTGCAGGACTTGTTGTCTGTTAAGTTTGTCTCGTCTGTCTGTGTTACGTGTATTGTAAGGGGAACGGGACGGGTCACGCCGTTAGTGACTGGGGAAAATGTGTGTTGTTGTTTACAGGGGTTGCAGAGCGTTTGAGAATTCAACACCGTCTCCTTTTCTTTGACATACATTAGTTGCTTAAAAGATTTCCATTATCTGTTTAGTACTGATCTGTACATTCTACTTTGTCCCCAGCATTTGAATAATGCTGAAGACAATGAATATATCCACGTGATGTAAACAATCCAAGTTGCAGTCACGTGACCCCAGCAGGCCCTTGCCAGTACATGTTATTAAGAAAAAATACATTTTCAAAAGTTTGTTACAAAATACAGTACTAATGTGAATTTTATACATTAATTCTATGTTGTTTGTATATAAACGTGTAACATCTTTCGTTACATAGACCCACAATTAAAACAATGTGTATTGCACAGGGATAAAAAAAATTAACTTTTGCTCTACGAAGCGTCAGTAACTAGAATCTGTATATATCCTGTAAAATCAGTGTCAGCGATTGACAGCAAAACGGTTAAGGTAAGCCAAGGAGACTTCTGTTCAGTTTTCAAGTTGCCTAAAATTACAGGTAGAAGGATGCTGTTTGCAATTATTGTACTTTTAAATATGTTTTAAATTATGTTTCGTGATTTCGTATTAGTTTAGTAAAATAATATATGTAGTATAATTTAGTCTGTTAACGGTAAAGGCATATTTTATGTAAGGACTGGGAATCACAAATGCATTGATTGCTAGATTACTATTTCTAGTAATCGGATAATGGTGTTAAATGACAATGAGTACCAGGTGCATCTAATAGATCTAATGAGTCCTGCTTTCAATATGCTGTGATGACAATGTGTCGAATGATTTCCATTACATGAGAGTAGATGCTAAAACTTCATGCTGATTTGAACTTGGCTCTCGCCAAGATAAGCACCAACTAAGACGTAGCTTCACAGTAAACTAATGTGATCCATTTGTGTCTCCATCCATTTGCGCTCCCTTCCATATGATGATGTAGATTTCCTTCTGTCTGGTGTTGATGGCTGAAGTGTAATGCTGGCTCCAGGGATCAGCTTATTGCCTCCCTAGCGCATCAGCACACACAACGCCTGCGATGCTGGCTCCGGGGATCAACCATAGTGCTGTCTCCCCAGCGCATCAGCATGACAACCGTCTGGATTGAGCTAAGTAGGGTACATCTCTGGGGTCTTCAAGTGGGCACCTTCCATCCTCGGTGTTTTGTCGACTAGCCCACGACACCTCAAGAGGGCTCGACGGTGATTCTGGCGTCCCAGCATCACCCCCCTCCATCCCCCACTCAACTCAGCCCAGCTTACTTACCTGTACATCAGCACTTCAGCATACCTGTTTTACATTGTTTTAATGAATAAGGTATGAATAATTGACACTTTTAGGATGTAGACTTTTATTTAGTGGGAGTGTGGCAGGGATGACTGTGCGGTGACGTCAAGCAGAAGCAGGAAGGATCACTGACACCAGGCAAGTACTGCAGTTCAACAGGCGCTTGTGCCGTTTTTATTATTTTTAAATCACAAAAAGAAATAAAATATTTGAACAAAAACACGCTCACAGAGCAAAATAAACGGTTAAACAAAAACAAATCTCGCACACAAAATAAACAATAAATAATAAATAAACCATACAGGTCAGGCTGGGCAGTCGCTGTCACTGTTCCTGTATGTTATAATTCAATTTAATTTAGTTTCGTTTCGTTTCGTCTCGCTCTCGCTCTCGCTCTCACAACACCCACCACCAGCTAGAGAGCTGCAGCCTTTTTATATTGTGGCCGAGGGGTTTAACTAACTTGCAATTAATTATTCTATTACCCCTCGGCCACAATCTGCACGAGTTTATTAATTACTACGTGGATGGGGCTTCCCATCCACGTAACTAAACAAAACATAAACAAACAAACGGCAACGCCGTCACTAAACAAATTATACGGCGCCGTCATCTAAAATAATACAATAAAAATAAATAAACAATACAAAATAAACACAGGGGCGGAGGAGGAGACCCCGATCTAAAATAAATAAACAAAACAATGTACAGGGCACCTCGCCCTGTTACATATCCCCTTGTGCAACGCACACATGGCCCTAACGGCCACCTCCCCCTCAGTCTCAAAGTCCCGGAAGAGGGGAAGCAAGTTGTTTCTGGGGGTGGCCATGGTGGAATCTCTGGCACCCCCAACTCTTTGTGGCCGGCAGCTCCCTCTTCCGGGCTCCTGCCACACCCTATCCTGCCGCGAAAGTGCGGCTGGGGAGCTGGTCTCCTGACCTCCCCCTTTGAAAGCCATCCACCCTCCCTCAAGTCCCCTATTGTCCTTCCTCTCCCATCCTTGAGGGAGGGTTAGTCCATAGTCCGGCGCCTTCCGGCGGGACCGAGACCCGCGACAGGGGACCCAGGCGTAGTGGATGGGGCATCAGGAGCGCAGGCAGGCGAGCAGTCGGCTGCAGCCCCAGGCAGAGGTGCGAGCCCAGGCAACTGTGGAGCGACGCCTGGGCAACCAGGGGAGCGGAGCAGGAGACCAGGCGACCTCCTGTGCCTGGTGGTGCTGCGACCTGGGAGTCAGGCCCAGCGACCAGAGGTCCAGACATGCAGCCTGGGTGTCTGGGAGCCCAGGTTGAGGGAACCAACCTCCAGGCCGGGCTATGGCACAGGGGTGGTGGTCGGGCTGTGGTGGAGGTGGTCTCCTCACCTCCCCCTTTCTTCATGTCCGGCAGCTCCCTTCATGGAGCTCCGCCACAGTGTAGCGACCCCAAGCAAAGCGAAGCCTGCAGTGACCCCAGGCAACGGTGGCAGCGGACCCTCGGGAGGCGACGGCGGCAGCAGCGGACCCTCGGGAGGCGACGGCGGCAGCAGCGGACCCTCGGGAGGCGACGGCGGCAGCAGCGACCCTCGGGAGGCGGCGGCGGCAGCAGCGACCCTCGGGAGGCGACGGCGGCAGCAGCGACCCTCGGGAGGCGACGGCGGCAGCAGCGGACCCTCGGGAGGCGACGGCGGCAGCAGCGACCCTCGGGAGGCGAACTCGGGAGGGGAGCCCCTGGCCATAGAGGCGGCAGCGGGAGCTCCACTTCTCCCTCGCACCCTGTATCCTGTATGGAGCAAAAGGCAGCCCCAGGCGATGCGGAGCAACAGGCAGCCCCAGGCGATCGCGGAGCAGCAGGCAGCCCCAGGCGATGCGGAGCAGCAGGCAGCCCCAGGCGTCGCGGAGCAGCAGGCAGCCCCAGGCGTCGCGGAGCAGCAGGCAGCCCCAGGCGATGCGGAGCCACAGGCAGCCCCAGGCGTCGCGGAGCCACAGGCAGCCCCAGGCGATCCAGGCGTGGCATCCCTGAGTGGAGCGGGCGTAGCATCCCTGGGCGGTGTGAGGCTGGCATCCTTGGGCGGTGCGAGGCTGGCATCCTTGGGCGGTGCGAGGCTGGCATCCTTGGGCGGTGCGAGGCTGGCATCCTTGGGCGGTGCGAGGCTGGCATCCTTGGGCGGTGGTGGAGGCAGAGGCAGCTCCTGCTCCTCTCCCCCGGGTGATGGTGGTGGAGGCAGTGGCAGCTCCTGCTCCTCTCCCTCGGGTGGTGGTGGTGGAGGCAGAGGTAGCTCCTGCTCCTCTCCCTCGGGTGACCAAGGCGGCAGGGGCTCCTCCCCTTCTGGCGGCCAAGGCGGCGGCAGGGGCTCCTCCCCTTCTGGCGGCGGCGGCGGCGGCCGGGGCTCCTCCCCTTCTGGCGGCGGCGGGCGCCGGGCTCCTCCCCTTCTGGCGGCGGCGGCGTCCGGGAAACCAGCAGGTATGCTCCCTCTGCTGGTGGCGGCGATGGCGGCGGAACCAGCAGGCATGCTCCCTCTGCTGGTGGTGGTGGGAGCGACACGTCGTCCTCCCATGGAGGTGGAGGTGACACCAGCAGGAACTCACCCTCTGCTGGAGGAGGTGGGAGCAACACCCAGTCCTCCCAGGGCGGTGGAGGTGGAACCAGCAGGAACTCTCCCTCTGCTGGCAGGTACCTGGGCTGTGGACGCACCGACTCCCCCCTCTTGGGCTGTGGACGCACCGACTCCCCCCTCTTGGGCTGTGGACGCACCGACTCCCCCTCTTGGGCTGTGGACGCACCGACTCCCCTCTTGGGCTGTGGACGTTCGGGCTCCTCCCTTTTAGGGCATGACGCTCGGGCTCCTCCCTTTTAGGCGCAGGACGCTCGGGCTCCTCCCTTTAGGCGCAGGACGCTCGGGCTCCTCCCTTTCAGGCGCAGGACGTTCGGGCTCCTCCCACTCCAGGTCCGTGTCTTGGAAGACCTCCAGGCAGTGGTGCTCCTCATGCCCGCACCTCATGCAGTTGGTGCACCATTCCTCTTCCTCTCGCTCCACTTTTCCTCTCTGCCTCCTCCTCCTCCTCACCTTTTCTCCCTTGGCCTGTGGAGGTGATGGGGTCGGGACCAGCAGGCACTCTCCCTCTGCTGGTGGGAATGGGCGCAGCAGGCCCCCTCTGACAGGAGAGGACAGTTGAGTGGGGAATGCCCCTGCTCACCGCAGATGGGGCACCAGCAGTCCTCCATGACCGCCCGGATGATGGCATCCCAGCTGTTCTCCCGCTTTGTGGTCGCAGCTGGTAGCTCCCGCTTCTGGGGTCTCCCCGGGTACCTGGTCCTGGCTTGCTTTGGCAGCCCACTCCTCTCCCTGGTATTGGGTGGGGCAGATGGCCACAGTGTGCCCAAACTCCCCACAACCAGGGCACCACTCATCCATCAGGTAGATAGGGCCAACATCCCCTGGTGGCAACTGTTGCTGTTGCTGCCGCTTTTGCTGCTTTCTGCAGCTCTTCCTTCCTCCCATCCTTCTTCCTCACCCTCCTCCTCACTCTCCTTTCTCCACAAGTGATAAAAAACGAAAAAAACGAACGAAAAACAAACAAACTGCAGTACCCTCTTCTGCCTGAGTCCAGGAGGCGCTGGTAATCCCACGCTGGACACCACGTGTGGCAGGGATGACTGTGCGGTGACGTCAAGCAGAAGCAGGAAGGATCACTGACACCAGGCAAGTACTGCAGTTCAACAGGCGCTTGTGCCGTTTTTATTATTTTAAATCACAAAAAGAAATAAAATATTTGAACAAAAACACGCTCACAGAGCAAAATAAACGGTTAAACAAAACAAATCTCGCACACAAAATAAACAATAAATAATAAATAAACCATACAGGTCAGGCTGGGCAGTCGCTGTCACTGTTCCTGTATGTTATAATTCAATTTAATTTAGTTTCGCTTGCTTGCTTTCGCTTCTCGCCTCGCTCTCACAACACCCACCACGAAGCTAGAGAGCTGCAGCTTTTATATTGTGGCCGAGGGGTTTAACTAACTTGCAATTAATTATTCTATTACCCTCGCCACAATCTGCACGAGTTTATTATTACTACGTGGATGGGGCTTCCCATCCACGTAACTAAACAAAACATAAACAAACAAACGGCAACGCCGCCACTAAACAAATTATACGGCGCCGTCATCTAAAATAATACAATAAAAATAAATAAACAATACAAAATAAACACAGGGGCGGAGGAGGAGACCCCGATCTAAAATAAATAAACAAAACAATGTACAGGGCACCTCGCCCTGTTACAGGGAGTTACTGTCTTTTCTCTTTGGCGGTGGCGACATCTAAGAAGTGTTTCCTATTTAACGTTTCCTGGAACTGAAACATCTCTGTAGTGCCGGCATCTGTATCTATAATTTTTCATATAAAAAGAAATGCAACACTCAGGTCTGATGGATTTAATCAAATATTTTAAACCGAGATATCAAACAAAATCACAGAAAATGTAAACAAAAATACAGATCAAAGAATCATGGTAAGTTTTCAGTATAAAACGTGACACACTGTCAAAATGAAAACATTACAAGGTTAGTATCGGGAATGACCCCTGAGCATTAACACAATCCTGGCAGCGTTGACACATAGACCTGGTCAGCCTCTGGATAGACTGCTGTGGGATGTTTCGCCGCTCTTCCTGTGCAGCTGCAGCCAGCTGGTGAAGTTTGGCTGGTCGCGGTTGCCCCGCTGGTTGGCTTGAACAACACAACAGTCAGCGTAACGGTCCTGGGCCGGTGTGGTGACCTTCTGCCTTCCAGGACGTGGCCTGTCCCTCACAGAGCCAGTTTCCTGGTTTCTCTAGACTAGTCTGCTGATTGTTGAAGCAGAACATCTCATTCTCCAGGCAACTTCTCTCACAGACAGGCCACCTTCCATCATGCCCATAGCAACCAGGCGATCTTCATTACTCAAGCGGGGTGTGGTCGTATCTTTCATTGTTCTTGCGTTGATTAAAATCATATATTTTCAAATAGCTATTTATACAGATTCTTAATCAACTCATTTAGGCAATTTTAACTCAACTCAAATACCAAACACTGATTATCTGGCATTTCTATGAAATCGCATGACTTTAGCTCAGTATTTTGTTACCCCACGGAATAATACTACTCAAACAATTAACAAACCTATCTGCTCACTATTTAAAATGCAAATAACATTATGTATGTGTCCAATGAGCAATTGATGTAAAATTTAGACTGTTGCATTTTCATTGTGCATCAGTGTGTGTATACTGTATATATATATATATAAGGAAAAAGTCATATGTGCACTCCAATGCTTAGTAATTAATGAGGTGCTGGCCAAAGCAAGACAATAGTATCGTATCAAAATGTGTATTATTGGCTGCACACTCACCATGTCATTTAAAGTCGGACATGACTCCGTTATTTTCAAAATTCAGTTAATTTTATTTATATAAAAACTTAAAAAGAACAAACAAACAAACAAACAATGTGTTTCAGCACGTCCATTTTCTGTGTGTGTGGAAAACGTGCTGTTATAAAGAAGCAAGAGGACAGTTGTATTGTAAGTGTGGAAACACAACGCAAGAGAAACGGATTACAAACGCGTCACTTGCAAAGATAGTGTCTGAAAGTCAGTGTTATGATTTATTTAACTGGGAGTGTCTTAAAAGCTTTGTGAACTGCAGCCAACGTGCATTAACCAGCAGGTGGCCATTTAATACAGTGGTGATATAAACCTAAGGAATGGACTGTATTCAATAAAAGGCAACGAAGCATTAGTTACAGAACTTTGTTTTATTGTTATCAAAGATAATTGATTTTGAGTTTGAAATAATGTTGACTGAGGATCCTGGAGAGCCTTGAACCCATTATTGGATGTTATTATTATTACCCATTATTGGATGTTATTATTATATGATAACATTCTTTAAAATATGTATTTGCCCTTTAAAAAACAGTTTTTAAAAACCGCGCAGACGCATTAAAAGGAAAAGTTGTGGCAGGAACATTAAAGGATTAAGTATAGGGGAGAAATCACATAGGCTATTCAAGACAAATAACAATGAAAATGGACTGTGAAAAATGCTGTTTCAGCAAAAACAGTGGATGGACTGCATCCACCCTTCCAAAAAAAGTGAGTGGACTGCGTCCACCCACGTCCACCCCCCGTCTAACACTAGTGCACACCCTGATTGACACCAGGAGTTCACTTACCCTAGTAGCAGCTGATTTAATAGATACTGTAAACCTTGATTCTTATCTCCTCACCGGGATCACGTGTATTCATGGTGATTTAAAACATTACCCCACTACAGTGACAGTTATTATACTATTTGGTAAGGGTTATAAAATTAGGGTGGGAGTGATCCCCAGGCTACCCCATAGAGTGATCCTGTGGAGAGATTATCCTGATTTAATGGATTTGGTTAAAAATACAGACGGATTTGGTTAAAAATAACGAGATGCACAGTGCCAAAGAAAGTTTCCCTTTTCGGACAAGGCCTTGTTTACGGGACCAGGTCCCAAGAAATGCTATAAGACCTGTAGACAAAGACGCATGGAAAAAAATAAAGGGCCCCCATCTGCTTAAGTGTTATTGGGGGAAACAGGGAAACAAAGACAGAAAGGTGTGGGTACGCAGTGCAATGAAACACAGATAGGAAATGAAATCGGGGAATTGACACTTGAGGGAATAAGAAATAATGACGATTGGCACAATATATTACAACCAGTAGTGGGACAATTCGGCTGGGATCAGACAGAGGATCCCACATTGATGAATATTAGAGACCGGGCCGTCTCTGTAAACGGTATTGCCATAGAGAATATTATTATAAACCCTCAAGAACTATCATAAAGAATCATCTATTATATAGGATAACTGAAGTTAATGGGGTTAGGGTAGAACAGTTGTAAAGTGCTTAGGTTAGCACACAACCACCTGTTCGGAGCACATTTAGGAACAGAAAAAACATTAGAGAATACTTCAAAAGGCTTTACTGGATAGGTTTTCATAAAACAGTAGAGCAGTTTTGTAAGTCCTGCCCCGAATATCAAAAGAATAGCCCAGACCACATTTCCGGGCTCCCCTCCAATCGATACCCATTATCAAAATCCCATTTGAACGAATCGCGATGGATTAGGTGGGACCCCTGAATAAGTCTGCCCGAGGAGACGAGTATATCCTGGTAATTGTGGATTATGCCACAAGGTACCCTGAAGCCATACCCCTGAGAAATACTGTGTCTAAAGTAATAGTTAAATAATTAATACAAGTGTTTTCACAAGTAGGAATCCCCAAGGAAATCCTCACGGATCGAGGGACCCCCTTTGTTAGTTGTATAATGCAAGATTTATGTACAATGTTACAAATTACCCCAATCAAAACATCTATTTACCACCCCTAAACAGATGGATTGGTTGAACGTTTCAACAAAACTCTTAAATCCATGTTGAAAAAGGTCATTTCTAAAGATGGAAAAGACTGGGATTTATTATTGCCCATTGATCTTATGTTCGCTATCCATGAAGTACCCCAATCGTCAACCGGGTTTTCCCCCTTTGCGCTCTTATATGCACGGCAGCCCAGAGGGATCCTGGGCATTGCCCGAGAGACATGGGAGGAACAGACCCCAGAAGGTAAAAATGTAGTAGAGTATATCCTTCAACCGCAAAACCGTATTAATAAAGTGACCCTATTGTACAGAGCCATTTAAAACAAACACAAGAGAGACAAGCACATTATAATAATCAAATGGCAAGAGATAGGCAGTTCAAACCAGGAGATTGGGTGTTAGTGCTAGTGCTCACACCTGAGAGTAAACTTTTTACTCACTGGCAAGGACCCTATGAGGTTATTAAGAACATAAGAAAGTTTACAAACGAGAGGAGGCCATTCAGCCCATCTTGCTTGTTTGATTGTTAGTAGCTTATTGAATCTCATCAAGCAGCTTCTTGAACGATCCCAGGGTGTCAGCTTCAACAACATTACTGGGGAGTTGTTTCCAGACCCTCACAATTCTCTGTGTAGAAAAGTGCCTCCTATCTTCTGTTCTGAATGCCCCTTTATCTAATATCCATTTGTGACCCCTGGTCCGTGTTTCTTTTTTCAGGTCAAAAAAGTCCCCTGGGTCGACATTGTCTATACCTTTTAGGATTTTGAATGCTCAAATCAGATCGCCGCGTAGTCTTCTTTGTTCAAGACTGAATAGATTCAATTCTTTTAGCCTGTCTGCATACGACATGCCTTTTAAAACCCAGGATAATTCTGGTTGCTCTTTTTTGCACTCTTTCTAGAGCAGCAATATCCTTTTTGTAACGAGGTGACCAGAACTGAACACAATATTCTAGGTGAGGTCTTACTAATGCATTGTAAAGTTTTAACATTAAAATTCAACACTTCTCACAATATATCCGAGCATCTTGTTGGCCTTTTTTATAGCTTCCCCACATTGTCTAGATGAAGACATATCTGAGTCAACATAAACTTCTAGGTCTTTTTTCATAGATTCCTTCTTCAATTTCAGTATCTCCCATATGATATTTATAATGCACATTTTTATTGCCTGTGTGCAGTACTTTACACTTTTCTCTATTAAATGTCATTTGCCATGTGTCTGCCCAGTTCTGAATGCTGTCTAGATCATTTTGAATGACCTTTGCTGCTGTAACAGTGTCTGCCACACCTCCTATTTTTGTGTCATCTGCAAATTTAAGTTTGCTTATAATACCAGAATCTAAATCATTAATGTAGATTAGGAATAGCAGAGGACGTAATACTGATCCCTGTGGTACACCTCTGGTTACCTAACTCCAGTTTGAGGTTTCTCCTCTAATGCTACACAGACTGTGACAAAAATAATCTAATCAAATACAAGAAAAGAAGGTCCAAAGCACACTGTTTTGGCTGTGCTACAGCCAACTAAGTGCAGTTTCTGGTTTCTTCCTTGGTTCTCTTTAGTCCAGCTGCTCTCTGGCTCTCCTTGGCTGTTGCCCACGGTGCACCAGCCACCAATCCCAAGCATGCACGGCTTCCCACTCTCGATCCCTTGATTGTTGCAACATCTTATCCCCTGATTTGTGACAACAATGTTGCAACCGGGTCCCGCTTGCACGGAAAGCCGAGCTTCTGATTGGTGGTGATTCTGACATCCCTAAACACCAGCTGCCGTTGACCATTTTACTCTGGGTCACAGAACCTCTGGTTCCAGCAGACCCAGGGTTGTTACAATACTATAAAATTAAGTCAATTTTATAAACAATCCACATATAATTTATATATGAACATATACTGTATGTATACACATAAAAACCAAATTAGAGGCATATGTGTAACATATATTGCTTTTAATATATGTAATGTATAAGTTATTTCTGTATGGGTGAGGTCAACAACACATACATAAAATAAATGTGCAGTTATCTTTTTGCAAAATGTAAACAAACTAAACATTCCAGTAAAAAACTGGTTTGTGAAAGTTAACTAACAGTTACTTTAAATATACACTTCATTCCCTACTTCAGTCTGTATTCATACCACAGGCACACACACCTACGCTGCTGTTACACTGTCACAGAAACAAAAGCATGATAAAAAAATCTAATAAGTATATCTTTGAACACTGCATAACCCTTAACCCGTGAAAGCATGTTGATGGATAAGTCATTACAAAAACAAACGTGCTTGGTTGGATTTACACAAACAATGCTGTTTTCAATTAAGTCGTTCCAAATTTCTGATGCCAAGGCAAATATATCTGTAGTTGCTCTCAAATCAAAATGCAAAAATATCAAGATTTCTCAAAAAATTCTTGTAATAGTAATATTATAAGACAGCAGACTATATATGCTCATGTAGACAGCCAGACGGCAGTTCTCCAAGGAATTGATAGGATTACAATAGATATTTGGATAACACATATCTAGATGTCAAGAGCAATATTTTATTCAAATACATACTGCTGTAAACTCAGCAGAGGTACAGATAACAAACTGTCTTGTATACATATAAAAAAAAGTGTATTGTAGATTATATTAATAATAAAAGCATGTATTGTAACAAGCCGTCAAAATGAATACTTTTGGCGGTTCTAGAAGTGCTCATAACTTTTTTTTTTATTTTTGCGATTCTGACTTTCAAACGCCTTCAGGGTATATAATACATGTATTTAGGAAAAGTCAAGAACAGACAACCGTGGATCTTTAACACACGCAGAGTAATTTAAATTTTAAAAGTGAAAACCGTCAAAATGACTACCGTGGCGGTTCTAGTGTTAACATATGTGTGACTGGGTTTATTATATGTAATTCGGTCAATATCTGGCATCGGGTGCAAGAGACCAATAAAAGGTGTTACAGGAACCTAGTGTTACAATATTATGTGATCAGGGGTTTTGTAGGCTCAGTAATTCAAGTTTAAAGTTGCAGAACGTACCGGTACGTTCGTACTCCCTGGGGACCAGAAAGCAGCTAACGTACCAGTACATTCGTACTACTCAAAGAGTTAAAGAGAACATTGGGTTTACCGTGTCCCATGGTCAGTTCAGATCTCTTTGTGAACTGTTCGTCAAGATGACCTACACTTGCGAGCTTGCGGCAGGCAGATTTAAGCAGTCGAAGTTTGAGGGTGTACCATGGTCAGTTGCGATCTTTCTTGACAATTCTGATTGTAAGCAGGGCAACAGTGTCAATGATATGAGTAAGGGTGGCATTGTAAAGGGTCACTGCATCATCAACTGAGGACGGGAGAGTACCAGTTAGAGGGGCTGCAGAGACACATTCTGAGAGTTTCAGAGGATTCAGCAGATTCTTGGGATGGAAGGGGACAACAGTATCAGTAACGGAGGAAGGAGCAGGGAGATTAATATTAGCAGTGATTAAGAAATGGCCAATGAGAGAGACACCTGAGATGGAGAGATTAGAGACATCAAGGCCCCTGGTGATGAGCAGATCCAGGGTGTGTCCTCGGGTGTGAGTGGGGATGTCAACAGATTGAGAAAGCCCAAGACAGTCCAGAAGTGTGTTGAAGTCGGTCACTACGGGGGAGGAAGGCAAGTCAACATGAATGTTGAAGTCACCTAGGAGTAGGATTTTGTCAGTTGAAGTGCAGACGAGGGAGAGGAATTCTGAAAACTCGTCAAAAAAAAGCAGAGTTGTTCTTCAGTGGACGGCAGAGAACAGCAAGAGTAAGGGACATGGGAGAGGGGAGCTTGATGGCGAGATGCTCAAATAAAGAAAAGGCAGGCAAAGAAAGAACTGAGGAAGCGACCACAGAATTTGCAATAACAGCAGTGCCCCTGCCTCGGCCAGTGAGGTGAGGTTTGTCAAAAAGGGTGGCTAGATGCAGCGAGTGCAACAAAGTCTTCAATCCCACATTGGATCAAACTCGGCAACAAAGCTTTCAATTCTCGATAGAATCAACAAAGAGCTACAACAAAGTCTTCAGTTCTCGGCATAGGATCCTCAACAGCACCCGTCCACTCTGTCCTCTTCGCTGACTCTTTTAGCTACGCCGGCAGCAGGGCACAGTTTCTTTTGGATACTGGTTTTAGATGTACAGCAGACCTAGACTGGTTTGACTGATAACAGTCTCTAAGTTTTACGGCAGTCCTCCAGCCGGGCCTCAGTCTCGTTGCTTGTGGTCACTGACTTGCTTGCAGCTTGCTTCCTCTTCTTGGGTCCGTTTCAGGCAGAGGCCCGTCTTGGGTCCCGGAGTTGCAGCTTTGCTTAGCAGAGTGACAACACCTTGTTTAGCATTCGACGTGGAGCACAAAATGTTTAGTTTTGCTTGAATATTTATAGTCTTTTTACTCTGCTGAGTAGCCACTTTCATGAGATAATTTGTGTATCTTGCCTTTTTTAAATTCATAGTCCTTTGATGTTTTAATGTCCTTATCCACATCACTAGTTTATGTCTTCCTTGCGTCAAAACGATTGTTGTTGCACGTGTGAATTATCTGTACATAATTCAACTGTCCGCTCAGCCTAATCCAGTGCAGGTGCCATCTTCATCTCGTTCATTAGGTCACATAGTTCTGTATATCTGCAAGAAATAGGCCCTCTTCAAGACACAGCAGTTTGCCGTGTTTCTCAAGACACAGAGTTTCCTTAACTAATACAGTTACATTTCCAATACACGTTCATGTATTATTATCATACTGAGGGAATATGTCCCTGTGACAAAGTGGCTGAGTGGGAGTAGGTGCAGGAGTGATGCAGTGCGTGAAAGAAGCAGACAGAGATGATTGTAATCCGGTTTGGAAATGTTTTATTTTGGAGATTTCAGTTCTGGCGACCAAACAATAATTCCCCGGCAATACACACCAGTGTGTACAGCACAGGGTATATAACAAGAACAGACAGTCCCAAATAATAAATGATATCTGCCCCACAATAATACAAACACGGTCACCAGTCCTGGGGGTGTGTAGTAGTGCTCGTGGTAGGTGATACAAGTTTATATTTGTGACAATGGTGTAGTGTACAGTTTAGTGATGGCCCATGGCGACAGCTCCGGAACTGTGTTAGCTGTCTAGTAACGTATAAGACATTTACAAACAAACAAAACACAACACTCCCAATTTCAGTTTCCGTATTATTTTCACTGTCCTTCTTGGTTCTACTCACATTTAAACCAAAGCGAAGGAACAGATTACGATTCTCTGTCCCCTTTTATGCTGTCACACATGACCCCTTGGTAAACGAGTGCTACCGCCTCTCCAATCTGCAGCTGTCACATCGTTTCCCATCCGGGTCAATGCGTTCTTGCAACAGAGTCTCGCCTTCATCCAGACTGGCCGACTTCCCGACCCTGGGAAATAACTGTCAGACCAGCCCGTTCAAAGAACTCTGTTCTTGCTGCTTAGTGCCCTCACAGGTCAGGAGGGAGATTTACAACCAAGAATCATTGTATTTCTGTCACAGTCCCATAAGATGGTTAGAAGAAAAAAAATCAGGAGGCTTAGAAAAATGGATGCACCAGTTTTATCTAAATAGTTGAAGTACACTGAGATTAAGTTTGAAAATGTTGTTGTTTAGTAAAGGTTTTCCTTGGACTAAAGAAGTTTTTTCCAGCTCTAACTAGCTAGCTTTTGAACGGGTGCTTTAGGAGCTCTGTGATTGGAGGAGTGGAGATTTGAATGAGACAATGGGGATAAAGGATGAACAGAGGAGCTTTGCAAGGAACTATGGGGATTGAAGTTTAACCTGGCCAGGCTACTGACACTACTTAAAGGGATAGGTAGGTGAATTTGTCCACCCACATTATATAGCATTAATATAATATATTTGATACAGCTTCAAGAGTCTCTTCAGCTTTACCCCTGTGAATGCTGCGCCAAATCTGTGCTGGCTTTGCTGTTACTCTGGATTTCTGCGCATGCACCACAATACGAGACTGTTCTCAGAAAATAGTACTTTTTATAATAATTACATACATTGCCAATGTTGACGTTTTATTGAAGAGACCTTGTGCAAAAGTTACATTTAATAAGCTTAAAATGTCTGTTTCGCTTCAATTGATTGTGCAAGCTTACATGTGAGTCCACAATAATGCTGAAACTTTGTAAACCAATGGTACACACTAGAGGTCTTCATGGGTCTACCCAGAACCGAGACCTGACCTGACCTGGACATGAATGGGTTTTCAGGCAGAAAAATGTCATGCACTTAGTTTGGGTGGAGTTTATTCACTTAAATTTAGCAGTGTAGCACACCTCATTATTACACAAGCAAGCTATTACTATTAAAGAAAGATGATCTTTAGTAATAATAATCTTTATTTACATTCCCGTTGAATGACTCCCCACAATAGCACTGTGACTGCTTTGTGCACCATAGTAGACAGGGGCAGGCCTCAGCCAAATGATGCCCGAGCGCCAGGTACTTCACAACTGTTCGTTTTGCAATCATGATTAAATGTCGGCCTAATGGCTTTGTTTATGAAGGTGGTGAAACAAAAACTTATGAATAACAAATTCCATGAACAGAACCTCACTGACAAATGTAAATGTGGGAAAGCTTTGTTATTGTGCACAAAGAAAAAAAAAACTGTTGGTGTGGCAAAATGTATTGTTTGCTGAAGCCTGCTGCAAATTGATTAAGATAAAACTGGAACTTTGAGTCTTTAGATGCAACAAAGCAACATCTACCCCACAGGCTTCTATTTCCAAATTTCTCACCAGATCAAGAGGTACAATGCATAGAAGATATAATTACCTTAAAGTCTGTGCAAAAGATTTGCAACCATACAAAATGCTTGAAAGTCAGTCTTTTCAAGAACTTGCATAGTCACTTATCAACATAGGAGCTGCGAAAAGAAAAGTTAATGCAGAGGAACTCATCTTGTTATAGCCACGAAAAAATGTGCTACAATAAAGGCTGAAACAGTTATCAAATGTTCGATTTCAGAAGCATCGGCCTGTGGGACTTCAACTGACATGTGGACAGGTGATTACTGAAAAGTCCACTATTTGTGTATTACTCTGCATTTTATCGATGAGGACTTTAGTCTGCAATCTCGTGTGATTTGTACATGTGCTTTTCCATACCAATCAAAAATTTCAGTGAACATAAAATCTAAAATGTAAAAACAATTATCAGATTTTGGATTGTCATCTGATGAAATCGACAAAATTGTGGTTATCACTGACCAGGCCAATATCAAAGCTGCTTTAGGTCAATTACATTTGAGCACACGCTCAAGAAGAGAACAAGGAATTGCAGCCGGTGACCCTGTGCCTTGAGCAATGCAAGGCATTGGTTACCTAGTTCAAACATGCAGGATTGCAAGTCAACTTGAAGCACACACTGAAATAAGAATGTCAAACTAAATGGAATACAAATGTGTTCAGATGATTCTCGTGAGCTGTGCTGAAATTCACAGAAGGAGCAACATCGTAAGGAAATGCTTCAGCTAACTCCAACCCTTCAAACATGCAAGTCTTCTGCATCTGACTCCAGAGTGCTGGAGATCCTGAAAATCCACTGCAAATGACAACTTGCAAACCAATTTGTACTAGAGCATCACACTATGCTGTCAGGAATGCTGTGGCCTAAGTCAAAACATCTATGCATGTTTATCAGACAAGACAGTTAAGACATCTATAAAAGAGCAAGGGTTGAGGTGGTGAAGTTTGCTGCAGACACAGGGACTGATCGTTATGGGCCACAAAATTAATGTGAGCACAGCTACTCTGCTACAGCAGCACATCCAATTCAAAGAGCAGCACAAGGCTCTGAGATTGATTTTAGTCAGAGGGAGGATTTGGATGTGAGAGAACAAGAGGTGTCAGACAAAGTCACAACAACCTTAGAACAGAAATTGGCCATGTCATTTTGGAAAACACATGAAAAAAAAAATCCTCCTGATGTCCAGGCTTGCCAAAAAGATTCTGTGTGTTCCAATATCAAGTGTTGCTTGCAAGGCCGTTTTTGCATTGCCAGGTCGTACACTGGAGAATCGCTGCACATCTTTAGTGACAGCAGCACAAATATTCAAAGCGATGCTCAATCCCCTCACAAAATTTGTGCTTTTGCAGATAAATTGATATTTTCCAACACGGCACAAAACAGTTGTGCGAAGTTGGAAAACGTGTTTGTGCCTCGCAAAACCACCTGCGCATTCAATACAAAAATAGCAGAAATGCACAATGAATGCGCAGAATTGGAATACTACATGACAATGGACTGCTAAAAATACCCTGCCAAGCAGCTATCATAGGTGTACAGTACATACCAATATTCCTCAGATGAGTCTTCACTCAAATGTAACCTGCACATGGAATGCAGACTGAAAGCTCAACACACCTTGGCACCCCCAAAGTTGCATGCCCACCCCCACAAACATATAAATAAGCTTCTGAATGGAGATATGAAACAATGGACCACAGAATAGTATAGGCTATTCAACATATAACTTAAATAAAAAATATATTGTAACAACTTGCTAACTGGATAAGTGTCAACATGTAGGAGACAGACAAAATATCTCTGTTCCACCATGCACCCTGCTCCTACCACACATGTATGGCATAGTCAATAGCATGGAATGCAGATTGTGGATGTCAAAGTATGCTTCTGATATCAATGAGAAATAAATAACAATATTTAAAAAAAAAAAAGTCAGCTGTGTCCTTATACCTGAGTGTGGAATTACCGGGTGAGTGGCATGATAAGGAAAGGGCGCCTTTGGAGAATGCAACTACAGGGTTATTTTACAGATTGAGCCCTTGGGCACTGCGGCCCTTTGCCAATGTTACGTAGGATAGGGCACATGTAATGGAAACATTCTGACCATTGCAAGCCTGTCACGCTTATCGCAAACTGGGGCCATTTTCATTCAAATTTGGCCTTTGGAGCAATTCAAATATTTTTGTGCTTAAGCATATGAAATTTGCACACATGCATACATTTGTACCTAATGTTTATCACTATCACAGGCATTAGCATGGCTAATAAGCTAAATATTTAAATCGCCATCACAGATTCTACGGAATTCATACAGATGTATCTATGCTGTGCTGTTTGCTGGGAAGTGAATCTATGATTTCTCTACTTCTGTCTCCATAATTTTGACAGGTTTCACACAAATATGTTACCTATTCTAATTCATTTACATTTTTTGGCTTTCTTGCTTTCTGTTACAGTACCATCCGTTTTTTTTTTCTTTCTCAGTATTAGCCGTGATCCCGTTTATCAAACCGCTATTACTCCCTGTCTGAATCCACAATCATAGCAATCTCTGACTCGTAGTCAGTTTACAAACAAAGAAAGGCTTGAAATAAAAAAAAACGTGTGCTAGGAGGAGGGGGCATGTCTTATTTGCTGCATTTACAAAAAAAATTGAATATCTTACTTTATATTAAAAAAAGACATGTGTTGCAATGCATGGGTCACATTCACCCACGTGGCGGTTCAAGGTAGAACTGTTTATAACTTTAAATTTTTGCCATTCTGGTATTTATTGCCGTCTGGATATTTAATTCATATATTTAGGAAAAGTCAAAAACGGACATACACATACGATTTACAATGGAAGAGTAATTAACATTTTAAATCCAAAATGGGCCAAATTGACCTGGATGCGGTTCTAGTTTTAAAGCTAGGGCTATGAACAGTTACTTTTTAAGGATTTCTTCCCTCCAAAATGGATGAACACTTGATCTGAAAGCAGCAGAAATCCTAATTTATAATATGGGTAATTCAATGAAATCCTTTCTTGATCCACAATATTACACTTGTCAGATTTTAAAGAATAAAAAACAACTATTGTATAAGGTGATGACTAAGATTGGCTTTTGCTGCTGTTGAGGCTGCGCCGTTCCTGAATGATTGTGGGGTATACAGACTGAGAAGCTGAAGCAAGGTTGAATTCTGGGATGTTGATAGTTGGAATTGAAGTTGAAGCAGGGGCTGGCTGGGTTGCTATGGTAGAGGGGGGGGACACAAATGTTTGAGGGGGACGGAGGGGCAGGAAAAACTGCAGTGGCAGTTGATGTTCCTGCTGAAAATGTTTCCTTTCAGAAAAATAAAATGAGCTTGGAAAGTAGCTTTGAAAATATCTTTAGTTCAGTAGCAGTGTAGTGGAAAGTCCAGTAAAATGCAGTGTGAAGCCTGTTTCCAAAAATTAAACTGACAGAAACAATAACTCAGCCATTTCTATTTGCAAGCACTCTAAAATTAGAAATGTATTTGAAAATGTTCCTTTTCAGAAAAATAAAATGAGCTTGGAAAATATCTCATTTCCATTTCACGAGAGTAGATGTTAAAACTTCATGCTGATTTGAACTCGGCTCTCACCAAGATAAGCACCAACTAAGACATAGCTTTACAGTAAACTAATGTGATCCATCTGTGTCTCCATCCATTTGCACTTCCTTCCATATGATGATGTAGATATTCTTCTGTCTGGTGTTGATGGCTGAAGTGTAATGCTGGCTCCAGGGATCAGCTTATTGCCTCCCTAGCGCATCAGCAGACACAACAGCTGCGATGCTGGCTCCAGGGATCAACCACAGTGCGGTCTCCCCAGCGCATCAGCATGACAACCGTCTGGATTGAGCTAAGTAGGGTACATCTCTGGGGTCTTCAAGTGGGCACCTTCCATCCTCTGTGTTTCGTGAACTAGCCCACGACACCTCAAGAGGGCTCGACAGTGATTCTGGCATCCCAGCATCATCCCCCACTCAACTCAGCCCAGTTTACTTACCGGTACATCAGCGTTTCTTTCTTTCTATTGTGCTTGAGATCCCCAACCAGAATCTTTCCGTCTCAACCACAGCCAGTTGCTGCTCCTCTCTGCTGCTTCAGATAAGTTCTTCACTGTGTGAGGCAACTCTTGGCCACTGAATCCGACATCTCTGAGAAACCGGGTTGTAGAGTGTGCCACAAATCCTTGACAACCCACTTCCACTGGGTAAACCCGGACTCTCCATCCTCGCTGTTCCGCTTCAGTTGCTAGTTGAGCATACCGCAGTTTGTTCCTCTCATACGCCTCATCTACAGCATCCTCCCATGGCACTGTTAACTCTACCAGGTGAACAAGGCGTGCTGATCTAGACCACAAGACAATATCTGGTCGAAGGTTAGTGGTGGCAATCTCAGGTGGAAAAATAAGCCATTGACCAATATCTGCCAGCATTTTCCTGTCTCTAGCAGCTTCCAGTTGTCCTGGGCGAGGATTGGTTTTAACACCATTTCTTGGTGGTTGCTCTCCTGGACGGAGGAATGTTGTCTTTTGTGTGTAATGTTTTGATGGAACAGGTGGCAACTTATTGGTCATGTTACGCTTATCTTCCAATGCTAAGGCCAAACATCGCAGCACCTGGTCATGGTGCCAAGTAAACCGTCCTTGGCTAAGAGCCACCTTACATCCTGTCAAAATATGCCTTAATGTTGCAGGTGACGAACACAAAGGACATGAGGGATCCTCTCCTACCCAGAGGTTTAGGTGCTGTGGTGATGGGAGAACATCATATGTTGACCTTATAAGGAAACTGATCCTGCTCTGTTCCATTGACCATAGGTCTTGCCAGCCATTCTTGCGTTGTTCCACTATCTCCCATCTCATCCATTCTCCCTGCTTGGCCTGGGAAATGGCCTTTACGCACCTCATCCTCTCCTCCTGCTTTTCCACATCGTTGACTACCGTCTTCCTCCGTTGAGCTGGGGCTGCCTTGTGCCAGGTAGGAGCAGCTGAACTGAGACCAAGACCCCTTCTTCCATGCTGAACTTGCCCCATGATATCACCAACTTGAAGGGCAGTCTTTGCATCCTCCACAGCTTCCTTTGCTGCCCACATTGTCGCATTTTTCAACACATTTGTCGCATGACTCTACTAATGTCATTTCCAGTCTGACCTTGGTGCACTTAAACTCCTCGGTTAGAGCGGAGACTGGTAGCTGCAGTATTCCTTACCATAAAGTCCCACTCTACTGAGGCAGTGTGGAACCCAACCATTTCCTGATGTATGAACTGATTAAAGCTTCCAGCTTCTCTACTGTTGTCAAAGAAACCTTGTACACAGTCAGTGGCCACAGCAACCTCGGCAGTAGACCAAACTGAAAGCACCAGAGTTTTAGTTTGCCTGGTAAAGCGCTGCTGTCTATGCTCTTCAACCCTTCCACAGCTTGTTGTCTAACTTCTCCCACACAAACTGTGTCTTTTAGATCCCCATCGTACCATCTCCCAAGGCTCTTCACTGGCTTCTCAGACACTGTTGGTATTGCCTCACCATTAATGAAGAACGTTTTATCTACTGCTTTACCTTTAATTATAGAGATGCTCCTTGAGTTAGTGGGCTTGAATTGCATTCATGCCCATTCAATGTTATTGGTTAATTTGCCCAATAACCGATTAGTGCAGGCTACTGTTGTAGTCATGGTTGTCATGTCATCCATGTATGCTCGAATTGGTGGTAGTCGCATTCCAGAAGCCAAGCGCTCTCCTCCCACTACCCATTTTGATGTCCTAATGATTACTTCCATTGCCATGGTAAAAGCCAGTGGAAAAATGGTGCATCCTGCCATTATTCCAACTTCTAGGCATTGCCATGTAGTGCTGAATTCTGAAGTTGAAAAACTAAATTACAAATCTCCAAAGCAGGCTTTCACTAAATTTGTTATTGTCATCGGTACATTGAAAAAAATCAATGCTGCCCAAAGAAGTTCATGTGGCAATGAACCATATGCTTTAACCAAATCCAGGAATGTCACATGGAGCTCCTTCCTCTCCTTTTTAGCCGATTGAATTTGTTGCCAGATCACATTGATGTGTTCTAAGCATCCTGGGAAACCTGGAATGTCCGCTTTTTGTATTGAAGTGTCAATGAAGCAGTTCTTTAATAGGTAAGTTGACAATCTCTGAGCAATAATGCTGAAGAAAATCTGGCCTTCTACATTTAATAGGGAAATAGGGCGAAACTGACTGATGCTTGTAGAATCTTTTTTTTAGGCAAGACTCCACCTGCTCGGCGCCATGCTCTTGGTACAACCTGTTTTTCCCATGCCACATAAACCAAATTCCACAGGATTCGTAGAACTCCTGAAGCACTCTTGTACAGTCTGTACGGAACTCCATTAGGCCCTGGAGATGATGAAGCCCTTGCTTTTTTCACAGCTTGCTCTACTTCTTTCCACTTAGGTGCACAGTCCTCCATTTGGTATTCTGGTGGATTGATAGGTGGGATGTCTGAAGGAATTGACATAGGCTCCTGTCTTTTTGAATCTGTATGTGTTTCCTCCAAATATCTCTCCAGCTCAAACTTAGATGCTTGTAGTGTGCCATTCTTCTCACTGGTGAATAACTTCTTTACAAATTTCAATGGGTCTTTATAAAAGTTAGTTCTCGCACGCTCCTTCTTTTTGTAGCGTTTCCGTAGGCGCTCAGCTCTGCGCAATGTTGCAAGCTTATCTTTTATGACCCTTTGTGAGAGATTGAGTCCCTCCTTCTGACTTTGTTCTGCTCTTCTCCATTGCTTCTTCTGCTGTCTCCTTTCTCTAAGCGTTTAATCTCCTGCTGCCATCTAGACTTTCTAGGAATAGTTTGTACTTTTTCCTTCCTTTTTTCAACTCCAAACCTCTCGCTTCCATATGCGTAGATGATGTCCCCAAATTTATCCAGCTTCTTTTCAACTGTAGCAGTGAAAACTGGAAGTGTACAGGACAGGAAAGTCTCCTGGTTGCTGCGCTTCTGTGCTGAGAGGAGGCGACAACCATGACTGGAGAGGAGGGGCTTCTGCAGCCTGTTCTGGAAGCTGCAGCCTGTCCTGTGAGCGAGTTTGCAGAAGTGCGCTTATGAGAAGGAAGCAACGTGGATGAAGCAGATATAAAGGTACATTTATTACTGAGCAACGCCATACACATGCTTCCAGCCAGGGTTTTTAAGAGTTTGGCGAGTGGCCGATCCTTATAAGGCTGAGCCTGCTGGTGGGGGCGTTTTGATCTCCGTAGTGCCGGGGCAGCAGGTCTGGTGCTGGGTAGAGGTCTACATTAAAAGTAGACTGTCCATCGGATAAATTAATAAGATATTTTGAGGAGAATCAGGCAGGGAGGTTTCCTGCAACGTATGCAAAAAAGCAACACACACAAAAAAGTAAAATGCAAGAGAAGGAACATAGATTGTGACGTGGCTTAAATAGGCAGCTAGCTTTGATAGGCAGGAGAAAAATAGGAGGAGAGCAGATCCAGCTCCCGCCTCCGAACTCCACTTTAAAGTTAACATTAATAAAATGTCTATGAATATGTTTCACAGCCTGCATTTGGCACAGAAATGTTTCTATTCTGTTTTATTTTTCTGCTACAAGTTTATAGTTAAGGACATGAATTTGTAAGTTAAAGAGTATGACAGGCATTAATTTAGACTGAGCCTTTTTTGTTTGGTGGTTTGATTACTTTAAAAGTTAGAAAGCAGTCACTTTTTATGATTGCATGTTCTGAAGTACAAACATTTACAATAAAAAAAAAACGTTTTTCAGAAGCTGTGCAGTGTTATTTGTTTAAAAATGTTTTAAATCAGTTTTTAAATCTTTAAATGTAATTACTGTAACAAGCTGTCCTTACCGTAACTATAGTTTAATCACTGTAACAATGGTTATTTTAACAAACAAAACTGCACTACCAGGGGTGGGGGGTTATACTGTCAAGGGGTGCAGAGATTCTTGTCTTAAATATAGAAGTTTGTTATGTTTTTTCCACTGCTACTTATTTTAAAATAAAAAATATTTATACAAAACCTCATGCAATTGCAAAAACTAAATTTATATGTAATTTTAGTAGTCATTAAAAACTAAAAATTAAAGCTTTTCTTCTAAATATTAATTATTATTTTGTATTAATATGTAATATTATAATATTTAATAAATATGGTGTGTATTTCTTTATACAAGATATTTTATTTGTGTTACGGTAATGGCAGCTGCATAAGTTAAAAAAATTGAAACCCCCAAAATATATAAAAATACTACAATTTTTATATATTTTCATTGATTCAGATTGTTTCAATGAAAAAAAATCCTGTAGAATGACTCATTTATATATATATATATATATATATATATATATATATATATATATATATATATATATATATATATATAATATTTTGTTTCTTTTTATATGGTCATCTTATATTTCATTAAAAATAAAATTAGGATAACTTGTATAAAATTTGCATTAAAAGGTTAATACTCTCACTCTCTCTATATATATATAGTAATAAAACTTGCACCACTCAGGTTCTATGCCCCTTTAAAAATACCGACCCAAGACACAGAAATGGATTTTCAAAGCGCTCTTGTGCTATTTTTAATAATCACAAAATCAAAATAAACAAAACAAACACCTAGCTCTTTTCTTGAGCACTAACTAAACACAAAACAGGAACCTAAATTCTCTTGCAGGACAGCTAAGCCATTTGCCTGCCAATTAAACAAAATAATCAAACAAAAACAAAATAAAACCACACAGGTTTCACACTGATCCAAAAGGTTTACGCTACCTTTTCCTTTCCATACGCTTGTACACACAATCAAGCGGGCTCTCCACACAGCAGCCCAGAACAGACTGGCTGCTTTCCTTTTATACCCTGCACCTGGCTCTAATTTACAATAATCACCAGGTGCAGGGGATAATCACTAATCAAACAATTAACAAAAATAAATCAAACTATTAAACAAATGAAGGCTTTTCAGCCTCTGACCTTCTGGGAGATGTAGTCCTTTTTTCCCCCAGGACTACACTCTCACTATATATATATATATATATATATATATATATATATATATATATAACGTATAACAATTTAAATGTAACTATCAATAAAACAAATGACACACATATAAAAACGTGAATATCACTCTGTGACTAAAAGTAAGGATACTAAGTAAATTAAATAAAAATAATAAATCTTAATTTAATTAACATAACAAAAAGGTTAAATCACTCTAAGAACACATATCCTCTTGTCTTACTGATTGCTAAAATCTCAAAAAACCTTCACAGCCCTGGGGGTGAAAATTGGCCTGACAGGGTGAGGATTAGCCTAGGACAGAACTCACCCGGGGTGAGAATTAGCCTAGGCTAATTCTCATGGGGTTGACTTTTAGCCTTGGCTAATTCTCACAAGGTGATTGCTATAATTTCACGAGGTGAGAATTAGCCTGGGGTGAGAATTAGCCAGTAACACCGGCCAATCTAATCATCACTAGCTGACAGTCACACGTTCCCACAAGGTATTTACAACTATAAACAAACAATAACACACACACAGCTTTGCCTTCATATTTATAAATACATAAATTATAATAAAACAAAACAGATACAAAATAATACACACTAAACACAGGGACGGAGGGGTACCCCATTCTAATATAAATAAACAATACAAAAACAAAACACCACATTTTATGGCAGGGCTTTGCCCTGCCCTCTTTTCATGTGCAGGGCTCCTCGCCCTGTCACATGTAGGTAGACACAACTGATATAAATTGTATAGTATAGTTAATGCCATAAAGCTATTACAGTACAAGTAGATGTGATTTTAATATAATCCATTCTGTCAGAGCAATATAATCCGTTCTGTCAGAGCCACATCAACTATTCCATGCTTTGCATTGTGTTTATTGTTCTGCCATCAGCTACCCTACACTTGTTCAGCTGTATGTGATTATATAATTTGTGTTTTAACAATGTAGTTTATGAAGGTTTACTACTGCACATTTGCATGATTTACAGTGTTAATTTCACAAAATTTCTCATGCTTTTATCATATATCCTGCATAGTATGAAATTATTATTACCATGGAACAAGGGTTGTAAGAAACAAATTAAAAACGGGACAAAAATGGCAGAAAAGTTATGTCACAGTGCTTGCTGTCCTAAATCACAATAAAATCAGTACCGGTAGTTAAAAAGAACACATATGCAGTCCATATATATATTGTAAACAAACACGCACCACTCACGGTTCTTTGCCCCTTTAAGAATAGACTCAGGACTCAAGAAATGTTTTTTTTTAACGTGCAGACGCACTGTTTTTTTAATAAACACAAAAACAAAACAAAAAATAAACACCTAGCTCTTGTTCGAGCACTAACTAATACAACGACAGGAACCTAACTAAAACAGGACAGCTAGGCTGTTTCCCTGTCACAAAAACAAAACCATATGACCACGGTTTTCTCAACTCACAGATTTCACCATACCTTCTTTTGTACGCTTGCGCTATGCACGCTGCACACGCACGCACACGCACTTGCACGCACGCACGCACACACACAAGCGGGCTCTTCACACTGCAGCCCTGAGCAGAGTGACTGCTTCTCTTTTATACCCTGCACCTGGTCATAATTTACAATTACTACCCAGGTGCAGGGGATAATTAAACAATAAAACAATTAACAAAACTAATTAAACAATAAAACAAACTAACACAAATGTGCCTGCACACATGTCTTACGCAGGGAGGATTTTAAACCCCTCCCTGCTATGTTACTATATATATATATATATATATATATATATATATATATATATATATATATATATATATATATATATATATATATATATATATATATATATATATATATATATATATATTGTGAGCAGGGAGACTGTGAATTCCTCCCTGCTCAAGAAAAACACATGTGAATGCAAGTTTCTTTAATAATTGTTCTGTTATTGTGTTATTGTTTAATTAATTATCACCGGCACCTGGTTCTCATTGTAAATTAGAGCCAGGTGCAGGGTTTAAAAGAAAGACGGCCAGTCTGTTCGAGGCTGCTGTGTGTGAAGAAGCCAGTCTGTGCATGTGTGTACAGCCGTATGAAAGGTAGTGTAAAAAGTGTATATTTCGTGTTCTGTAAAGGTGTGTGTGTTTTGTTCGACCGGTAAACAGCTTAGCTGTCCTGTAGCTAGTTGTTTTTTGTTTATTATTAAAAATAAGCGTAACAGCACTTTCAACCCTCATCCTCTGTGTCTGGATCAGTATTTTAAAAGGGCAAAACGAACTCAAGCCGCATAGCTTGTTTATATATATATATATATATATATATATATATATATATATATATATATATATATATATATATATATATATATATAGTAAGACAGCAGGGAGGGGGTTAATTTCCTCCCTGCAGAAAAACATGTGAAAATGCACTCTCAGGGCAATTGTTAATTGATTTATTGTTTAATTATCCCCTCCACCTGGGTGGCAATTGTAAATTAGTACCAGGTGCAGGGTATAAGAGAAGAACAGTTACTTAGTTCGAGGCTGCTGAGTAAAAGGAGGCAGAAGAGGTGCTCTGCTTCCGAGCAGTCGAGAAAAAGGTGGATGCAGTTTAAACTGGTGAGGTTTTGTTTTGTTGTTCTGTGTTTGGTGGGGAAACGGCTTAGCCGTCCCACTTATAGTCAGGGTGTTCTGGAGAGTTTAGTTAGTGCTCGTAAAGAGCTAGGTGTTTGTTTTGTGTTCGTTTCCTTTTTGTGAATTAAAAATAGCGCGTCAGCGCATAAAAATCCATTCCTGTGTGTGTTGGGTCAGTTTTTAAAGGTGCAACGAACCCGAGTGGAAGCAGCTCGGTTACAATATATATACATATATATATATATATATATACACACACACCACTGTGGCAAAGTGGCTGCTGATTGGAAACAGGTGCAGAGGTGATGCAGTGCAGAAATAATCACACACCAGGAAACTGTAATCCGTTTGGAAAGGGGGTCTTTTATTTATAACTTCCAGTCTGGCGACCAAACAATAAACCTCCGGCAATACACACCAATGTGTAAAGCATGGAAGAAACAATAATAAATGGATTGCAGTCCAAATAATAAAGGCACGTTATCCGTCCCACAATAATACAAAACACGGTCACCAGTCCGGGTGCGTGCAGTAGTGCTCATGGTGGGTGATAACAATGATACAGTGACTGTGGTGTAGTAGTGTTCCGGGTAGTGCTGGCCCAAGGCGACAGCTCCGGATACGTGTTAGCCGTCTAGTGATTCACAAAACAAAAGACAATTACTAACAACGACAAAACAAACAAAAACACTCACAAATCATTTTTCTTAGTTTTCAGGGTTTCTCCCCGTCCTTCCAGTTTCTTGTCTCTCAAACCAGCAAAGGAGTAGATTGTGATTCTCTGTCCCCTTTATGCTATCATGAATGACCCCTTGGTAAACGAGTGCAGCTGTCTCTACTATCTGCAGCTGCTACGTCGTTTCCCTTCTGGGTCAAAACGTTCCTGCAACGGAGACTCGCCTTCTTCAAGACTGACTGACTTCCCGGCCCGGGGAAAGAACTGTCATACACATGGGAGGGGTCATAAGCAAAAAAACACTCATATAATAACAGACATATCCCCTCAACACCACAGGAGCAGCATGACAGTAAACAAAGGCACAATGAAGTGTTTTTACCTTTGTATACCGGTAAGTTAGTGATCAGCAGATGTGTCAACCGCACGAAGAGCACAGCGTGTGGCTTTCACTAACTCTACTTTGCAGAATAAATTAATTTTTTTTTCTATGCATCGGGACGCGGGACATTTGTTGGGAAATCGGGACTGGCATGTATGTATATCGAGGGCTGCGATATAGCGAGAGACCCATAGAAAAACAAATAGGCTAACAAATACTGTACTCCCTTGTTTTATCAGGGACGTCAGGGTCCAGTATAAATTATCTACCCGCTTTTTCTCATTTTTCGTATAAAAAGCAGCACACCATTTGAATTTGTACTGCGAAGGGTAATTGCTTCTCATCAACTTAAGTCTCCAATTAAGTTCATGAGTCTTCCTCTCCTTTCTCAAATGCACAAACCCGCTGCATTGAAAGAATCCCATTCCAAATATAGGAGGCTTGTTGCTAGGCAGCTGGTGTCACTGCCCTGTGACTTTTGCTAGTGCTTTACTGCCACAAACAGTGAACACCTCGTTGGCTAAAATAAAATCTGCATCAGCAAGTAGATATTTAATTTGCTTTGTGTTATTGTCCAATGCGTGCGTACATGATAACAGTATGATATTAATGCTTTGTTTATATTTGTTTTGTATATTGTTATTAATGCTTTGTTTGTATTTGTTTTGTATATTGTTGTTTGTCGTGTGCAGAACGTAATAAAACCAACAGTAATTCTGAAATTGCCTATGTATATTGCAGCTAAGGCATACGCAGTTAGACTGTAAAAATGGGGAGCCAACTGCAGGACCGCGATATATCCTAGCCGCAGTATAGCAAGGGGCGATATAACAAGGGGTTATAAACCTAAATCATTTAATTGATAACTTGATTCTGTTAGCATGTGTTAATATAAGGAATTCTCTGTTTTATTGGGAATAATATTATGTTAAAAAATGCACAATTATGCTAATATATTTAGCATAAGTCAACTATTCAGTGCTACCCCTAATAAAGACTTAATCTTTATGGATTTTCTAAATGGTTATTAGTAATAAACTAAATGGGGGCATTTACACATTAAAAGGTGACAATCTTAACTCTGTATGATATATTTTGTTCACATCTTAAGACACAGTTTCAGTACAGCGTGATAATACTTTATAAGGATGTTATGTGAGTGAGGTGGTGCAGTGCGCAAAAGCTCTATTTATGCTTTCACTACCACCTAGTGACTTAGATCATGTGGTTTCTACCAAACCAAAATTTGTTTCAAGACTGATTAAAAAGGGGGTGTTGAGGATAGGATTGACATGTTCTAGCAGAGCTAGCTGGAAGCTCTCATGACACCTGCCATCACCTTGTCTGACTATATCCAGTGCCATTATCCATCACATTTCATGAGCACTTAACTCCAACAACAGATTTGGAAATTCAGACTGGTACCCAATAATACACTACAGACGCATCCCTACAATGTTAAGTCAAAATTTTACGATTTAAATGCTGTACAGCACGAATTGAGCAGCAGCTCTGTTTATGTCAAAATGAATACTGTATGTCTCCAAATTGCCTGTCAGAAATGTATGTGACTGACTTCCTCAAAATCACAATCAGAAACTAGATTCTACAGCACTCTTCAATTTACTTTCCTTGACAAACCCATTAAAATTCTGATTGCTGGCTCAGTTTCTTTGCAATATGCTCACATTTATTCAACAGAAACAGTGGGGCATTCAGCAGAAATCTATTGGGAAATAACTGGCAGTGATCCCTGAAGACTGCTTTAAGTCGTGATTTAAAAGTCAAACTCTATTGGCCACATTTAGAAGGGGCCTTACTGTAGTCCACCTTGTAATCTCTGTTGCTTTCTACCAAGAAAAAAATACATTACTGTTAACTAGGCTTATGAGAAACTACATACAGCAATTGTCTTCACTCAGTGAGCCTAAGATCAAGCTGCTGGGAGCTGTCACGAGTACTTCCACTTTATTAAGTCAGACTTGCTGTACCTCTGGGTTGAACTGATTTTATATCTTAATTTGTGCATGACTGCATCTCATAAAGCAGCTGCCAGGGAGTCATAAAATAGTTACTGGCTACCATGAACATTCTTAAGCAGGACAACAATATTATTATCCCTCAAAGCAGTCATTTCTATCAGTTAACAACCACAGCTTTAAGTACTGCTTTAGGTGGGTGCATTACTCAAACCTCTCTATGAATATACAATGAAACCATGTGAAAAGAATAATAAAATAGCTGTGTGCTCAGTAATACAGGCTGTTATTTTAAATAAGGGGTATGGAAAAGGCATTGGAGAGAAACGTTCACTTGCATTGTGCTGAAGTACAGCAGTGCAAATCATTTCAAATAATCATGTGCTGTTATTTCAGTGGTTCTAGAGATCTCATAAAATACTGGAGGTGTGCAATTTGCAAAAAGCATCCAAACTCTTAACACATGCCCACGCATGTGCTGCCCCCAGTGTATTTTTTGTAATTACAATAAATGTTATGCATTTTAACTTTCTATTGATGGAGGGTTTTTTTTGCATTCCAAATGAAATACTAATAGCATTTTTTTTTAACAGCCTTGGTTTTGAGCTGTGCATCTCCTTAATCTCCTATTATAATTGGAACGCTCCAGGGTTATAAAACAACCTATTCCATAGTACTGTATCTTACTAAAATAATTGTAGTCTAGAAACCTAAACCTAAAACTATAAATTGTTTTTCAAATTCTTTTTTCAACTTTCTTTTTAATGTGTGCTTAATTTTAGTGCCTATTAACACTTTTTCCCTGAATTCAGTAATAGCTGGTGTTTTCTGATTCATCTTCAATAATACCGCAAAATATAATATTGGTGGCATACTGGCATGGAACATAGCTGTATTCAAGAGACAAAAAGCTACAATAAATGATATTAAGGATAAAAAGGATAACTGAAATGCAAAGGAAATGTAAAATAGTGTGCATATGTTCTTACTGAGCTGAGCCATTTAAAATATATACACAAATACTTACCGTTCTGACAACTGCTGGAGAGCTAGTGATCAGTGTTGCACTGCCATTAGATTGAAAGCTATATAACCACAAATGCAGAGAAGTCAGTCTCTTGCTTAGAGGTTAAGATGCTTGCTTAGTGTTCATGGTTGCCAGTTAGCTCTCAGTAACTGAGATACAGGCTGTCTACCATTACAAAACATACAGTTCCCCTGCCCTGGTATGGTTTTACCCCAGCTTTTTAAAAAACAGCTGCACCATTAGCCAATTCATTTGTATATATTATGGTTGCTACAGCACCTCTATAATTTAGCATTAGACTACCTGTAATTACCTAGTGTGGTTTCACTAAAATGTATTTTATTTTATTTGTTTGTATATATTCTTTCTTGATATAGCAACTCTTGTGACTGTCCTTCAAAAGACTACACATTTTTTTACATTGTGCAAATACTTGAACTTTAAGACAGTTAATATTAGTTTGAGTCAGTGATAAGAGAATGGACATTCTATGTATTATGTACTGCAGCTACAGTTTGCGTAACACTCACTTCCAATAAAATAAAAGCATGTTGGTATTACAATTACTAAATATGCATTAAACTTTTATTTGTTAATATACAGAGGTTAACTTAGCAGTTGTACTAACAATAATGTATCCATTTATATGTATGTGCAAAAAATATAATTTGGATCAGTTAAAGCTACGAGGGCTGGATGGCTGCCTCACCTGCCTGAAAGGGGAAGAGTGGTACTTCACCTGTGCCGAGCCCGGGCACTCCACCATGTGCAGCCTCGTTCACGCCACCCTTCAGCCAGATGCGCCGTAGAGAAAGAAAAAAGGCCTGGATGAAAGTATGAAGGAGCAGCAGTGCTGATTGGAGGCAGAAGGGGCGCCTATGTGTGAGGAGTGTGGGGACTTAGGGCACAATTTTGGAGAGTGCCCATGGGCAGACCCCCTCTTCAAGGAGGTCTACTTTGGCTAAGAGGTGGAGTGAAGAATGGCTTTGCCTCAAGGTCCTCCAGCCAACAAAGGTGGATACCCCCACCTTCGCAGTGTTTCCTTCCCCATCCTACCACAGCGAGATTGAGGCCTTAAGCTAGTGCCTCATCTGCAGGGAGCGGGGGCACTTCCCAGACAACTGCCCCCTCCCAGAGGTAGAGGAGGAAGAGGACCAACTACCGGCCCAGAAGAGAAAGAAAGGACAAGACAGGCTCCAGCTCCCACTAGGGAGGAGCATGAGCGTCCAGTGCCCATGAGGGGGATCTTTGACTGGCTGAGGGACCCTGAGGGGAACTTCCAAGAGGCCCTCCCGATGGCGGTCGACCTGCTGTGGGCCAGAGATGGAGAGCAATGTGAAGCCTGGGAGCAGCAACATCGCCCAGCATCCCTCCTAGACATCGGATCTGGGTTGGGCCCCGCTATCTCCAGTCCCATCAGGAGGAGCCATGCATACTCCAGAACCACAGGCAGTTGGCAGGTCCACACCAGAGCCCAGAGGAGAGCAGCACCCAACCCCAGCGACCAACAGACAGCCGCACCAGTCCCCCATGACCAAGGGAGTGCCGCACCAGTCCCCCGCGACCGATGGAGACCACTTGCTGTTCCCACCTTCGCCGCCAAGAGGATACTACCTGCTGTTCCCACCTTTGCCGCCAGGGGGGGACTACCTGCTGCTACTGCATCCACCATCAGGGGAAGACTACCCGCTGCTCCCGCCTTCGCCGCCACAGGGAGACTACCCGCTGCTCCTGCCTCAGTTACCAGGGGGAGATTACCTGCTGCTCCCACCTCCACCACCAGATGGAGACCACCTGTTGCTCCCACCTCCACCACCAGAGGAGCTGAGGGTCCTGAGGGTCACCTCCTGCCATCTCCTCCCAAGGGTCAACTCCTGCCCTGTCCTGCAACGCCCAGGGCTGCTAAGCCAGCAATGTCCGGGGTGGCCTGTTCTGTACTGCCCAGGGAGGCCAGTTAGCCATTGCCTGGGGATGCCTGCTTGTCATCACCCAGGGCTTTGTTATGTCCAGCAGCAGCAGTTGCGCTGCCAGAAATTCTGAGACCGGAGCCCAAGAAAAGGGAGCTGCTGGCTGCAGAGAAGACAGGAGAGGTGAGGAGACCACTGCCACCCACAGTAGTGGCACTGCTGGAGTACGCAGCCACTGCCAAAGTGTCCCACACTGAGAGCAGCATGGCCGCTGCCAGCGCCAAAGCCACTACATAAAGGTCCCATGCTGAGGGCAGCCTCACCACTGGCACTGCCGGAGTGTCCTGCGCCACTTCTGGAGTGCACTACAGCGCTGCAAGATCTGGCATTGCTGGAGGATACAGCCTTGGCGATGACAGCATTTCCGCATTGCCGCTGCCAGCATTTCCTCTGCCGAAGTGTGCCACCCCACTGTCAGCATTATCACTGCCAGCGTTGCCAAGGGCAGCATTTCCGCTGCCAGGATTGGCACTGGCAATATTGCTGCCCGTGGGCCAATTGATACCTCCATTCCTGGCCCAGGACTATGACCGAGTCGGTTCGGTTTTTAAGGGGGGAGGTGGCTTTTGAGGGGGAGACGTGTGACAAGGTACACCCCACCCTTTGTGTATTGTGTAATTTGTATTATTATTATTTTAAATGTATGGTTTAGTGTGTAAAAACACAATGTTTTGTTATTATTGTTTACAGCCTGGATGGAGTTAACATGCCCTATCCAGATAAAATCGTGAGAATGCGTGGTTGTGACAGAGAGCGAATGAATCTGAATCTACAATCTCCCTCTCGACCTGTGAGGGCACTGTACAACAGGAACTGCGTGCCTCGTACTGAATGGTTCGGCAGTTCATTCCAGAGGTCGTCAGAAGCCAGCCATTCAGGAAGAGGGCGGAGTAAGGTGAGTAAAGTTTCAGTCGTGACTTGGAGGAGACGTGATTGAACTAGCTATCTGATGGGAGCGGGGCTTGGGGTACTTTAGGGGGGCGTGACGCCATGGTCAGTTCCTTTGTTGTGGTTAATAGGAGGAAACAAGGACTGGAAATGTGAATGGAGTGTTTTTCCATTGATAAACTGTTAGTATTTGTCTTTGCCAGACAGCTAATACGAAGCTGGGAGCTGCAGCACGAAGCCAGCGCTAAGCCCGGACCTGTAAATACACACCACCGCTGCTGAGAGCACCGCACCTGCACAAAGAGCACACACAGTCTGGAGACGTGTTTTGTGTGTCTGTTTTGCGTGTTTGTGTTTGTCTTATTATTATTATTAACCCCTTTTGTTATATGCTGGCAATACCCATTGTTGGGTAAAACCAGCCTTATTAGACAGTCTCAAACTGAGAAAAGAGCAATATTAAAGTGTTGTTTGAACCGTCACTTTGTTCTGTCATTGTTGGAGCCCCTGCATCATATGTACACCTGACACTGCAAACCACACATTCACAGTGGTCAACAGTGAGTGATTACTGACAAACTGGCTGTTGACCACGTGTATGAGAAAATTTGTGCCGAATGTGGTTGAGGGATAAACCTTGTAATTAATAGTCAGTTAATCCCTCAGCCACAATATAAAAACAAGCAGCTTTGGCTGAACGAGGTTGGTGTGTTCAGAGGCAGAACGAGAGTCGGGAGGTGAAGTAAAACAACAATAACAATTACAATTGCTATTTGTGCTGGATTTATACCAGAGCGATACTTGTGTGTTCCGCGTCTGTCTGTTTTGGCCACCATGCCGTTTTGTTTTGTTAAGTGTTTTGTTTTGTTTAAATATTTTATTTATTATGAAACACAGCAGTGCTTTCATACCCCAGAGTGTTTTCTTCCTGGTCTGATGTCACCTGCAAGCCATCTTACTACAATTACGTTTCAATTTTTTTTTTTTTTTTGCTGGAAATGTTCAGGACTCATCATGGATAAGTTTGTAACTAAACTGAAAAAAAAACCCGGTCAGATGGCACTCTTGCATTGTGTGTTGGAGATTATCAAAGTGGATGAGCAAAAACAACTATCTTCTTCTTTATCAGCTGGAAAAAACTTGCTTTAGGCCTCTTGAATTAGCAGTGCCATCAGAAAATGAAAATTGTGGCAAAATATCAGAGGCCAGTAGTTAAATATCAGAGGCCAAAAAGTTAAATCAGTACTTTATAATGTTCCCCCAGTTCTGAAAAAAGGTCACCAATTCCAAGATGTTACTGTAAAAAATAAGATTTTTAGTGATTTGTTATAGGAAGAAATACAGCCAAAAAAAAAAAACTTGTTCCAGAGCATCTCACTGAAAAACCTTGGTCCTGGAAGAGCATTTCACTGAAAAACCCTGGTCCTGGAAGAGCATCTCACTGAAAAACCCTGGTCCTGGAAGAGCATCTCACTGAAAAACCCTGGTCCTGGGAGAGCATCTCACTGAAAAACCCTGGTCCTGGAAGAGCATCTCACTGAAAATCTAGATTGCTCCAGTAAAAACCCAACTATATAAATGGGTAATTGTATGTAAAGAAATGTGCAAAAAATAATGTAATTGTATGTAAAAATAATGTAATTGTATGTAAAAATAATGTGATATCTTGTAACAATTGTAAGTCGTCCTGGATAAGGGCGTCTGCTAAGAAATAAATAATAATAATAATCACTCCATGTGCAGATTAAAATGGGTATGAGTATGGAAGCACAGGGAGTACAATTAGTTCACATGATTCCAATTGAATGATTGATTAGCAAACGAGTCTCGGTACAGCTGCATAAAAGGGTGAGTGCTTCACGCACACAGGGTTGTGTGTTCGAGAGTGGAGAATGGGTGAGGAGAGGAGAGAATTGATTAAGAAAAAAAGAAATAACAATTGCTAAGCGATACTTGTTTGTTAAGTATTAGTCAGTTTTGTTTGTCTATTTATTTTGGCTCAAAGTGCCGTGTGCTGTTTTGTTCAACTGTTTTATTTTCTGTGTATTATTAAAATGCGTAAGCAAGCGCATTCACATTTCACTGACAGTGCTGTGTGTTTCTTCCGGGGCTGAAGTCACTCCTACAGCCAGCCTGTTCACAGTAACACTGTATTAAAGTCAAAAAATATCCCAGAAGAAAGAAAGGTCTTACTTTAGCCTTGTGAATTAACTACATCACAAAGAAAGCAATACAGTAATTAAATCTTGTGTGTATTTCAAGTAAAAACAAAGTTGACAACGCATTTTTTTATCCCACAATAAATAAAGTGGCCATAGACACATTTTCATAAAGTAATAACATTAGTTTTTAACTTGAATACACACTTTAAATAAAATGTGAAACGGGCCATTTGGTTCAACGAAAAAAAAATAACATTTTCTTACTGTTTTATTTCTCTTTTTTTGCATTCCACTTAACAAAAACTAGGATTGCATCATGAAAGAAAATGAAAACGATTACTACACGAGTCTTTTCTTTTTGTAAGTATGACCTGTATTACATTGCAGACCGAAATGATTGACTCGCTTCTTTATATATATATATATATATATATATATATATATATATATATATATATATATATATATATATATATATATATATATATTGTGTGGTGAAGCACGGGGAACAATCCTAGATGGAAGGTACATAAGTGCTAGACGTCAGCGCAGTATATTTCCAGGTTGACTGTCAGCAGGGAGAAATGTAGTCCAGAGTCTAAACCAGGCAGAGAAACTGAACTACATTACCCAAGAGATGCTGCGCTGAGTAATACGGTCAGCAATGAGAAACACTTGAGGCTAATTAAAGCCATAGATAAAAGCAAAGGAATTCCGGTGATCAGGGTCTGTAATAAGGTTAAGGCCTGAGAGAAGACCTGTGGCGAGAGGGGAAAAAAAGGTATTGTGGTACTGTGGCAACGTGCCCCGCCCCTGTGTGTATTTTTGTGTTTTATGTTGTATGTTGCGTGTGTTAATGTTGGTATATAGATATGGCTGCACGGGATATAAATGGGTGTGTGTAGCACAAGTTATTTAAAATGTATAATTGTATTTAGGCATGGGGATTGCACTTCACTTCACGTGCATTTAAAGTACTTAATAATATGTGAGCACGGGGTTGCACAGATTTAGTTCACGTGCTGGGATTCAAGTGAATAATTAATTGGTAATTGAATCCCAGCACAATTGTATATATAGATGCACGTTTCATTCACTCAGGGTTGGGTGTTCGGTGAGTAGTGAATGGGAGAGAGAGGAGGAGAAATAAAGTTAAAGATTAACAATTGCGGGCTCCCGAGTGGCGCATTTGAATCCAGGCTATGTCACAACCTGACCGTGACTGGGAGTTCCTAGGGGGCGGCGCACAATTGGCTGAGCGCTGCCCGGATAGGGAGGGCTTAGGTCGGCAGAGGAATCCACGGCTCACCGCGCATCAGCGACCCCTGTGGCCGATAGGGCGCCAGTGGTTCTGCAGTTGAGCCGGCACTATAGGTCTGGTGGCATCGCTGTGGATCTGCAGTGCGAAAAATGATGACTTGGCAGGAGCACGTTTCGGAGGACACGTGTTCCAGCCGCCGTTTCCCGAGTCGGCTGGGGGGTTGCGAGCAGTGAGCCTAGGATACAGATAATAATTAGGCATACTAAATTGGGGAGAAAACCAGGGTAAAAATTGGCTTACAATTAAAAAAAAAAATTTGCTATTGCATGCTGGTAGGACCAGCACGATACTTGTTTGTTTATTTTTACTCACCGTGTTTGTTTGTCTGTTAGTCCATCATTTGTTTAAGTGTTAGTCCATTTTATTTGTCTATTTATTTTGGCGTAAAGTGCCGTGTGCTGTCTTCTGTTTTGTTCAAATTTTTTATTTTCTGTGTGTTAATAAAACACTGAGCACAGCAGCGTCTCAGATTCACTCACCACTACTGTCTGTCTGTGTACTCCTTTCTGGTCTGACGTCCTCACTAGAGCTAGCTTGTCACAGGTACTTTAACCACTTCAACTCCATGACATACGCATGTACGTCAATTGAAAACCCACTTACAGTACCATGCCGTATGTGCGTACGTCACGTTTCCCATTCTATTCTATGATCTGTTTCATTCTCTAAAGCAGTGCTAGTACTGTGGAATGTGCAATGAAAGTTGGGGGAGGGTCAGGTGACATTTTTATCCAATTGCGTGTCATGTAGCAATTCCAGTCTGTAGCTATGGGCGTTTAGAAGGCTGAGATATATTGCAGGAAGCCTTTCAGCTTTTACAAGTATATATATATATATAGTGTTTTAAATTATTATTTTTTATTTATTATTAGTTTTACTTGTTTAGTTATAATTTATATAGTTTTTAGCGAAAGCTAAACATGGCAACGTACGTGGTCTTTTTATAATGAGCAACGGGAGTGAAGTTGGTTCGGAGGATTTCGATACCAGCAACAGTGATGCTGACTTATCACTCAGCGATGATGATGAAAAGGATGTGGAGCCAAGAACAGTACAAACTGTACAAACAGAAGAGCGTGCAGCTACTTTACAGGTAAGCCAGCTGCAACCGGGAAGCTGTTTGTTTTGAAATGGCAGTGCTGTGACGAAATACAATCAAAACACAGCGCCGGGTACAGGCAATGCGGCAGGCAGATCCATCACAATGCCTGAACAAATTAGCTGTGTACACACATTTGTGACTATCCCTCCAACACAAGCGAAGCAGACACCTTAAAAAAGGTACAGGGTCTGCTACAAAAATGAAAACAAAAGACAAAAGAAAAATGTGCAGTCATTTATTTGTGTTTTATTTATCATATGATAACAGTTTATAGCAATTACAGGTTTGAAAACATTATTATTATTATTTTCAAAATCTGGTACCTGGAAAGGGGTTTCATTTTTACCTCTGGAGTTGAAGTGGTTAAGAGTACACTCATATGTTTGTTAACCGGGAAACACCTGGAGAAAACAGTATAGTTTAAACACCCCTTGACAGAGTTAGGTTATTTTGTTTTGATTTTGTCTCTCTTGTGTTTGAAAAATAAATAAACATACAGGCACCATCTAATTTTCTTAATGTATCTTGTTGTGGACGTAATTCTTTTATGCACAAGCAAAGGTGGCAAAACTAAATCCCAAATTGCCACAATATAAACAGTTGTAGTTAAAAGTTTATCTACCTCAATGAAAATTTATAAATTCTAGAAATTTCTCTAAAACAAATAATTATAGGAAAAATCGTTTGTAACAAAATGTTTTCTTTTGTGGATGAGAAAAAAGTTCAAGAAATAGATGTTTACAATTATTAATTTCATCAATTTTTTTTGCAAAACTCAAAATGCTAATTCAAATGTATTGATACCCTGACAAGGAAAATGAAATTAATAGCTAGTTGAGGCACCTTTAGCAATAATAACCTCTTTTAAACGATTAGGATATTTGTAATGAGCTCTTGGCATGATTCTTTCATGATTTTTGTCCATTCTTCAACACAAAATTGTTCCAGTTCATTCAAATTCTGAGGACTTCTCTTGTGCACAGCCTTCTTCAACTCAAACCAAATATTCTTAATCAGATTTAGATCGGGACTTTGACTAGGCCATTCCAGAACCTGGAATATATATATATATATATATATATATATATATATATATATATATATATATATATATATATATATATATATATTCCAGAACCTGAATATATATATATATATATATATATATATATATATATATATATATATATATATATATATATATATATATTGTGAACTTGTAGTTCTATTTATATAACAGGATGTCTGTCTGACAGTATAAAGACCAATTCCAAGCAGCAATTGTAGTTAGCCAGCAGAGGGCGTATTTATTTGATTTACAATTAAATGAAAACAAATGAAATTAAAATAAAAGGCTAACCCCTATGTGGCAAAGTGGTGAGTGGATACAGGTGAGTGCAGTGCAGGTACGAATCACACGGACAATTACTAACAGGTGCAAGGGTGTTTATTGATAAATTACAATTTCCAGAGCCTAAAATGCAAATACCTGTACATAATAATGTTGGAAGTGATTACAGCGGCGTGTATCACTTCGGTTTTTGTAAATTCCTGGGTTTGACCGCAACCAAAAAGTCCAGTTTTATGACCCACACAAAACACAAAGACACAGACACAGTTCTACGGTGTGTGATTTAAGTGATTGTGGTGAAAGTACGTTGTGAAACAGGGAAGTGCTGGTGTCCGGGTTTGTTGCTGGCCTGCGGCTGCAGCTCCGGATAGTGTTAACAGTCTTAAAACGACACAAACAGAACAATGTTACAAGACAGACTAACAAATACAACACTCACGGTTCTCACAATTGCAGGGTTTCCTTTTGGTTTTTTCTCTAACCATTCACAAAAGGAATAGATCACATACGCTACCCCCCTATTTACATCCTCGCTCATAACCCCTAAGTTAACGAGCGCATCCGCTCCTCCAATCCTCAGATGCACGCCATTTACCGTCGTAGTCATTGAGTTTGGATACCGTAGCTACGTCCCTCTCCTAAATGACCGACTTCCACCTACCCTATGGAATAAATTGTCGTGCCATTTAATTAAGGGTATTCTGTTCCTTTTACAACGGAGATCTAACACCAAGAATTATTTAATTTCTGTCACACCCTATTTCAGGGCACCGACTCTTATTTCCCTGACTAAACAATTGTGTTGGCTAAAACAAACAATAAAAATTAACACAAAACACAAAAGTCCAAAATATGAAAATTGGAAGAATATTTTTGTTATTTGTTATTGTTTTGTATTTTAAAAACCTTGTGAGGATGCGTGACTGATCAGCTACTGATTATTTAACTAGCTGACAGTCACGCATCCTTACTAAACTCGTGCAGACTGTGGCCGAGGGGTAATGAGATAATTAACAGCTAGTTAACCCCTCGGCCAGAATATAAACGCCTCCAGCGGACAGTTTCTTGAGGAGAGTACGGGAGAGCGAGCAAGCGAGCTAAAAATAACTGTTAAAAACAACTGCTAAGCGTGCTGGTTTTCACCAGCACGATACTTATTTGTTTATTTGTTTGGCCAATGTGCCCTTTTGTTTAGTGTTTAGTGTTTTGTTTGTTTTGTTTATTTAATAAAATAGCTGAGCGCCGTAGCGCTCAGTTTCACCACCACCATTAATTGGTTTGGTTTCTGTTCCTGGTCCGTGACGTCACCACCCACACGCCACACAACAGCTGGGTCACAGAAGTGTAGTCTAGTCAATGCTACTTGAATGCAACAGACATTACGTGTGTTTACATTTTTAAACTTTTAAAACCATCGTGTTTTACGTTAATATTTCAGTGTACATATTACTAACACATAACATACTAACCGCTAGGTTTTTAGAAAACAAAATCTTTTAAAACAGACGTGACAAATGCGTTTTTAATATCGCCAGGGACAAAATATTAGAACCCCCCCCCCACTGTTTCTATAGGCATGCCCCTGCGATAATTGCATATTTGTCACGTCTTCCTTCCCAGCTCAGAACCACCAGTTCAAGCAGCCTTTTTATCCCAACAATGTACCCTTGACAGCCCATCTGCATTTGCTTTTAACCCACTTGTTGTGTATTAGGTATATTGGGGGCACCAAAGTATAGGAAATGAGATATATACCTTATCATGTAGAACCCGGATTCCCTTGGCAATAATTGAAATTCACACAACGTATCAGAAATATAAAACAAGACTTTATTTAAGAATAAAAAGGGTGCACAACTAATATAATATTACAGAAAGGAAAGGCTATTGGTTAGAGATATTCATGAATAGTACACAGTTCATTGATTTCTTAGTCAAACGATTACAACGACCACAACATTATTAGCATACATGGCTAAGATACTAATATTAATTATGGTTAGTCACACAAAGTGGCCTACTTTGCATTAGCATTTTCAATACTCATTTCAAATCAATCATATTTCATTATTATTATTTGTTTATTTAGCAGACGCCTTTATCCAAGGCGACTTACAGAGACTAGGGTGTGTGAGCTATGCATCAGCTGCAGAGTCACTTACAACTACGTCTCACCCGAAAGACGGAGCACAAGGAGGTTAAGTGACTTGCTCAGGGTCACACAATGAGTCAGTGGCTGAGGTGGGATTTGAACTGGGGACCTCCTGGTTACAAGCCCTTTTCTTTAACCACTGGACCACACAGCCTCCTATAATCATATTTCATAGCAAAATGCATGAGAATTAATTCAAATTCCCATTCAGAACGGAGTGCAACATTCCAATAACTAATTTATCAAGCTAGTTTTACTGTGTTAATTTAATTTAGACATGATCTATCAAACTGACAATATGTTATCAACCTCAATTGATTCTATATTCAAATTAACTCAGAAATGGGGCAGTGATCAAATTATCTGCATTTATTAGGCAACTCCTTTGAGTTACACATTTCAACAAACAAAATACAAAATTTCTTATACATACCAAAACAGGAAGTTACATTCTATTCCTTAAACAATCCACTAATTTGATAGCATTAGCTACAGTTAATTTCTCGAGTCATAAAATGTTTTATATTTCATATGTTGAATACATATCGATTTTCAACAAAGAAGTCAGTCTTCGTAGGGAGATGCGAACACTGCAGTTTCTCCTATCTCTGTCTGGATCTGAAGTTCCACCGACAGAAAAGAAGACGGTTGTCCTTGAAGTAGGCTTTGTATTGCGTCGGCTCTCAGCAAAACAAAAGTTCTTTTCAAAGGGAGGCAGCTGTTGATTTCCTTGCAACATTATCTTTGACTTGTCGGAAGGTTTCCAACTGGAAATAGTTCAGTTGATCAAACATAACTCACAGTTCAAAGAATGTGTTACAATTGAAAAGTTATGTAATTTGTAAAAGTGTTCTTGTTGCAATTCTTTTGTACAAGCTACGGGACCTTCCTGAGGCACAGCGGCTGGCTCTTTGCTTCAGTTCGTTTCACGGTTGGTTTCAAGCAGTGAAATAAAAACAAAGACAAGCTTTCGGATCAATGCAGTGTCCTGTTTCCTGGTTCAGTCTCTCACAGAGCAGAGAACAGGGCTCTCTTCAGAGCTGATTTCAGCTTTTAGCCTTCTCAGAACATGATTCTACCCATTGGATTTCTGCTTGCCTCAGTCTTTTGAATTAAACCCTGACCCGTCTTGATTGGATTGTTGAATTTGTGGGTGGTGTTTAAAGTCACGCAACCTGCCTAAACACTCGTTGGTTTGTCTCTGGGTCACTCCTTGGCCTTGCCCACAGCTCGTGATCGACAGTTCAACAAAAGTTCCTTTGTCCTGTCGAAGGTGATTGACTGGCTTTCCCTTTCTCCGCTTTGAGAGGGGGAGAAACTCACCCGTGTCTGTTTCTCATCAAAGTCTGCCAAAATTGCCTGTGCAGCGATCCCAGTTTGTGATTATGCAAAGGAATTTTTACCCAGCTTCGCAAAGCTGCATTTGTCTACCTCTTACCAAGAGATGGAAGAAGAGAATATTAACTTGCTCAAATGATTTCAAACCGTGCATTTCAGTATCCAGCCATACCCTCATTTGACTGCACTGTCTGCTACACACTTCTATGTTCGAATTTGAACCTACATGGCTGGAGTGCCAGGAACCACCTTGTTACTTTGGCGTTCTTCTCCTTCATCCACTTTAGAGGGGAATGATCAGTAACCAGTGTAAATTCTCTGCCTAAAAGGTGATATTTAAGGGTCTCTACTGCCCAACAGACTGCCAAGCACTCTTTCTCAACTACCGCATACCTCGTCTCAGGCGCTAGTAACTTACGACTTAAGTACATGATAGGGTGTTCTTCGCCATCAACTATTTGGGAAAGGACTGCTCCGATGCCCACCTCTGATGCGTACTTTAATACTGGACCATTACACAAGATATCTTTAACTTTAACGATTTCTCTGCAGCATCATTCCATTTAACCTTATTTGGAGCGACTTTCTTTATTAGGTCTGTAAGTGGAGCTGCGATAGATGAAAAATCTGGCACAAACCTACGGTAGTAAGCTTTTGTTTTTATTTCATTTTTCGGGACCGGCCAGTTGTTTATAGCATCTATTTTATTAAGCTGTGGTTTTATTTGACCACCACCTACAATGTATCCTAAATATTTGGCTTCTATTACCCCAAAAAACATTTTTCTGAGTTAGTAGTTAAGGAGGCCTCTTTCAGGCTCTGTAAAATAGGACTGAGTTTTGACAAATGGTCCTCCCAGATTTCTGAAAATTACTATGTCATCAATATACGTAGAAGCATAGTCAGAATGGAGTCAAAACTTTTCTAAAACTCGCTAAAAAAATGAATTTACACCACCCATGTCCAATTTTCCCCTTACCTCATATAGAGGTAGTATTTGTTGTGACAGACAGATAAACACAAAGTTATTTTGCAGTGTTAGTCCAGTTCATGTGACGACAACAGACTGACAGCCCTCTGTCGACAACACTGTGGCAACCCCACCTAGCGAAGGGAAGAAAAGAGAAGAGGGACAGCTCAGGTCACCCAGCCTCAGCCACCCCGTCCTTCGGCTCCAGCCCCCCCAATAACTTCCCACTCAACCCCCAATTTCTCCCAGCTCGCGTACAATGTTAGATGGTCAAGGGTGTGGGCCGGTCTCTCTGTAATCTCCTTACTTAGACCGGACCCAGCAGCACTGCATTTAACTGCGGGGGGAGTGGGGTTAGCCTTATGGGGATCAGCTTGAGTGATGCTGATCTCCACCGTCTGTATTCCCTCTTGCTCTCTCCCTCCAGCTGTTATCCTCTTTCTCCAGGCACAGTGTTGTCAAAGGACAGCGTGGGGGGAGGGGGGGAAACAGGGCTCCAGCTGCCTCTCACCAACCAAAGCAAAATCAATGTTGTAATTAATATAAATCCTTACTGTTCACTTGTACAGTCTATGGATGAACCAATACTTTATAAATGTGGTTAACATATCCAGAACAACTAAAAAAACTTTCTTTCCTTGTACTACCGCATTGTTTGTTTCTCTCACTCTAGTGCTGTGTTGTTCAGCTTGCAGCTTCTTCCTGGATCCTGGTACGTCTCTTCTGGTCTTCATTCCGGTCTCCACGCTCCCTTACCTCTGGTTCCTAGTCTTTATAGCCTGGTCAGTTAGTGTCAACTGCAGTTGTGAGGATTTTAGCTTTGATGAAATAGGGTTTGTTCTAGTTGCTGTTTCCCAAGCCTTTAAAATGACAACACTAACAAATGAATTGTGTAGTACATGATCAATTTAAGTACATACAACTTAAACCCATATGCATTTACCCCACATACTTGTGTTCGTCACTTTGTGACATATACATGCGTAAAAAAAAAAACTTACTTTGGAACTGACTTTCTGGATTTGTTAAATCGCAGGCCAGCTGATAATTCATCAAAATGATACAGTGCTTTTAGAGGTCGCTTAGATTGAAACTTATCTCGTACTCCCCATGTCTGTGCAACTTTGACCGCTGATTTGCTGATATTGGAAAAAAGTTTGTCTAAAGCATGATTCACACAGGACTAAAACTCAGGTGTCCTCAAAGTTGGTCAAAAGCAGAGGACATCCCAGACATGGATTAGTTTTCATCAAGAAAAGTTAGCAAATTCAAAATAATGCGATGTTGTGGCCAGAGAAGGCACTTTTGTGCATGATTTGTAAACGGTGAACTGGGTGTAAATAACTCATTTCGTTGTACCTTCTTTTCCAAACGATAGAATAACCATTTCGTCCATTGAGTGATATGTAATCCTTCAAATGCACCTTTCAAAGCATCCATTTAAGAGTCACCAATTATGTTTTGTATTTTCCCCGGATCCCCAATTTGGTTATGTCCAATCATTGTGTTTACTGAACTGTAGAATCTCAGGACAGATCGTACCAACAATATTATATTATAATTTATTGTAAAGTCTGGTGTTGCTTTGTGGTGAATACCCCGGAAATGCTGTATGAATTCTAACATAACACTGACACGGTTGATTCGCACTGGAGCAAAATGGCACAGGACGCCGGAGTTTGAAATTTTACAGAAGGTCCTGATGTCCTGTAAAAAAAAAAATGCAGCACCTGAATTATCTGGGATAAAAAGAAATGGATGGTGTGCACAGGACTAAATTTCGCAGTTGGTAAAAATTCAAAAACACCTGCTTGTGGTGATTTTTAGCTCCATGTGAATTGGGCTTAAGATCTTTCTAAACGGTATGTGTTTTCTAGCATTTAAATTGTGTGCAGCATAGCGCACATATCTTGAGTCCGGTTCTTACTCAGCAATTGTTGCTTGTACACAAGAATAGCACCATCTTATCGCTGTCCTCATAGTTGACAGTTCTAGTTAAACTAGATTTTGTGCATGCTGCATTGGGGTGTGTGCTTTGTGCAACTGCTTGCAGGGAGAGAGGGCTGTCTGTCATGCATGAGCGCACTCTGTAGTTGGAGTATGCGCATTGAATTGGGAATTTAAAGGGGATAGGAAACACTTTTCGGTTTGTTTGTAAATGATAAAATAGATGGGAAAGCAACGTAATCTCGGGTTTGTTTGATTGTTTTTGATCAAACAATATGTCAAACAAGCTGTTTAAATTCTGCGGTCTATCAAACTGTAATCCGCCATTGCTGGAAATCACTCCTGTGGCGTCACTGGTTGGAGAAGGCAGCGGGAGAAGTATGTGAAGTAAATGATTTCTGAAATGAATCATGAAAAGGTGTTTGTGTGCAAAGCAGATTTTTTGATCAGATCTTTGAACAGCGCTTGTGGTGACTTGGGAGAATGAGTATGCACGCATATTTAGGCTTCCGCACACAGTGACAAAAAGATTCAAAGGTGGACAAGAGGCGGCTTCAGCGGTGTCGTTTCATGAGAAAGAAACTATACCCAAGGGGGAAGAAAATGATAAAACTTTCAAAATAAATAATAAATAAAATATTGATACGTTAAAACATATTAATATTTAAAACATTAAAGCTGTTATGTATTTAATACCTATGAAGGGGGGTTATAATAATAATAATAATAATAATAATAATAATAATAATAATAATAATAATAATAAATATTATTATTTATTTCTTAGCAGATGCCCTTATCAAGGGCGACTTACAGTCGTAAACAAAAATACATTTCAAGAATCACAGTACAAGTAATAATAAAATTAAGAGCAATATAAATTTCAAGCACTTTGGTTCTAGCAAGTACAAGTATGACAAAATACGATTCAATAACGGAGCAGATAACAGTGTCAGTAATAGTTACATCAGGATATAATTAAATACAAAATACTACAGATTAAATAATACTTGACAAATTACAGTACTCTAAAGTACAGGATTAGATGCAGTAAAATAGGGGGCAGATAAGATCAAGTAAAGCGCATTTAAGGAAGAGTGATAAGTGTCCAGAGGGAAAGAGAGGAGTTCTACAGGTGCTGTCTGAAGAGTCTTGAGGAGGCGCCGGAAGGTGGTCAGGGACTGGGCAGTCCTGACATCTGTAGGAAGGTCATTCCACCACTGCGGGGCGAGGGTGGAGAAGGAGCAGGCTCTAGAGGCAGGGGAGCATAGAGGAGGTAGAGCCAGTCTTCTAGTGCAGGAGGAGCGGAGAAGTCCACAGGCTACCTGCTGGCGGTAGGTCGTACAGAGTCAGCTCGGATGCAGTGCAGTATCCAGGACCTCTCTATCCAGGCACACAATTTTAAAACTGGCATTTTGCGTGACAGTTTTTCAGGAATTCTGTGCTGTATGCAAGGAATTTCGGCGTTACTGTGCAGTTACAGCAGCTGCACCAGCAATTGTGTGCTGTTCTGTCAGGATCCGGATCTCTCTCACTATCTCAATCAGATTCCCAGGAATTTGAATCCTTTCTTTCAGTTTCAATAGGGCCTATTTGGCACTCTATAATTGGCTGAAATTCATTCAGAAAGTTTTAACCAATAGATTCTAGCTATTCAAAGTCACTTAGTTCCAGTGCTCTTGTGAGATTTGCCATCTTTGTTTACACCCGCCAGTGGAGAGCTGCAACCAGCGACATCTCAGGAAACCTCTGTTAATATGGCGGAACACATCACAATTTAAGTGCCGGTTGCCATAGTTTTAAAAGTCTTTTGTGTTATACAATAAATACAAGGGTGTTTTGAGTGGGAAATGTTATCTTTAGCACTTGATGAATAATTTCAACGCACGAAGTCCCAAAGTTTCCCTTCCGGTTAAAGCACATAGGCCAAAAGTATAGTCAAGGATTGGCGCCACCTAGTGTAAAGGGGAACAGGTGGTGTTTGCTTTTCGTGTCGCTTGTCTCTCCAGCTGAGGTACCGATGAGATTAAGCTGTTCTGAATCTTGTTAGAGGTACCCAAGAATACTGTGGCTATTGACAAGTGATTGCTTAACATGCTGTCGTAGTCGGAAATCAGAGAAAGTAATTCCACATAATTACCTCTATTTGAGAAATTGGTGCCTTCATCATGCCCTCTGAATGCCAGTTCTTGCTTGCCAAGGAAAACATAATTAATCTAGCATTTAACCCTTTAAGGACCAGGATAGTGTTAATACGATCATTCTGAAGTGGGCTTCAAGGACCGCAATTGTGTAAACACGATAAAATGACTTTGTTTTTAATGACTTACAGGCCCACCTTACTTTGCAATAAGGCTTGAAACACATATCAATGGATAGGGGAGAGACTGACATTCACTTCCTGATAGTTTTTTTGTGTGTGTGTGTGAGCGTAGAAAGTTTTGGCAGCGCTGAGAAAAAAGACATCACAGCCTGCTTCAGAGAAACTTGTAAGGTAAGCCAGACATGGAAACACGCTGTAAATCCGATGTATTTGACATATTTATATTGGAACATTTATTCTGTCATGTGTTTTAAAAAAAAAAATATATATATATATATATATATATATATATATATATATATATATATATATATATATATATATATATATATATGTTTTTACAACATTTATAAAATATCAAGAAACGAGTGGATATAAGCAGATACTAGTTCATTAATTAAAGTTATCAGGTACGTTTTTTTTTTCTTTTTACTGATAATAATGGAATGAGTAACTCTTATTTATAAATATTTATTTTGAGAACATAAAAAACGACAGTAGTGTCCATTATTGCTTATAAAGACCCTGAAAATAATGCTATTGCAACCACTCAGGTGAAACAATGTCTTGTAATTTGCCCAAACATCAATATTTTTCAACAAAACTTTCAGGAAGTATTGTAAGGTCCTGTGATGGGGTAAAACGATCCTGGGCTGCAATTCAACCTCACAGCCACCAGGGGACTGTGAATCAACCCCGGTGCTCCCAACAGAGATCACGTGAAGCAGGTGTTGTGAAACCAAAATGGAAGTTTTGGTCGAGCGGTCGCCATCTTTGTTGGGGGCAACAACTCAGGAATATTCCAGAACACGCTCTAATTGACAGGTCGTTTAACACTAGTTTCTGATTGGTATACGGAAATGAGGGTATGTTCAAGGAAGTATAAAAGGGCCTGGGTTGTCAGAATGGGGAGGAAGTTAGGAAGGAGAAGGAAGCAAGAGAGAACATGCGTGGGAGAGAATTAACACTTTTAAAAGATTACTTATCTATATAGAACTTTTGTTGTAGACTGGGAGAAAGACTCAAAAGCCCCAGGACAAGCCGGAGAGGACCCACGAGGGGGCGCTGTTTCCCGGAAGCCTACCATTTAAGGAAGCATCAAGGAAAGAGAACCTGTTTGTTTTGTTTGCTGATTTATTTCTGGAAAGTAATCTTCTGTGCTTTATTTTGGGACTACCACCCCGGTTTGGTTTCCTTGTTTTTGCCCACTCAATACCATTGGTAGAAGAGAGTGAGATCAGTTTGAATTTTTGTTGGTTTTTTTTGATATTTTTGTTAAAAGGAAAATAAAATATATTCTTTGAAACACTACCCTGCCTCTAGCGACCAATTACTGCACACCATCAACCTGTGACAGGTCCCTTTCAGTGAATTTTTATAGGAAGAGTCAATTACAGCCAAAAAAAACACCTGGTCCTGGGGGAGCATCCCACTGAAAAATGCTTGGTCCTGAAAGGGTTAAGAATCTGTATTTGAGGAATTGGTGCTTTCATCATGCCCTCTGAATGCCAGTTCTTGCTTGCCAAGGTAAACAGAAAACAACCCTGTGATTTTTTTCTTATTTGCTTATTGTGATGTTTTGTATCCCTACGCTTCTGCTTATCCATTTGAACATCAATCCGGGTTGTCCAAACATTTTGAGTGTTACAGCGGCTCGCAAGTGACTTTGGGAACTCTCATGTTGTTGTGCTGACTTAGTTAGATAGCCTAGATTGCTGTAGCCAGTGCTGTTCCATATCACCTTTTCTGTGGAATACCTTTCCTGATTTGAATTTTGGAAGTGGCAAGTACATCCCTTCCCTTCCTCTGTCAGTTCGGGTATTTGTGGTGTATACCTCAATTCTTTCTGAGAAAGTTCTTCTGAAAATTGATTTGTAACCAAATCAACTATGACTACGATGTCTCTGTTGTCTGATGACATTTCTTTTTTTACATCTTAAGTGAAACTTCCCCCTTAAATGTTCTAAGTTTAAGTGTGTTGCATAAAACAACTTAACCTATTTGCTGCCAAGGGTAGTTGCCACCTCCCTGGCCACAGGAATTCTACAATTTTTAGATTACTAGATCCGCCTTTTAGTGTATCCAAGCAAACTTATATTTTGTTCAGCCCACATTGACCTTTCCACTGGTGCAAACCCCATCTGGTAAGATGACCAAAATATTGAGCCATAAGTGTAAAAAAAAAACAAAAAAAACAAAAAGGGAAATTCATACATTATCTCGGTTTTGTTCCAGATTGTGCCTGTTTTTTCATAAGGCAATGTTGAAAGCTATATATTGTTAAATTTGTCTTTCAACATGCTTCAATAGGTTTCTAATTTACAAAAGCACGTCTGTACATTATACAACAAAAAGCACAATATGCAACAAAAGATAAAAAAGGGTAAACACACACGCGTAGGTCAAAAGATACACTAAAATACAATAAATCTCCTAACTACCTCCAAATAATGACAAATAAATGACATAGGTATGGAAGATTTCTATTAGATTATAAATGGTTACTAATAACAAAAAGGTTTCCAGCTGCAGTAACTGGAAGCGTGTTGTTCTGTAACTCCAGGAAATGCAACAAACAAAAATATGTTGTTGGTAGAAAATAAATGTCATCATAAAAAAAAAAAATAACAGGTTGGGATAAATGAAAAAAAAACCTGGAGGTGAAACACTGGCAAAAAAAGTACTAAAACACAATAAGTTCCCTCACAACAACTCAAAATTCTCAAATAGCTTTATGTTATTTAAATTTGTATCTCAATGTGTTCAGCCAAATGTGAGGTGTAATAACCTTGGTAATCGAAAGTAAAATAAATACATAAAAAGAAGAACGAGTTCAATTTGTGGTTTATCCAGATACTGTATGTTAAGGAAAGAAAGAAACAAACAAACTGAGGAAAAAAAGTCTAAAATTCCGGGAATATATCACATATATAAATGTCAATTGCAGAAAAAAAATTATATAATGTATTGATAAATATACAGAAGTTTTTTTTTGTTGTTTTTTTTAAGTTAAACAACAAACAGCAGTCTAACCACTCCTCCTTGTCTCACCACAGAAACTACAACAGGGCACTTTACAAAATGCAAAATCTTTAAATACAGAGAAATGCATAATACATGATAAAAAGGAAAAAAAACATAATACATTAAGTACAGTAGAAAGTGCATAATACATGAGAGTAACATAATACATGAAATAGTAGCAGCAACACAGCAGCTAATAACAGATATCAGGCTTAAAGAGCATGCATAGCAACTGAGAACAGGTGGGTCTTGAGAGCTGATTTAAAGCGAGTGACGGTGGGAGCATCACGCACCAAAGCTGGGAGAGAGTTCCAAAGAGTCGGAGCCATGAAGCTAAACGAGCATTCTCCAAGTGTGCTGCACTTTTGCTTGGGGATAACAAGCAGGTCAGAGTCAAAGGACCTCAGCTTGCGGGCAGGGACATAGCGGGTCAGCAGATTGAGGAGGTACTCGGGACCTGTGTGATGAAGGACATTGTAGGTAAGCAGGAGGGTTTTAAAAATAATCCTGAACTTTACAGGTAGCCAGTGCAGCTGGGCAAGACGGGGGGTGATGTGATCACGTTTTCTGGTAAAGATCCTGGCAGCGGCATTCTAGACTAGCTGCAGTCGGTTTATGGTGAGTGCCGGGAGACCACCATATAGAGAGTTGCAGTAGTCGAGTCGAGAGGAGACAAATGCATGACAAAGTATCTCCGCATGTGGGAGGGAAAGGTAGGGACGGACTTTGGAGATGTTTCGAAGATGGTAGAAAGAAGATTTGACTACGGAGGAGATGTGAGTATCAAAGGAAAGGTTGCTGTTAAGAAGTACACCAAGGCTTCGTACTGTGGGGGAAGGCAGCAGCAGACAGTTTCCGAGGTTCAGGGCAGCTATATTGAGATTCTTAAGTTGAGTTTTAGATACTACTAGAAGGAGTTCTAGTTCTATTTGCTAGTGTTCAGCTGAAGAAAATTGGCAGACATCCAGGCCTCCATGTCTTGAATGCAAGCGAGAGCGGACCATGGCAGAGGGCTTCAGGGTTGAGTTTTAAGTAGAGCTGGGTGTCATCAGCATAGGAGTGAAACATGAGGCTATGTTGGCGGATGAGGTGACCCAAGGGAAGCATGTAGATATTAAAGAGAAGGGGCCCAAGAACAGATCCTTGGGGGACACCACAAGTGACTGGGTTTGCAACACCACTGTTTCCATCATAGAAGACAGACTGCATGCGTCCGGATAGGTAAGAGGAGAGACAGGTTCCAGAGATCCCAGCATGGAAGCCATCTTGAGGCAGGGGATGCAATTCAAAAGTTAAAAAAAGTGGTCAAAATGTAAAAAAAAAAAAAAATTAAAGCAATACACACACCTTATGTAAACAGTTGTAGCAACACATGGGAACATGTAACACAAGCAAATAAAATGCCCTTATGTGCCCTTTAAGTACAAATACTACTTAAGTAGAATTACTTAAGTATTTCCCTTAAGCTAGTTAACCGTTGCACAAAACAACTTAAGGGGAAAATTAAGTGAAAATACTTAAATGTCCTATTGAGGTCCCTTAAGTCGAAAAAACCGTAATGGCAGTATTTTTTAATATTGAAGAGGACAGAGCCACACTTCACAGAAGGATTTTCAGAGACAGAGAAAATCCTTTGGACTTTCAAATGTCTGCAATGCTGGAAGCAGATTTACAACCACAAACAAGAAGAAATCACGCATTGCTCCCTGTTCTGCAGATACTGGTAGCACTTTGTTTTTTCGCAACTGGTAGCTTCCAAGCAGTTGTTGGAGATATATTCCATATACACAAATCTACTATTAGCAGAATAGTTCACAAGGTTTCCAATGCGCTATGTCAAAGGGTTGGACATTTCGTCCACTTTCTGAATAACGACATGCAAAAGGACTATGCTGTGGATTTCCCAGGATTGCAGACATTATAGATGGCACCCACATCAGAATACAGGCACCACATGAATTCGAGGAAAACCTACGTTAACAGAACAAATTACCATTCAATTAACCTACAATGCATTTGCGATCCATCCTGCCTAATTGCCAATATCTTTGCCTCTTGGCCTGGTAGTACCCATGATGCGAGAATTTTAAAGGAGAACAAGATCGGCAGAGATTTTGAAGGGAGATACAGGGAACTTCTGCTTGGGGACAGTGGTTACCCTTGCCGTCCCTTGCTGATGACACCATTTCTTAATCCTTCAAATCCTTCTCAGGTAACGTTCAAGTTATTTTAATTAATACAGCGACATATTAATGTATTTAAATATTCATTCTATATATTGTTACTATATTGCTTTTTTGTTCTTGCATTGATCTGTTTTGCACGTATTGGCACAACTTGTATTTACCTAATTGTAACTATTGCATTTGCTCTTACTTGTAATTATATACAGTACTATGCAAAAGTTTTAGGCAGGTGTGAAAAAATGCTGTAAAGTAAGAATGCTTTCAAAAATAGACATGTTAATAGATTATATTTATCAATTAACTAAATGCAAAGTGAGTGAACAGAAGAAAAATCTAAATCAAATCCATATTTGGTGTGACAACCCTTTGCCTTCAAAACAGCATCAATTCTTCTAGGTACACTTGCACAAAGTCAGGGATTTTGTAGGCATATAGTCAGGTGTATGATTAAACAATTATACCAAACAGGTGCTAATGATCATCAATTCAATATGTAGGTTGAAACACAATCATTAACTGAAACAGAAACAGCTGTGTAGGAGGAATAAAACTGGGTGAGGAACAGCCAAACTCAGCTAACAAGGTGAGGTTGCTGAAGACAGTTTACTGTCAAAAGTCTTACACCATGGCAAGACTGAGCACAGCAACAAGACACAAGGTAGTTATACTGCATCAGCAAAGGTCTCTCCCAGGCAGAAATTTCCAAGGCAGACAGGGTTTCCAGATGTGCTGTCCAAGCTCTTTTGAAGAAGCACAAAGAAACGGGCAACGTTGAGGACCGTGACGCAGTGGTCGGCCAAGGAAACTTACTGCAGCAGATGAAAGACACATCATGCTTACTTCCTTCGCCAATCGGAAGATGTCCAGCAGTGCCATCAGCTCAGAACTGGCAGAAAACAGTGGGACCCTGGTACACCCATCTACTGTCTGGAGAAGTCTGGTCAGAAGTGGCCTTCATGGAAGACTTGCGGCCAAAAGCCATACCTCCGGCGTGGAAACAAGGCCAAGCGACTCAACTATGCACGAAAACACAGGAACTGGGGTGCAGAAAAATGGCAGCAGGTGCTCTGGACTGATGAGTCAAAATTTGAAATATTTGGCTGTAGCAGAAGGTAGTTTGTTCGCCGAAGGGCTGGAGAGCAGTACACAAATGAGTGTCTGCAGTCAACAGTGAAGCATGGTGGAGGTTCCTTGCAAGTTTGGGGCTGCATTTCTGCAAATGGAGTTGGGGATTTGGTCAGAATTAATGGTCTCCTCAATGCTGAGAAGTACAGGCAGATACTTATCCATCATGCAATACCATCAGGGAGGCATCTGATTGGCTCAAATTTATTCTGCAGCATGACAACGACCCCAAACATACAGCGAAAGTCATTAAGAACTATCTTCAGCGTAAAGAAGAACAAGGAGTCCTGGAAGTGATGGTATGGCCCCCACAGAGCCCTGATCTCAACATCATCGAGTCTGTCTGGGATTACATGAAGATGGAGAAGCAACTGAGGCTGCCTAAATCCACAGAAGAACTGTGGTTAGTTCTCCAAGATGTTTGGGCCAACCTACCTGCCGAGTTCCTTCAAAAACTGTGTGCAAGTGTACCTAGAAGAATTGATGCTTGATGCTGTTTTGAAGGCAAAGGGTGGTCACACCAAATATGGATTTGACTTAGATTTTTCTTCTGTTCACTCACTTTGCATTTAGTTAATTGATAAATATAATCTATTAACATGTCTATTTTTGAAAGCATTCTTACTTTACAGCATTTTTTCACACCTGCCTAAAACTTTTGCACAGTACTGTACATTAGTTATACTTGCACTTATCTGTATTGTAATACTCTGTAACTACTGCAAGGGTGTCTGAAGCAAATTAATAATAATATAATTACAGGAGAATTTCAACTCATCTCATGCCAAAACACTTGTGATCATAGACATTTTCACTGCCTTCATGCAGAGCTCCGTGTAAGTCCAGGATAAGCCTGCAGAATGTGCAGTGCTATTCAACATTTCAAAGAAACGCGGTCTCCCGAACATCGAGGAAGACAACAGCCATAATGAGGAGGAACGGGCACCGGGATGCGAAGAGGGGCAAGACATTTGCACTCAAGGAGATGGCTTCTTTATAAGAGATGCCATCATCAATTCATTTTCTTTTTATAAAAGCTTAATTCAAATCCTGTGAAATCCAGCAACTTTTTGGAAATTCACAGCATTATTCAGTTATTTGGAAGAGAATAATTGTTTGTGGTTTTAAATTTAATTCCAGCATTGCAGACATTTAAAAAGACAGAACTTTGTCAAATCCATATTTTTTTATTATTATTAATTGCTCATCATCCATTATATCCAAAGGATTTTCTCTGTCCCTGAAAATCCTTCTGCAGGCAAATGTGTTAAACAACTCATAATGTGTTGTTTTTTTACACATTACTGAGTGTGATTAAGGACAACACATTTTGTGTTCATTTTAACACAGGCACTGTGTTGGAATATTAGGAGAAACACAGGCAACACATTGGAATATTTAGGAGAGACACAGAATTTTTTTTAAGTGTGTGTGTGAACTAAGTATTTTAGCCTTATTTTCATGTTTAGATCTGAGAAATATACAGAGTTATTTTTTTTGTAATTAACATTTTTATTTAAAAAGTAAACAGTTCATAAACCAATGTTATGTATTGCATGTTAACTGATTAAAAAACACTGTTTTAAGATCAATAAAATGTAAATAAATATTACTCAAGTTTTAAATTGTTTTTAATTGCAGGAGGATAAACGTCATTCATTGCTTTACTGAAACGCATTATTGCTCAGGTGCATTTGGGGTGCCAGTTGAGTTTCCCACTTGTAATTCGTTTATTTTTTTCATTTAGAATGATAGATTGTAGATTTAAATTACTTTTTTCAATTTCAAGTTTTTCTACTTCTAATTTTATTTTCTGCCTCTCTAAAATTAAAACTTCCTTTTGAAGATTAGTAATTTCTTCTCTTTATGTTTTCAGTTCTGCTTTGAGTTCTGCTTTGTCCGCTGTCTTTGTCTCTTTGTCTCCCTGTAACATAATAAATGACTGGTAACATACAGTGTAACAATGTCGGCTTGCCAAGTGCACATTTAAAAAGTAAATAGTATAGGATTAAACTGATATAGTTTGTAGCAAACTACTGGACACTCAAATTAACTACCCTATACCTTTGCCTTACAGTATTGTCTGTTTATGTATTTATTACACTTGTAATATACTGTACATGTTTCCATTGTACATTAGTTCTCAATATAGTTCCTCGTTGCTACCTTCATTAAATGGTATCTCGCTTTCCATACCACCAGGAATCCCGCTTAAAACGGGGGAGTCCACTCCAATTATATTAACCAGCAGCTGGGTCACTGCTGACGGTTCAGGAGGCGGTGGCCCGCCTCCTAAAAAAGGAGAAGAAAATGATGAATATTATTATTATCGTCATACAAGACAAAGTTCTTATATTATGAACACAGTTGCTATACAGTCACTTCTAAATCACAAAGGATTTAAGTTAACTACATCAAGGTAACTACTGTATTCAAGCACATATTTTACAAACTTGCTTAAGTGTTTTTATTACGATAAAAACATATACTTAAAACACATTTGGCCGGTTGCATGACATCTTAAGTGAGATTGTAATGGTTAATTCCTCTCACTTTTTTTGTGAACACAGCCATACAAATAATGTTTATATATATATATATATATATATATATATATATATATATATATATATATATATATATATATATATTTACTGTTACATTTCTTGCATTCACACATTCAGCTATTTCTGCCCATTTTTTCGGCTTCATGGCAGTTGTCAAATTTGGACACAGTTTGCCTGTTATTTGCTTTCTTTTATTATATTCCTCCATAAGTCTTTTTTTCCTCCTCTGCCCAGTTTGGGTTTCTTTTTTTATCAGCCATACTGCAGTTTTAACTTAAGTACAGGAAGTTACTTGCCTATTGGTTGAAATCTTGAAAGATTCCAGGCACACTTCAGTGTTTTCCCTTAGGTAAGGAGAGTGGTTAAGATGTGTCACACTTAAGTGAAATACTTAAGATGTTTTATGCAACCGGGCCCAGATCTTTGACTCTCCCATTGGTTAAACCTACTAAAGACCTTTAACTGTTCATGTCCCGCTTCCACTCACTTATGATTGGACTGCCACGGAGAACATGCAGTTCTATTGATTTTTTTTACATATATATATATATATTAAAAAATACAATTTTGCATGATTAAATTGTAAAAAAATAATAATAATCTAATTGCAATATAAAATCATAAGTTAAAACAATTACACCAGTAATTAAAGAACATGAACACAGCCATATTCAATTACATAATTAAATACATTAAAGTCAAAACAGTAAAGTGACCATCATTACAGATATTTAGTTGGGATTCTATTAAGTCAATATTAAGCTACATATTTATTTATATTCTTTTTATGTAAACATGTTATTGCCTAGTCACATAATGTCCAACAAGGTATCATGTATTTAAATTTATAAGAATACCATCCTTAAATTTTAAGTTTTATTTTTTATTTTTATCATTAAATTGTATTATACATTGAAATCCAAAAAGGTGGAGGCTACAAAAAGGTGACCAAGTGATTAATATTCAGAAGGCTAATTAGAGGGATGAATTGAGATCTAATGTTTTATTAAGCCCATATGGTTCCATTGACTTAATTGTATATATCCAAAATGCCTCTCTTCCAATTAATTATTTAATTTTATTACCTCCTCTCTTAGAAACAAACTTTCTCAAGCCCTATAAATGTGAGGCTTGATGCAGAACCGTGATTAAAAGCTTGATAGTGTCTTGCGATTGCATAGTCCTTGTTGTTATTCCGTATAGCTGCCATATCGATTTTCAAGTTCCTTTTAGTTTGGCCGACGTCGATCAGGCCACAAGGACACTTAGGCATGTATACCACATGGGTTGTGTTACAATTGATAAAACTTTGTATGGTATATTTACGGCCGGAATGGGGATGAGTAAATGTTTAACATTATAAGCATTTGAACAATGAATACATCTTCAACATCTCAAATTATCATTGATCTCGGTTGTTCTATTAAGCCAACTGCTAACTGCACTTCTGTGTCGAAATGCGTTGTTATGCTGATGATTTTTTAACAATAAAACTCTTCTTGTTTTGGAATACAGAGTGTTTCACCTTTCTATTAATGAACTGCTCACATTTAAAGATTTAAAAGGATAAAGAAGTATACTTTGGGTGTGCGGCTAAATCTGTTCTTTGCAGCTGCTATAGTAAGTTTTTTGATCATTTTACCACTGCTGAACAATTCCAGCTAGTGCGAGACACTTCAATCAATCAATCAGTCTTATTTTATATAGCGCCTTTCATAGTGGACCACCATCACAAAGTGCTTTTCAAGATGCAGTAACAAGAAAATCTGCAATACTTTAAATAAAGAGAAATGCATAATACATGCTATACAGTAGAAAACAATGCATAATACATTAAATACAGTGGAAAGTGCATAATACATGAAATAGTAGCAACAACACAGCAGTTAATAGCAGATATCAGGCTTAAAGAGCATGGAGAGCAAGAGAGAACAGGTGGGTCTTGAGAGTTGATTTAAATCGAGCAACGGTGCCATGAAGCTAAACGAGCGTTTTCCAAGTGTGGTGCACTTTTGCTTGGGGAAAACAAGCAGGCCAGTGTGATTTAAACACTTGTTTAAACATTAAGTACCTTTTGGCTAGCACCTCACTTTGGAAAAAAAAGTTTTTTGTGCACAAATGATATTTGAATCATATACTGTATATATATATATATATATATATATATATATATATATATATATATATATATATATACAGTATATATATATATATATATATATATATATATATATATATATATATATATATATATATATATATATATATTGTGAAGAAGGAGCAGTGGCGCCTTTAAGAAATGGCGTCACTGGGGAAAAACTACACAACCCAGAAACCTAGTATTGATTGGAAAGGCGGGGTTAGGCAGTTTAAAAGGAAGCAGGGCAGAACAATCGGGGCTTGAGTGATAGTGGGGAACTCCGCCCGGTTGTCCTGCCTGTGCAAACCTTGGAGAAGTATTCCTGTGTCTTGGGAAAGAGATAGTAAGTGTGGTTCGTTTCAATCGTAGCTATTTTGTGAAAGTCTAGCATAGAGCGTTTTTACCTCTTGGTGAGGCAGACTTGTTTTGTCGTAGCTATTTTGTGAAAGTCTAGTATAGAGCATTTTTAGCTCTTGGTGAAGCAGACTTTTGTTTTGAACTGTTTTGGTTTTGTTTCGCAGTGTGGATTGAACAGTAATACTGTGTTCCATTGTCTACGCCACGTCTACTAGGAGACCTGCGGGGTTAGCCGAGGTACTTGTGTGGCGCAGTCACGGTATTAACACTGTTTGTTTGCCAGCTGCAGGAGCAGCGATATTTTGACCAAGTGTGTTGTTTATATGAGCTGGACTGGTTAAAACAATGCGTGGTTTCCAGCTGCAGGAGCAGCGATTACACATCAAGAGTGATTTACTGGACCAGGACTGACTTAACCCGGTTGGATTACAGGCTGCTGGAGCAGCGATACACTTATAAGCAGGAAGGGTGTATGTTTCAAAGAAACTACCAAACACAAGACCGTGATATTGTAATAATTTTTATTATTGCTGTTTCTTCCTGGATTTTCATACAGTCACGGCAGGAAGACAAAGTGACACATCGTTGCTGTTAAGTAGAGACTCAGCTTCATTCGTAGGTGTTCGGAAACCTGGCTGTAGTCGGAACACTGTTGCACATCGTGGATTTTCCCTTGCTGTCTTTCAGGCACCCTCTTGCAGAGGATGCCGCTGTTCGTTGTTCTGTGTTCCAGGAGATAATCATTTGAGGGAGTCCAACCTGTACTTACCTGTGTTCCCGGCTCACTCCACCAGAGGGAGCCCAACCTGTACTTATCTGTGTTCCTGGCTCACTCCACCAGAGGGAGCCCAACCACTACTCACCTGTGTTCCTGGCTCACTCCACCAGAGGGAGCCCAACCTGTACTTACCTGTGTTCCTGACTCACTCCACCAGAGGGAGCCCAACCACCACCCTCCTGTGTTTCTGGCTCACTCCACCAGAGGGAGCCCCAGCTTTTACTTACCTGTGTTCCTGGTGTGCTCCTCCAGAGGGAGCCCAAACCCAGCTTACCTGTCTTGTGGACTTTGGACGTTTTACAGGCTAAGCCTGTCACCACTTGGTCGCCTCACAGTAGCATAGAGAGGGGAGAAGAAGTGAGATAGTTAGTGGCCCGTACAGGGCAAATAAGCACAATTGAATACGTGTGTTTTGTTGTAAATATTGTAAATAAAACTATTCACCTGAATCAGTGACGTGTTCACTCCAGTCTGTGAAAAAAAATACCGGTGTCCAGCAGCACCCCACTACCACTCTTTTACAATATATATATATTGTATTAAAACTTCACCCACTCTGGTTCGTTGCCCCTTTAAAAATAGACCCAGGACACAGAAACTGAGGTTTTTAAGGCACTCTTGCGCTATTTTAATAATAAACACAAAAACCAAAATAAACAAAACAAACACCTAGCCCTTTTCTTGAGCACTAACTAAACACAAAACAGGAACCTAAACTATCTTACAGGACACCTAAGCCGTTTACCTGCCAATTAAACAAAATATTCAAACAAAACAAAACCACACAGGTTTACACTACATTTTCTTTACACATGCTTGTGCACACTAACAAGCGGGCTCTCCACACAGCAGCCCCAAACAGACTGGCTGCTTTCTTTAAATACCCTGCACCTGGCTCTAATTTACAATGATAGCCAGGTTCATGGATCATTACTAATAAAACAATTATAATTAAACTCAATCAATGTGCATTTGTACATGGTTTTCATGCAGGGAGGATATTAATCCCCTCCCTGCTATCTTACACATCCTCCCCCTTGTCTTTACAAGACACCGGCCATTCAACGGCCACTTCCCTCCACCCCTAAAAGACCACCCGCCCTCATGTCCCAAGTCTTAGGTTTTCGCCTTCTTCCACGGGCGGGCTTGAGGGTGGGTCGGTCCTTCCTCCGGCGCACTCAGGAAGGGACCACACACCAGCAAGAAGGGACCCGGACGGTTTACCCTGGGCGACTGTAGCGCAGGCCGGTGACCGGGATCAAGGACTGGCAGGCAGAGGCGCGGCTGTGGACCGTGCAGCGACGTCTGGGATTCCAGGGGGAGCGGAGCAGTAGGTAGGGGGAACGGAGCAACCAGCAGGGGGAGCGCCAGCAACGTCTGCCTTTTGTGCAGTGACGTCTTCCTTCTGCGCAGCGACGTCTGGGTTCCAAGGGAAAGTGGAGTATGGGACCAGGCAAGCGACTGTGCCTGGCCGTCCTGCGACCTGGGCACAAGGTCGAGTGGAGGGAGGTCGAGGCATTCCAGGCTGGTGTCCACGTAGCTGGAGCACAGGACCGCACTTGACAGCACCGGAGTGCCTCCCCCGGCCTGTTGCTGAGGCTCTGTTGGAGGTGGGTTGCTCACCTCCTCCCCCTTGACTTCAGCCAGTGGCTCCGGTGACAGGAACAGCTCTTTGTCCTGCTCAGGAAGCAGCACCTCCTCCTCTGGCTCTCGGGACGACAGCTCCACCCACTCTGGCTCTCGGGACAGCAGCTCCACCCCCTCTGGCTCTCGGGATGGCCGCTCAACCCCCTCTGGCTCTCGGGACGGCAGCTCCACCCCCTCTGGTGTAGGAGACTGCTGGGCTTTTCTTGCAATAATTTATTCCTGTCAGTCAGGAAAACTCTTAGAAAAGCAGGTAAAGACAAGGCCAGACATCACCCCCCCGAATTACCTGCCTTGATTTGAAGTGTCTGCGGGAAACTGAGGTACTATCCCCTGACACTGCGGTCGGATTGGTGCAGAAAGTCTGGTTCGATCGTCAACTTAATCTGGCACGACTTGGACACGAGGGTGTCCGACAACTAACAAAAACATATTCTGAGATCCAAAAGAATGAAAATGTACTACAATATGTGTGCCTCGAATATAACAAGTTAACAAACTCACTTCCAGACAGGGCTTGAAGCAGCTGACTCTACCCATCATCACAGCTTGTGCTCAGTCCTCTAGTTTCTAGTGAGATGGCACTTTCAATGCAGAAATTCACAATAAATGAACATTTGCAATTTATTTTTAATAAGCAGTGAATAATGAATTAAATTAAATAAAATTTGGGACTACATTACACTGCGGATGTATACACACTAAAAGTTTCTGTTTTTTTCTTAATTTAAATGTATTTTAATTATTTCCCACAAATGACAGGTAGCCATGTTATAAGCGGTATAGACCACTTCCGATGATATATACCACTTGTGGGGTGGTTAAAGGCATCACTACCCCAGGCACGGCCCGTCGTGGTTTATACCTTACACACACACACACACACATATATATATATATATATATATATATATATACACACACACCCACACACACATACACACACACAATCACGGAAAAGGCATGCAGAGTAGAAAAAACAAGAAAATTAGTTTCTCCTTATTTGCTAAACCCTTCTGCCTCTCACTGTCCATGGATTACCTTTTTAATTATCTGTAAAAGTTTAGATTTAAAAGAGCGTAAAGGGTTTGCAAACATCAGACATCTCTAGTATTGCTCCATTAACAAATAGCTTGCCAATGGTTGTTTTTTAGACCTCACAAGTGAACATTTCTATTTATGTTTATATATGTATAATCGTTTTTTACATTGAATGTTCAGGACAAGGTGCAAGTGCAGTTAAAACTACAAAGTGCAAATAAGTGCAGATGTTTCAGTCACAACGTGACCATCCTCAGTGCTATAAGACTGAACCACGTATCACAATTTAATAGTCGCGGCAGCTAATGGACGTGTAGTGTCCCAACTTAAAATAATTCGTTATTAGGTTCAGACAATTTAATAGACCTGAAATCGGACCAAATACTTAATACATGATTTAACCAATAAAATGCTGAATAAGGTCAATTATACATCACAGCCAATGCTACCTATAGACATACAATAATATCTATCCATTGAAAATACAGAGAAGGGGAATGAAACAGAGTTGATTTAGTGCTAGGATGCACCAGACACTTTAACTGGTACTGCACAGTTCTTGAAAAATTTGTTTAGTCTCAATTTAAGAATACAATACAAGCAAGGAACTGAAAAGATCATCAATAGAAGAAAAGGGATGTTGTATTAATAAGTGCTATTAAGAGTAAGAACATGGATTTTAGTACTCCTTTAATTATGCAGCCTGCATAACATTAGTAGTAAGTCAATTTGTTTTGTTAAAAGGGCAACCAGAGTGCAGCAGCAGTAACTCGATTTAATAAGATTTCAGCAGTGTAATTACTGGCTTTGGATGCGATTCAGAGCCTCTGCTGATTTACTGATAATTGAGTTCCAGAGGTGGGACTCAAGATAAGGAAACACTTTTCTGTTTCTAAGCTAGCCCTCAAGAATATCTGCCTGCCTTCTTCAAGGTCAAAAGAGGTATGATAATGACACAACAAAAGAATGTTCATGTGCTGCAAAAGCAAGTCAGCAAAAAAAAACCTACCAAAGTGCAATTTATAGTTTCTTAGTCGGATGCTAGAAGGCCAGATTAGCAATGCTGCTGCTGCTGTTGCAATTTTACTCCCACGTTTTTTTTTTTTTTTTTTTTTTTTTTGCCAGTCTAGCTCCACTGATCTGAAATTCCTGTTAGTCAGTTTGAGATCTAAAGAGTCTTGCTGGTCCCCAGCTTCCCAGCAAGTTCAGTAAGCTAAGATCAAAATTAGGGATCTTAAAGCTAAAAAAAAAAAAAGAGTTGTCAACTGTCATTACAATGCTGTTTCTGTGGCACTGCAATGTAGTGTATTTAATGTTGGGATATATGAGCTGGTTAAACCTACCTAGAGAAAAGAGGGCAGTTGAGCCTTACGGGCAAGAAATACATGGGTTGGACAAACAACTGGAAATACCTACAATATATAGCACACAATTATTGAAATGGGAGGACAATTGTATCATTAATGTGTTATGCAAAGATATAAAATATATCATTCCTTGTTTTAAGTTTATCAATTGTATTCATTTTTAATTGTTTCTGTAATTCTCTGATGTGGAGTTTACAAATTTCAAGTTCACATTACTGCTTGTCTTGTTTAAAATATTTTGGTCTCTTGCTGTTATTGGCTTTATTCATCCTACAACTCTGCCTCAGCTTGCATTTTATTTCTCTTAACCCTTTTTCAAGCATTTTCAATTAAATATATTTATTATGTGTGTCTGTGACAGAAATACAATGATTATTGGTTGTAAATCTCCCTCCCGACCTGTAAGGGCGCTAAGCAGCGAGAACAGAGTTCCTTGGACGGGCTGGTCTAACAGTTCTTTCCCAGGGTTCAAGGGAAGTTGACCAGCCAGGAAGGGGGCGAGACTCCGTTGCAATAACGCATTGATCCGGAAGGGAAATGATGTGGCAGCCGCAGATTGGAGAGGCGGTTGCACTCGTTTACCAAGGGGTCATGTGTGACAGCATAAAAGGGGACATAGAATCATAATCTGTTCCTTCGCATTTGGTTTTACAAAATAAACTGAGAAAGACAGTGAGAGACCCCTGTAAAAAGAAAGCAGTATTGTGAGTGTTTTTTTTTGTTTGTCTGTGTGTAATCGTTTTGTTTGTTACACCACAATAGACAGCTAACACGATTCCGGAGCTGTCACCGAGGGCCAGCACTAAAGCCGGAACAGCACCACTACTGGGGTTAATCCTCCCTGCAGGAAAAACATGTGCGAATGCACATGGGTTTAATGTAGTTGTTTTGTTTAATGGTTTAATTAGATTTTGTTAATTGTTTTATTATTAATTATCCCCTGCACCTGGTGATCATTGTAAATTAGAGCCAGGTGCAGGGTATAAAAGGAAAGCAGCCAGTCTGTTCTGGGCTGCTGAAGAGTAAAGAGCCCGGTTGGGAGTGTTCAACCGTAAGAGAAAAAAGTTAGTGTTAAGTGCTCAAAAAAGAGCTAGGCGCTAATCTTTAATAAACAACAAAAACTAAAATAACCACCTAGCTCTTTTTTGAGCACTTAACTAAAACACATATGCAGGTCCCTGTCTAATATGCAGAACAGCTAAGCTGTTTACCTGACATAAAACACCAAAACAAACACAGTTTCCACAAAAACAAAAACACGACACCAGGATTTTAACACTAACTTGCACATGCCTGACCAGATCTTAACTACTTGTACCAAAGAGACTCGTTCTTAGCAGCGTGGCCGTGTGCAGTGGTGCATAGTGTTGAAAATTAGGGAGTGGTTAACATGTAGAAAACAGAAAGTACTGATTAGAGGAGAAACCTCAAAATGGAGCGAGGTAACCAGTGGAGTACCACAGGGATCAGTATTAGGTCCTCTGCTATTCCTAATCTACATTCATGATTTAGATTCTGGTATAGTAAGCAATTTTGTTAAATTTGCAGACGACACAAAAATAGGAGGAGTGGCAAACACTGCTGCAGCAGCAAAGGTCATTCAAAATGATCTATTATTATTTATTTCTTAGCAGACGCCCTTATCCAGGGTGACTTACAATTGTTACAAGATATCACATTATTTTTTACATACAATAACCCATTTATACAGTTGGGTTTTTACTGGAGCAATCTATGTAGAGTACTTTGCCCAAGGGTACAGCAGCAGTGTTCCCCACCTGGGATTGAACCCACAACCCTCCGGTCAAGAGTCCAAAGCCCTAACCACTACTCCACACTGCTGCCCTGACAGCATTCAGAACTGGGCAGGCACATGGCAAATGACATTTAATAGAGAAAAGTGTAAAGAATTGCACGCAGGGAATAAAAATGTGCATTATAAATATCATATGGGAGATAGTGAAATTGAAGAAGGGATCTATGAAAAAGACCTAGGAGTTTATGTTCACTCAGATATGTCTTCATCTAGACAATGTGGGGAAGCTATAAAAGGCCAACAAGATGCTCGGATATATTGTGAGAAGTGTTGAATTGAGATCAAGGGAAGTAATGTTAAAACTTTACAATGCGTTTGTAATGCCTCACCTAGAATATTGTGTTCAGTTCTGGTCACCTCGTTACAAAAAGGATATTGCTGCTCTAGAAAGAGTGCAAAGAAGAGCGAACAGAATTATTCCGGGTTTAAAAGGCATGTCGTATGCAGACAGGCTAAAAGAATTGAATCTATTCAGCCTTGAACAAAGAAGACTACGCGGGGATCTGATTCAAGCATTCAAAATCCTAAAAGGTATAGACAATGTCGACCCAGGGGACTTTTCTGACCTGAAAAAAGAAACAAGGACCAGGGGTCACAAATGAAGATTAGATAAAAGGGCATTCAGAACAGAAAATAGGAGGCACTTTTTTACACAGAGAATTGTGAGGGTCCAATAATGTGGATCCTTTAAAGCTGCTTGATGAGATTCTGGGATCAATAAGCTACTAACAATAAGCTACTACCCTGGGAACAGACATTGGTCTGTACATTAACATTTTTAGTAAAATCAGATATCCTCAATAGAGGACTGCTACACAACACCTCTTTAATTTTCCTGAATGCTTTCTCATTCCATTTAACCTTATTTGAAGCTTTTTTTTTTTTTTTTTAAATCAAAATCAGTTAACGGTGCCATCACTGCAGAAAATCTGCAAACAAATCTCCTATAATATCCTGCTAGACCCAAGAACACTCTCACTTGCTTCTTGGTCTGAGGAATAGGCCAGTCCTTAATTGCCTCGATTTTACTAATTTGTGGTCTTATCTTGCAACCCCCTACCACATAACAGTATTCCTGTAAATTAACTCATTTTTCACCACAAAATGCTCCTGCGGGTTAACCTCTGCATTTTCTACTGGAACCCCATTTACCTATACCACTTATTCTCTCACATGTATCAGTGTTGGAACATTTTCCTGTTTTTTAGCACACTAGTCACTATGTGTTTTGACATTTTCATATCATCCCTGTCAATTGCTATTTTCCCTGCTTCATCAGCTATCTCGTCCAAATTACACTGTGTGCTCACTCCCTTTGTAATTCTTTTTGTGCTTTCTCCCACAAGCACTTCTTTTCTTAGGGGCCCTCGTTTCTTGTCCAGCCTACGCTGGCTTTCAGTTTGTCATACTCGTGTTTTGTCTTCTCCTAAAAACAATTCCATATCAGTTAATGGAAGTAGACTAAAAAGGCTCTCTGGAGGCTCAATGGTTGCCTCTAGGTTTAAAATCGGGGTTACCTAATTCCCCCTTGAATTTTACCAGGCAAGAAAACCCTGGGTAGTCTCTACCCAGAATTACTTGGTTGGGCAACTTGGTGGTGACACCCACCCTCATCTGCTGTCTCGCTACCACAGGAGACATACACCATACCAGTAGGGTAACATTTAGTTCCTGGGTGTGCTGCTTTGAGGTTGTTTCGCTAGCTCCTTTGCTGTGAGCTGACGCTCCACAAAAGCCACACTCATCAATAGTTGAGGGGTCTCCTTGACCCACCCATTTGTGAAGGGGTACAGGAAGGGAGCGGAGATTCATAACCAGTAGTTCAATAATCTGGTGTGCAGAGTTTTCTTCTGGCTTCGGCCGACGATTGGCCAAGTGAATGAAGTCAAACATTTGTGTTAACACCAGGCGTGGTATTTTTGGGCTCTCAAAGCCATGGTCACGTCTGCACGTGCTAGGACTTCTGATTTCAAATGCTTGTAATCCTCCGCCTAGGCCGAGTTGAGGTCAAAGTAGGCCTTCTATGCGTCGCCAACTAAAAACGGTGCAAGTACTCCCGACCACTTGTCCTGTGGTCAGCGCTCACGGGTTGCAGTCCTTTCAAAAGCCAGGAGAAAAGTCTCTACATCATGGTTTTCCGTCATTTTCTGCAGTACATTGGAGGACCTGATTGAACTACCTGTGCCTAGTAGTGGTAAAAGTTTCTCCAGATGCTGTACGATTGCCTGGCTCTCCAGTTGAGCCTCCTTGATCTGCTCTTGAAGCAGCCTATGGGACTCCTGTTGTGCCCGGATGAACTCTTGCTTTGCTTCATAGATCTGCTCTTGAAGCAACCTATTGGACTCATGTTGCACCCCGATTGCTTCTTGTTGGTTCTCCTGGAGCTTTCTAGTGGACTCTTGCTGAGCTGCAGTGGCACTCACCAGGGTACAGACCAGTTTGTTGAATTCTGCCATGTTGGTGGTAAACTCACTGTGCAAGGTTAAGCTTGAAGGTAAGTAACTGTGTTTGGTCAGAATCCCACTAACACCATCTGCGAGCTGGAAGCTCAAATATTTGGGGTATTCCGACCAATCCCTGCAGAGATGAGAACAGGAAACAGAACTTCAATGAATACAAGGTATGTTTATTCAACAACAAATAAATGAATCCTAGCCCTCACCAGCGTACTAACTAAACTTTTACTTTATTTCCCTCTCGTCTGCAAACTAATAAACAAAACAAAAAGATAACTAGGACTGAAAACATAAAAGTTCTTCTTTGGATTTCCCCTTGCAATCTTCCTCAGGTAGGTGTATTTTATAGTCCTTGTAATAATTATAATCCAAAATCTTTTTGTTTTCTTCTTTTTCATGGCAGGAGCCAGGCCTGCGTAAGGGACTACTGGAATAAAGACAAAGTGCTTGTGACTTGGTAAAAGAATAGGGGTTTCCCCTTGACTACTCGGAGAACTGCCCTCGCTGAGATTAGGCCAAACTGATCGACTTCCAAGGCTGGGAAGTGAGGACTTCCCCCAAGGGGAAACTAAGGAAGGATAGGAGGACCAACCGGCACAGGTGCAAATGAATATATTAGCAGGAGAATGGAAAACGAAATCTAGTTGTTGTTTTTTTTAAACTTTATTAACTAATCTAAGGGATTACTACAATGTAGAACTCTGCCTTTAATGCACTTTAACTTGCACTTATCTGCTCCCTATTTTACTGTATGTAATCCTGCACTTAACCCAATCTGTAGTATTTTGTATTTCACCTGCACTCGTATCTAACCCTGATGTAACTAGCAACACTGTCATCTGCTCCTGAACTGCCCCAATATCAAATTGTACTGTGTTTTGTATTTGCTCTTATTAGGACTCTGAACTGTACTGTAATTCTTGACATGTATTGTTTGTATACAACTGTAAGTCGCCCTGGGTAAGGGTGTCTGCTAATAAATAAATAATAATAATAATAATAATAATAATAATAATCGCTCGATGGAGAGGAAAAACCCTGCCTTTGTGGGAGGAAACCTCTGGAGGAGAGATGGCCCCCACTCCGGGCATGCTAGCAATACTTGTTCAGCAGAAATACTGTCAAGGAGAGAAGAGCAAATGTAAGAATCCACTGCTGAGGTAGGACTGGTTGATTTTAACTTTGGCTGCAACAGTGTGGAGTAGTGGTTAGGGCTCTGGACTCTTGACCGGAGGGTTGTGGGTTCAATGGGGACACTGTTGCTGTACCCTTGAGCAAGGTATTTTACCTAGATTGCTCCAGTAAAAACCCAACTGTATAAATGGGTAATTGTATGTAAAAATAATGTGTAAAAAATAATGTAATTGTATGTAAAAATAATGTGATATCTTGTAACAATTGTAAGTCACCCTGGATAAGAGCATCTAAGAAATAAATAATAATAATAATAATAATAATAATAATAATAATAATAATAATAATAATAATAATAATGTTGTTGCACCTACATGGAATGAATGGGAGAATAGGATTGGGGAGGAAGAACAGCTTTAGAATGAGCTGAGACAGAAGATTGCAAAGGTATGAATTTAGTTGAAAACCAGTTTGCTGAGGGAGCCGGACATCTGAATTGCACGATCTGTAAAACGAGAAAGCACCAGCAGTGTTATTAGCGATACCTGGAAGGTGTTGGGCCTCGAAATAAAATTATTAATAACTGAAATCCAGACTAGCCGGCGAAGAAGTTGCATAATTATAGGGGAAGAGGAACAGCCTTTATTAATATGAACAGTAGATTATCACAAAAGATTAAGATTTTTCTGTCAAAATGAGCCCCAAAGATAGGCTGTGACGACAATAGGGAATACTTCAAGTCAAGTAAGGCTGTGGATTTAAGCTCAGGAGGAAGATTATTTAATTTTTTTTTTTTTTTTTTTTTTATTTCTGGGGCCAGACATCTGCGAACCATTGATTAAGAGAATACCACCAAACTGATAGAAGCATCCGTATGGAATGAAAGGTCATGGGGGGCAGAATTGAAGTTATCGTAAAACAGAGAAAGGCCATTCCAGTGCTGTAGGAGAATGAGCTGAAAGGATTGAATGAGAGAGCAAATGTGTTACAGTTTATTGGGAGGCAGTCGGGCTTCAAATCGAATAGTATTCAAAGTTATTCCTAGGAACTCAAGAGAGTGAACTGGACCGATGGTTTTCCCCTGTGAGAGGGGGACGTCGACTGCTGAGAAGAGAGACATGTTCTAAGAGTGCTTCAGCTGGAGAGGCTGATGGAGATATAAGGAGAAAGTGAATGTCATTTAGATGAAAGAGGGCAGATGGAACCTTAACCCTCAGAGTACTACGTCACAGCGAGTGCTCTACGCCACAGGACTACAGCTGTCACACGCAAATAACAGCGCTTGGGATAGCATAGCAAATTACTTAATTTTACACCCAAAAATGTATATATTATATGAAACCTATATATCACAAGAAACGTAAGACATTGAAGTTTTTTGTTCTTTCTGTTATTGATATATTTTTGGACTGAATATAGAAATATGCATTGGCAAAGACACCTTTGTTATACAAACTGTATTGTTATCATCAAAACATCAGTTCTTTTCAAAACCAACCATGCACATAAACACTTTCAAAATACAACATATAAATCCCCAGGAATGTTATTTTTAAAATGTAAAACCACAGATGTTTACAAACAACGAATCAAAAGATATATTCAATTTTGCAAGCAACGATCTATCTGTACAAACAGATCGAACCGCACAGCACAGTAAACGTACTTGCCCTCGAAAGCCTTTTCTTTTATATAAAGATTGTTCAACATGTATACCAACACAAATAAGTGTTAATTAAATATAAAAGCATATGCAAAAATACTACTTATTATTATTATTATTATTATTATTATTATTATTATTATTATTATTATTATTATTATTTTTAGTATTAATACACGTAACTTACTTTGAGTTGTGGAGACATCTGAATTGGCCCAGGGAAGCTTATTCTCTGTAAAGTCCTTTGCAATCAGTCTTTTTTCAGTGGTTTGTAAATTTATGCTTATTAATATATTTGTACTGTCAGCAAGCACCCACAGCTTTATTCCAAATCGGTGATGTTTTTGTTTGGAAGATACTGCATAAGTGACGCTCGGTTTTTCAATCCAACCAGGCTTTCATCGATTGCAATGAATTCATTTAAAATGTAGTACTCAGAAGAAGAGACTCCACTTTAGTAAGTACTGGTCGCACTTTGAATAAACTGTCGTAACCAGGTTCGTCTTTTTCTTTTGGTTTTTGTTGTTGTTCAAGTGCAGGTTTGCAAGACAAAAAAGAAACTTGTCGCGGGACATTATTCGCGTCGAATCCTGGTGTTGCTTGTAGTGCATCTTTCGTGTTCCAGTATTCTTTCATGTCAGGCTTCCACACTAACCCCATATTCAGCCACAATCCTAAAACAGCACGTAATCTATTTTGTGTCATACCGCCAGACACCGAAAACCATGAAAATAGCCTCTCATACGTTTTAAAACCTTCAAAACATTCTCCGTCCGAATCGCTTAAAAACTCACTCTCTAAATCCGCCATTTCTCAACTCTCAGCTAGCCTAGGAGACAGGGTTTTCTTTTTAACCAATAAAAAAAAGGTGTTCACTTTACAACCATTGGCTAATATTAACACCAAAGCCCTCTGCTATTGCTTGGCACAGTTTGTTGCTAGGTAAAATTGACCAATAAAAAAATAACAGAGAGCAAATGGGAGGGCAGATCTATGTCCGATAATCGGCCCTTTAGTCCTCACGCAGCACACCTCCGTGGGCCGATCATCGGCCCTGTAGTACTCTGAGGGTTAAGGAGCATCGCCACAAAACTGCACATATGTAAAAAAACGGCATCCTTTGGAAATGTAGAATGAGGAATTGAAATTATTGCACAGCTGTCTCCTGACAGGGAAATTTGATGGGTCTTCCATGAGAATCTTTGCTTGTTGAAAAAGCAGGCGGAGCTGAAGAATGATTAGAAGAAACTGCAGACGCATGATTCCTAAAATAAATAAATAAAAATGTTGTCGAGAGCAGGGGAAGATAATTTGAGGCTGTGTCCAAAAGCAGCCTCCTCTTCACTCTCCTCATCAGAGGTAGAAAGGGCAGTGGAAGCACAAACCACCAGCTTTAGCATAGAGACTACTGAAGAATCTATTAAAGATCATAAATCGGGCTGAGACCAGTAATCTATGTATTGTCAAATGCTAACCGAGAAGCTGATTTGGCTGAAAAAGCTTTATGATACTCATAAAAGTGGTACCGCCATATCTGACCGTGAGATCAACAATGTTAAATAATATGAGTGCAGTGCTTGTCTGTGAGATCGTGAAAAACAGAAAAAAACAAGCACAATTCTCCAAATGTTTTTTTTAATTTTTTTTTTTTTTATACACAATCAATTATCCTGTGACCCAGAAATTCTGAGATTGCAATAAGAAATCGAGACCAAATTGCCTTCAATAACATTGCACCTCAGTTGAGGAGAGAGTGAGTGCAGTTAACTACTTAAACAGCAGAGGATCCTGAAGTAAGCGGTCGCTGAAGTCAAGACTGGCAGCTCGAGAACAGGTGTGGGCGTGGCTGAAGCAGCGGGAGAGGCAAGCGCTGCAGCTGGAGCTCTACTGATGAGGATGTAACGGCTGCCTATAGGCATGGAGGTACATAGGGTGGATAGAGGATAAATGATTTGTTTGAGATCATTACAAATCTGATAACGCAAATGGGAGGAAGGATCAGATGAAATTGAAAGCTGAGGGGTTGTAGATACTGAATCGGAGGAGAGTGAAGCTTGCAAAGTAGCAGGGGCAGCAGGTGAACCATCTTTTGAGGAGGACAGACAGACACATCCGATATGGATTTGCAATATGAAACAAATAAAGCAGCCCGATCGCTCCCTGCTTCAATGGGCAATCCTTTTTGAAAAAGGCTTTCACGAGTTTGTCAATGGGCCAATCCTTGTAATAATAATTTTAAAAAAAGTTGCGTTGGAGAATCGTCCTCAGGTTTAATGCGGCGAAGAGGAATGGCAGCGGGCACAGCTGGATAAGCATGGATTGAAGCAGCAGATTTGTCAGATTGAGGAGAAGCAGGACGGGCAGAGTTCTTTGATTTTTTATTTATTTTTTGGTGGATTTGTTGGAGGAAGAGAGAAAATTTCTTCATCTGAGTCAGATGAAAATGAAAGCTGCCTTGGGTGAGTAGTCATTTTATCCTGATTGAAAACAAAGGTTTGTTTTAAGATTGATTCTGCAAGTCTGCATGGTAACCGCAAACTGAAAAGCAAGACGAGAATTAGGAAGCTGGCTACAGTTTTAATAGGATGACTGACAGGTAATTAAAGGTTGACTGGCAGATATTTTAGCGGCATGACTTTGGGGAGGAGTCCCGGCTCCAGCCCCCCAAAATACACCAAGGTTCTACTAATCACACTCCTTTTCTTTCAGGTTTATTGGACAAGTATGCTGCAAGTTCTGTCGTTTTGTCTCCCTCTGCTGGAACTTGCTGATACTGCAGGTCAGTGGTTCTGGAAGGTTTCCACCCACAACGCCCTCTGCTGGACAACACAAGGACCTGTGACTTGAAATACAGCTGATTTTCCAAACTTTCTGTCAGTTTCTCCTTTAATAACATGAAATGCTGTTTATAAAGCAGGTTACTTAAAATAGAGAACAATTTCCCTACACAAATCTTCTCTTTGGTTACACGCGAGAATTCAGGAATTAAAACAGATCATACACCATGGAAATCCTTAGTAGTAAGCACCCTGGAATTAAAACAGTTCTGTGCTTAAAACCCCCTTGCATTTAAGAATGACTTACGGTTTGCATGACACACAGCCCTCCTGCACCACGGCGAATAATTGACTCTTGCTTTCTCTCTACACACTGCTCAGTTTCTGTTCCATTAATCCTTCCCTTTGTAATCCACAGCGTTGTTCACATTGCTGGGGAAACACACAAAGCTGCAGGATTTTATCATTGTGACCATCTCTGAATCAACACTCAATTATTCAATTTGGAGATGATCACATTCCACACAAGTTCACAACGCTGAGCTTTTAACCCCACCCACGCTGCCACAAACAAACTAAACTATAATAAGCCCTTAAAACCCCCCAGTGTTTTAAGACACTTTTTAACGCATGTTAATCGCATCGCTGTGTCTCGAGCCTTTCGGCACACTGTACTTCAGTCCCGGCCACGGAAACATTGGACTGAGTGGGAGTTTTTTTTTTTTTTTTTTTTTAATGTTCTGACGGCTTACAGGACAGAAAGACGCTTACTTGTCTACAGTCAAAGTGAGTTCCAGTATCTCACACTGCATGCTGAACACATCTTCACTTCTCAAAATACACTAGCACCTCTTCTGCTACAGACAATAACAATACAACAACAAATTAAACCCACCAGTTGACAGAAATTCAGGATCGTTGTAAGCCCATGAATCAAGATAGTAATTGTATCAATTTAATATGCGATTAACTGAGATTTTTTTTTTTTTAATCGCTTGACAGCCCTAATAATAATATATATACACACACACAACCTGATAAATGCCATGAAATGAAAATTAGTATTTTAAGTATATATAATAAATGCAACAGTGTAATAATCTGTGTTGTTAATGCTCTTGAATTGTTATTTCTCACTTACTGAATTTGAAACAGACTATATGTAATATCAATGATCTTTTTACTCCGAGTCCCTTTTGAGAATGTATTGATGACTGTGACAGGATGACTGGGCGGTGACGTCACGGCAGAAGCAGGAACAAAAAACGACAGAGAGAGGTGGAGTTTGGTGGAGCTGAGCGAATGCTTTCGCTCAGCATTTAATAAATAAACAGACAGAAAATAAAAGGTTTAACAAAAACACACAGGACACGGCACTTACGCCAAAATAAATAGACCAACAAAACGGACTAACATTAACAAACGGTGGATGGACAGACACACAAACACGGTGAGTTTAAACAAACAAGTATCGTGCTGGTCCTACCAGCACGCCGATAGCAATTGTTATCTTTAACTTTCCTCCTCGCTACACCCGTTCTCCACTCACCGAACACCCAACCCCGAGTGAGTGAAAACATGCTGTTTTTATGCAGTTGTACCGAGACTCGATTGCTAGTCAATCATTCAATTGGAATCTCGGTACAACTGCACGTGAATTAATTAAGTGCACTCCCGTGACCACACATTACATTTTAACCAGCACGTGAAGTGATTTGTGCCCTCCTCGTGCCTAAATACAAATCTACATTTTTAAATCACACGTGAAACACAGACCCGTTTATATCCCGTGTACCGATGACTATACACCAACATTTACACACAACACGCAACATATAATACACAGGGGGCACTTTGCCACATATACCCCCTTGTGCAAAGCACACATGGCCTCAATGGCCACCTCCCCCTCAGTCCCAAAGTCCCGGAAGAGGGGAAGCAAGTTGTTTCTGGGGGTGGCCATGGTGGAATGTCTGGCACCCCCAATTCTTCGTGGCTGGGAGCTCCCTCTTCCGGGCTTCAGCCCCACTATCTCCTGCCGCGAAAGTGCAGCTGGGGAGCTGGTCTCCTGACCTCCCCTTCTTCATGGCCGGCAGTTCCCCTCCGTGGGGCTCCGACCACACAATCTCCGGCAGCGAAACTGCTGCGGGGAAGCTGGTCTCCTGACCTCCCCCTTCTTCATGGCCGGCAGTTCCCCTCCGTGGGGCTCCGGCCACCCACTTCCGCAGCGAAACTGCTGCGGGGAGCTGGTCTCCTGACCTCCCCCCTTCTTCATGGCCGGCAGTTCCCCTCCGTGGGGCTCCGGCCACCCAATTCCGGCAGCGAAACTGCTGCTGGGGGAGCTGGTCTCCTGACCTCCCCCCTTCTTTGTGGCCGCCAGCTCCCTCCGTGGGGCTCCGGCCACCGTGTTTCCTGCCACGGAAATGCGGCTTGGGGAGCTGGTCTCCTGACCTCCCCCTTTCTTCATGGCGGCAGCTCCCTTCATGGAGCTCCGCCACAGTGTAGCGACCTGAGGCAAAGCAGGACCCTCGGCGACCCCAGGCGAAGCAGGATCCCTGGCGACCCCAGGCGACGGCAGCAGCAGCGGACCCTCGGGAGGCGACGGCAGCAGCAGCGGACCCTCGGGAGGCGACGGCAGCAGCAGCGGACCCTCGGGAGGCGACGGCAGCAGCAGCGGACCCTCGGGAGGCGACGGCAGCAGCAGCGGACCCTCGGGAGGCGACGGCAGCGGACCCTCGGGAGGCGACGGCAGCAGCAGCGGACCCTCGGGAGGCGAACTCGGGAGGGGAGCCCCTGGCCATAGAGGCGGCAGCGGGAGCTCCACTTCTCCCTCGCACCCTGCACCCTGTGTGGAGCAAAAGGCAGCCCCAGGCGATGCGGAGCGACAGGCAGCCCCAGGCGTCGCGGAGCGGCTGGCAACCCCAGGCGATGCGGAGCGGCTGGCAACCCCAGGCGAGCGCGGAGCGGCTGGCAACCCCAGGCGAGCGCGGAGCGGCTGGCAACCCCAGGCGATGCGGAGCGGCTGGCAACCCCAGGCGATGCGGAGCGGCTGGCAACCCAGGCGATGCGGAGCGACTGGCAACCCCAGGCGATGCAAGGCAAGCATCCTTAGGCGAAGCGAGGCAGGCATCCTTGGGCGAAGCGAGGCAGGCATCCTTGGGCGGCGAGGCAGGCATCCTTGGGCGAGCGAGGCAGGCATCCTTGGGCGAAGCGAGGCAGGCAGTCAGGACAAGCTGGGGTGCGGGTGTTGGCCCTCTTCTCGGCCTCTGCGGCCGGGCGGTTCTTCCCGTGCTTCCCTCAGCAGCCTATGCAAGGGCTGCTGAGGACCGCCAGCATCTAGTCCTGGTCCTTCTGGTGACGGGAGAGGCAGCTCCTGCTCCTCTCCTCGTGACGGTGGGGAAGTGATACCAGCAGGCATTCATCCTCTGCTGGTGGGGAAGTGATACCAGCAGGCATTCATCCTCTGCTGGTGGGGAAGTGATACCAGCAGACATTCCTCCTCTGCTGGTGGGGTTGGCGGAGGCAGAGGCAGCTCCTGCTGCTCTGCTCCTGCCGATGGAGGTGGCGGAGGCAGAGGCAGCTCCTGCTGCTCTGCTCCTGCCAGTGAAGGTGGCGGAGGCAGAGGCAGCTCCTGCTGCTCTGCTCCTGCCAGTGAAGGTGGCGGAGGCAGAGGCAGCTCCTGCTGCTCTGCTCCTGCCAGTGGAGGTGGGAGCGGCGTGTAGTCTCCTGGCGGCGGAGGTGGGAGCGGCGTGTAGTCTACCCTTGTTTCAGGGGACTGGTGCGGCTCTGCCTCGGAAGGGGAGACCAGCAGGCATTTTCCCTCTGCTGGTGGGGACCCAGGAGGCCTTCACCCTCTGCTGGTGGACAGGGACCCAGCAGGCATTCACCCTCTGCTGGTGGACAGGGACCCAGCAGGCATTCACCCTCTGCTGGTGGACAGGAACCCAGCAGGCATTCACCCTCTGCTGGTGGACAGGGACCCAGCAGGATTTCACCCTCTGCTGGTGGACAGGGACCCAGCAGACATTCACCCTCTGCTGGTGGACAAGGACCCAGCAGGCATTCACCCTCTGCTGGTGGACAGGGACCCAGCAGGCACTCACCCTCTGCTGGTGGAGGAGGCAGAGGCAGCTCCTGCTGCTCTGCTCCTGGCGGTGGAGGTGGCGGAGGCAGAGACAGCTCCTGCTGCTCTGCTCCTGCCGATGGAGGTGGCGAGGCGGGACCAGCAGGAATTCACCCTCTGCTGGTGGAGGTGGGAGCTGCAAGCAGTCCTCCCATGGCAATGGAAGTGGAACCAGCAGGAATTCACCCTCTGCTAGTGGAGACTGGGGCTGTGGACGCTCTACCTTCCCCTTTTGGGCTGTGGACGCACCGACTCCTCCCTCTTGGGCTGTGGGCGCACCGACTCCTCCCTCTTGGGCTGTGGACGCACCGACTCCTCCCTCTTGGGCTGTGGACGCACCGACTCCTCCCTCTTGGGCTGTGGACGCACCGACTCCTCCCATTCAGGCGTAGGGACGTTCGGGCTCCTCCCACTCAGGCGTAGGACGTTCGGGCTCCTCCCACTCAGGCGTAGGACGTTCGGGCTCCTCCCACTCAGGCGTAGGACGTTCGGGCTCCTCCCACTCAGGCGTAGGACGTTCGGGCTCCTCCCACTCAGGCATAGGACGTTCGGGCTCCTCCCACTCAGGCTGTGGAGGCAAAACCAGCAGGCATTCTTCCTCTGCTGGTGGAGACTTGGGCGGTGGACACTCCACCTTCCTCTTCCCCTTTCCCCTTCTCTGCCTCCTCCTCACCTTCCTCTCCTGGGCCAGTTCCTCCTCTCCCTCTTGATAGGGGCAGCGCACCACTGGGTGCCCGAACTCCCCACAGGCAAGGCACCAGCCTTGGTCCTCTAGACCACCAAGGAGGACCTCCAGATCCTGGCAGCCATCTCTCCAGTTCCAGCCTTCCATTTTTTTCCCCTTTTATTTTTCAAAAAAAAAACAAAAAACAAACAAACAAAAAAAACCTGCGGTTCCCGCTCTGGCCTGAGTCCTGGAGGCGCTGTTATGCCGGTTCTGACACCACGTGTGACAGGATGACTGGGCGGTGACGTCACGGCAGAAGCAGGAACAAAAAACGACAGAGAGAGGTGGAGTTTGGTGGAGCTGAGCGAATGCTTTCGCTCAGCATTTAATAAATAAACAGACAGAAAATAAAAGGTTTAACAAAAACACACAGGACACGGCACTTACGCCAAAATAAATAGACCAACAAAACGGACTAACATTAACAAACGGTGGATGGACAGACACACAAACACGGTGAGTTTAAACAAACAAGTATCGTGCTGGTCCTACCAGCACGCCGATAGCAATTGTTATCTTTAACTTTCCTCCTCGCTACACCCGTTCTCCACTCACCGAACACCCAACCCGAGTGAGTGAAAACATGCTGTTTTTATGCAGTTGTACCGAGACTTCGATTGCTAGTCAATCATTCAATTGGAATCTCGGTACAACTGCACGTGAATTAATTAAGTGCACTCCCGTGACCACACATTACATTTTAACCAGCACGTGAAGTGATTTGTGCCCTCCTCGTGCCTAAATACAAATCTACATTTTTAAATCACACGTGAAACACAGACCCGTTTATATCCCGTGTACCGATGACTATACACCAACATTTACACACAACACGCAACATATAATACACAGGGGGGGCACTTTGCCACAATGACCTATTACGAATTCATGGTCTCTTTCATGCTTCTATAGTTGTAATATTAATGATTGAATAATTATATTTACACTATCATATTTATTTAAATATGTCAGGACCAATTATCTTGAATTGATACTTTACTAGTGAGTTAATTACTTATTATTGTATTTAATTGGCCCCATCTGACATATATTAGATTCACCTGATGTTTTTTAAATCTCTAACACCTGATGAAGACATGTATTGTCAAAACCCATTGTGTTTTACGTTTTTAATAAATAATTGTATTTATTTTTTTAGATGTAAAACATTGCCGCTTGCTTTTTACTTTCAAACACCAAGTCTAAAATGGATACAATTGAGCCATCCAGTGTGCCATCCACCCAGTCTCTGCAAACATGTGGACTTTGGTTTGTCTTTTACTCAACACGACTGATAACTAAACAGAAACTACTTTTTTCATATTCTGTGCCATTTTGGGTCAGCGCCTACATGAAAGATTTATGAACGTGGGCTGTGCATGAATGACTTTTTCATTATATATAATTATAGTGGCGTGGCAGTTGAGTTGGGTGCTCAGTGTTAAACCCCTAACTTTGCACTTTTATAATTGCCCACAGATTTGCATGCTCCATTGACTTGTAATATTGTGGGGAGTTTCATGATGCTGCCTTGTGCGGTTTCTGAGATCTGGATACCCACCTAGCATCCAGGGCTGCCAGATGCTACTTTTAAAATCCTCCTATTGATGAACCAATTTCCCCCCATTTTCAGACTTTCCCCCCTATTTACACAACAATACCCATATTGTAAAGGGGGAGTTGCATAGATAGTATTTACCGTTAAGTCACTTATGTTGTATATAATGAAAAAAAAAAAAAACATTCTCCTAAAAAAGCAAGAAAATGAATTGCAAAAAACTATGTTAAAGCAATGCTATGGTTTAACTCATTGCACAAAAGCAAGGAAATGTGGCGTTAGGGTTTTTAACAACTGCAGACTGCCGTCATCAGGTAAGACATAGAACATGCAACGCTTTCCAGATGACACAAGAGACATCCATCATCATGGTCCACCGGTGCTGTAGCAATGGATATACATGTACACTTCAACACATACACACCCATTTCATGCTACAGAACCGTATCAACTTTACAAAAATAGAACTATATTTGCATGCACTTTTGATCTCAATGCAAGTTTGAAAGTAATTGCCATGTCTCAGTGCACTATTACCATTTTCTAGCATTTAAAAGCATTCAAATAACCATAAGGCTCATTCCACCAGCTTTACTGCTGCCTCAATGGCTGCTTCCAGGGACATTCCTATCCAGAAATCTGCAGGGCTGCTACCTGGAAGTCAGCACATACCTGTACCTCCCATTACCATATCGACCTTGAGTTACGCTGGGATGCTTGTCTTGCAGCCTTGGTTCTGCAGTCTCTTTTTCCTAAATAGGTCGTGTGTGCCTTTACCTCTCCTCCCAGAGAACTGCTAGGAGTCTGCCATAAGTGTGGACAGTGTTGCTTATCCACATCCCTAGAAATGACGGTTACTGACATGCAACCGTAGTTCTAGGAGTCGTATATGATGCACATCAAACAACCCACCGACCTCCCCTGGCATATGGCACACCGATTCTTGCTTCCAGCGTGTAAAATCAGACGTCACAGGCCTGTGCCGAGGAGGATACCACCCGGGTGGGTAGGAGGAGCAAGCTTAAAAACCTTCTGGCCAGAATTAAAGGGGAAAAAGAATATTATTTACATGTCGTTCAGGCCTCTCCGAAGCAGTCGACCCACCAGTGCTATGTCATCAAATTGAAGAGATTTTCCATTTGGTGTCAGGGCACGGAGCTAGACCTGTCCTGCCCAGTGGCGAGCATCCTGGATGACCTCTGGTCCCTCCCAGGTCAGGCCTATCTTTGACGACCTTTAAAGTGCTCTTGGCAGCCATCTCTTCATACCAGGTGTGGGCTGGAAATAGTTCTATTTTTGTAAAGTTGATACGGTTCTGCAGCCTGAAGTGGGTGTGTATGTGTTGAAGTGTACATGTATATCCATTGCTACAGCACCAGTGGACCATGATGATGGATGTCTTTTGTGTCATCTGGAAAGAGTTGCATGTTCTATGTCTTACCTGATGACGGCAGTCTGCGGTTGCTTGTGTTGTCTGCTTCCTTGCTTTTGTGGCAATGAGTTCAACCCTAACTGTTGCATTAATGTAATTTTTTGCAATTAATATAGTTGTAGTCAAAAGGTTTACATCCCCCAATGGAAGTTTATAACAATTCCTAGAAATTTCTCAAAAATAGAATTTTGTAGCAAAAGTTTTGCTTTTGTGGATGAGGAAAAAAAGTTACAAGAAATAAAAACATAAGAACATAAGAAAGTTTACAAACGAGAGGAGGCCATTCGGCCCATCTTGCTTGTTTGGTTGTTAGTAGTTTATTGATCCCAGAATCTCATCAAGCAGCTTCTTGAAGGATCCCAGGGTGTCAGCTTCAACAACATTACTGGGAAGTTGGTTCCAGACAATTCTCTGTGTAAAAAAGAGCCTCCTATTTTCTGTTCTGAATGCCCCTTTATCTAATCTCCACTTGTGACCCCTGGTCCTTGTTTCTTTTTTCAGGTCGAAAGTCCCCTGGGTCGACATTGTCAATATCTTTTAGAATTTTGAATACTTGAATCAGATCACCACACAATATATCCAAGCATCTTGTTGGCCTTTTTTATAGCTTCCCCACATGAAGACATTTCTGACTCAACATAAACTCCCAGGTCTTTTTCATAGATTCCTTCTTCAATTTCAGTACCTCCCTATGACGGAAATATAATATGTTTTGGTTGTAAATCTCCCTCTCGACCTGTGAGGGTACTAAGTAGCGAAAGGGAAAGGCTTTGGACAGGTTGTCCTGACAGTTCATTCCCCGGGTCGGGAAGTCAGTCAGCCTGGAAAAAGACTCCAGTGGCGGAATGTATTTACCAGGTAAACAAGGTAGAAGCTGCAGGCAATAGAATCAGCTGCAATCGTTTACCAAGGGGTCCTGCATAATCGCATAAAAGGGGCTGGAGAATTGTAAATCTTTTCCTTTGTTTTTGGTTTGGAAATAGACCAGGAAGGACCCGTGCACTGTGTATTGAAAGTTGTAATGAATGACCCCTACTGGCCGAATAGGCACATTGTATGTGTGCATAAAAGACATGACTACAAACCCTGCTAGGGGGGATTCCCCTTTAGTGAAACTGTAGCGCGTCTGCCTTTAGTGGCGAGGGTCAGCAGTTCAAATCCAGCCCCCGGAGGAGGATGAATAAATACATAAAAAAAGCCATTACAAAGTATCATGAGTGTTTGTTTGTTTGTCTTGTCTATAATTTTTACTTGTGTGTTTATAGACGGCTAACACGTTCCGGAGCTGTCGCTAAGAGCCAGCACTGAACCCGGAACAGCACTGCACTATTTATCACTCTTTAAACTGTATGACCCACCACGAGCACTACAGCACGCACCCAGGACTGGTGACCGTGGTTGTATATTGTGGGAGATACTGTTTGTTGTTTAGGGCTGCAATCCCTGTTACTGTTCTCCATGTTTTACGGATCGCTGTGTATAAGGTGACTGTGTGGTCCAGTGGTTAAAGAAAGGGGCTTGTAACCAGAAGGTCCCCGGTTCAAATCCCACCTCAGCCACTAACTCCTTGTGTGACCTTGAGCAAGTCACTCAACCTCCTTGTGCTCCGTCTTTCAGGTGAGATGTAATTGTAAGTGATTCTGCAGCCGATGCATAGTTAACACATCCTAGTCTCTGTAAGTCGCCTTGGATAAAGGCGTCTGCTAAATAAACAAATAATAATAATAGTATAACCAGAGTTTATTATTTGGTCACCAGACCTGGATTATAACTAAAATAAAACGGATATTTTTCCATACCGGATTACAAATCTCTGTCTGTTTATTCCTGCACTGCATCACCTCTGCACCACTTTACCACACTCCCATATGATATTTATAATGCACATTTTTATTGCCTGCGTGCAGTACCTTACACTTTTCTCTATTAAATGTAATTTGCCATGTGTCTGCCCAGTTCTGAATGCTGTCTAGATCATTTTGAATGACCTTTGCATTTAACAGTGAATGTTTATATGTGATCTGATATGACTAAAATTAAGGTGAAATATAGAGGAGATAGACATACCATCAATTTCCAATTGTTCTGTTATTTCTTACCATATGGTGTCTCTCCTTTTATTGTCTTTATTACCACTGACACTGGCATCATAAAGAACATTATATTTTTCGACTTTAATAATTAAATTCTCATTGATGTCCATTTCTCTTTTATTTCTGTGGTCATTTCTGCGTGAACGAGACAGTGACAGTCTGACAGCCTCTCCTTCGACTCTGTCTGAGTAATGACGTATTGTGTACAGAAACACAGAAGGCTCACGCACACAAAACCGTCAGTTTGAGACAAGGCAATTCTATTTCTGGAGTAAGGGGGGGAGTTTGCGTAGCAGCTACAGGAATATAGAATATATCTTCATGGTGACCCCCCCCCCAAAAAAAAAAAATGAAATAATACGCTTGGACAGTTGTATTGGATTTACCGCTGTATCATGTGTAAAGGGTTTCGCAGCCTCGCAAACAATAACAAACTTATGAAAAAAAGGGGGAATCCATTGTTCGGCCGTGAGACTCTCAAAATGTTGAAAAACCTTTCACGGGTAAACCTTGAGACTTGACATCCATGCTTTCCTAAAACCATGCTGACTGTCTCCCAGGATACTGTTACCATATAGGTAATTTTCCATTTTGGATCTTATTATAGTTTCCATAAGTTTACATATAATAGAAGTCAGGCTTATTGGTCTGAAGTTACCTGGTTCGGTTTTGTCTCCCTTTTTCTGGATCGTAGAAAATAGATGTCTACAATTATTTATTTCAGCAATTTTTTTGCAAAACTCAAAAAATGCTAATTCAAAAGTATTCACACCCTGACAAGGAAAATTAAATTGATAGCTAGTTAAGGCACCTTTAGCAATAATAACCTCTTAAGCGATTAGGATATTTGTCAATGAGCTTTTGGCATGATTCTTTAGTGATTGTTGACCATTCAACGCAAAATTGTTCCAGTTCATTCAAATTCTGAGGACTTCTCATGTGCACAGCCTTCTTCAACTCATACCAAAGATTCTCAAATCAGATTTAGATCAGGACTTTGATTAGGCCATTCCTGAACCTTTTTTATTCTTCTTTAAACCATTCTGAAGTAGATCTTGATGTGTGCTTTGGATCGTGTCGTGTTGGAACGTCCAGTTGCGCTTTAAAATAAGTTTTATAGCAGAGGGTCTCAAATGATTGGCCAATATCTTTTGGTATGCTATGGAATCCATTTTACCATGTATTAGAGGGAAAACAGCCCCATAAAAGGATATTACCATATCCATGCTTGACAGTAGGTATGGTGTTCTTTTCTTTGTTAGCCTCACCCGACTTTCTCCAAACGTAACGACAATAGCTTGATTTTTGTTTCATCACTCCACAAAACCTTTGACCAGAACTCATATCCATCATTCAAATGCTGTTTTGCAAATTTTATGCAATTGTCCTTGTGACGTTTTCCTAAGAGTGGCTTTTTCCTTGGCTTGCGACCATTGAGACCTTCACCATGCAATACTCAACCTATGGTTGAAATGGAAACCCCAGTCCCACTTGCAACCAATTCACTTTCAATGTCTTTGGCAGTCAATCTTGGATTGTTATTAACCTTCCTCACAATTCTTCTACTTCTTCTTGGTGAAAGAACCTTCTTTCTTCCAGACCAAGGGAGCATTGTGACAGTACCATGAGTCTGTAATTCTTGATATTTCTAGCACCTTGTAGATAATACTATCATAGCATCAAAGGGTATGAATTTTCCCTAAAATTCTTTGAGAAATTCCTAGAAATTATAAATTTTCATTGGGGCTATGACTACACCTGCTGTCAGACCTTTTCTCTAGGCTCTCACTTAAGCACTTAGCCACAATAAATATATATCTGACTGCATCCATCTCCTCTTTGCTTATATTACTGAGATAATGACGGTGTGGCAATGCACACCAGGACTTATATCTGCCTGTAAACCCGTGTCGACCTCTAGATTTAAATTACTCTTTTTACCCCCCTGTGGCAAAGTGCCCCCCCCGTGTGTATTTTGTGTTACGTGTTGTGTGTAAATGTTGGTGTATAGTCATCGGTACACGGGATATAAACGGGTCTGTGTTTCACTTGTGATTTAAAAATGTAGATTTATATTTAGGCACGGAGGGCACAAATCACTTCACGTGCTAGTTAAAATGTAATGTGTGGTCACGGGAGTGCACTTAATTAATTCACGTGCAGTTGTATCGAGATTCCAATTGAATGATTGACTAGCAATCGAGTCTCGGTACAACTGCATAAAACAGCATGTTTTCACTCACTTTCGGGGTTGGGTGTTCGAGAGTGGAGAACGGGAGAGAGAGAGAGAGAGAAATATTTACAAACAATTGCTATCGCGTGCTGGTAGGACCAGCACGATACTTGTTTGTTTGTTTACTCACCGTGTTTGTGTGTCTGTCCGTCCACCGTTTGTTTAGTGTTAGTTCGTTTTGTTTATGTCTGTTTATTTTGGCGAAAGTGCCGTGTCCTGTGTTTTTGTTACAACCGTTTATTTTTCTGTTTGATTATTAAACGCTGAGCGCGATCACGCTCAGCTTCACCAAAAACCCCAAGTCTCTGTCTGTACTGTGTTTCCTGGCTCTGCCGTGACGTCACCGCTCAGTCGTCTTTGTCACACGTGGTGTCAGAACCGGGAGCTACAGCGCCTCCAGGACTCAGGCCAGAGCAGGAACCGCAATTTGTTTAAAAAAAAAAAAAACCACAACAAGAAAATGGAAGGCTGGAACTGGAGAGATGGCTGCCAGGATCTGGAGGTCCTCCTCGGTGGTCTAGAGGACCAAGGCTGGTGCCTTGCCTGTGGGGAGTTCGGGCACCCGGTGGTGCGCTGCCCCTACCAAGAGGGAGAGGAGGAACTGGCCCAGGAGAGGAAGGTGAGGAGGAGGCAGAGAAGGGGAAGGGGAAGAGGAAGGCTGAGTGTCCACAGCCCAAGCGGGAGGAGCCCGAACGTCCCACGCCTGAGTGGGAGGAGCCCGAACGTCCTACGCCTGAGTGGGAGGAGCCCGAACGTCCCACGCCTGAGTGGGAGGAGCCCGAACGTCCCACGCCTGAATGGGAGGAGCCCGAACGTCCCTACGCCTGAATGGGAGGAGTCGGTGCGTCCACAGCCCAAGAGGGAGGAGTCGGTGCGTCCACAGCCCAAAAGGGAGGAGTCGGTGTGTCCACAGCCCAAGAGGGAGGAGTCGGTGCGTCCACGGCCCAAGAGGGAGGAGTCGGTGCGTCCACGGCCCAAGAAGGGGAAGGTAGAGCGTCCACAGCCCCAGTCTCCACCAGCAGAGGGTGAATTCCTGCTGGGTCCACCTCCATTGCCATGGGAGGACTGCTTGCAGCTCCCACCTCCACCAGCAGAGGGTGAATTCCTGCTGGTCCCGCCACTTCCATTGGCAGAGCAGCAGGAGCTGCCTCTGCCTCCGCCACCTCCATCGGCAGGAGCAGAGCGGCAGGAGCTGCCTCTGCCTCCGCCACCTCCATCGGCAGGAGCAGAGCGGCAGGAGCTGCCTCTGCCTCCGCCACTTCCATCGGCAGAGCAGCAGGAGCTGCCTCTGCCTCCACCACCTCCATCGGCAGGAGCAGAGCAGCAGGAGCTGCCTCTGCCTCCGCCACCTCCATCTGCAGGAGCAGAGCAGCAGGAGCTGCCTCTGCCTCCGCCACCTCCATCGGCAGGAGCAGAGCAGCAGGAGCTGCCTCTGCCTCCGCCAACCCCACCAGCAGAGGATGAATGCCTGCTGGTAACACTTCCCCACCAGCAGAGGATGAATGCCTGCTGGTATCACTTCCCCACCAGCAGAGGAGGAATGCCTGCTGGTATTACTTCCCCACCAGCAGAGGATGAATGCCTGCTGGTAACACTTTCCCCACCAGCAGAGGATAAATGCCTGCTGGTATCACTTCCCCACCAGCAGAGGAGGAATGCCTGCTGGTATCATTTCCCCACCGTCACGAGGAGAGGAGCAGGAGCTGCCTCTCCCTTCACCAGAAGGACCAGGACTAGATGCTGGCGGTCCTCAGCAGCCCTTGCATAGGCTGCTGAGGGAAGCACGAGGAAGAACCGCCCGGCCACAGAGGCCGAGAAGAGGGCCAACACCGCACCCCAGCTTGTCCTGACTGCCTGCCTCGCTCGCCCAAGGATGCCTGCCTCGCCGCCCAAGGATGCCTGCCTCGCCGCCCAAGGATGCCTGCCTCGCCGCCCAAGGATGCCTGCCTCGCTTCGCCCAAGGATGCCTGCCTCGCCGCCCAAGGATGCCTGCCTCGCATCGCCCAAGGATGCCTGCCTCGCATCGCCTGGGGTTGCCAGCCGCTCCGCGATCGCCTGGGGTTGCCAGCCGCTCCGCGATCGCCTGGGGTTGCCAGCCGCTCCGCATCGCCTGGGGTTGCCAGCCGCTCCGCGCTCGCCTGGGGTTGCCAGCCGCTCCGCATCGCCTGGGGTTGCCAGCCGCTCCGCGCTCGCCTGGGGTTGCCAGCCGCTCCGCATCGCCTGGGGTTGCCAGCCGCTCCGCATCGCCTGGGGTTGCCAGCCGCTCCGCACGCCTGGGGCTGCCTGTCGCTCCGCGACGCCTGGGGCTGCCTTTTGCTCCACACAGGGTACAGGGTACGAGGGAGAAGTGGAGCTCCCGCTGCCGCCTCTATGGCCAGGGGCTCCCCTCCCGAGTTCGCCTCCCGAGGGTCCGCTGCTGCTGCCGTCGCCTCCCGAGGGTCGCTGCTGCTGCCGTCGCCTCCCGAGGGTCCGCTGCTGCTGCCGTCGCCACCGAGGGTCCGCTGCCGCCGCCTGGGGTCGCCGGGGATCCTGCTTCGCCTGGGGTAGTGGAGGGTCCTGCTTCGCCTGGGGTCGCTACACTATGGCCAGAACCCCATGAAGGGAGCTGTCGGCCATGAAGAAAGGGGGAGGTCAGGAGACCAGCTCCCCAGCCGCATTTCCGTGGCAGGAAACACGGTGGCCAGAGCCCCACGGAGGGAGCTAGCGGCCACGAAGGAGGGGAGGTCAGGAGACCAGCTCCCTCGCAGCAGTTTCGCTGCCGGAGGTGGGTGGCGGCCCCACGGAGGGGAACTGCCGCCATGAAGAAGGGGGAGGTCAGGAGACCAGCTTCCCCGCAGCAGTTTCGCTGCCGGAGATTGTGTGGTCGGAGCCCCACGGAGGGGAACTGCCGGCCATGAAGAAGGGGGAGGTCAGGAGACCAGCTCCCCAGCTGCACTTTCGGCAGGAGATAGTGTGGCTGAAGCCCGGAAGAGGGAGCTGCCAGCCACGAAGAATTGGGGGTGCCAGACATTTCACCATGGCCACCCCAGAAACAACTTGCTTCCCCTCTTCCGGGACTTTGGGACTGAGGGGAGGTGGCCATTGAGGCCATGTGTGCTTTGCACAAGGGGGTATATGTGGCAAAGTGCCCCCGTGTGTATTTTGTGTTACGTGTTGTGTGTAAATGTTGGTGTATAGTCATCGGTACACGGGATATAAACGGGTCTGTGTTTCACTTGTGATTTAAAATGTAGATTTATATTTAGGCACGGAGGGCACAAATCACTTCACGTGCTAGTTAAAATGTAATGTGTGGTCACGGGAGTGCACTTAATTAATTCACTTGCAGTTGTACCGAGATTCCAATTGAATGATTGACTAGCAATCGAGTCTCGGTACAACTGCATAAAACAGCATGTTTTCACTCACTCGGGGTTGGGTGTTCGAGAGTGGAGAACGGAGAGAGAGAAGGAGAGAGAAATATTTACAAACAATTGCTATCGCGTGCTGGTAGGACCAGCACGATACTTGTTTGTTTGTTTACTCACCGTGTTTGTGTGTCTGTCCGTCCACCGTTTGTTTAGTGTTAGTTCGTTTTGTTTATGTCTGTTTATTTTGGCGAAAGTGCCGTGTCCTGTGTTTTTGTTACAACCGTTTATTTTTCTGTTTGATTATTAAACGCTGAGCGCGATCACGCGCTCAGCTTCACCAAAAACCCCAAGTCTCTGTCTGTACTGTGTTTCCTGGCTCTGCCGTGACGTCACCGCTCAGTCGTCTTTGTCACACCCCCGGATATTGATTTATTAAATTTGAGAATTTAAAGAACGTAGCAAATCTGACAACACACTTGTAAGCGCGGGTCTCTGGCCGGTGTAATAAAGAGAACGTTAAAACAAGCTTTGCATGATTTAAGCCTTTTCTTAACTGATAGGATACCAATATTTTACAGAAAACAATTTAGTGATCAGGAACAGCACTTTATTGTTACAACCAAAACAGACACACAAGTCCAACTAACTGTTTTGCGACTGCCGTCAAAACCCAGCTGGCTCAGTTTACGGTAGCTATTGCGACAGTCCCTAACGTAATACGGTGCTGTACTACTGCATTAGTTTTAAAACTGAACATAACAGCCATGTTAACAACAACAACAACAATGGAATATGGCCAATAGATGTCGCAAAGAATCTCACAGCATGAAGCGCATTTAACATTAAAAACTGTATTTAAAACATAGATGTTTATTACTACAATGTTTCCAGTACTGAAAAAGGTTATACAAATCTACAGATCTGAAGGGACTAATTGTATGTGTACCATATATATATATATATATATATATATATATATATATATATATATATATATATATATATATATATATATATATATATATCTCGCTCTTACACACTCTTTGGACACTCTGACATCACGTGGATTCTTCTGCCCTGGAAAATAACAAAAGAACTGCTGCCGCTGACGACGCCATATTACTACGCCTGAAATTATTTTAAAATGTTCTTTCCAAATCGATTGGATAAACAGTACAAAGAAAAGGACTTTGCTTTTAAAAAGCTAAAACCAAGTATGATAATTAGTCAGTTTATTGAATTTCCAATGTGCATAGAAAGTATAGGATTCATCTGTTTAAAATGTGTATAATGAAATGTGAAATAAATCCATTGTTTGAACACATCTTGAATTCTTAATTTGATAGACTATATGAATTTATTTCTGAAGGTTTTGGATATATTTCAAATCCTGATCAAATATAGGGTTACCATATTTCATATCCTCAAATGAGGACAACCAAGCAGGAGGGTTGCTGAGGGGCAGGACCAATTTCTATTTAAGATGTAGTAAGACCTCACCTAGAATATTGTGTTCAGTTCTGGTCACCTCGTTACAAAAAGGATATTGCTGCTCTAGAAAGAGTGCAAAGAAGAGCAACCGGAATTATCCCGGGTTTAAAAAGGCATGTCGTATGCATACAGGCTAAAAGAATTGAATCTATTCAGTCTTGAACAAAGAAGACTACGCGGCAATCTGATTCAAACATTCAAAATCCTAAAAGGTATAGACAATGTCGACCCTGGGGACTTTTTTGACCTGAAAAAAAAAACAAGGACCGGGGGTCACAAATGGAGATTAGATAAAGGGGCATTCAGAACAGAAAATAGGAGGCACTTTTTTACACAGGGAAGTGTGAGGGTCTGGAACCAACTCCCCAGTAATGTTGTTGAAGCTGACACCCTGGGATCCTTCAAGAAGCTGCTTGATGAGATTCTGGGATCAATAAGCTTAACAGGCGGAAGACAGATAATAGATAGATATACATTTGTTTATGTTCCAGGTGCATTTACTTGGCCTCATGCAGCTGTCATGCTGCTTACTAGAGGGGACTCAAGGAAAAATTTGAGAGTCCAGTAATTAAAACGCAAAAGAAGCAAGGGAGATGGTGGCAAAAATCCTCAATGACAACAATTATGTCTTTGGCATTGGTATATATTTTGCTTGTGTTGAAAGACACACAGTGACTCCATTATTTTTGTTCTAGCTTTCAAAACACTTTATGAAGTGTTTTGCTAAATGCATTTGTTTTTCTTAAGTCCTTTAGCTATTTAAATACTGAATTGCATACTTTTGCCCTGCAGTGGTACAACTTAATTACATCTACAATGCAAATAGCATAACACTACATTTCAAGAGGAAGCTGTGCTCTATATGACAAGTAAATGTCTACTTCCTTGCATAGTTTCTAAAACAAAAAGGATATTTACTATGCTATGTGCTTGCACAACTATCAAACCACATTCTTTAATGATAAAAGCTTGTTAATAGCAACAACAACAAAATAACTAGCTTTTAACTATAACAGATGCACCAGCTAAGTTCCTGTTTTAGAAAGACAAAGTACTACATTATGTATTACAGTTATGTCAAGTCTTACCCATTGGGAAAGCTATCTCACGCATTCCTAAGATTCTCACACATTTTGAGTAAATGTTAGTGGTGTCAATTAAGTGCAGTTAAATCCGTGATTTAACAACATAGAGTAAAAACATAAATATTAAAAAAAAAAAAAAAAAAAAAAAACTCGGGCTGCAAGAGACACAGGACTTAGAGCATGGAAAGCCATTCTTCAAGCCTGTGTACTGTGGTAACCATGGAGACTACAGGTGTTCTATACACGCACAAGAGGAGAGAGGAGGTTGCAGGTGTGTGTGTGTGTGTGTGTGTGTGTGTGTGTGTGTGTGTGTGTGTGTGTGTGTGAGAACACTTGACTGTCAAAAAAAGTATGAGTTTGCCCAAAAAAACGAGCAGGACTTGATCAAAAGTTTCTCATATTACCCGCTAATATACAAAGCAAATAATATTTGTACTGTAAAGTGTTTTTCAAAACGCTGATCACTAGGACAAGGTGATATGCAAAATAAGAATATTGTTCTTGTAGCCCTTATGGAAAAAACATATATTTTTAATATATGGTTGAAAAGTATGATCCTTATATTTTTCATATATTAAATGATTACTTTTCACAAATTTTTACAAAAGAGGATACGGACAACATGCCCCACATGACGACCTGTTCATATCCAGTTTTAAATAGCTTTAGCATAACAGAGGCAGAAGTGTTAAAGGGACTTGTAGCTCTTAAAATAAACAAATCCCCTGGGCCGGATGAGATCCTCCCAATAGTACTCAAAGAAATGAAAGAAGTTATTTACAAACCACTAACCAAGATCATGCAACAGTCTCTTGATACAGTGGTTGTACCGACAGACTCGAGAATTGCAAACGTAATACCGATCCACAAAAAGGGAGACAAAACCGAACCAGGTAACTACAGACCAATAAGCCTGACTTCTATTATATGTAAACTTATGGAAACTATAATAAGATCCAAAATAGAAAATTACCTATATGGTAACAGTATCCTGGGAGACAGTCAGCATGGTTTTAGGAAAGGGAGATCGTGTCTAATTAACCTGCTTGATTTGTTTGAGGATGCAACATCGACAATATATAATTGCAAAGCATATGACAGGTGTAAGGTACTGCACGCAGGCAATAAAAATGTGCATTGTAAATATCATATGGAAGATACTGAAATTGAAGATTCAAGGGAAGTAATGTTAAAACTTTACAATGCATTAGTAAGACCTCTAGAATATTGTGTTCAGTTCTGGTCACCTTGTTACAAAAAGGATATTGCTACTCTAGAAAGAGTGCAAAGAAGAGCGACCAGAATTATCCGGGTTTAAGGCATGTCGTATGCTGACAGGCTAAAAGAATTCAGTCTTGAACAGAGAAGAGAAGACTACGCGGTGATCTTATTCAGGCATTCAAAATTCTAAAAGGTATTGACAATGTCGACCCAGGGGACTTTTTCGACCTGAAAAAAGAAACAAGGACCAGGGGTCACAAATGGAGATTAGATAAAGGGGCATTCAGAACAGAAAATAGCAGGCACTTTTTTACACAGACAATTGTGAGGGCCTGAAACCAACTCCCCAGTAATGTTGTTGAAGCTGACACCCTGGGATCCTTCAAGAAGCTGCTTGATGAGATTCTGGGATCAATAAGCTACACACAATCAAACGAGCAAGATGGGCCGAATGGCCTCCTTTCGATTGTAAACTTTCTTATGTTCTTATATATAGAAATTGGGCGATCCAGTGCTTTACAGGTTTAACAGTATTAGTACTTCAATACAGTAATATAAATATGGTTATCATAATTTTAGCTCTTCGGCTATAAAATGCAAAAAGCTAAAAAACGCCAACCGCTAAAGTCTAGAACATTCAATATATATCACTCTCTTATGACTAAAACATAATTTCTATACCTTATAGCAATGCATCAATATAATAGAGATATTAAATTCAAATATATGCTTACCTTCCAGTATATGGAAGTGTAGTGTAGGATATATTGAAAAATAAGAACTGTCTTCAAAAGGCAGAGACTTGTGAATACGACCAAACAGCAATCAGTTTTTCAGAGATCTTCAGAGCATGGGCCACACAACTTGTAGTTAGCAAGTCGTGCAATACTTGACTGGGGTTTTACCTTGGTTTTTATAGGATTTTCCCTCCATTGAATACATCAGGAGTCCCAATTAAATAGATATGATGTTCTCCCATCACCACAGAACCTAAACCTCTGGGTAGGAGAGGATCCCTCATGTCCGTTGTATTCATCACCTGCAACATTAAGGCACATTTTGACAGGATGTAAGGTGGCTGTTAGCCAAGGACGGTTTACTTGGCGCCATGACCAGGTGCTGCGATGTTTGGCCTTAGCATTGGAAGACAAGCGTAACATGACCAATAAGTTGCCACCTGTTCCATCAAAACATTACACACAAAAGACAACATTGCTCCGCCCAGGAGAGCAACCACCAAGAAATGGTGTTAAAAACAATCCTCGCCCAGGACAACTGGAAGCTGCTAGAGACTGGAAAATGCTGGCAGATGTTGGTCAACGGCTTATTTTTACACCTGAGATTGCCACCACTAACCTTCGACCAGAAATTGTCTTGTGGTCTGGATCAGCACGCCTTGTTCACCTGGTAGAGTTAACAGTGCCATGGGAGGATGCTGTAGATGAGGCGTATGAGAGGAAGAAACTGCGGTATGCTCAACTAGCCACTGAAGCGGAACAGCGAGGATGGAGAGTCTGGGTTTACCCAGTGGAAGTGGGTTGTCGAGGATTTGTGGCACACTCTACAACCCAGTTTCTCAGAGATGTCGGATTCAATGGCCAAGAGTTACGTCGCACAGTGAAGAACTTATCTGAAGCAGCAGAGAGGAGCAGCAACTGGCTGTGGTTGAGACGGAAAGATTCTGGCTGGGGATCTCAAGCACAATAGAAAGAAAGAAACGCTGATGTACAGGTAAGTAAGCTTGGCTGAGTTGAGTGGGGGACGGAGGGGGGTGATGCTGGGACGCCAGAATCACCGTCGAGCCTTCTTGAGGTGTCGTGGGCTAGTCGACGAAACACCGAGGATGGAAGGTGCCCACTTGAAGACCCCAGAGATGTACCCTACTTAGCTCAATCCAAACGGTTGTCATGCTGATGCGCTGGGGAGACCGCACTATGGTTGATCCCCGGAGCCAGCATCGCAGCCATTATGTGTGCTGATGCGCTAGGGAGGCAATAAGCTGATCCCTGGAGCCAGCATTACACTTCAGCCATCAACACCAGACAGAAGAATATCTACATCATCATATGGAAGGAAGCGCAAATGGATGGAGACACATATGGATCACATTAGTTTACTGTGAAGCTACGTCTTAGTTGGTGCTTATCTTGGGGAGAGCCAAGTTCAAATCAGCATGAAGTTTTAACATCGACTCTCATGTAATGGAAATCATGATCATCAATCTGTTTTGACAGTTCCTATCTTTGAGTTAATGATATTTTCTAGAAGGATCCGGTCAACTCTGTTTTCAAAACTGATTGAATATAACTTCTTGCCAAAAAACATTGAAACATGATTTCATCACTCTCTTTTTTGAACTCCTCCTTTTTCTAAAAAGTCAGGTGGACCAAAGTTCACAGAATCCTTGCTATGATACAATACAAGTATATGTATATATATATGAGAGATGTTTTTAATATGTAACACCAGCTCTATTTGATTATATGTAGGTGGGTCAAAAAATATATGTCTCTCTTAGCCGTATATTATGTTACCTTTTCAGTGTGTTGTCAATGGGTCAGTTTAACTTCATATACAAATGTGTGTCAAAGTATTTGACAAAGACTGCCTTTGAATAAGCATACAGTGGTCAGTTCAATTAGTTTCATTTAAATTTAAGCTATAATAAACATGTTAAATATAATAGCCTTGTATTAACTGGTACCATGCTTGGACCAAGCTTGACCTCTCTCTCGGTTTCTAAAAATTCGCCTGCACAAGCAGGTTTCAGACACCCTGTTTACTTGCCAAGGATAGTGTTTTAATTAATATGAAACTCCACTGTAAGCACTTTTCCAAATTCACCGCATGAAGTAATTTTTTGGCCGATTCAAAAGACACCTGGACCAGTATCTTTTCAGATAATACCAAAAAACGCTTACATCCTATTTTTTATAACTCAGCTCTCATTATTTTCCTATAATATAATTGGTTATCATTCAAGGTTGGCAAATCCTGCTTTTAAGAGCCAACACTGTATCTTGCTTTGAGGTGCCAAAGACTAAGCTTTTTTTTTTGAAGGTCTAATGCCCTTCCAGAAGTATACTGTGTGTCTGAGATAAAATATTTCACTTTACAGTTTCCCTGTAAATAAATATCTTTGTTTCTTACTGCAGTAAAATCTTTATATAAAAGATTATTATCTAAACATGTATATTCTTCGGTTTAATTGATATTATAATGTCTAGACTTTTTGTTTAGTTGGAGAAACTGAACTAATTCTTAAATCGATTAAATTAAATGAACATTATCGCAAATGTGTCAACAATATGGTTGCAATATTCAGTGCCATGCTTCTGTTATAATAAACTTTTACTTTGTTATTTCAACAGTTTATCTTTAAATGGCATTATAAGATGTATTTCTATTTAAGTTACTTCAGTATAACAGTTGCCCCTAGAAATTGTAATATTATTTTACTCCATTGATACATCTTTAAAGATTTTAATGGACGGTCCAGTTATTTATATCTAACTACAGGCTAGCATTAATATACCAGAATGCCATAGTGCTACAGTGACTGAACTAAGTCTGACCTTCTTCACTGTTCATACAAAATCCAGTCAAAGCAGGTTTTAAGACAGCCTTTGCTTTTTGCCAATTTTAGGGTTGATTAATATGAAACACTATCGTAAGCATTTTTCAATACTCATTATTTCAAACCAATATCTAACTTAACGTATTAACACATCCTACACTTTCCATTCTCTTCCTGCCAGGTTCTAATTTATTTCTGTTATAGATAGAAAATAATTATTGTAAGATAAACTCCTATCTTCTGTTATCCGAAAGGTATTTCCATTCGCTAATATTCACAAGATCGCTCATTATAGAGATGATCTTGGCTTTTAAATCGCTGACCATCGATAATCCCTGCTTCATCGGCCAAAACCAATGAGCCATCTTCAACACTGCTTTTACTACAAGCAGGTGAGAACGAGGTTACAATATGAGTTGTATTCCTTCAGCAAGTTTACTGTTAGAGTTACATTTCAGTTCAATTTTATAACATGCAGTTCTAATTCAGATATGTCAGTATAGCAATCTCTTATAAACTGCAATTCTATTTTACTTCATTTTAATTAGCAGGAAATGCAACCGTGAATATTAAAACTTAGGACTGCTCAAACATTTACTTAATGTTATTATATTAGGTTTCTTATTTATGTAAATACTTTTGTTTTTTCTTACGATAATCAAACCTAGTTAGATTGTTTCTAGCATTTTAACTGTGCTCCATAGATTCTACCATTCTGCTCTCTCTGGATCAGAATGTTTTGAGACTCTGAGTCTAATTTAAAAAGATGCTTTTCTCTGATAAGGTTGGTTTGGAACTTTCACCAAGTCAGTCCGACCTTCAATGCAATGAACTCCTTCACACAGGCCTTACACAGATCTGCTTATAATATTTTCTAATGGTTGTATATTCTTTAAAACACATTACAGTCATTACAATATTTGTTGCAGTTTCACAAATGTTCAATTTGTATCCCAAAGATCAGCCTGCTTCCAGTAGCTGTGACAGTCTTTGGTCAGTTTCTGATACCTGCAGAAACCTAAATCTTGTTAGCTGGGCTCCCATCTCTGCATTTTCATTCCCATTGTCAGTGGGCAAACACATTTTAACTGAATCTGGGTCCATCAAAAAAACACACACCCTTGCAAGCGAGGCCTTCCATGCAAAGGGATCTAATGACTTATAGCTCAAAAGGGACGTGCCAGAACCGTCTGTGACATAACCCTTGGCATCTCTTAGATAGATAGATAGATAGATAGATAGATAGATAGATAGATAGATAGATAGATAGATAGATAGATAGATATAGTGACTATAACTGTGTCCAACTACCCTCTCCCCTAAGCATCACACTCACCACAGGTTTCCCTAAACACAAATAATATAGGTGAGCTTTTCAGCTTCCAAAGCAAGCCTGAATGACATACAAACAACACATTGTCACCGATAGAATTTATAATATGGTTACTGTCTGCCTTTTACAACGTCATAAGACTAAAATAATACCATTTTACTACATTATTTTTGTGGACATTTGTTAATATAAAATGTTTATACTTAACAATAATATAAACTGGTTATAAACATACTGTTTCAGCAAGACAAAAAGTGTATTTTATTTTAAAAACATGTAGATATTTAAATGCCAGACCCCACCCTTTACTTACACATAACAGTATATTTAAAGTGCACTCTAACTCTGATTCCCATTTAATCAATGCCAAACTTAGTCCTACATGAACAAATGTGGCTGCAGATTCTGAATTGGTTTTTCCAATATGATATTCATGTGCTGCACCTTTACATTATTTTGACGGTGTCACGGTTCCCTTTCAATTCAAAGATGACTGCCAAAACAATACTTTTGGGATATGCCTGCTTGTCAGGTATTTACTGAGTATTTTATATCCAAGCAGCCGATAGGCCCCTCCATGGAGTGACTTCCTCGGTCCCACCTCCCGAGGTAATAAATAGTCACTGCACAGAGACTTCAGTCTCTTTTGCCTTTCACGAACAGGTAGGTACGGTATAAACTAACCTATTCCAGTTGTGTGATTGACTCTTAAGCAGGGCTGGTTCTAGCAGTATTGGGGCACCCTGCAAAAAAAAAAAAAGCTCCCCCACCACTTCTCACTGTTTAAAACTGGACCTTCCTAGCTTTGCGGACTGCAAATTCCTCAGTGATTGTTGAATAGTTGATGGATTGGCAGATGTCCCGTTCAATTGCGATTTCTGCAAGGCCATGTTTGATCGAAGATAAGTCTTGATTAGTTTCAATTTTGAGAAGCTGCGCTCAGCTGTTGCTACACTAACAGGCAAAGTCAGTAAGACCCTATGACAGAGATCAAATGATTCTTGGTGTTAGATCTCCCTCCCGACCTCGAGGGCGCTGTGTAAAGGGAACAGAGTACCTTGGACTAAATGGCTTGACAGTTTATTCCCAGGGTTAGGTGGAAGTTGGCCATCTAGAAAAGGGGCTAAGCTACGGTACCCGAACTCAATGACCCAGACGGGAAACGGCGTGGCATCCACGGATTGGAGGAGCGGATGTGCTCGTTAACCAAGGGGTCATGAGGGAGGGTATAAATAGGGGTCGTAGTGAAAGTGATCTGGTCCTTTGTAAATGGTTAGACCGAAAACTTAGAAGGAAACAAAAGCCTGTGAAATCAAAAAGAACGTGAGTGTTGTGTTTTGTTTGTCAATGTAAAAATGGTCTGTTTGTTATTTTAGACTACTAGCATGATCCGTAGCTGTCACTAGTCAGCCAGCATCAAACCCGGACACCAACACTTTCCCTTTGTTCACAGAGAACTGTCTTTTGTACCACGAGCACTAATATCACTCACTGTTAATTGTGTTTGTGTTTTGTGTGGGTGTATAAAGAACAGGACTTTTTGGTTGCAGGTCAAACCAGGGGAATACAAATAAAGTGATACACACTGCTGTATTACTTTACAACATTGTTATTTTCAGGTGTTTGCCATAAGGCTCTGGACATTGTTCATCAATAAACACCCTTGCACCTGAATATAATTGTCTGTCTTTTATTCTGCACTGCTGCATTACATCCACCTGCACGTACTTACCCACTTTGCCACAGACCCTTAAAGCAATGCACATGTTTAGGAAGCTGTTCTCTACAATAAACTGCAGTGCTCCTAAAGAAGTGCATTTCTTTGGTTGAAGGTACCTAAGGTTGCAGAGCTCAGTTGCCAGATCAGTTCCATCAACATCATATCTGCTGTTGCTATTTCTGTCTTGCAATGCAAGTCCATGCAGCTCTTCTGGATGTCTTTTTCATTTTCATTGGCTAGCGATGTTAGGTTATAGAGAAATCCAAATGTGTTGCTGTGGTCTTTCAAGTTGATTGAATCGTTTATTCAATTGGGACAGGGTCACGTCTAATAACCGGTTAAAAAAACGCTACTTTTAGTTTTTGTTTGGGATCTGAGATTGCCTCAATCCTGGCTCTCCTGACTCTGGGCTGGGGAAGCTCTTTACATACTTTGAGTTTGTCAGCTAATTCTCTAGCATCTGAGATTGCCTGTTCAAAACTAATTTGTCTGTAATTTATTAGCAGAGTTTTCACACTATCTAGTAACAGAACAGCACCATTGATGTGCATGCCTGGATCTTGCTGATTTTGCTTGCCTCACAACTAAACACACAAGGAACTGAAACGATTCCAATTCTTTTGTAATGGATTCCGCTTCTGAACAGGTGACTGGATCTTTAGCTGTAGCTGCAACTTCTCGCAAAGCAGCACACACCCGTTCAATCTGATACTGTACAGCTTTAACACTGTCTATTCTTGCCTCCCATCTAGTATCAGAGAGTGGCCTGACTGATTTGGACATGAGAACAGAGAATGCTCCATCTTTGAGTTGAGGCTGCAAACAGAACATATATGTGTTGAAGGTAGCCAAAGAATAATTTTTCTGCTACCAAAGATTTTGCAGCGTCACTGATAACCAAGTTTAGGCTATAGCAGCTGCAGGGAACAAGAAAAGCTCTGGGATTAATGCTGAGCACACATGCTTGGACACCACTGTGCTGTCCTTTTATGTTTGTGCCATTATCATAGCCCTGACCCCTGCAGTCCTTTTTGTCTCAAGAAACCAAGAAGTGCCTCAGTTAGATCCAAGCCAGTTGTCACTTCTGCATTCAGAAAACCAAGAAAATATTCCTTGATGCTCACACTGCCATCCTCAATATGGACAATGCAGAAAACAGTTAACATAATCTCAACATGGCTTATGTCAGGAGTACAGACTAAAATGACTGCATAGCACTTGGCCATCTTGATCCTGTTTATAATTTCCTCAACCACGTTGCAGCTCATCAGCTGTATCAACTCATTTTGAATGTCCTTTCCAAGGTAGTGACAGTGGAGTTCTTTGCTTCTGATCCGGCGTACATGCTCTTGCACCAAAGGGTCAAACTTCGCTAGAAGCTCAACCTGAGTTAGAAAGTTGCCATTATCATGTTCATACAATTTTCCGTGTTTACTATAAAATGCCATGCAATGCTGTGCCAAGAACTGAACAATAGCAAGCAGGCGTTCTAAAATTTTACGCCAGTACTGTTGTTCATTCTGTAATTGGGCGTGCTCTTCTTCATCAATGGTCATGTTGTATTTAACTCTAATTTCAAGCTCCTTCCACTTCTGCATGCATTTCATGTGCTCCAAAGATGTCTCATGAGATTTCAAGTGTTTTGCCATGTCACGCCATGCTCTAAACCCTGCTGTAGTCAAATTATGCTCTGAGCTACTAAACAACCTGCAACAAAAACAGAATAAAGCATCTTCTCTGATAGAGTACAACAGCCAGGTGCGACGTACTCTTTCTCCATTAGGCATCTTTCTGTAATAGTTCTCAGGTGTAAAACAACAATTGTACTGGGAGGAATCAACTGTAAAACTGAGGTTTTGAACACACTCCTTTCAACTTGCTGTCTTTCTGCCTGGCCACTGCTTTCTCCTTCAAACACACTCCCTTCAACTTGCTGTCTTTCTGCCTGGCCACTGCTTTCTCCTTCACACACACTCCTGTCAACTTCACTTTGTCTTCCACTACACTGTAAATCTTTAGAGAAAATACATTTCTCCATTGCTCTCTGTTGTTTCCTGGCTTCCTCGTTCTCTTTAAGCTTTTTCTTTCTTTTGGAAGCACCTGATGCATAGCTTCTATGACGCTCCATGATTGACTACAAGAATAGGTGGGGAAAAAAAAAACTTAGATCATGTTTTCTTTGTAAGTTGTAGTTTATCTGTTTATCTGTTATCAGTAGAAAACTTAATAAAAATGGAAAACCTGCTGATGTTTCTAACAATGTGGTAATATATTATATGCACACATACAGCTTGATTTTTAAAAGGGGCAAAATAAGAGGGAGGCCTAGATCTAAAAGTGCTTTAACACCTGATTTGGTCATTGAAGAAGTAGCTTTCAAATAATTTATATAATTCACATTGTGTATCCACTTTTATAACTTTTAAAATACTGAAATAAAAGTAATTAGGTTTCATTAATCAGGCTTTAAAAATAATTTTAAAAAAAAATACGTTCTTACGTTGCCCCTTTTGAAAATCATGCTAATACTGTACACATATAAGCACCCAGAGACACACATACCTGATTAATACAAACAATTCATAAAGCACACAAAAAACTCAAAATGTATTATCCAGCAGGTTGCATGAAAAGATAGATCATATGTGGTGATCCAAACTCGCTTAATAACTAAAATACAATAATTAAGGTTTTAGGACACCGATAAGCAGTAATCTTAATGTTAAGCAGACTACTTAATGTTAATTTAGATAGCTAGAACTAATGCAAATCACGTTCTGTGAAACCAGCCCTATAAGTTTAAATCACAAAACAAATATACCATATGTGTGATATAAAATACAGGTTTTTTTTTGCATATTTCAAGGCCTATGGTGTGCTGCATGTCAATATAAAACAAACAAAAAAATGTAAATCATATTTTAAAATTAATAGTTGTAATAAGAACATAAGAACATAAGAAAGTTTACAAAAGAGAGGAGGCCATTCAGCCCTTCTTGCTTGTTTGGTTATTAGTAGCTTATTGATCCCAGAATCTCATCAAGCAGCTTCTTGAAGGATCCCAGGGTGTCAGCTTCAACAACATTACAATACATTACATTGCACGGTAATGTGGGTTTAATCGTACAGTACTGGAAATACGATTCAAGTAGCCCATTGACAAATAGTCTTGCTGTTTACTTCCTTGGTTATTTATGATGTCCGCTTAATATAAGTTACTCCGAGCCATTTACTTTATCAAATATAACCAGTTAACACACAAAGGAGAAGAAAGAACGCACAGACTGAATTAGATGTTACGATTGCCTTTCTTTTTTATATTAGGTATTTCCCGATGACTTGTAAAATGTTGGTACATGACTACACATTTGAACAAGTCTGTTTCATTAGCGTCCTCCTCGCTCGCAGTATTTAAACCTATAGATTCCGACATTCATAGAATTCTCGGGGAAATAATGAAATACCGGTAATAATAATAAACTTTTTTTTTTATTCAGTTCAAGTTTTTAAATACGTTTTCCCAAAACAAACATGTAACCCCCCCCCCCCACAAGTAGTATTTATTTAACTTACAGGCTCTCAGACTCAGTGTGCTCCTACTGGTACTGTATGCTGTTCTTTTTCAAACTGGTTGACTGTGACGGAGCACCTCAGCGATGCAAAAAGCCAATTAATACCGGTGCAGATTACAGTCCAGTTGGGTCTCCAGGTGGACGACAGAGTAGCTGCCATTCGCAAGTGTCTGGCACTGTTTCTACTAGGATCCACAGTATGTGGAGTAGTGGTTAGGGCTCTGGATTCTTGACGGGGGGTTGTGTGTTCAATCCCAGGTAGGGGATACTGCTGCTGTACTCTTGAGCAAGATACTTTACCTAGATTGCTCCAGTAAAAACCCAACTGTATAAATGGGTAATTGTATGTAAAAATGTGTAAAAAAATAATGTAATTGTATGTAAAAATAATATGATATCTTGTAACAATTGTAAGTCGCCCTGGATAAGGGCGTCTGCTAAGAAATAAATAATAATAATAATAATAATAATAGGTGTTGTGCCAAAAATTACTGGGTCTGATGGCTGCAGCTTCGTCAGCCATCCAACTGGGGTTACTTCACATGCGCCCGCTTCAAGCGTGGCTCAATGCCTTTCGGCTACACCCCAAGCACGACAGACACCATCAGCTGACAGTGTCTCGTCTGTGCTGGAAAGCGCTATGCTGGTGGAGGCAAGCCCCTCACCTGAGCGAAGGCGTAAGGATGGTAGTGATTTACATCCATCAAGTGGTGACGACAGATGCATCCAACTCCGGTTGGGGGACAGTCTGGGCAGGCAGAGCAGTCTGCAGATCCTGGTCGTGTCACTGGACATCCCTGCACATAAATGCGCTAGAGCTGTAAGCGGTTCACCTTGCGCTGCAACATTTCCTCCCTGTGCTCCGCAACCAACATGTTCTTGTCCGCACGGATAACTTATCACCAGGGAGGGCTTCGGTCTCCAGGGTTACACCGCATAGCCTTTTGGCTGCTGATCTGGGCACAGAGACACTTCCTGTCCCTCCAGGCTGTACATCTCCCGGGAGTGGTGAACTGGGCAGTTGTGGGTCTGGCCCCTGAATGGGACCGTCTGTCTGCCTTAGGGCTCTCAGATGCAGAGGCCACGAACCCATTTATTGCCCTATAACAATTATTTTACAGTTTCTGCAAGATCTGCTGGAGGCGGGTAAATCCCCCTCTACATTAAAAGTGTACCTAGAAGCCATCTGCATGCCATGTCCCCATTGACTCAGTATCCCCGGGCGCTCATATACTGGCGACCTGTTTTCTAAAGGGTGCTCGATGGCTACTTCCTCCTAGAAAAGGTCCTCCCTGTGTGGAGTCTAGACGTGGTATTGGAGGCTCTCACTAAGGCCTCATTTGAGCCTATACATTCCATAGAGTTGAAATATCCCTCTATGAAGGCAGCCTTTCTATTAGCTATCACCTCCGCTAAGTGGGTCAGTGAGCTACATGTGTATTTGGGACAATGGAAACAGGGTATCGTTGCGCACGAACCCTGCTTTCCTCCCTAAGGTGATTACAGCTTTTCACTTGAATCAGTCAGTGGAACTAGAGGCTTTCCATCCCCCTCCCTTTGTGGAGGAGTCAGGTAGGAGACTGAATTCCCTCTGCCCGGTCCGGGCATTGAGAGGTTATGTGGATAGAACGAGAGCGCTGTGTCAGTCTGATTAGCTTTTCGTCTGTCATTACCGTTTACCCGTAACAGAAACAAATATTAAACTTAATTTCTTCAACAACGCGTTTTATCTTTTGTTTTTCTCTCCAGTTCCACACACATGTACCCTTCTTCCATACACCTCTCCCAGACGGGTTGAACCTGTCCCTTTTTAAAGGGTTTGTTATTACCTGATTTAAGTCCACCTGCCAACAATAAATCAATTAACTGGGCCAACAAGCTAAACCCTGTGGCCTTCTGGGCAATGTAGTTTCTTCCTGACTCCCTTGTAGTCAGGCCAAGACCACTACTACAGTGAAATCACAGGGCATAAAGCTCTTTCCATCCTCAAGCTTATATAGTGCCCTTGAATGACTTTATTACAATATATATATATACGTATATATATATATACACACACACACTGTATATATACACACACATATATATATACACTACCGTTCAAAAGTTTGGGGTCACTTAGAAATTTCCTTGTTTTCCATGAAAACATACATGAAATTAGTTTGAATAGGAAATATAGCAAAATGAATAGGAAATATAGTCATTGACAAGGTTAGAAATAATGATTTTTAATTGAAATAATAATTGTGTCCTTCAAACTTTGCTTTCGTCAAAGAATCCTTCATTTGCAGCAATTACAGCCTTGCAGACCTTTGGCATTCTAGTTGTCAATTTGTTGAGGTAATCTGAAAAGATTTCACCCCATGCTTCCTGAAGCACCTCCCACAAGTTGGATTGGCTTGATGGGCACTTCTTACGTACCATACGGTCAAGCTGCCCCCACAACAGCTCAATAGGGTTGAGATCCGGTGACTGCTGGCCACTCCATTAGAGACAGAATACCAGCTGACTGCTTCTTCCCTAAATAGTTCTTGCATAGTTTGGAGCTGTGCTTTTGGTCATTGTCCTGTTGTAGGAGGAAATTGGCTCCAATCAAGCGCCGTCCACAGGGTATGGCATGGCATTGCAAAATGGAGTGATAGCCTTCCTTCTTCAAGATCCCTTTTACCCTATACAAATCTCCCACTTTACCACCACCAAAGCACCCCCAGACCATCACATTGCCTCCACCATGCTTGACAGATGGCGTCAAGCACTCCTCCAGCATCTTTTCATTTGGTCTGCGTCTCACGAATGTTCTTCTTTGTGATCCGAACACCTCAAACTTAGATTTGTCTGTCCATAACACTTTTTTCCAATCTTCCTCTGTCCAGTGTCTATGTTCTTTTGCCCATCTTAATCTTTTCTTTTTTTTGGCCAGTCTGAGATATGGCTTTTTCTTTGCAACTCTGCCTAGAAGGCCAGCATCCCGGAGTCGCCTCTTCACTGTTGACGTTGAGACTGGTGTTTTGCGGGTACTATTTAATGAAGCTGCCAGTTGAGGACCTGTGAGGCGTCTGTTTCTCAAACTAGACACTCTAATGTATTTGTCCTCTTGCTCAGTTGTGCACGGGGCCTCCCACTCCTCTTTCTATTCTGGTTAGAGCCAGTTTGCGCTGTTCTGTGAAGGGAGTAGTACACAGCGTTGTACGAGATCTTCAGTTTCTTGGCAATTTCTCGCATGGAATAGCCTTCATTTCTCAGAACAAGAATAGACTGACGAGTTTCAGAAGAAAGTTCTTTGTTTCTGGCCATTTTGAGCCTGTAATCGAACCCACAATTGCTGATGCTCCAGATACTCAACTAGTCTAAAGAAGGCCAGTTTTATTGCTTCTTTAATCAGCACAACAGTTTTCAGCTGTGCTAACATAATTGCAAAAGGGTTTTTATTATTATTATTTATTTCTTAGCAGACGCCCTTATCCAGGGCGACTTACAATCGTAAGCAAATACATTTCAAGTGTTACAGTACAGGTAATAATACAATAAGAGCAAGATAAATACAATGACTAGTTCAAGCAAGTACAAGTGTGACAAAATACAATTCAATAATACAGCAGATAAAAGTGACAGTAATAGTTACATCAAGATATGATTAAATACCAAATACTACAGTTTAAACACTTGGCAGATTACAGTACTCTGACGTACAGGATTAAATGCAGTAAAATAGGGGCAGATAAGAGTAAGTAAAGCATATTTAAGGAAGGGTGAAAGTGTCCCAGGGGAGAAACAGAGGAGTTCTACAGGTGCTGTCTGAAGAGGTGAGTCTTAAGGAGGCGCGAATGTGGTCAGGGACTGGGCGGTCCTGACATCTGTAGGTAGGTCATTCCACCACTGCGGAGCGAGGGTGGAGAAGGAGCGAGCTCTGGAGGCAGGGGAGCGAGAGGAGGTAGAGCCAGTCTTCTAGGGCAGGCGGAGCGGAGAGGTCGAGTGGGGGTGTAGGGAGAGATGAGGGTCTGGAGGTAGCTGGGTGCAGTCTGGTCAAGGCATCTGTAGGCTAGTACAAGAGTCTTGAACTGGATGCGAGCGGTGATCGGTAGCCAGTGGAGTGAGCGGAGTAGTGGAGTTGCGTGGGAGAAGCGAGGCAGAGAGAACACCAGGCGGGCAGCGGAGTTCTGGATGAGCTGGAGCGGACGGGTGGCGGACGCAGGGAGGCCAGCCAGGAGGGAGTTGCAGTAGTCTAGGCGGGAGAGTACCAAGGCCTGGACCAGGAGCTGGGTGGCATAGTTGGTGAGGAAGGGTCGGATTCTTCGGATGTTGCTCAGGAAGAATCGGCAAGTGCGTGCCAGAGTGGAGATGTGCTGGGAATAAGAGAGGCAGGGGTCCAGGGTGACTCCGAGGTTCTTAGCGGAGGAAGAGGGAGAGAGTGTGGTAGATTCCAGAGGAACAGAGATAGAGAGATCAGAGGAGGGGGGAGGAGGAAGGAAAGAAAAGGAGGTCAGATTTAGAGAGGTTGAGTTTGAGGTGATGCAAGTGCATCCAGGAGGAAATAGCAGACAGACAGGTAGAGATACGGGAGGAGATGGTGGAGTCAGAGGTGGGGAAGGAGAGGAAAATCTGAGCATCATCAGCATAGAAATGGTATGAGAAACCATAGGATGCGATGAGGGGGCCCAGGGAGCGGGTGTAGAGAGAGAACAGGAGAGGACCCAAGACTGACCCTTGGGGACTCCTGTTAAGAGAGGGTGAGGTGTGGAGGTTGCTCCACGCCAGGTTACCTGGTAAGTGCGGTTGGAGAGGTAGGAGGAGAACCAGGCCAGAGCAGTGCCAGAGATCCCCAGGTCAGCAAGAGATGATAGTAGAATAGAGTGATCAACAGTGTCAAAGGCAGCAGAGAGGTCGAGGAGAATTAGGACAGAGGAGAGAGAGGCAGCTCGGGCAGACTTAAGTGAGTTGGTGACAGACAGGAGGGCGGTTTCAGTGGAGTGAGCAGAGCGGAAGCCAGATTGGAGAGGGTCGAGCAGAGAGTGGTTGGACAGGAAAGCAGAGAGCTGGCGGTGTACAGTCCGCTCTAGGGTTTTGGAGAGGAAGGGTAGGAGGGAGACAGGACGGTAGCTCTGGAGGGAGGTGGGGTCGAGGGTAGGTTTTTGAGGATGGGAGTGATAGAGGCTTTTTGAAGGCAGAGGGAAAGAGACCAGAAAGTAGAGAGGTGTTGAGAAGGGAGGAGATGAAGGGAAGTAGAGCAGGAGCAGCAGCTTGAAAGAGGTGAGTGGGGAGGGGTCCAGGGCACACGTGGTGGGTTTGTGACCCTGGAGCAGGGAGGAGAGGTCAGAGTCTGAGAGGGGCAAGAAGGTGGAGAAGGAGGGTGAGTTAGTAGGGGATGCAGTGGGTGTAGGGGTTGGAGCAGGAGGAGGTGCGGGGAGGGAGAGGTGTTAAAGAGTTTGCGGATATCTGAGATTTTAGAAGAGAAGAAGGAGGCAAAGTCATCAGGGGAGATAGAGGAGGGAGGAGGAGGGGGAGGGTTTAGGAGGGAGGAGAAGGTAGAGAATAGTTTACGTGGGTTGTTAGTGGAGGCTTGGATTACAGATTGGAAATAAGTACATTTAGCAGAGGAGAGAGTAGAGGAGAAGGAGGAGAGGAGAGTGCGGTAAAGGTCTAGGGCAGCAGGGAGTTTGGTTCTCTTCCATTTCTTTTCAGCAGATCGCAGTGTGATTCTTGCCGAGCGGAGCGCAGAAGAGAGCCAGGGATGGGGAGGGGAGGGGCGAGCAGGTCGGGAGGTGAGGGAGGAGAAGAGGGTGGAGGTAGCAGAGTCTACGGAGTCGATAGGAGGGAGGTGAGAGAGAGCAGTGGAGGCAAGGACAGAGGGGGAGAGAGAGCGGAGGTTACGGCGAGAGGTGACAGTGGGGGTAGGAGGAGCAGGGAGAGGGGGGAGAGAAAGAGAAAAAGAGATGAAATAGTGATCGGAGAGGTCCAGGGGGGTGACAGAGAGGGTGGAGGGGCAGCAGGCCCTGGAGAAGATGAGGTCCAGTTGACGGCCAGCTTTGTGGGTAGGAGGGGATGGAGAGAGACAAAAGTCGAAGGAGTGAAGGAGAGGGAGGAATCCAGCAGAGTGGCTGGGGTTGGAGAGATGGATGTTGAAGTCACCTAACAGGGCAGTTGGGGTAGACAGAGAGGGGAGGGAGGAGAGTAGATAGTCGAGTTCATCCAGAAAGTGAGCGAGAGGCCAGGGGGGCGGTACAGTACAATGAGCAGGAGTTGACAGGGAGAGGTTAGTTGGACTGCATGAAATTCAAAGGTATTGACAGAGAGTGAGGAGAGATCGGAGGGGACAGAAAAGAGTAAGGAGGGAGAGAGAGAAGACCAGTCCCACCTCCCCGTCCAGTGAGACGCTGGGTATGGGACAGGACATAGAGAGAGGACAGGGCAGCAGGAGTTACAGTGTTATCAGGGGACAGCCAGGTTTCAGTGAGAGCAAGGAAATCGAGAGAGAGGTGGGAGGCAAAGGCAGAGATGAAATCAGCTTTGTTAGCAGAAGAGTGACAGTTCCAGAGTGCACCAGAGAGTGTGCAGGAGGGGGAGAGGCAGAGGGATGAGGTTAGAGGGGTTGGAGGAGCAGCAGCGGAGAGAGGGCAGAGGGCGGGACGAGAGGACAGAACAGGGATGTGAGAGACAGTCATAGCAGGACAGGCAAGACAAAAGGCACAGTAGGAGCAGTGGGGTGGAGGGTACAGACCTGACTAGTAGATGGTTTCTTCCAGAGCTGTTAGGTTCGGATCTATTCCAACAGCGTCTCGGCGCAGGCCTCCCTTGCTGGACTCCCACAGCTAGACTCCGGCTCTTTTGTTGAGGCTCTTTGGTTAGCTGGCGCTTCTTGCTGGCGCTGAAATAGGCTGCTTGATTAAATGTTACGACTGCGTGGCAAAAGAACCAACTAAACTGTGTGGAAACCAATCAAATAGCAAATCAACTTCTAATCAATTTAACCACTCACCTGGTACTAATCACACACTAACTCAGCTAATTCAAACACCACCTTACAATGTTACCAAATGTAGTTAGTTTAAAATTACTTGAAGCAGGAACTTACCTATCTGCCTCGGTCCCTGGTTGCCTGAAGACAAGTTTTCTAATGATCAATTACCCTTTTAAAATGATAAACTTGGATTAGCAAACACAACGTGCCATTGGAACACAGGACTGATGGTTGCTGATAATGGGCCTCTGTACGCCTATGTAGATATTCCATTACAAATCAGCCGTTTCCAGCTACAATAGTCATTTACAACATTAACAATGTCTACACTGTATTTCTGATCAATTTGATGTTATTTTAAATGGACAAAAAATTTGCTTTTCTTTCGAAAACAAGGAAATTTCTAAGTGACCCCAAACTTTTGAATGGTAGTGTACATAGGTATATTGTAATTAAATAAACACACCATTTCCTCTGTGAGGGTCCTCTGTGATTTTTACTACAAATTTTCGTGAGAAAATCCCAGCATTAACTAGAACAGCCAGTTATTCATCAGTAATTAGTGAAGCCATCGTTTACTAAAGATAATGACAGACTGAAGGAAAGAACCGACAGAACCAGCAGGGTCAGTGTAATTGCCAGAAGAAAAAAAAAAAAAGACTTTTGTTGCGCAACTAGTTGCTCAGGTGTGGACAAAGCAGTTGCAGGTGTAGGTTGCGCAATTTTGAGAGCGATTTGATTGCTCAACTGATCGCTCAGGTGTGGACCCGGCTTTAAAGGGATTGTTACCTGCCCCTGATTGGATAGTAGATTCCCCAACCTACTCAGCATTGATTGGCTGGGCACTATCAGTGCGCCACTAAACGCGCTTGCGCTGCGTTTATATTTCTGTTTGATATGTGCAAGACACTACTATCCACCGTGTATAATTTATTTTAACATGAACAATATGTTAAAATAAATTAGTTCTGCACCATTTAAAAAAAGCTGATTTTGCCAGTGCTTGCTAGTCTATTAACCAGTTTTAAATTTAAAGTGTTTTAGTTTTGGCTTTATTGTTAAAGTTTTCACACGTGCAATACTGTCCTACAATTACTACATGTTATTGTGATCATTCCACTGTGTTATGTTAATTAACCATAGAGATTTAGCAAATGCCTATCGTTAAAGTGTACTGCAGTTAGTAATCCTTTCCAATTACTAATATCTTAAAATTGAACGGCCATATAAGAACGATAAAAACTGTAACTCATTTTTAGAAGGTCTTTGTTGTTCTCCAAGTTGCTGCAGTGACATTGTAGATGTTATAACGAGTTATAACTGTAAATCTGATACTGTTTTAGCAGACACATTTCATTAAGTAAACATGTATTTGAATGTTTTTTAGATTAAGTAGAAATACAAAACTGGCTTTCTTTGTGAACCTGCTAAGTGATAAATGCCCATTCAAAAACCGTCAAAATCTACCAAGGTAGCAAATCTGCAAATTTAATACCAGCTAAAATGTCCAGTTACACGGTACATTTGTTGCTTAAAGGATTTCCACTATCTTATTAGAAATGTACTGTTTAGCACTGATCTGTACATTCTACTGTGCCCTCGGCATTTGAATAATGCTTTACGTTACATTGGTCTGCGTGTGACTAAATACATAACCTTTACAGTAAAATATGGGTTACTTATGATATATAATAAAGCATTAAGCTACGAGAGGGCGTGGGTTACCGTGGGCATTGTCACTGCTTGGTGCGTTGTTAGGGACGAGGCGTAGCCGAGTGCCTGCAACCAACCAAGCAGTGACAATATACACAGTTGATACAAAAATTGATACAAAAATTGATTTCATTTATTTATTAAAGAAAGTTATGCAACATCCAATGCTCCCCGTGTGAAAAAGTAATTGCCCCCTTAAACTCAATAACTGGTTATACCTTCTTTAGCAGCAATAACTGCAACCAAACGCTTCCTGTAGTTATTGATTAGTCTCTCACAGCACGTGAAGGAATTTTGGCCCACTCCTCCATGCAGAACTGCTTCAACTCAGTGACATTTGTGTGTTTTCGAGCATGAACTGCTCGTTTTAGGTCCTGCTACAACATATCAATGGGGTTTAGGTCTGGACTTTGACTAGGCCATTCCAAAACTTTAAATTTCTTGTTCTTCAACCTGATGTAGACTTGCTTGTGTGTTTCGAATCATTGTCTTGCTGCATGACCTAGCTGCGCTTCAGCTTACGGACGGCCTGACATTCTCCTATAGAAATCTCTGATACAGAGCAGAATTCATGGTTCCTTCAATGATGGCAAGGCATCCAGGTCCTGATGCAGCAAAGCATGCTTGACCGCTGGTATGAGGTTCTTACTGTGGAATGCAGTGTTTGGTTTTTGCCAGACATAACGGGGCCCATGTCGGCCAAAAAGTTCGACTTTTGACTCATCTGTCCACAGAACATTGTTCCAGAACTCTTGAGGATCATCCAGGTGCTTTTTGGTAAACTTCAGACGAGTATTCATGTTCTTCTTAGTGAGCAATGGTTTCCCCAGTGTCTTTCTGATGGAGGAGTCATGAACACTGACCTTAGCCGAGGCGAGAGAGGCCTGCAGATCCCTGGATGTTGTTCTAGGGTTCTTTGTGACTTCCTGGATGATTTTACGCCTTGCTCTTGGAGAGATTTTGGAAGGACGGCCACTCCTGGGAAGATTCACTACTGTCCCAAACTTTCTCCATTTGGACACTATGGCTCTGACTGTGGTTCGGTGGAGCCCCAGAGCATTAGAAATGGCTTTGTAACCCTTTCCAGACTGATAGGCATCAACAACTTTTTTTCCGGAAGTCTTCAGGAATTTCTTTTGTTCGTGGCATGATGTGCCTCTAGAACCTGTGTGCTGACAACTTCACTCTGATGGTAAGGGCCAAAGTTAGTCAGATTTATATTGGGCAGGGCTGGCCCAAATCAGGCCTGGTTGTTAACCAAAGTACTCAAACAGCTGACCCTAATTATCCCTTTAAGTTAACTAGGGGGGGCAATAACTTTTTCACACCTGAAGATTGAATGTTTGATTACTTTGCACAAATGAAAGAAGCACCAAACTTTGGTGTATTTTTTTCTCTCAGACACCCTCTATATACTACTACAACCCACAAAAAAATCTGACCAAATACAATGTGAAAAATGTACAAAAATGTAGAAAATCAGACAGGGGGCAAATACTTTTTCACGGCACTGTGTGTATATATATATAGATCTTTTTTTCCAGTAACATAGGGTGTGCCAGAGCAATCATTGATTTTCTGAATGTCTTGTTGCCATGAAGTGCAGTGGAGGAAGGACTAGTGCTAAACAGGTCATTGCAAGGTCATCTCACTACAATGAAGCTCTTTCTTTTGTACATATTTCCAATGCACAGAATACAGTAACCTAATCATGCATACTGGGAGAATGCTCACATAAAATGAATGGAACAGACTAACATTAGATTTATGACTTGCTTGCATTTGTTTATTTAAATTGCACAAGGCTACTGCTACACAAGTAATACAACATGTAAACAATAATGTATTTTATTAAATTAATGTATTTCTGAAAGCAGTTCAATATTTATGGCTGTCTGAACTAGAGTTAAATGTCTCTGTTAATATAACAGAAAATGTATCAACATGTCCTTTTCCTCATTTTTATTCTCTCTCTGGGTCTCTCTTGCAGGCTGTCTCTGCCTCTCGCACACATACAAAATCACTTACTTAGCATTCCTTTATAGTCTCACTTTGAAGTGAGTTAGCAGAGGAGTTCTGTGGCCGAGTAGAATAGCAATAGGATATAAATCTTCTCATAGCTTAAGGTTAGGTGTTACCGCTAAGTTAAAAAAAATAATTAAAAAAAAAAAAACATGTTCCAATCTCTCATTAGCAAAACACTTGTCAAATGACTTGTTTTGCTCTGTTTTCCAGACTTTTTTTTTTTTTTTAAATGGACTTCATCCGAGTCAGAGTGAAAGAAAAATATGGATAACAATAACAAGCTTGTGAGAATATTATACAAATCATAAGCCACTGTCACACTGGCATGATCTACCAGGGTCAGAACCTACCTGGGCAGGACCTGGTGTCATGCGGGTCGGGTCCGTGATTTCACACTGCTTTTGATAAAGCAGAGTTGATTTGGGTGACAGACGCAAGTAAACAATACGCATATCAATGCTCCGGAAGCAGCTTGTTACTGACGCTTCCATCCAAGCTTCTCTGGATTGAACCATCGGCCCAAATGTTGATTAGAGCAAATGTTTCTTTATCCCTGCTGCAATCTGGCTCATGATGATGTATCTCAAATCAACAAAAATATGGATAAACAGAAACGTTCCATGCAGAAGTGAAACTGTCACACAGGCATGGCTGTTTGTTATTGCTTCGGCTCACAAGCGTCCGTCAAGCATTTTGTCTCCCTAAACCCGGGTCAAAGCATGTCAACCCAGATCCTGAGGTGGGTCACTGGGACTAGGGTTGCCACCATTTCCACAGACCAAACCCGGACATATTTCTCAGTCAGCATAGTTCTGTCAAAACTGCAGTATACTGTAATACAGTTTAACAAAATACCACCAAATCAATAATCATGTAATATACACAGTATTGTGCTCTTGATATTTATAGCAAATCGAACTTGCAAGCCAGAAAAATAGTAGCTATATCATAGTATGTTGGAGGCTAATCTTACCTGAGACAGTAGCTGTGCTGTTGAGTAACACCGTGGCAAATCAATGCAATTTCTGAAGCGACGATCCTGTCTCCCTGCTTTTTTGTGTTTGTTTTGTTTTGCAAATAATTTTTTCCAGACAGTCACTGGATTCCTGAACCTGAACAGAACATTTGTGATGGTCTGAATTATTTTAGAGCCACTATGTGATGGCAAATTTTGTGTCCCCCCCCACAACCACCCAAATAACAAACATTATTATTAGACGTTAAACTACGGTACTATCGCCTGTGTCGGTAAAAAGTCAAAATGTCCTCAAACATGGTTTGGGTTTTTCAATGTTGCTAATGGCTACCACTAACTATGCAATACATATTATACATACACAAACGCATATAGAGTCACCTCCAAAATTATTGGCACCCTTGATAAAGATGAGCAAAAAAGGCTGTATAAAATAAACAACACAGGTAATGAGCTATATTTTATGCTCAAATATATGGGAAAACCATATTCTTTTATTCTAATAAAATTGCTCAGAGAAAAAGTTTTTTATTAACAAGTAATAACATTTGTTCTCTAAAGATTCTTATAAATAAAATCAAACAAAATTAAATCTGCATTAACATTCTTCTTCTTTAAGTTCATTTCAGTCTTAAGGAACTGTATTGTGGCTTTCCATGGCTTTCTGTTTCACTGGGGTATAAAAATGAGGTAACACGCATATGAAATCCATTTGTCATCCATCACCATGGGGAAAGGCAAAGAACTCAGAAATGAAAAGAGACAAATGGTTGTTGACCTTCATAAATCAGGCAAAACAATAGGTAAAAAATTAAATATACCACTTACCACTATTAGGGCAATAATTAAGAAGTTCAAAACCACTGGAACAGTGGTAAACTTGCCTGGTAGAAGGCATGAGTGTATCTTGCCACCACGCACAGTGAGGCAGATGGTTCGGGAGGCAAAGGGATATCCAAGGGCCACAGTTGGAGAATTACAGAACTTGGTTGCATCTTGGGGTCACCAAGTCTCCAAATCTACAATTAGACGCCACCTCCATGCCAATAGGCTATTTGGAAGGGTTGACAGAAAAAAGCCTTTATTGAGAGCAACCAACAAACTGGAGTGCCTGGAGTTTGCTAAACTGCATTGGCACTTCGATTGGAACCGGGTGCTATGGTCAGATAAGACGAAAATAGAGCTCTTTGGCCACGCACACCAGCGGTGGGTTTGGCGTCGAAAGAAGGATGCATGTGCAGAAAATAACCTCATACCTACTGTAAAATCTGGTGGTGGATCTTTGATGTTATGGGGCTGTTTTGCTTCCACTGGTCCTGGGGCCCTTGTTAAGGTCAACGGCATCATGAACTCTACCCAGTACCAGGACATTTTAGCCAAAAACCTGGTTGCCTCTGCCAGGAGGCTGAAACTTGGCCGCAAGTGGATCTTCCAGCAACACAATGACCCCAAGCACACATCAAAATCCACAAAGAAATGGTTAATTGACCACAAAATCAACATTTTGCAATGGCCATCTCAGTCTCCGGACTTGAACCCCATTGAAAACCTGTGGTTTCAATTGAAGAGGGCAGTCCATAAGCACAGACCAAAGGATATCAAGGATCTGGATAGATTCTGTATGGAGGAATGGTCTAAGTGTAACGGTTTCCAAAATTTATGGAATACTGTCAGAAAAAATAAATAGATTCTGGACCCAGTTCAATTAACCAACAAACAAGTGTATTGTAAAGAAACATTAACGATGTAGATACAACAATTACAAGTGACCAAAAATAACCCCAAACCAACACCCCACAAATATGCACACAGTCCCAAACAGAATAGTCAAGTTGCTGTAGCTCCTCAAGTGGAAAAACAAGAAAAAATAAGAAAACACAAAAATAATCTAAAATCTAGAGAAAAAAAAAGATTGGTTTGATCTCACCAGGTCTGATGAAGCTGTTAGTGTAGAAAGTCCTTGGTGTTGCTGCCCATCCAAAACAAAACCAGAAAAACTCCAACAAAAAACAAAAAAAAGTATTTGAAATCCAGCAGAAAAAGGAGGAGGATTGTCAGCAAACTATTCTTTAAAACATGTTTTTAGTACTTTTAATACTTTATAACCTTTTATTTAGTAGATGAATTTGGTTAAAATCAGAGAAGCCAGAAACCTAACTCTGTCACCAAACACACACCCCTCCCCTGATGACCACTTGACCTTAATAAAGGAAAAAAAGTGAAAAAACAGGTTTTCCTAATAATTTGGCCACCTGTGGATAGACCTGGAGGCGGAACGGAAAGGTTCTGGAGCCCAATGGCTCCTCTTAAAGGGGTATTACACTTTATTTATTATTTTGTTGCTTTTTTCATTTACAGCTTTCAATTTAATGTAACAGTGTTACATAAGATCCCTCCCAATATGTTCTCCAATCTCATTAAACATTATAGAAAAAGACTCCGTGCCGTTATCCTTGCAAGGGGAGGGTGCACAAAGTACTGAAAACAAGGGTGCCAATAATTGTGACACTTCATTTTTTTTGGAAATAAAAGTATAATTTGAGAAATGTGTAATTTTGGTTGATTCCATTGAATCATTAATAAAGTCAAATATATTCCACGTTGGAAAATTACAATATAGCTCAGTACTGGTATTATTTATTTTATACAGTCTTTTTTGCTCATCTTTATCAAGGGTGCCAATAATTTTGGAGGTGGCTGTATATGGTTTAATTGCCATTATATATCATAAGTAACCCATATTTTACTGTGAAGGTTATGTATTTAATCACACGCTGACCAATGTAACATAAAGCATTATTCAAATGCTGGGGGCACAGTAGAATGTACAGATCAGTGCTAAACAGTACATTTCTAATATGAGATAGTGGAAATCCTTTAAGCAACTGTACCATATAACTGGAAATTCTGGCTGGTATTAAATTTGCGTATTTGCTACGTTGGTAGATTTTGACGGTTTTTGAATTGGCATCTCTTAGCACGTTCACAAAGAAGAATGCCACACAGTTTTGTATTTCTACTTTTAATTTCAAAAACGTTCAAGTACATGTTTACTTAATGAAATGTGTCTGCTAAAACACTATCTAATTTACAGTAACTCATTATAGCATCTACAATGTCACTGCAGCAACTTGGAGAACAGCAAGAGGGCCTTCTAAAAATGATTTACAATATTTATTGTTCTTATATGGCCCTTCAATTTTAAGATATCAGTAATTGGAAAGGATTACTAACTACAGTACACTAACGATAGGTATTTGCTAACTCTCAGTTTTAAAACTTAGCTATGGTTCATTAACATAACACAGTGGAATGATCACAGTATCGTGTAGTAATTGTAGGACAGTATTGCACGTGTTAAAACTTTAACAATAAACCCGAAACTAAAACACTTTACATTTAAAACTGGTTAATAGACTAACAAGCACTGGAAAAATCAGCTTTTTATACAGTGCAGAACTAATTTATTTTAACATATTGTTTAGGAACTTTGCGATACCTGCACGGTGGTTGTCTTTATAGTAGTATCTACACGTCACAACAATAGCAATCCAAAGCAAATTTTCACCATTGTTATAGACTTTCTAACAAGTCTGGCATAAACAATGTTGGCTGCTACTTAAATTAAACCACTGTAAAAAAAAAAAAAAAAATGTAAAAAATAACACAAAACTGCTTAACCTAAAAAAGAACGGTCCTACAGGTACGTACCACAGTAGCAGGTGCAGTTTACACAGCCTCAAAGTTTCTGATCACATCATAAATTTCAGATTTCCAAAATCCATTGATGGAAATGTCTGGTCTGCTTTTAATTTTTTTAAGCAGATTGGCTTCATCACTCACTGCCATTCTCATATTCACTTTGGCATCCGACACATTCTTTACCTTGTTTACCGCTTCTTTAACCTGTGCTGCATACCACCAGTCTGTCAGAGGGCGGGATCGCACACTGTCATGCCACACTCTGATTGGTGGAAGTATTATTGGCGATCCAATCCAAACCACCAATAAAGTCAAAATAAGTTCCACTCCAAAATATCCAGTTATACCGTATGTCAAAGAAAATATTAAAGGAATGTTGGTGTTTGTTATGCGTTTGACTTAAAACCGGACATTAGGGTGTCCGGCTTTGTTATTTCCCCATGAGCTGCTTCTTGGCATGAAATATGTTTTAATGGTCTTAACCCACAGACAGGGCCAGCCTTAGGCTGTGCAGGGCCCTAGGCGGGGATGATCAAGTGTGGGGTCCAGAACATCAAATGAATGCTACAGCAGCAACCGTATCTTAAAGTTAGTATATAGGTGCATCGTGTAATCATATGCACCTACATATGCTAACGTTACGATACGGTAAATAATATTAAAATGTTAATAAATATTTGTTTCAGTTTGTTTGTTAGACTATCATTTTATATAATTCACAACTTCAAAGCACTTAATTCCAGTCTACTTCAGACATATCATGTATTCTAAATTGACCATGACCCAGTAGGCCTATTGAAAAATACTTTAATGCCTGACTATAAAGGGGTTCTGACAGGTCAGCGGCAAAAATAACTATGCAGAAAATAAATAAATAAATAATAACCAAAAAATCCCTCTGACACTTAAGTTGACACTATGCAATGCCACTTTTTACAAAACATTTTTACAAAATTAACCCCTGGGCATTATCAAATCTTTTTGTATGTAAGAACATACATTAGAAAGCCATTTTTCTAGCTTTAGCGGCAGTAAAGTCCTTTATCAAATCTGATTATTCAACATTATTGGAAATTTGACAATCTTTGAGTCATCGTTGAGCGCAAATATATCTTGAGTAATTTCAGCCTGGAAAAGCTGCGCTCACCAGAAGCAACCGTTTCTGGAATGATCTGTCTGCTGCTCTGTTTTCATGCATGTACTTCAGCGTTTTCATAGGACTCATGCTTACGAGGTGCCGACATGATGAGCTGCAGCTACAGTGTCAGGGGTGCAAATCATTTAGCACCAGCTATATAAATAATAATTATTATTATTAGGGGTCCAAGCAACAAAGTTTTAACTCTTTTCAGAGTGCAGATACAGTCATGGTTACTATGGAACACATATAGGAAACCATATGCGTTCTATCCAAAAATGCCCTTGTCAGTGACCTTTGACTTCTCCTAAAGGTCAAATGCAAAACTGGCTTATAACTGCTTACAAAGCGCAGATAGGGCCATGGTGACAAAAGAACATATATAGGAAACTATATGGGCTCCAGCCAACTGCAGCGGTGGCCATATTGGATTTGTCAAACATATTGAAACATCTTCTCTGAAACCGTTTTGCCAATTGAAGTTAAACTTTGCATGCTTAACCTGAGGGAGGTTGTCTGTGAAGTTTGTTAAACGCAAAGTTGTTACATCAAAAAACATGGAGACCATGAGCAAATCAAATTTCAGCATATACTTTACTATTAATCTGTGGTACAATATAGTACAAAGACTAGTAAAGGCCAATGGGCTACTATGCCACATGTGAAATACGGTCATAGGTCACATGGTCTGGCGCTTGGACCCCGGTCATTGCTGCTTGCAGCTATATTTATTATTATTATTATTATTATTATTATTATTATTATTATTATTATTATTATTACTACTATGACTACATTCAGAAATAGTTGTAATTAATTCAATCTAATTAACAAAATGATGAATGGTATTAGAAACAACCATGCTGTATATTTATATACAGTATATAAAACTCTTTACACAAACATCACTATATTAAGAAATCTAAGACGGCATACCCAAGTAGCCCAGACGTTCAAGATATTAACGAAAATAGCTCATGATTTCAGCTACATTGAATTGTATTTATGGATTAGATTTACATTAGCTGCAACAACCGATTTGCAGGATTATATGCCAAAGTATGAGTATTTTTGAATTAACAAAATGAGTTTATAAGCTAGCAAAGCTTAACTTTCATGGTAAAATGAAGAGGCTTGCAAGCATGAAACATTATTTGACAGTGTAGTGTTACCTTTTAAGCCTACATACCTTTTTTCGACTTGCTGAACAAATATTTTATTGATAACTGTGTAAAGTGCGCTGCGACACAGGAACCTTCTCTCCTGTGTATGTGGATGAGTGTGGTGGGTCACGCGAGTATTCCAGACCCAATGAGAAACTATCAATAATGGTTGCTAAGGGATTTAAAAAAAAAAAAAATTAAAAAACATGTCTACTGGCGCCAAAATGTAATGTTGCTGGTGCTATATGACTAAGGCCCTCTGAAAATCGTGCTTTCACAGGCTCCGCTGAAATCGTGAAATTAGCCCAATACCGCGATTTTTGCAGTATTCTTAAGAAATAAAAATAATTTCATAATTATTTGTATTTCAAACAAAAAATTTAAAAAATCACATTAACGAAACTGTACAGCTCTGCTATGTGCCTGCGTGCTAATATTAGCCATACACACAGTGCTGTGCAGTGATTATGTCATGTGACTATTTGCAATCTAAGCGGTAAATTAAAATACTACACACTGTAAACAAGAAAATGGATGTCTCTAAAAAGGCTAAAAATGTAAAGCAGTATCCAGCAGGAGTTTTACACAGCGATGGAGGTAAGCTCTTGTTCTGTATGCCTGTAGTTACTGTAGATCACTACCGAAACTCGTCTGTTGACAGGCATTTAGATTCACCGAAAAGAGAAAGGTGGAAATCTAGACAGTACTGCGACTGCTTTATTTGCAAAGAAACAAAAAACTGTGACTTCCATATTCCAAAAGTCCACTTATTACATTTTGACCTGACCGAGGTGTTTGTTTGCTCAAATATCCCTTTTGAAAAATTGGACAACCAAAAGAGTTTTTCTTCATCAGCCCAGCTGAGACGTGAATACTTACCTAAAGTTGCCGAGCATCACAAGCAGGAGAATTGGTAAAACAGTCTGGTTGCTTGTCAGTGGTCACACTGATGAGTAGACTGATGCACAAGATCAGTATGGGTTACACATTGTATTTGTTTTGCAAGACCTAAATGGTGAACATGCACCTGACGTACTAGAACTGAAAGCTGTCCTTGCAGATACACTTTACCAACAGGCTGTTAATTACAACACTGTTTCACAAGCTATTGTAAAGAGCTTGAGTAACTTTGATGTTTATTTTGATGTCAGTGCATTTATCTGTATATTTGCTGTTTTAAAAAAAAAAAATCTGTACACGTAATTTATTTTATATTTCCGTGCACATTCCGCGAAATATGATACTTTACCCGTGACAATGCAGTGAATTTTAAAGAACATTAACGTGATTTTCACAGGGCCTTATATATGACATACCCTGGCACTAGAATCTATCGCCATAGCGCCAGATTTGGACCCGAGCATTTTGCATGCACGTAACGAACACACTAACTCTCACTACAGACTGGTTGAGCGCGGGGCCCCCTACAGGGTGGGGGCCCTAGGCGGCCACCTCACTCATCTTAAGGCTTGCCCTGCCCACAGATAGCCATAAAACCAACATAACATATGCCAATAACGGGCACTATTGCAGCCAAAGTCTCAAACAAGTGAAGAATTGGAAGGAGATTCGATTCAGGGCTGGCGTCAGGGGGTGCAAGGGATGCAACTGCACCGGTCCCAGCCTTTCGGGGGACCCAGCCCCGAGTCCATTTCTTTTTTTACTGAGACCACTTTAATGACAAGACGTAAAACAAATATATAGGTGCCGTCTACTCCACTGGGATTATAAAAAAAAACCCTAGAAAGGTAGCATTGGCGGACTGTCAATCAAAACACAAATTCGCAAACAGATTGTCTATCTGGAGGCGGGGCCTTGAAACCAGCGCTCTGGCAATAGGTCAGTGTTACGGTCATGTGACTGCTCTGCTGGGAGTCGGAGATGTAATACTAAAGGTGTAATTTCGAGAGTCCAAACAGAACTATACAATCTGATTTGGTGAAACTGTTGTGAAACACCGCTGTGTTGTGCTTGGTTGGTCGAACAGCCCGGTCTGCTTGTTCGGCTACTGGCAAATATTTTGCATAGCCATTTTTTTTTTGTTTTAGATTAACATAACTTAGATATTTTATTTAAATTTCATATAATCAAAGAAACTACAGAACAATATCGCAAAAAAGTATACTGGAAGCCATAATAGTACAGTATTTCATGTTGGATTTCGAAATGTCATATTTTTTAATTCAGTTTCTTCAAGTATGGAAAACTACAAAGCGGTATGTAATTCAATATGTTAACGTAGCATTCAGCAATCTTCATTCAACTATGAAGCAAAATGATTTAATTATATAGGGAGATGCAAAACTTTTGGCCATAGCTGTACTGCTAATTCACCATATTTAGGTCAATTACAACTGTACAAAATTACTGGCAAAATACAATAAACTTCGATTTACAATGGTCTGCACTATATAGTGATATATATATATATATATATATATATATATATATATATATATATATATATATATATATATACTGTATATATATATATATATATATATATATATATATATATATATATATATGTGATGAAGTGTATGTCCCTGACCATAATTTGGAGGCATTAGGGCCCTGGGGTTAGGGACATAAACTCCATCTTGGTAAAGGTTCCTGTCTATAAGGAGTCCATCTTGGTGAAGGACTCTTAACTGCTTGATTGTTTTGGTAATTGTTTAATTGATTGTTTATTGTATAAGTGGGTTTTTTTTTCAGTTGGGCTAATTGGGGTAATTAGATCCCCTTTTAAAAGGGACAGGGAGAACCTGTTAAAGAGAGAAGAGTGCATGCCAGAGTGTGTTTGTGTTTTGAGTTTCTTTGTTTGTTTGTTTGCTTTGTTTAATAAACGCATGCTACAGCGTTTTCATTACACCCTGTTTTCCTGGTTGGTGTTTTGAAGAGAAGACAAGGTACTGCACCCACTGACTTCATTACATATGGTACCAGAGTGGGGCTTTAAAAAAAACAACTAAACACTGAAAATGGAAGACGTTTTGAAGGCGATGTTGCAGCACACAGCGCAGCAGCAGCAAACTACGGCAGCCTTGTTACAGCAAGCTGCTCAGGATCATCAAGCTACTGCTACCATGATACAGCAAGCTACTGCAGCGCATCAACAGCAAGCAGACCAGGACCGTCAAGAGTGGAGGACTATGTTTGGCAATCTGTTGACAAAAATATCAACTAAAGATCCAACACCAGAGGTGACACGACCGGTTAGAGCAAGCTACTTCCAACAGAAAATGACGCCGGGTGACAACCCAGAAGCCTATCTCTTGGCGTTCGAGAGGACAGCGGAATGAAAGGCTTAGACAAAGGAGCAATGGGCTGGCATTGTCGCATTCTTGAGCGGAGAAGCTCAAAAGGCTTGCTTTGATTTGGAACCAGGAGAAGCCACTAACTATTCACTTCTAAAAGCGGAGAAATTTGCTAGAGCTGGGGTCACTACTGCTGTTCGGACCCAGTGATTTCATGCGTGGAGGTATGAGGAAGGGAAAGCTACCCGTTCACAATTATTTGATCTGATCCATCTGGCCCAAAGGTGTCTTCAGTCTGATGTAAACACTGCCGCCCGGGTGGTGGAGCTGTTAGTCCTGGACCATTTTTTAAGAGGACTGCCATCAGGCTTAAGAAAGTGGGTGGCTCAGGGCGATCCTAAATCGGCTGACAAACTTATCGCTTTAGTCGAGAGACACCTGACCGCCATAGAAATCGTCCGTCCGGCTTACCATACGTCATCAAGGAGTACCTGGAGACCCCGAAGCCCCAAACATCGGAGTGAAACCGGTAAGACTCTGGGGAGGGGGGTGCTGAAGAGCGGTATGACACCGTGAAGGGACCTTGGGATGGGGATAAACGGTTCTTTGAGAACCAAACTGCGAGAGGGCATATCCCAAGAAAAGTACAATGTTTTGATTGTAAAGGTTGGGGACATATTTCTAGATTATGTAGACAAGGGAAAGAACCAGAAACAATGGATTGTAACTTAGTAACCACTATCAATAACCTGTTCACGTCTAAATCACAAGGGGCTGAATATGTAATTCCTATACAGGTAGCTAGGAGTAAAGTACCACAAGATAGTCTTTCTGAGTGCAGTGAACCAGTAGATACTGGCCCAGGGGTCCCTGAAGAACCATAAGACGTATGGAATAAGTTACCTGTAGCTCATATAGATTTTAAGAAGGAGCAGGTTGAAGACAGTAATTTGCAGTATGCCCTAGGTCAGGTGGTTCAGACGGATGAAGGTTATTGGGACCATAGAGATACAATGCCAACACCACACTTCATTAGAAAAAATGACTTGGTGTACAGAGTGATTAGAAATGAAATGGGAGAATGGATCGAACAGCTTTTGGTCCCTGCTAAATTTAAAGAAGTGTTTTACAGCACACACTCTCATCTGTTAGGGGGACATCTGGGGGTACAAAAAACAAGAGATAGAATAATGACACGGTTTTACTGTCTGGGGATTTACAAGGAGGTGGAAAAGTACTGTTTGGATTGTCCAGAATGCCAGTTGGTTTTGGGGCGGAAGCCTAAGCAAGACCCCTTGATTCCCCTACCTGTAATAGAAGTTCCTTTTGAAAGAATTGGTTTGGACTTAATTGGGCCCCTAGACAAGTTCCAATCAAGATTTAAGCACATATTAGTAATTCTTGATTATGCTACACAATATCCAGAGGACATTCCTCTACGGAATACTAAAAATATTACCAAATCTCTCATGCAGGTGTTTTCCAGGGTAGGATTTCCAAAGGAAATTATTACAGACCAGGGAACCCCGTTTGTTTCTATGATTCTAAACAAACTTTGTCAATTGTGTAAAATAAAAAAGAGTTGAAAACTTCAGCTTATCACCCCCAAAGAGATGGCCTAGTTGAAAGGTTCAACAAAACGTTAAAGCAGATGCTTAAGAAGGTCATTCAAGTAGATGGAAAGGACTGGGATACTTTTCTGCCCTACCTGATGTTTGCTATTAGGAAGGTTCCCCAGGCATCCACAGGCTTCTCTCCCTTTGAGTTGCTCTATGGGAGGCAGCCAAGGGTAATCCTCGATGTAGTAAAGGAAACATGGGATGAAAGGTTGAGTTCGGGAGAGAACATGGTTGAGTATGTGACAAAAATGAGAGATAGAGGATAAAGTGGTAGTTTTACTTCCCTCACACATGCATAAGTTCCTAGCTAAGTGGCAAGGTCCCTGTCAGATAATGGAGAAAGTGTCCAATGTAAATTACAAAGTGTTTCAGCCAGGAAGGAGGAAGCAGTACCAGATTTATCATATCAATTTGTTGAAGCCATTGCGGGATAGGGAGGTCTTGGTAGCTTCTGTACCAGAGGGAGATCAGAGACTCACACCCAAGCCCTTGGACGATGGTGGCCCAGACAATACCTAAGTTAGGGACATCTGTCTGCCTTTTAGAAACAGGTAATTCATAACTTGCTTAAAAGATATGACGATGTCTTTTCGGATTTACCAGGCAGGACAGACTTAATCACACAATTACTTCCCCAGGGGTGAGAGTACAACAGAAACCCTATAGAATTCCAGATTCAAAATGTAAAGAGATTGCAAAGGAGGTTAAAATCATGTTAGAACTCGGAGTTGTTGAAGAATCTAGCAGTGATTGGTCTAGCCCAGGGATGGGCAATTCCGGTCCTGGAGAGCTGGTGTCCCTTCTGGCTTTTGTTCCAACTTTGTCCTAAATTACTTAATTGGACCAATTATTACCAATTATTGGTCTAATTAAGTAATTTCAGTTCAATGGACTTGAACTGCACACACAGTTCAATTCCATTCTCCTCTATACTCCCAACACAAAGGTATCGGCTAATCCCTTTTTAAGGAGGTGTCATTAACTTTAATAACCATTTAACCAATCGACAATTAACCTTATTTTGTTAAGGAAACAAATTCACGGATGCGTTCATACTTACGGGAGCACATGACCTCTAGTGATCATCCCATTATATTGCAGGAAACAAAGCTCTTCTCATTCTCAAACCGACATATTGATTGTGTACCACCTCACCACAACTGTTACTTGATTGATTTCTGTCTTGTTCACAGTCATCGTAATTCAGATTCAGATTTTGCTGCTGATGTATTTGTTTTCAAAAGGGTTTCTTTAGGTTGTGCTGCAGCAGCGCCGTGTTTTTTCTTTGTTTTTTTTATGGGGGTGGGGGGGGCTACTTCACAGTCTTGCACCAGGGCCCAGTAAACCCTAGTGCCAGCCCGATCTTTAGAGGCATCACTCCCCAGGGCAGTGTTGAGGCTCATTAGCACCAATATTGCCTGTGTTTCTGGCCTGTGGGTACATTTGGTCTTTAGTCTCTGCTGTCATGACCACTTAATCTTTTTAACAAAATAATCATGTTCTCAAAAAGAGATATTCAATTAACTGGTAGCCATTTGCAGTTAAAGGAAACTAATATTGTATTGGCTGTATAGTAAATGAAAGGCTGTACATTTGAATCTGTCATATACTAAAGTGTTATCCTTGTGTAAGACAATATGCTTCACAATGACACCACAATTATACAACACTCAACACAATGCATCAAGATCTAATGTATATAATAAATGGATACATTAATCCTTTAAGCTAGGGAATAAATCACTGTAATAAAAATATGCATTCCTATTTATTTTTTTTTAAAACAACTAACTGCCAGGCATATCCATATATGCCTTGATTCCGATACCCTAATAAACTTCCAATGTTTTATCTCAATTGGACAAGCAGTTCTCTAGATATATGCAAAAACAAATGCGTGTGATAAATAGAAACAGTTAATTACAAAAGAAAGATGCAGTATGAACTTCAAAAACATTTTCTGTTATTTATTTATGTTATTTACTTATGCTGTATCAGCTATATCTAAACAAAATATTGTAAAGCCATAAATATTTGCGACCAAAATATTTGTCGAATCACACCCATAAAACCTATTTTGCTCCAGAAATGTTGGCGACCTGTTGCACTGGTCGTAGTATATTACTTTGTAACAATCTCAACTTTAGAGGAAAATCAAATGATTTTAATTACCTGATCAGAATTATATTCCCACCCGCAGTAAACCAAAGGTAGGTGAGCTGAGTGCCACACAGCAAATTGGCCAGTGTTGAAATCCCAGTGTTAACCTTAGTGTTGATTTTAGGTGTTACATTTTCACACCAAGGTATGTTTAACAGTGTAAAATAATATCAACATCTGGGATTTTAGTCGGCGGTTTCTGTAATGGCGCCGCTTCTGTCCATGGAGAAGTTCAAGGTAGGCTAATATATGATAACGGGCACGGATAGACGGACTGACTCGCCATTGCCACATGTTGGCTGATTGTGTGCCCGGCCTCCACAAATATGTTAATTTGAAACAGAGGATGCTGGGAGTGGGAAATAAGGTAAGGGAAATACTGCTGTTATTGTTATAAATGTTGTGATTATTGTAATTGCCCCTATTAGTTATTTTACCATACCCTATAACTGTTGAAACCTTCCTGTGTTGTTTTATGTACTATGTGACTGTCACCTTGAGAGGCGGGGTAGTGCTCTGGGGTGGGGAATGGGCTGCCTGTGTGTGCATTCAGTGTTTGGATGGTGCTGATTCCCTAAATAAACCATTAGTTTACACTTTAGTTTATATATAAAGAGTATAATTGTGTCCTCATATGAGTTACATTGTCACTACAGCAGTGTTAATATCACTCTCCCAGTGTTATTTCTGAACACTTAGGTAGTTAATTTTACAATAAAGGTATGCTAGTTATACACCGAAAGAGACGTAAATTTAACTCCCATAGCTTAAATGTTTTACACTATGGAACTGTTATTTTTTTTTAAACTTTTTCAAAAGTGTAACTTTTACACTGTTGGAGTGTGGAGCCATATGCATACTGGAAAAGTGTTAGATTTGACTCCTTCAGAGTTGATTTAACACTGGCCAATTTGCTGTGCAGATCCAAAGAATAAACACTGGGTAAGTCAGTATTCATTACAATAAATATGCATTGAGGTAAACAAAAAAAGCTAAAAAAGAATGAAAATACAGGAAATCGATAATAATTGTAGAGCAATAAGAAAGAGAAGTGGAAAGAATAAACAATTAGAAGAATGAGAATTCAATTCACAATTCCCTTAAATTAAATCACATCCAATATGTACCGATCAATACATGATCAATTGACCCATAAGACAAAGACAGGCCAATTTAAGTCCTTGATTGCCAAATAGGCAGAGTCAAAAAATAAATAAAAAACAGAAACTGAAATGTCCAAAAGAGGCTTTTGTCTTGAGGGGCTCATTTAACCACAATAATAATAATAATAATAATAATAATAATAATAATAATAATAATAATAATAATAATAATAAAAACTATTTGTCCAGAACAAGTGTATATACAAAATCCAGGTGTTAAGGGAAAACTACAGAAAAATATATAAAGTTGAAAAATCTCCCTGGTTTGGAAAAAAACTTCCAATACACTATTTCCCAATGGAAAGGTAGCTCGGACAAATTATCCTTTTAAATCTCAGGGTAAAACAGGAACAGCTTTGTGAGACAATGACCAGTAATCCACAGACTGGACATAAAGACTTCAATAAATTATTATTATTATTATTTAGCAGATGCCTTTATCCAAGGTGACTTACAGAGACTATGGTGTGTGAACTATGCATCAGCTGCAGAGTCACTTACAATTACATCTCACCCAAAAGACGGAGGTTAAGGAGGTTAAGTGACTTGCTCAGGGTCACACAATGAGTCAGTGGCTGAGGTGGGATTTGAACCAGGGACCTCCTGGTTACAAGCCCTTTTCTTTAACCACTGGCCCACACAGCCTCCTGCCTCCTAAATCTCTATTAATGTTCAAAGGTGAATTTCAAACTCAGCTTAAGAAGTTGATTGTAAAATTGATTATGACTTTTGTATAGATTTTTGTTGAGAGCAGTAGATTAGAAAATACTTTTTCTAACAAACACACACACAGCAACCACACCCTTCTCTCTCCTTTGCACCAAACTGACTCCCCTTACAAAACAGTCAAGTGCCTGTAATAGAGGAATTGCGCAATGGCTTAATGAGACAAAGATAATCAATTAGATAGAACCAGGTCATTGCTATAAGGAAAGTTAAACACTTAACTAGATAAATAGGACAACTGATGCATGGATAATTACTAATGTGTTGTGTATGGTAAACAGAATATATGAAGATTTTAATAGGTTTTAGCATTTGGCACAAAAACCTCAGAAAAAGTTACATTTGTAACATTAAAATGCTTAATAAGCTTTCAATTACACTTTGATAACCTGGCCATGTTTTCTGCATTCAAATTAAGTGTAGCAGGCAGCAAAATTCGTATGCTGCGGGGGTGTAGCTAATGCTACAACTTCATTATATGTACAGCACCAAGATATTCATGCCAAAAATGTTTACGTTTCTTTTTTTCATATGCAAAAAACGCATAATATTTATGGCTTTACAGTATATAAAGTCATATTTACTGTTCAACCTCTCATAATTTTTAATGACTCATATATTAAATATGTACTGCAGACTCAGCTAATAGTGGAAAGTTAAATGCCCCCCGGGAAGACTATTGTTACCTCCAGCCCCTTGTCTCCAGCCCATATTTACTATATGTAGCAGCGTTAGAGATCCCAACACTGAAACAAAAGACTGTGATGGATTTTCAAGGTTCAAAAGAATGACTTGCAGCAGTGAATTGTTTAAAAAAATCTGTTACGAAAAAAAACACTTCTATTGGTATGTATTTTGTTGAAAAATAAGAAAAGTTCAAATTACACAGCAGGATTGTTTATTTTGTTTATTTAGTTTTAAAGTAAAAAATTTATATAATTTTATTTTTTTGTTTGAAAGACCAGAAAACTAGTAACACTTAGCTTCATTATTTAATATTAATGCGTGGAATAAATGAGCAAATACCTTGTGATATTTCTAGCTGTTAGACACACGACTTAGTTTATAGGAAAATAGAGCACTGATGAGCTGAATAGCTTATTCCTGTCATAAAATGTCGTTTCGCACTCTAAATTCAAATCTAGAAAGCATTGCTCTGGAACGTGCAGGACTAGCAAAACTGCACAAATGGACTGATTTGAAGAAATTGCAGCGTGAAGATAACCTGATTCTGTAAACTTGGAATGAGCTTCCATATGGCACAATGTCAGTTTTGCTCTCTTAACGATGTTTGACTCCACCTATATGTGTGAACAGGCATTCTCCCACTTGAATCACATCAAAAAATGATTTTGACCCATTTTGCATTTAAAATGTTAATTACTCTTCCGTTGTAAATCCTATGTGTATGTCCATTTTTTACTTTTCCTAAATATATGAATTAAACCTGTCGGCATTTGATAGCCAGAATCGCAAAAATGATTAAGTTATAAACAGTTCTACCTAGAACTGCCATGTGGGTCAATGTGACCCATGCATTACAATACATGTCTTTTTTTTAATATAACATAAGATATTCTATTTTTTTTGTAAATGTAACAAACAAGACACGCCTCCTCCTCCTAGCACATGTGTTTTGTTTTACATTTATTTCAAGCCTTTCTTTGTTTGTAGACTATGAGACAGAGATTGCTATGGATTTGTCAAAATGCCAACTCAGTGAAAGCCTATTGCTTATTTTTCAATGTACCTGGGAGACAACAATCCTTTGTTTTGTTCCACAAATGCAACTGGGAATATATCAGAAGGAAATATTTAATCTTGAAAGTAGTCATTTTGATTGGAATACGGCAAGCTGCACTGGCAGGTAGGATAACAACTTATCTGCCTAATATGAAACGTATGTTATATATTCTTTTTTTCTATTACTTAAGGAAAAAAAAAACATTTTGGTTTTACAGGTTTGTATGTAACAGGTTACACATGTTTATACAATAGTGTTCAATGGAAAATGAAAGCTGGCAGTGTTGACAGACTTGGAAGATTAAAACTGCCACCGACAGACCCAACTGAATTTATCACCTTGATTCTGCTGACAGCTTCCTGGGCCTGCATCATCCGCACATTCTTTGAGGGTGTCTTGTCTGAGAGCAGCTGGGTGGAACCAAGGTAATTGGCTGCAGAGATGATGCCATCAATAAAGTCTTCAGGGTCACAGGGTCCAGGAACTGCATAACACAAAGATATTATTTCTCAAAAATGTCTAGACATCGGAGAAAACGATTTTCAGGATGTCAATAACAGGCAGTGGTATAAGAGGGGATCGATTACCCTTTGCCCAGGGAGCACTGAGTTGACACTCAGGGCATGTTTTACAATACTGAATCACGTCTTGGTACATTCTAGGCTAATGAAAGTGATTCGCAATTCTAGCCAAGATCTTATTCTGCCCTAAATGCCCTGCCCATGGTATTGAATGCCCTAACTCCAGTACTTTTGCTTGCAGGGAGTATGGGACCAACAACTGTTCCCTTGCGATACAAGATACTCTGCCTAAGTACGTATCGCTCCTTCATAGATCAAGTTCTTACCTCCAAATTACCTTTCATCTCCACCACCTTACTATACAGGGGACTCCAAAGTTGTATCTACTCTCTGTAACTCCCTGTCACAAATGGTTTTGTGTGGCATGTGGGTGGTGACGTCAGACCAGGAAATGAAACATAAACACGGTTGTATGGGCAAAACGGCGCTGCTGTGCTTGTATTTAATAAATAACAAAAATAAACAGTTTAAACAAAAATACACAAAACAAAGAAAAGGGCACGCTGGCCAAAGTAAAACAAACACTAACACTTATTTTAAGCACACAAGTACCTTCTTCGCTGGCTGGTAGCATTCGCTCTTATTCTCCTTAATTCTTTTAACAACCTGTGAAAGGAAGACAATGATTCTTGGTGGTAAATCTCCCTCCCGACCTGTGAGGGAGCTAAGTAACGGGAACAAAGTACCCTGGACTGCTTGGTCTGACACTTAATTCCTCGGGTTAAAAGGAAGTCAGTCATTTAGAAAAGGGGTGGAGCTTCGGAACATTAACTCATCAACCCAGAAAGGAAATTATGTTTACCAAGGAGTCATGAATGACGGTATAAGTAGGGGTCGAAGCATCATAATCTGTTCCTTCGTTTTGGTTATTGAAAAAGAACCCGGAAGGACCTGAGGATTTGTGTATACATATCGTAAGTGTTTTGTTTGTTTGTCTAATTATGTCTTGTTATTATTAGACGACTAACACATTCCAGAGCTGTCGCCAAGGGCCAGCACAAACCCGGAACAGCACTGCACTTGTATCACAAAGAAACTGTATTTGCATCATGAGCACTAATTCACGCATTAAACAGACTTGTGTATGTGTTTTGTGTTTTGTGTGGGTGTATAACAAATGGGACTATTATTTCGGGACAAACCCGGAGATTACAAATTAAGTAATACACGCCGCTGTATTACTTAACATCGTTTATTGTTTACTGTTTGTTTTGCCGTCAGGCACTGGACATACAAATCATTAAACAACTTTGCACCTGGATTATAATTGTCTGTCTGTTCATTGATCACCTGCACCTGCACACTGTTAATCACTTTGCCACACGTGGTTTTAGAGTGGGATTATGGATCACGCATCACTTGCAGCACTGCTGGAGGTGCTGGACAGCAGACAGGAGGCTGCGGAACAAAGGAGAGAGGAGCGGTACAGGGCACTGGTTGAGAGGGTTGGTCTGGTGATCCAGACCACAGTACCAAAGGCAACCGTGATGATGGCCCCAAAGGTGAGGACACAGAAAATGACAGTGGAAAATGACCCAGAGGCTTACCTGGTCGCTTTTGAGTGGCTGGCTACCACCGCGTCATGGCCCAGAATTCACTGGGTGAGCCAGCTGGGATTGTGCCTGATCAGGGAGGCTCAGGCAGCATACCAAGCCATGACGGACACTGAAGCCGCCAACTACGAATTGGTAAAGAGAGCCATCCTACGCCGGCTCAACATCACGGGGGGAAACGCACAGGGTACGATTCCGGGAGTACCGAAGATCACCAGATAAACGCCCCAGGGTGGTTGCGCAGCAGTTGTGTGACCACACTGTGCACTGGCTAAGCCCCGCCCAGAAAACGGGTCTGCAAATGGGTGAAGCCATAGCTGTGGAGCAATTCTACCATGTGGTCGGCGCCGAAACACAGGTCTGGATACGGCACCACAACCCTGCCACCCTGGAAGCAGCAATAAAACTGCCTGAGGATTTTGAGGACTCCCTGGTCTCAGCCAATACCAACCTGTTCACAGCTCCCGTCCACCGGAGCAGCTGCACACCACCTTCTCTCTCTGCTCCACCTACAACACCGGGACTGAGACCTCCTAGATCTCCAGCCCCAATGGGCAACCTTGCCTCCTCTTCATGGAGGTCAAGGTTGGCCCCCAATGGGGGTAGAGCTGCTACCCTGGCCCAGTTGCCATACCAGCAACGGGACAAACAAATAACCAGTGTTCCCTCCTTCCCCACTATCTGTTTTATATGTAACCAACAGGGGCACCAGGCCAGGTGAATCTCATCGGCAATGGAGTGTGAGTGTGCAATTGGACATCAGAAGCGGGTAAGCGAGGGGAAAATGGTCGGGAGGGGCCTTGTATTGTTAATGCAGTTTTGTGTCGTGGCAGCTACGAGGCCAGGTTGCAGTCTCCTGCGTCCATGGAGATACAGCGACATACCCCACCCTAAAAGTACATTTATCGGTAGGACCGATAGAACGCCACCTAGTAGTTGGGGTGGCGGAAAGACTACCACACCCAGTTATTCTGGGTTGAGACTGGCCAAATTAAACATAAACGTGACAGAAAAAGAAGAAAGGGAAATAATTGGTGAAGTTTTTCCCTTTCAAACTGAAATGTTTCCCCCCCTTTTTCATCCAAGAAAAACAAATAAACAGAGACGGATACGAAAATGGGAGGGAGCATTAATGAGACAAGGCTGGGGTTTGGTGGGAGAATGCTCCAATGGTAACAAATGCCAGTCAAAGGGGGTCGGAACGCAGTGTGAGGTTACTGGGCCATCTAGGGCAGATGCTACTCCCGCTCCTCTCAATATACTGGACATGTGGCACTCAAGCGCGGACATAGTGTAGGGCCAACATAATGACCCCTCACTAGTGCACACAGGTCCAGTCTATTGAAGGTAAGGATGTTGGGGCGCTAGTATTTCCGCACTTCAGTATCAAACGTTAATTACTGTAAAGGGTAAACCTAGCCGCGGGCACAGGACAACCTGTAACAAAACTATTGGTTCCCTGGTCTTCTGTGTGGGCTAGGAAGGATGCGTCTGGCGGTTCTAGGTAGTTCTAGGTAGAAGCGCTTATAAAATTGTTATTTTTGCAAATCTGCCACTCAAACACCATCAGGATATCAGGATATCTAATACACAACTTTTACACAAGGTCGACTTTTACTCGCGCAAATACAGTATTTTCCGGTAAATATATATTTTTTAGGATGCACAAGACCAGAACTGTTTAGGGTTATGTTGCCCTGGTCGCCACCTTGCTGGCTATTCAAGCCACATTGAACAGCCTCATCTTGTGTCACATGATCAGGATGCCTGGGACGAATACTTTGAATGTCTTTTTTGTTTGTTTGTTTGTTTTTGTTTTCTTTTGCAAATTTTCAATTAATCTGTTTTTTTGGTTGCTTTTGGTCCCTTTTGTATATATGGCTGTTAGAGGGGAGGGATCTGGACTGGCTGCCAGGCGCATGTGTGAGCTTGTATGGGGTTTGGACACCCTGTGTATTCTCACGCTGTCAGGCAATGTCTTGTTGACAGGAGTCAGCTGTGGATGCATCAGCTGACGCTCTGTCATTGGCTGGGGGGTGGAACTATACGGGGTGAATGGCTAAATAAAAAGGCACTGTTTTTTGTATCCTCTCTAGCTCATACAGAAAGTATTGTGGAGTGTGACTTCACAGCAGAATCCTGACCGAAAACTGGAAACTGGACCAGCCAGTCGGGGAGACAAAGCGGCAACTCCAGCTTGAGACAGACTAGGGGGTGCAACACACCGGTTATTTTCTTTTCACTATCTTAGTTAGCTTAGCGGGACTGAGCCGTCCACAGTATATATGAGAGGATACTGAGCAGTGCCTGTTTCTCGGGGCTTCCACCGCTAGAGGGAGCAACAAACCGCGGTTAAAAACCTGCACACTTTTTTTTTTTTTTGTAGTTTTTCCTTAAAGTGTTTTGTTTTCCTTTTTCCTTTCGCCTTTTGCTTATTCTTTTTGGTTTACACACCTGCGTGTGTGATTTATGAAGATGGGGCACAATACTATTGCTGGTAGTGCCACCAAACTGTCACAGAAGCACCTGCCAACCGAGCTTGGACTAATAAATCTGGTCGCCTGTGCCACTGTTTCATATTCAAACTTTGTGTCTTCCTTATGTTTTCCCACACTCTTCCACAATGGCCATAATAACTTTATCTTGTATCCAATTTGTTAAAAAAAAACATTCCATGTTCCCTCCACAAGTTTCAGTGTGCACTGTCAGATTTGAGCTGGTCATGCTAAAATATTTTTTACAAACAATAAATAATGTTTTTTTTTTCTAAAAAGCATCTCTCTTTTTCTGTGGTTTGTGTTATCTGTATTGAACAGGGGGAGGTTCAGATTATTTCACTTTTTATGTAAGACTAGTGTGTGCATATTATTCATGTATGACCTACCTGTAACCTTTATAGTTAAATAGTTATAACCACAAACAGTAAAAAAAACAGACGAAAATAAACAGTTGAGTTTATTTATTGTGGAGGCGAGCAAAGAGTACTAGAGAAAATGCATGATTAGAGGAATTCACCAAACAGTTATAAACAAATTGTGTATTGGGTTAGGGAGTTCTATCGTAATTTTAAAAGCTTAATAAATATCTAATGAAGTGTTACATACATGGTATACATGTATAATAACTAACAACTACAAACATCAATGGCACTTCAAACATATGTATTTATATATAGCCTACAATCGTACATACTAAAATACATACAAAAGTAGATGTCATCATAAGAAAACAAATTCAAAAACAATATTATAATATTACGGTATTTATTTTGGTATGTTTTGTTCATAAAAATCTCTTTAATTATCATCTATTAATGAAACATTTATAATGCAATCTTCATTTACTGTAAAAAAAAAAAAATCATGAACATGAAACATAAATGTAAATAATTGTTTTTACAATTGAGAGTAAGGATTTAACATATTGCTCATTCTTCACTAATGTTACAACTTTTTAAGTGATTCTATTAAATGTAATGTGAAACTGCAGTTACAGTGTGATTATATTGCAGTGTGGTGTTAAACTGCAGTTGCAATGTTATTTTACTACATTGTGGTGTTAAACTGCAGAGACACAAACGGTCCTGTATTTTCATTTAAAACCTCACCGTGACAGACTTGGGTGAGGTTTTAAATGAAAATGCAGGAGTGTTGGTGTATGTATGTGTGTATATTTGTATCTCTCTCTCTCGTGTGGAGGATTGTGGGATTGCTGGAGCCTGTGAGGAGTTTGAGGAAGCGTAGGGTAGGAGTGTCGTTTGGTTTTAAGTTTTTGCTTTTTGTTTTACTTTAGTTTAACTTTAACGTTTGGTTGTTTAAATTAATTTGTTGTGTGAGCGTGAGTGAGTGAGTGTGTGCGTGCGTGCATGTGTGCTGGGGTTTGTGCTGACAGCTAGTCAGCTGAGCCCCAGCGATGAGCTCTCATTCCCAGGCAATGAGAAATTTGACCCGCCGGCATGGCTGTCGCTGTGTTCCTGTCAGCGCGGTGTCGGTGGAGGATTGCTTGCTTGCAGTATGCAAGGTAGTTGAGGGGGACAGGATCGTTTCTGCGTCCCAGATGAATAAAGGGATTGTAATCTTTTTTAAAGATACGTAGAACGTGGATAAACTTGTGCAGGAAGGTTTTGTAGTGCAAGGGAGTTTAGTGCACGTATCGCCCCTTGCAACACCCTTTGCAAAAGTGATTTTATCAAATGTCCCCCCTTTTTTAAAGAATGAATTGCTGGAGCTGAATAGGTATGGGAAAATCTGCTCCCCAATAAAGTCTGTTCCCCTGGGGTGTAAAAATCCACAATTAAATCATATCATGTCTTTTAGGAGACAAGTGTATATTTTATTAAACAACCCCGGTTTTGAAATAAATGTTGTCTGGACTTTCACAGTCGAAGGAAGTAGCTGTGTGGTTTTTGCAAGCACTGACACCATGCACTGCTTCAAGTGCGGAGTCCAGGGGCATCAGAGGGAAAATTGCCCGATGAGAGAAGGTGAGACAGGGTAGGAGAAACAGGGTGAGGCTGACAGGGGTCAGGGAGCACAGGAGGAAGAGCCGCAGCGGGAAAGGGAGAACAATGAGCCTGGATCCCCGGTAAATGAGGAAGACAGTGAAGATAATGAGTTCACTGTGGTAAATAGGGGGAAAAGGAAAAAAAAGAAAGAAATGGAAACAAAGAGGAAAAAAAGAGACATAGAGCTGGAGCGGAGCTCTGAGGCGGTCTCTCCAGATCACAGGCTCTCTCTGCCCGCCCGCCCTGAAGGAGCGAGCGGTGCTGAGATTAAGGCTGCTGGAGAACCGGGGTCTGGGAGTGGGGGCTGTAGTGCAACGGGGGAGAAGTCCCCTGCTGCAGAAGCTCCCAACTCGGACGGGGGGGAGAGACTCCGGCTCTGGGTCTCAGCCTGGAGCGGCAGTCCCCCTCTTCTCGGAGGAGGTGGAGCACAGTGCCGAGTCGCAGCTCGACGCTGTTGCGATACCCTCTCCCCCAGACTCGCAAGAAAACGCTGCAGAGGAGCTGGGTGTAGCGGCAGAGAAAATAAAAAAACGTCAAAGTAAATGTGAAAGTGAGGAAGAGAATGAGATGGATGAGGAAGATGGAGGTGACATCTCTGACTCCTCAGTGCTTTCCGAGATCCCTGACAGTTAAACCCCAAAGGAAAAACTATATTCGGTAGAAGAGATAAATAGCTTTTTAAACACGACCAAGGGAAAACGTAATCTTGATATAAAGCAATTCTTTCCCAATCTTAAACTGTTTCTGTGCTCTGCTAGTGTGGCTTTTAGAAAAGCCACTTTAAGAGAAATCGACCAGCCAAAGCGGTACAGACTCAAAAAATATGTAAAAGTAGTCAGGAAAATGATCAATACAACAACTAAGAAGGTTTAAAATGGTCCAGTTTTATTGCAATTTTATACTTTTTGTTGTCGGTTTTCTTGTAATAGTTTTAAATAATTTTACTATTATGAAGGGGTTCAATTTTATCTCTCTTAATGTAAACGGCTGCAGACAGGGTTTTAAAAGAGCGCAAGTCTTTGAGTTTTTAGAACAGAAGAGGGTGGGGGTCTTTTTTTTACAAGAAACACATACAGATGAAGGGAATGCTGCTGAATGGGAGGCGAAATGGGGAGGGCAGTGTGTGATGAGCCATGCCTCTAATAACAGCGCTGGGGTGGCTGTGCTTTTTAGATCGGGGTTAGGAGCAGATATTTTAGAAGTAAGAGAGATTATTAAAGGAAGGCTTTTAATTGTAAGAGCTAAGGTGAGGCAGGCTACTTTTAACTTAATAAATGTTCATGCCCCTAATATAGGGAGAGATAGAATGGCATTTTTAAACATTTTGAAGCAGACTATCCTAACAGTTAATGATGAAGACTTTTTATTAGTGGGGGGTGATTTTAATTGCACAGTGAATTTTAAAATAGACAGAAACAGTATAGAACCGCATCCTCCTTCTGCGACTGAATTAGCTGCAATTTTAAAGTTCAGTGGCTTGGTTGACATTTGGAGGTGTTTGCATCCCACCACTCGCCAGTACACATGGTCACATCACATTTCACAGTACATAGTTAGAGCACGATTAGACAGGCTCTATACATTTAAACATCAACTTAATATATTCACAAAAGCCAGTATAATACCAACCAGCCTGTCAGACCATCACTGTGTGCAGAGTACTGTTACACTACCTAAGGAAACACATACCGCACCATTTTGGCATTTTAATACTAAGCTATTACAAGATTTCACATTTGTGCAACAATTTAGAGATTTCTGGAAAATTTGGAGAACACAAAAAGATCAGTACAGAGATCTGAGGCAGTGGTGGGATATTGGTAAGGTACAAATCAAAGTTTTTTGTCAAAAGTATACCTCTGGTGCAACCAAGTCACTGAACGCAGCTGTGAGAGAGCTGGAGAGATTCTTAAAATTGAAAGCCAGGCTGAACAGAGCACAGTGGCACAGGAGACCTTGCGGGAGCAGAGACAAGCCTTGGGCAGCGTGCTGGAGGAGAAGGTGCGGGGGGCACAGGTGCGCTCAAGATTTATCGAGCTAAGGGACATGGATGCCCCCACCAGCTTCTTCTTCAGCCTGGAGAAAAAGAAAGCAAGTAGCAAGCAGATGCACTGTGTCCGGCTGCCCTGTGGGAGAGAGCTTGCTGGAGCAGGAGCAGATCAAAGAGGCGGAGGTGCAGTTTTATACTGGACTGTTTTCCAGTGAGCCATGCAGTCAAAATGACAGAGACTCAATGCTGCAGGGCTTGCCCACCCTGAACGAGGAGGAGAAGGGGAGTCTGGAAGGCAATATCACTGATTCAGCCTTTCCCGGTGCGCAGGGGCATCAGACAGGGCTGCTCCCTCTCTGGCATGCTGTACTCCCTCTCCATTGAGCCCCTGCTGGCTCTGCTGAGGAGCAGGCTGTCGGGATGGGCGGTGCCTTGTTCTGCCCCTGCTGTGGCAGTAAAGGTGTCCGCTTATGCTGATGACATTAATGTGTTTATTTGCAGCAACCAAGATGTCCAGCTATTACAGCAGAGCCTAGAGACATTCCAAGGGGCTTCATCAGCAAAAATAAACTGTGACACGATCTTGTCAGGTAGCTGGAAGGAGGGGGGCCCTCCTGTTCTGCCACAGACATTGAGATGGGAGAGAACAGGATTAAAAATATTAGGTGTCTTTCTGGGAACTAAAACATACATGGATATGAACTGGGAAAGTCTTGTGGACAAGGTGAGAGGGCGGCTTCAGTGTTGGCGGGGGCTGCTCTCTCGTTTGTCCTTTAGGGGGATGGTTCTTGTAATTCTTAACCTGGCTGCCTCTATGCTTTGGTATAGGCTTATGTGCCTGGACCCTCCCCAAGGGCTGATTAATGAAATCCAAAAGATATTTGTAGAGTTCTTCTGGGATGGGAGGCACTGGCTGAAGCCAGCCGTGTTGTACCTACCTCGTGAGGAGGGGGGACAAGGGCTGGTCAGCATTGCCAGCAGGGTAGCGACTTTCAGGCTGATGACAGTTCAGAGGCTCCTGTACGCCGGGGAGGAGGCTCACTGGAGGAAAGTGGCCATTTTTTTCATCAATAAAGTGGGGGGCCTAGGGTTAGGAAAATATTTGTTTTTAACTGACCATAACATCCTGAACAGTTCTGGTCTGCCTGCTTTTTATCTTAATATTTTTAAAATGTGGAAGACTCTTAAAGTGAAAAGAGAAGAGGAGGATTTGACAGGGCAGAAACTGATACAGGAACCTCTTTTCTTCAACTCTCTGTTCCCGGCACCATGTCTCAGGTCAGAGGAATTGTGTGCCAGGTTTGCAAGGGCAGGGGTGACCAGACTGGCCCATTTAATGTTACCTGGGAATTCTCGCTAACTGAGTGCTGCTGAACTGGGTGGCAGGCTGGGCTGGCGAAGTGAGAGACAGATTGAAAAGCTATTGGATAGTGTCAGGGGCTGTCTCTCTCCAGGGCTCAGAGAGGTCCTGGTGGAGGAGATGGCAAAAGGACAAGAGGAGGATCAGGACTCTGACTTCCCAGTGCTGCTTGTGTCTCCCCAAGTAGGTGAGGAAGAAGAGGAGGAACAGCAGTCTTCCACTGCCTAGAAAGCAAAGAGCTTTATTTTTTTAGTGTTAAAAATATTTTTTATAAAGAACTAAAAGGAATGGTGGACTCCAAGTGGACGGACAGTCTCTCTGTCAAAGAGGAGATCGCCCCGGCTTCTCCACTGCATTTTAGCAACGAGGAGGTTCTTGCACAGAGTAGACCCGAATATCAGCCCTGTGTGCAGTTTCTGTGGGCAGGAGGAGACAGTGGTTCACACGTACAGTGAGTGTGAGAGACTGCGGCCACTGTTTCAACTCCTCACGGAGCTGCTGCAGGGGCTGGGAGTCGCTTTTAGTAAACAGCTTTTTATTTTTGGAACTCCTTATAGTTTTAAAGAAAAGGAAAAGTGTGTTTTAATTAATTTTATTACAGGCCAAGCTAAACTGGCCATTTTAAAAAGTAGGAAAAGTAGGCTGTCTGGAGCAGGGATAGCTGATGTAGTCAGGCTGTTCAGGGTGCTAGTGGTCAGCAGATTAAAGGTGGATTTCACCTATTTTAGCCTGGTTAATGATCTCTGGGGCTTTCAGAAGAGGTGGTGTGTGGGAGGTATGCTGTGCTCTGTAGATGAGGAGGGAGAGCTCACTGTGCTGCTGTAAAACAATTTTTTTAACTGTTTTAACAAGAGTACAGTGTATTATGTTTTTATATTATTTATTTATTTATTTTTAGATGCTGAGTTAGTTTTATCGAACCCACACTCGGCACAATTATAAATGTATAAATTTGTACTTTTGTTTTTTTGTAATTATTACATAGAATAAAGGACTTTTAAAAGTCAAAAGTCTCTCTCTCTCTCTCTCTCTCTCTCTCTCTCTCTCTCTCTCTCTCTCTCTCTCTCTCTCTCTTGCAGCAAAACCTCCTTGTCTCCAGCTCCCTGAGCAGCCACATTCTCACATGTTTTTGGCAGGGACAGGAATTAACCCCATCCCTGCCAACCACCACAAAAACTCAAACAAAACACCACACTTTATTTATAGGCAGAGCTCTTGTTCTGTATCAGTTACAAAATTGGTCACAAACCAAAAAAGGCTATTTCAATTCCTTTTGCTACTGGGTTTGTAAAAAGTAACACTTATTTTGCTCTACCAAAATTAATTAATTCCACATTCGCTTTCTGAATGAAATATATGTCATCAACATGGATGATCACTCTGCAATAAACCAGAAAAAACGTGACACTCAAGTGATTGTAAGGTGACTGTTACAGTTCAAGTATTGTTCAAAAGAATTTTGCTGTGATTGCTGATTAAACATGATTCCACTCTATAAAAGAAAATATGACAACTGTTACCAGCCCAACACTCCCTTCCCCTTGTCTTCTCTGTCATTTTTTTCAACAAATGAATATCTATAGAGAACATGAGGTAATATTTCAAAATCTAAGCTCCTTTTCACAATTTAGGCACTATTTTAAAAAACAGCTGAAGCCCTCTGAAAAAAACTCAGGAAAACATAATCCAGCCATGCTTCTATGAGATTCTATTCCATTATAATCCCCTTAAAAACTATATTTACCCCAAAGAAGGGACCCACAGCAGACTTATAGCAAAACATTTCAGTTCTTCTGAGTTTTTATTAGCCCAACACTCTACATGCTCTGTCACATCTATAAGTTAATAACTGCAATCCCGAGACATATACTGCTTCTTGAAAAGTGCATATTTGTTATTAAATTGATTAAACAAAAAGCCTTGAGATATTCTGAGGAAATCTGCCTTTTTCTTTCATGTAGAAACTAAAGAGGACAGGTTTATTTTTTTAAAAGTCTGTGATCTTCCTTCATGTTGTGTTTCCTGTGTATGTGCAGTTGCATGTGTGCATAAATATACGCCTACAACAAACCACCAGGTAACGATCGAATGTATGTGAAAGTAAGTTAAATGGCCCTGGGGCAGCATCTCCCTTGTCTGCTCCTTTCTGCAGTGTTGCCTGGCTCAGCTGTAGTCTTCATGTTACACATCAACCGCAGCCTGACCTGCTAAGGTTGGAGGACGATTCAGTCGCTCAGGGCCTCAAGAACAAACATTACTCTCTGAATGAATGCCTATTCTGTTGTTTAGAAACACTCCACATGTACCCAAGAGAATAGGTACAGACTGTCTGATGTTTCATTTTCAGATTGACTGCAGTTTGCAGAAAGAGAACAAGAGGCATTAGTGTTTAAAAAAGAATCAAAATGTCTCTCGCAATAGAAAAGGCATCCTTTTATTATTATTATTATTATTATTATTATTATTATTATTATTATTATTATCAATGATCAATAAATAACTCATTTAGCAGACACTTTTATCCCAAGCCACTTACAGAGATTAGGGGTTGAACTATGCATCAACAACTGTTGCAGTCACGTACAATAGGGCCTCGTTGGTTTTACGTCTCATCAGAAGGACAGAGCACAAGGAGGTTAAGTGACTATGTATGGACTGCTTCTCTACATTAAAACTACCCCTGCTCATAATTTAGTTTTTCAGAACAATTAGTGAAATGCTTTTGTTGGCATGTACAGTAAATCCCAAATTGTCAGAATTTCTCCTGCCTTCATTTTATGTTGGTTAACATTACAGGAGCAGTCAGTCAGAGAGGAAGGTAAGGAGGGGTTGGAAATTAAAGCTGGGTAAATTAGGACATAAAGGTAGTACAGCATTTCAGCATATATTTTATTTTACAACTTAGTAAACATGAGGTCACTAATATATGAAGATGAGGCAGCCTACTTCCACGCAAATAGAATTGAGTGTCGAACCATCATCCTGGGCACTATCTTGTTTTTTTTATACACATTTTTGTGTAAGGGTTGTCATTATACATTTCATATCAGCGGACAGAGGTTATTACATATCAAATCAATCAATATTTAAATATTTTCCAGCATGACCACTTCAACTCTCCTGTATTCAAAGGACTGGAAAAGAGAGGATGAAAAAAATATAAATTTTGGACTATCAATCATTTTGCTCAACTATATTGTGAGTTTAGCTTACAATATATTTGAGCAAAATGATTGATAGTCCAAATTTACATTTTTTTCACTGCTAGCAGGGCTTAACCTTAAAGTGCCTTTAAAAAGCATTTCTCGAACAAAAAGTGATCAGATAGTGCTTTAACATTATTTTACAGTTAATTTGATTGCTTTTAAGTCCTAATGTTCCCTAGAAATGAGCATGAGTAATAAGCTTTGTACTTGTGTGCTACTCTTTTTTTTACTCCATTTTAAGTATTCCATGGAAAGCTGTGTTCCTTATTCCTTATGGTCAATAACACTAGCTAAGGAAGCTACCAAGCATATCATACACCAGCAGCTGAAAGCCCCTGAATGTGTTTTCTCAAATTGTTTACAAAGACCATACACAAACCTGAATTTTCCTCTCTAGAATTAACATTGGTTTCAGTCCATCTCACATGGGAAGCCATCTTCAGGTAGGGAATGCAATTTAAAAGTTTAAAAAAGTGGTCAAAATCTTAAAAACAAAAATGTAAACAATACACACACCTTACTTAAACAGTTGTAGCAACACATGGGAACATGTAACACAATAAAATAAAAAAAGGTCCTTATGTACCCTTTAAATTGTTCATAAACATGAGTTTTGTATATTTGAGGTTTATGCAGTTGTGGGTTTTAGTCTTGGTAATGCTTGCTGTTCTTTATGAAAATAGGCCTTATCAGATTTCAGTTTTACTGCTATACCTCTCTGCCCCCTCTTGTTCAAAGCTTGTAACTATGAGAGAGACACATATCTGCAATGTGCAGAATTTTGTATTTCATTCTATTAGGAATTCAAACAGCTCAACATTTTTTTTAAATTAAACTAATTTATTGTAAGAATACAGGAGAATGGCATTTAATTTGGATGAAACCCCCATCGTACTGCTAAAGCATCTATAGGGCCTATAACAAACTGAATTGTGGTAATTTCACACTGAGATGGAACAGCTGTGTCAATGAATGTTACTCTCCCAGGCAATTATTCATTTCTATAAACTAACAGATGATTTAATTATATATATATATATATACACAGTATATATAGTAACACAGCAGGGAGGGGGTTAAAATCCTCCCTGCAGAAGACATGTGCGTATGCACATTTAGTTTAATTGTTTTATTGTTAATTAGCCCCTGCACCTGGTAGTTATTGTAAATTAGAATCAGGTGCAGAGTATTTAAGAGGTGCAGTCAGGCTGCACAGGGCTGCTGTGTGAAGAGCCCGCTTGCGAGTGCTGCAGGCAAAAAAAGAAAAAGGTAGTGTGAAACCTGTGTGTTTTGTTTGTTTATTTTGTTTGGCAGGTAAATAGCTTAGCCATCCTGCGAGTGAGTCAGGGACCTGCTTGTTTAGTCAGTGCTCCAAAAAGGAGCTAGGTGTTTATTTTGTGTTTTATTTTGGTTGTTTATTAAAATAGCACGTTGGCGCATTAAAAAAAAAATCAATTTCTTGTGTCTGGGTCAGTAATTTAAAGGGGCAACGAACGACCGATTTACTATATATATATATATATATATATATCATTTTGTCACAGGATTTTAAAATGAATCACTTTTTTGGCACAGGACAAGGATTCCAGTTTCCAGTATAATCTGTGGTTAATGGCTCTTCATCTACCTGAAGAGCATGGTTTGGTTGCCGCCCAGCTGAGGGGATAATTTAGTATGCCATGAATAAGCATTAAGCGATGAATAAAAGCTTTTACTGTGATGTCACACCTTTTAATCATTCCTAATCACTGATTGAGTCAGTGCCACACTCACAAATAGAATTTCGATCATCTGCTAGATTGTAATAGAAACAGACATTATGGTTTAATGCGGAAAAAGTCTAGTTCTCCCATGGAAACTTGCCATAAATACCCCTATCCCATGTACTGATTCATTCCCCAATTACAGACCTGTGACAAAAATACAATGATTCTTGGTTGTTTAATCACGCACTGCATCACTCCTGCACCTGTATCCAATAACCACTTTGCCACAAGACCCATAACAGATGACCTTGACCTATTGCCTCCAGGGTTAAGTAGCTTGTAAATTGGTTATTGGCTAGATAGCATGAATAGAGGGCGCCGTTGACTTTCAGTACATCTAAGTCAGTACATGTGTTGTATTGGTGAGGTGACATTCAAACTGACCATTATCAAAGTGGGAAGAAAATTGGATTTAAACCCATAACTGAGCACTCTAAATATTTTAAGAAAATGATTAATTTACAGAACAAATTAATCTGCCATGTGAAGGACAATCCCTTTTACACAAACATGTGCTACATATGGAAGGTGTTTTTTTGTTTGCATACATAAATGCAACATTAGTTTTCTGTTAAGTAGTCTGTTACTGTAAGTTTACCGCTCACTAGGATAACAAACACCTCAGGCATGGCTGTGACTTATGAAAGCTTTTCCTCATGAGTGAGATTAGCTCTGCAATGCACCACATTTATAAATTAGACAGCATGCAGTTAATATTCTGTATGATGCCATTAGGAAGCTACTGAGACAGTTCAGAATCCCCCCTGGACAGTGATTTGGAGCAGAGACTCACCTTGGATGTGCAAGGCATTTGTAATCCAGGCATAAAAATGTAAGCCTTTGATCTCACCTTATGAATAAGAATAATATTTATAATTTCTAGACATTTCATTTTGCACTTTTATGCACAATATCTCTTTTGCATAATTTACAGTATTTATTTGATATTGTTATGTTGACAATTTATTATTAAGATGTGACTTTAAAGTAAAATGCGGTTGCAAGACTGAAGTATGAACCCACCTTTACCCTGTACTCTCACTGAACTACTATCCCTAAATACTGTATATTACTTTATCCCACTGAAATCGAATGCTGCTCCATTTTAAGAAATTCACACTGAGGGTAAGATGACTGTGTTTTTTAGTTACAATAAATTCAGAAAAGTTCCATCTTCGTCTATTTTTTTGGATTTTTAGTTTTATACATGTCTCAAAAAACATACAAAAACACAGTACATCAGTAACACAAAGTCTTTTAGATAGTCATTCATAGTTATGGTTGCCAACTGCCCAGTTTTTAAACTTGCTGTAATATTTTCACCTCAGGCCAGGGTTTTGGGTAGCTAATGAACAACGTTTATTGAGTCTAATCCCACAAGTACCGTACAAGCAACAACAAATGTCGTACATTAAAACAGCGACACCCTACGGTACTCCAAGGTACTACATACATACCTGACATCTATCTTTCTTTAGATTTGCTTCTTTTTTTTCAAAAAAATGAACAGTTTAAACCCAATACATTGCAAGTTTTTCCTTTAAACAGCATTGCAATACCAACAAATAAAAATCTTTCAACACCGAATACATTACATAACTTTCCTGTCTTTTTTTCTCAACATTAAGTCTGTTTGAATTATTTACAGTCTCTATAACTACTGTGCTTTTCTCAGTCCTGATAACGTTTTGGCACCCTGATGGGCCTCCCAAAGCGAGTAGTTTTCACTCCTTCTGTACTCCTCTGGTGTTGATGGCATTGAAGAACGCTCTGGTGATTTTTCTTCCAAGTTGGCACTCTGCTCAGGTACTCTCTCTGCAGGTAAAGGTAAGTTCTCAACAGTCTCTGGTTGTGTCTCTGGGAAAGTTGTTTCTCTTGTTTTCAGCAAGTGTCTCCGATTCTTTCTGACTATATTCTCATTTGGCGTTTGCACAATGTATGACCTTGGCTGGGCATGCTTCTCTAGCACAATAGCTGGTTGCCATTTGTTATCCTGTCTGATTCTGACACTTTCTCCTTCCTTCATGACAAATAGTTTCTGTGTACCTTGGTCAAAGTAGTGTTTTTGCTGCTTCTGTCTGCTCGCAAGATGACTCCTGACGTGCTGGTAGTCCTGGCTTTAACAGTCTCTTTGAGGTTGGTATCTTTGTCTTGAGTCTCCTTCCCATAAGTAGCTGTGCAGGTGATAGACCTACTCTGTCTAGGGGTGTGTTTCTGTACTCAAGGAGTGCGATGCATGGGTCTCCATTGCTGTCTTGTGTTTTTTTCAGCAGATTCTTCACAGTCTGAACTGCTCTCTCAGCTTGACCGTTTGACTGTGGAAACCCAGGGCTCAATGTGGTGTGTTTGAACTTCCAGCTGCTTGTGAAATCCTGAAGTTCTTTACTGACTAGCTGCCTTCCATTATCCAACAACATTTCATCGGGAACCCCGTGTCTTGCGAAGATTGACTTCAGTGCTGTTATGACATGCTTGCTTGTGGTTCCTCCAAGCTTGACTATCTCTGGGTATTTTGAATAGTAATCAACACATAGCAAATATTCAGCATTGTTGTAATGGAATAAATCCACTCCTACTTTAGCCCAAGCTCTCTCCGGTATTGAATGAGACATAAGGGGCTCTTTTGTATTGCTGTTTTTGTGTGTGTTACAGGTTGCACATTTCGTCACAACGTCCTCAATCTGCTTAGCCATGCCCGGCCAAAACAGAACATCTCGAGCTCGCTCCTTGCATTTCACGATCCCCTTGTATGCTTCATGGATCTTTTTCAACATCTCATCTCTCATGTTGTGAGGAACGATCAGTTTTGCGCTCTTGAACAGTAGTCCATCTGAGTATGTCAAATCCTCTCTGAAAGGCCAGTAGTGTTGTATCTTCTTTGCAACTTTGCTTCGTGTGTTTGGCCATCCATTTTGAACTGCGTCTTTGATCAGTTGCAACTCTTCATCCTGTGCTGTTGCTGTTTTGAACTGCTGTAGTTTCTCATCTGAAACAGGAAGTTGATGAGCGATGAAGTTCACCTCCAGCTCATCTTCCAGCAATTTTTTCCTTTAAGAATGCTCTGCTCAATGCATCCGCAATGTGCATTTCCTTTCCTGGTTTATAGTTCACTTGTAGACTGTATCTCTGTATTCTCATTAGCATTCTCTGTAGTCTGGCTGGAGCTTTCTGTAGACTCTTCTTGAAGATTGTTTCCAAGGGTTTGTGGTCAGACTCCACCTGTATGTGTCTCCCATAGATATATTGATGAAACTTTTCACAGCCATATACTACTGCTAGTAGCTCTTTTTCTATTTGTGCGTATCTTTTCTGACAGTCTGTGAGGGACCTTGACCCGTAAGCAACTGGCTGACCATCTTGCAGGATCACGGCTCCCAAACCCTCTGAGTTTGCATCTACAGACAATGTCACTGGCTTGTTCACATCGTAGTACGTTAACACTGGTGCGTTGCTGACTAGTGTTTTCAGGCTCTCAAAGCTCTTTTTCTGGTCAAACTCCCAATGCCACGGTACATCTCCTTCCAGCAGTTTCCTCAGTGGCGCGCTGACGTCTGAGAGATTTGGAATGAACTTTGCCAGATACTGCAACATTTCCATGAATCTCTGAACTCCCTCTTTGTCTTCTGGCTCTGGCATTTCCTGTATTGCTTTGATCTTGTCAGAGTCTGGCTTCAGGCCGTCTTTGCTTAACACATGTCTGATGTACCTGAGTTCAGTCATTCTGATTTTGCACTTGTCCTTGTTAAGTTTCAGGTTGATACTTCGGATTCTGTCTAGTAGCTGTCTCAGCCGTCTGTCGTGTTGCTCTGTGTCCTCACCCCAGACCAAGATGTCATCAATCACGTTGACCACACTCTCGAGGCCTTCTAGGTGCTGGGCTATGCATCTCTGGAATACCTCGGGTGCGGACGATATCCTGAATGGCAGTCGTCGAAACCGATGCCTCCCAAAGGGTGTATTGAAGGTGCATAGTCTGGAACTCTCATCATCTAAATGGATTTGCCAAAATCCTTGGTTAGCGTCCACAACTGAGAATACCTTTGCATTAGGCATTTCTGCAACTACCTCTTCCACAGTGTGTAAAGGATAGTGTTCTCTTTTGATGGCTTTGTTTAAATCCTAAGGGTCAATGCAAATCTGTATCTTGTTGAGCTTCACAATAGTCACCATGCTGTTAACCCACTCAGTTGGCTCAGTCTGTTTTTCAGTGACACCCGGGTTTTCCATCCTCTTGAGTTCTTCCTTAATTTTTGTTTTCAGTGTTACTGGCACTTTTCTGGGTGCATGAACCACTGGTGTGCCTTCTGGGTCTTTTTGAATGTGATGAACTCCTGGAACACATCCCAGTCCTGTGAATAAATCTTCATATTCACTCAAAATGTAAGTCTCTGTCATTTGTTCAAGCTTAAAAACTCTCTGAATCAAACCTAGTTTAAGACATGCTGACCCTCCACGTATTGCTGGTGCATTTTCTTCAATAACTTGAAATTCCAGTTCATACATTTTCTCTTTGTATTGCCATTTCAGTGTTTTCTTGCCCTTTGGCGCCATCTGGTGACCAGAATACGTTATTAACTTACAGCACGATTTTTGCATTGACTCTCCACTCAGTTTTAGCAATCTCAAGTCTCTCATGGATATCATGTTACATTCTGCCCCTGAATCCAGCTTCACGGTATGTTTTTTGCTGTTTATTTTTAGCGTTTCACACCACTGTTCTTTCTCGGTCTGTATTTGGCTGACGTTCACTGCTTCTAACTGAGCAACGTGATGTGTTTCACTCTGTTTCACTTCAATAGTTCCAATGAACATTTCGTCTGTGCCTTCACCGTCTATGATGTGAATCTTTCTGCTGTCTGTTTACGCGCTTGACTTGCACATTTTTGCGAAGTGATTTTTTTCTGTGACATGCATTGCAGCTCTGACTGTATGCTGGACACGTTTTTTATTTCATGTTTGTACCCACACCTTGAGCAATCACTCCTTGTTTTCTCTTTACGTATATGTGAACTGTCTTTGTCTTTATATTGCTTTCTATCAGTTTTCTTTTGCTTATGATCTTTGTTCACGGGTACCTCCACCTCATCATGAAGCGTTTTCAGTTTGCTCTGGCTCACTTCACTAGCTCGGCAAATGTCTATTGCTCTCGCTAACGTGAGATCTGGTTTTCTGAGTAGTCTGCCTCTGATCTAGTCATTAGTGATTCTGCACAATATTCTGTCCCATATTCTTGAATCCGTAAGTTGTTCAAACTCACAATCCTTTGCTTTATTTTTTAGATCAGTCACATAAGCATCTATTGATTCCGTTTGTCCCTGTGCTCTCGTGAAAAAAATGTGCCTCAAATACGTGGGATTTTTTCTTGGCTCACAGTATCTATTGAAATGTTCTTTTAATATTTCCAGATCATCAACATCATAGTCAAAATTAAAAGTATTGAATACCTTGATGGCATCATCTCTGGCTATATGGAGGAAAGTGGCGCACTTTATTTTTTCTGACTTTTCCGCGATGCCACTTGCCATGAGGTACAAATTGAATTTCTGGATCCACACTCTCCAATTTTCTGCTAGATTTCCTTCTAGGCTCAGAGTAGTTGGTGGTCTCATATGCTCCTTGTTTTATGTTGTTTTTCGCACTTTGCTTCAATTTTATTTGTCAACTTCTGACACCATGTAATATTTTCACCTCAGGCCAGGGTTGTGGGTAGCTAATGAACAACGTTTATTGATTAAAATCCCACAAGTACCGTACAAGCAAAAACAAATGTCGTACATTAAAACAGCAACACCCTACAGTACTCCAGGATACTACATACATACATGACACTTGCTGTCCGGTTTTCTAGTACACTGAAAACTGGACACACATTGCCCGTTAACACTCAGTGCCAACATCACTGAACGGCGACCACCGGCTCTGTGCCAGTGGTGCAAATTTGTGACAGACTGCTGTGCCTTTAATTAGGCTTCCAAGCCAGAATGGCTGGAAGCCTAATTACAATTATTCATTTAAGGTACAATGTTGAGGACTTGTGAATCTTCATAGAGTGGTGGTAGAGGCCTTTAGGAAGTTGTGTCAGAGTGAAAACAAAGTCATAGGTCACATGGCTTGGCAGCCATATTGGATTTTTCGAGAATATTGGTCAATTTAACAAAATCTTCTTCTCCAAAGTCTCTTATGGTACAGATGTGAAACTTGGGGCACCTACTACCCTTATGCCTATATTTAGATTTGTTCAACACAAGTCGATTGGTCACATGGTTCGGCAGCCATATTGGATTTGTCGAAAATATTCAAACGACTTCTTCTCTGAAATGATTAAGCCGATTGACAAGGTTGTCTGTTAAGTTTATTAAAAGCAAGTCGCTACATAAAAATTAAAAGCAAGTCGCTACATAAAAACATGGCCGTCATGAGCCAATCAAATTTCAGTTATGGTCAATTTGCACATATTTGCACATATTATTATTATTATTATTATTATTATTATTATTATTATTATTTATTTCTTAGCAGACGCTCTTATCCAGGGCGACTTACAGTCGTAAACAAAAATACATTACAAGAATCACAGTACAAGTATTAATACAATCATTCATTTAAGGTACAATGTTGAGGACTCGTGAATCTTCATAGAGTGGTGGTAGAGGCATTTGGGAAGTTGTGTCAGAGCGAAAACAAAGTCATAGGTCACATGGCTTGGCAGCCATATTGGATTGTTCACGAATATTGGCCAATTTAACAAAATCTTCTTCTCCAAAGCCTCTTATGGTACAGATGTGAAACTTGGGGCACATACTACCCTTATGCCTATATTTAAATTTGTTCAGCACAAGTCTTACGATTGTAAGTCACCCTGGATAAGGGCGTCTGCTAAGAAATAAATAATAATAATAATAATAATAACAAGTCGATTGGTCACATGGTTCGGCAGCCATATTGGATTTGTCGAAAATATTCAAATGTCCTTTTCTCTGAAACTGTTATGCCGATTTAAGCGAAACTTTGCATAAATTGCCTTGGCAAGGTTGTCTATCAAGTTTGTTCAACGCGACGTAAAAAAAACATGGCCGTCGTGAGCCAATCAAATTTCAGCTATGGTCAAATTGCACATATTTGCACATATTACCTTGCTAAAGCTCAAATGCAAAAGTTGTTTAGAACTCCTTTGAGAGTTTAAACAGTTTCATAGTTACTATAGAATACACAAATTAACCCATATATGCTATATTCAAAAATTAACTTGACCGTGACCCAGACCTGTCCTAAAGGTCAAATGCAAAACTAGCTTATAAATCCTTACAGAGTACAGATAGGGTAATAGTTACTATGGAACACATATAGGAACCCATATATGATCTATTCAAAAATTAACTTGACCGTGACCTTTGACCTCTCCTTAAGGTCAAATGCAAAACTAGCTTATAACTGCTTACAAAGTACAGATAGTGTAATGGTTACTATGGAACACATATAAGAACCCATACATGCTCTGTCAAAAATGTCTTTGACCCTGACCTTTGACCTCTCCATCAGGTCAAATGCAAAACTATGGTTACTATGGAACACAAATAGGAACAAGAATACCTTGGAAGACGTCAAGTTGCTTGCAACTTCTAGTTATCAATTGCTGTTGCTTAAACAACAAAAGAGCTGGACAAATTGATGTAACCACAATGAGCAGCACAATTTCAGCTTTTGAGAGGTAGTTCATTGTGTTTTTGGCTGACAGAAAAGCTTAATTCTAAGTGCTAATCTGCTGCTGCAATTTTTTTCCTCTATGTCGCTTTACATATATAATATTATGACTGGAGAAGATGGCCTAGTCTTGGTTATATAAATATATGGCAGTCAACTAGAACACAATATCTGTACCTGAACTCAGCTCAAAGTATAATATTCAAGTGATGTAAGAATCACTCAGAAGAGTGCGAACAGCATACAAAGGGCAGATTTACACAATAATAATGTGTTGGTAACTTTTTTGTAGGAAAATATACTGCAAATAAAGTTATGTTTCTATTTCTTATCTTCTCTCCTTGCTAAAAAAAAATACACATATAGGAGGGGCAATCGTGATACATAGAGCTGTGATACAAATACATTTTTGTGGGGGCTCCCGAGTGGATTGCAGGATGCACCCTATAGCCTGGAGGTCGCCAGTTCGAGTCCAGGCTATTCCACTGCCGACCGTGGACTAGAGTTACCAGGGGGTGGTGTACAATTGGCCAAGCGCCGCCCAGGGGGAGAGGGCTTAGGTCGGCCAGGGTGTCCTCGGCTCACCGTGCACCAGCGATCCCTGTAGACTGGCCGGGCGCCTGCGGGCCTGCCTATAAGTTGCCCAGAGCTGCATGGTTCTCTGACGTTGTAGCTCTGAGGTGGCTGCATGGCAGGCCTGCAGAGTGAAAAGAATCGGACGGCTGAATGCACACGTTTCGGAGGACGCGTGTGTCCATCTTAGTCCCTCCCGAGTCAGTGCGGGGGTGGCAGCGGTGAGCCGGGTTGAAATAGAAAACAATAATTGGGCTTACCAAATTGGGGAGAAAAATAAGAAAATAATTGCTGAAAAAGTTATTTTTAATAAATGACATGCTTGTTACTTGGGTTTAATATACTTCTAATGGATGTGGTTCATAAATCATTGATGGTGACAATATATGTCATTGTGAACAACATGTGAGTGGTGCAATAAACAAGGGAAGATCAAAATGTCCGTGTTTTATTTTATAAGACAAATAATAAGCCACCCCTCTACCAGCAATGGTATCAGGAGGAACACGGCAGGTTTACAGTCCTGATCAAACAAAAGAAATACACTCCTAAACCACAATCCTCTGTGCACAAAACTGTGCTCCTTTTCTCTGGGATCGCGGTGAGTGCTGGTGCTGTGCTGTGCTGAGAGGTATGTGCTGGCTCCGTGGCTGCATCTCCCAACTCTTACTCCTCCTCTATAAAACACAACATGAAAAACAATAACAAACACAGGCTCCGGCTGGATTATGTTGTCAGCGCAAAGCGGCATACTGACGTAGGTGCTTCCCCTTTGTACCCAAAAACTCCTCCCTGCAATCAACCCGTCGCCATGGTTTCTCCAATAGAGGGCCGCCCCTTTCTGCTCGGGAGGGAGATTTAGAGTTCGAATTCTTCCTCTCTCTGTCACAGTCATATTAACCCTGTTGCAGTTATCTACTTTTTTAAATAGTGATATATAATGACTAGTGGAATTATATAAAAATAAACATATGTACACAGTAGGATTCAAAAGTAAATTGGCCAGTTTATGGATAGGTGTTGGAAATTTTAGTGTTGATGTCCCTAAGGAATACATTGTAAACAAGAAGAGTACCTCCTTCATACAGCAGGAGTCCATCTCATACCAACTTTCACTCAGTTTGTGTTCTCTGGAAAAATGACCATAATTCAGCATATTAAATCAAAAATCTTTGCAAGTCTGTCTCAAGTCTGCATCTTTGTGCAAAAAATGTCTTTGAATGTCTAGTTGATTGTAGCAGCATACATGGTTTAAACAGTTTATTAAGTAAGTGTCAGTCAGAACAAAGAAAAGTGATACTGTATGGTAATAGGTTACAATATGAATAGGTTAATAACCTGTAAATAGACTGAAATTACTAGCAAAATGTATTTCTGTCAAAGTAATTATTGCCCTCAAAATAGTTACTGGAAATTTGCTCAACTAGGTGTGTTTCACATCTACACTTTGTAAAGGGTGTGCATATTGAAGGCCTGATATAGTACAACCCTTCCAAAAAACAAGGATCATAGAAAATGCCTGTAACAAGGGTGTTCTGTTACTGTGGGTATCCGCTGAAAGACGAGAGAGACACAGAGATTGATGTTAAAAACTCGCTCAGGTGTCCAGATTTTATTAACAATTACACAGGTAGGTGCAGTGGTAGGTGGCCCTCATGCAGGATGACATACAACCAAGTGTACCTGAAAATTATGAATATAAAAAAGCAAAACAAAACACAGTGGGTAAAACAGCTACAAAATAAAAACTGATCCAACGGTTGTAGAGCGCTGCTCCCACCAGAAGGGAGGTCCCGCTACAGGAAATGCTGCTCCCACCAGAAGGGAGGTCCCGCTACAGGAAATGCTGCTCCCACCAGAAGGGAGGTCCCGCTACAGGAAATGCTGCTCCCACCAGAAGGGAGGTCCCGCTACAGGAAATGCTGCTCCCACCAGAAGGGAGGTCCCGCTACAGGAAATGCTGCTCCCACCAGAAGGGAGGTCCCGCTACAGGAAATGCTGCTCCCACCAGAAGGGAGGTCCCGCTACAGGAAATGCTGCTCCCACCAGAAGGGAGGTCCCACTACAGGAAATGCTGCTCCCACCAGAAGGGAGGTCCCGCTACAGGAAATGCTGCTCCCACCAGAAGGGAGGTCCCTACAGGAAATGCTGCACCCACCAGAAGGGAGGTCCCGCTACAGGAAATGCTGCTCCCACCAGAAGGGAGGTCCCGCTACAGGAAATGCTGCTCCCACCAGAAGGGAGGTCCGGCTACAGGAAATGCTGCTCCCACCAGAAGGGAGGTCCCGCTACAGGAAATGCTGCTCCCACCAGAAGGGAGGTCCCGCTACAGGAAATGCTGCTCCGACCAGAAGGGAGGTCCCGCTACAGGAAATGCTGCTCCCACCTGAAGGGAGGTCCTGCTACAGGAAATGCTGCTCCCACCAGAAGGGAGGTCCCGCTACAGGAAATGCTGCTCCCACCAGAAGGGAGGTCCTGCTACAGGAAATGCTGCTCCCACCAGAAGGGAGGTCCTGCTACAGGAAATGCTGCTCCCACCAGAAGGGAGGTCCTGCTACAGGAAATGCTGCTCCCACTAGAAGGGAGGTCCCGCTACAGGAAATGCTGCTCCCACCAAAAGGGAGGTCCTGCTACAAGAAATGCTGCTCCCACCAGAAGGGAGGTCCTGCTACAGGAAATGCTGCTCCCTAACACACCTAAACTGTATCTTTCTGGGATTACAAGCCCCCTAAATGAATCTCTACAGTAACCCCCAATATACATACATTCATTCCTGCATATTTGGTTTACTCACCTTGGTTAAGACACGCAGTCATGAGCTTCAAGCTGGTAGATGAAGAAGAACAAAGGACTGGCTTTTCATCCCCTTTTTAAAGGCATGTGGTCAGGGTTAATTGATCATCAATTAGCCAATCAATACCTGGCCAATGTTGGACATTGGACACTTTTTAGCTTTGGAGTGTAACTTTAACACCAAAAACGCAATTACTTCTAAAAAGAATTTAGCATTTCATTACCAACAATAGAGAAAATCCTTGGGCTGGGACAATGTTATGTCTTTAAAGAGTAACAGAAATTACACATATGCAAAACCATTTACTTGGGAAACTTGAACTTTGTTGCATTACTATAAACATCCCTGGAGATGATTGGTGCACAGTGTGAAAATCAAGGTACCACAAATAATAATATGCCACTGTCTAAGTGGAAAATTTGCCAGTGTACATAGGGTTTTTTTGGTTATTTATTGTAGTCTTTTCCTTCCGTTTTTGACATCCAGATTTGTGTTTCTTTTTATTTGGAGGTTCCAGAGGTTCGGCAGGTTTCATTTTTGATGGTTTTAAATCATCTAATTATACTAGGCTGTGGAAGGGTGGTGGGTAGTTCACTGACACACAGGAGACACAGAGGTAATTGGAAACACCGCACAGGTGCCCAGTTTTATTATGGGGAGATCATTTCTTTTCAGCCCGCAGAGGGCGCTGTTGTCTGTGGTCTGCCTTACCAGCGATGGTACAGACAGAGCCACAACTATACCAGAGGCGGTACAGAACACAGGTGCTCAAACACAAGAATAATCCAAAGGCGAATGGAACCAGGAAAATAAAGCACAATAAACAAAACTACAAATAAAAGGTGCTGCCGCGCAGCTTTCCCCAACCGTCGCTACCTGCACGGCCCGGGTCTCCGTCCTACACTCACGGCTCCCTCAGCCTACTATACAAATGTTTATCGGGTCTGCCCAAGGTTTTCCCCACTACCACTATTTCTTTTTCTTTTCTTTTTCTTTTCGTTGGAATTTCCATCCCCACAGTTCTCGGTCCTGGACCAGAGCTTCCACACGCTCAGTACGTCTCAGAGTGCAGACCTGAGGGAACAGCAGAATATTATTTTATAGGCCCAGCAATCCCCCCAAGACCTGCCACTCAGCCATTCAGAGAGAAGGAAAGCCCGCACACCCACTCTCCCACCTCTCCGTGTCACTGCCATGACTGACAGGTGAATATTGACGGGCTGCTGCCCTCTTCCTGCAGCACTTCGAACACATCAGAAGAGTCAGTACAGGCCTCCCCCTGTTACATAGGCGTTCAGGCGTTTATCATAATATTATCATATTATGATAATAATAGATGTTATGATAATGAGGCTCTACAAAACGCTTGTCAAATGAAAGTCTTGATTGTTGGAAAGTAAATGTGACAATTATAGGATGTCTTTAATTGACACATTTGTATAATATATCATGGTTCCTGATATCAGCTGAGCAAATTTAAGACCTTTTTTAGACTTTTTAAGACCAATCTTTAGAAAATGTAAGACCCATTTTCACAGCAAATATACCAAATGTAAATATTAAAATTGTGACTAATTCAAATACCACCTAACAATTATTTATTCAAGCTGTACAAATTGTAAAATAATAAAACCTTTTGATGCTTTGTGACAGAGATCGAATGGTGCTTGGTGTTAGATCTCCCTGTCGACCTGTGAGGGCACTGTGTAACGGGAACAGAGTACCCTAAACTAAATGGCACGACAATTTATTCCGTAGGGTAGGTGGAAGTTGGTCATTTAGGAAAGGGGCGCAGCTATGGTATCCAAACTCAATGACCCAGACGGTAAACGGTGTGGCATCCAAGGATTGGAGGAGTGGATGCACTCGTTAACCTTGGGGTCATGAGTGAGGATATAAATAGGGGACTTAGCGTACGTGATCTGTTCCTTGATAAATGGTTAGTGTTGAAAACCTACAAAGAGTCCGTGTGCTGTATTGTGAACCGTGAGTTTTGTCTTGTGTTTTGTTAACTGTCGTCTGTTTTTTAAAAGACTACCAGTTGCACGATCCGGAGCTGTAGCGAAAGCCAACATAAACCCAGACATCACTTTCACCCCTGCATTTCACGGAGAACTGTATTACACCACTTGCACGTATTCACTATGACTAAGAACTGTGTTTGTATCACTCCAACATTATTATTTACAGGTGTTCACCATAAGGCTCTGGACATTGTTAATTAAATCAATAAACACCCTTGCACCTGGAAATCATTGTCTGTCTGTTTTGTATCCGCTCTGCACTGCACTCACCTGTATTCACTTACCACTTTGCCACATGCTTATACAATACGTACAGTATCAATGCAGTGATAATAATAGATGATGACAAGGGAGTTATTGTTCAATCTTTCTTTAATCAATAGAGCAGCAGTTCATTCCAGCTGATCAACAAACAGAACGCAATTATATATTTATGAAATTTGAAATGAAATTAAGAACTGTCAAAGCTGAAAAAGACAGGAAATTCTAAAAAAAATAAACACCACCACTGCACTTGACCCATGTTCTGACAAGGCTTTCCAGCACACACTGCTTAGCTAACGTTGTTTTCCAGTAGAATACTGTCTTTCACCAACATTCCACACAGTTTAGTAAGTGTTTTTATATATCCGTGAATATCTAAAAAACTACAAATGATACAACAAAAGTACAAAGGGAAAATATATTCCTTTTTTGCAAGCAATGAAATGGTTGGTTGTAAATGGACATGTTTTATTATCCGATTTTAAACAACTGGAAAATATAGGTAAACGTGAAATAAAATGAATAAGAAGCTGTGAGAGAAAGGATCAGTGTTGCAAATCTCCCTCCCAACCAGAAAGGGCGCTGTGTAAGGGTGGTGGTATGCTGCCTCAAAGATGGACCGCTTTGATGGTAGGTGGAAACTGGAAGGTGACCATATTAGGGGGAGCACGTAGTTGCAAGTACTCAGGACGACTCCATTGCAATCAGCTGCGGGGCGGCCCTCTATTGGAGAAACCATGGCGACGGGTTGATTGCAGGGAGGAGTTTTGTGGGTACAAAGGGGAAGCAGCTACGTCAGTACCTGCCCTTGCGCTGAGAGAATGAGCGACCAGCCGGAGCTGTTCTTGTTGTTTTGTTTTGTTTGTATTACGTGCTGTTTGTTTTTGTGTTCTGTGTAGAGGAGGATTAGGATCGGGAGGCTGCAGCCGCGGAGCCAGCACAAACCCCAGAGCACATCCCACACAGCACAGCACAGCACAGCGCACGCACCACAACCCCTGACAGAAAGGAGCACAGTTTTGTGCACGGAGGATTGTAGTCAAGGAGTGTTTTTCATTTGTTTATTCAAAGACTGGAACTTATCATTTTTACCCCGATACCATAGTTGGTAAAGGGGTGGATTATTATTATTATTATTATTATTATTATTATTATTATTATTATTATTATTATTTATTTTAGACTTTATTGGGAGAATCTTAGACTTTATAGAATTATAGACTTTATAGGGAGAATCCTGTTTGGACATTGTACTTTGTTTCACTGCACTACTCACATCCTGTCACAGTAGCGTAATTTCCTAATGACTAAATACTATCAATACATGTTTATGTTTGAATCTCAAAAACAAAAATCTTTACCAAGTATTCAACCATACAATCCGATACAAATACATTTTCAAGGATGGGAGGACGTAATTGAGTGACATTGTATGAGAAATAAATATATGGGGAACATTTTCAGCATTTTCACCAAACCTTTTCTGAACCGTTTTGTTGTTCTATGGCAATTTTATTTGTAAAAAGTGATCACAGAAAAATGCAGTGCAGCCCAGGTCTCTCTGAGTCTGAGGACGGACTTTGTTACGTACCTGTAAAGTTTCCCGCGGCACTCTTCTGACAAGCTGCTTTCACACACAGTCATTGAAAACTTACTACGTTATTTTATTGTTCGGTTATCCAGCAATACTATCTTATTGACAGAAGTTGTTTATAAAAAAAATAATTTATATTTAATTAAATATCAGAAACTAACCTCAATTCTTAAAGAGAAAGAGATACTAACAGACTGCACGGAAAACGTTAGGTTAATTAACGTAACCCTGGTTCCCTGAAAGAGAAGATGACCACCAACAACATTATGTATGGGATATGCCTGCCCATTGGGTAGGTAATTGCTGAGTTCTCTATACCAGAGCTGCCGATAGGCCCCTTCCTGGGATGACGCACTCGGTCCTGCCCACCGAGGGATTAAAACTGTCATCCTGAGGAAGCCACCTCTCTTTTTCCATCAAACCCGTGAAGGCGACTGATGCAATCTTGCGGTTGGTGGTCATCTTCTCTTACAGGGAACCAGAGTTACTAAGTAACCTAACGTTCCCTTTCAATTCAAAGACTACCACCAATGACATTATGTATGGGAAAGCATACAAAAACGCTTTGGGCCATTCGTGGGCTAGGGCATCGACGCTGAGTCGACCGCCTATGCAGTGGAGGGAAGTACCAGAGGGGGCAGTGTGTCGTCGCTGCCGAGGCGAAGAGATCGACCTGCACCCTCCCAAATCATTCCCAAATGCGCTCCACAACCTGAGGGTGGAGTCGCCACTCTGACAGAAGGGGACCCTCCCTCGAGAGGAGGTCCGCTGTCCAGCTCACTGCTCAGGGAATGTGCGTCACCCGCAGGGACAGCAAATTCCTCTGTTCCCACATCAAAAGCCTGAAGCGATGCAACCGTGGGGACCGTAGGCCACCCTGGTGGTTGACATACGCCACCATTGTTGTGTTGTCCGTCCAGACCAACACATGCGTACCTCTTAGTACTAGGAGGAAATGGCGGAGAGCAAAGAAGACGGCCTGCGGCTCCAGCATGTTTATATGCAGAGACGTCCAGCAGTCCGACCAGGATCCGAGGACTCCTCTGCCTTCTCAGACTGCCCCCCAACCCAAATTGGAGGCACCTGTCGTCACCACTTGGCGGTTGAAGACCACTCTTATATGTACACCCTTGCGCAGGTGAGAGGTAATCCTCCACCAGTGCAGGGCTGCCGAGCACGCGTGAAACACAGTCAGCCAACGGTGTGTGTTGCGTTTGGGATTTAGGCGGAACGCATTGAGCCACACTTGTAGTGGGCGCATGCAAAGTATACCCAGCTGAATGGCCAATATGGCTCCGGCCATCAGACCCAACAGTTTCTGGCACAATAGGAGGGTGACCTGCGATCCCTGTTGAAACAGGGAGAGGCAACCCTGGATAGCTGCAACTCTGTCGTCTGACAGGTATGCGCACATCATACTGAGGTCCAGCCAGAGCCCCAAGTACACCGTGCACTGCACTGGTGTAAGCCGATTCTTTGCATCATTCATGGTGAGGCCCAGCCTCGCCAGATGCTCTGTCACGCTCCCTCTCGCGACTGGGAACAGATCAACCAGTTGTTATCCCTGCAGGGGTGCCAGGATAGCGTCCATGCTCTTTGAAAACGTACGAGAAGCAAATGAGAAACTGTCCACGGTGGTGAACCAGTCGCCCAGCCGGACAGACTGGAGAATGTGCTGATGAGACAGCATCTAAAACCTCCTCTCTTTTAAGGATCCTTTCAGGAGTCTCAGGACTAGGATGGGGCGAAAGCTGGCATCTTTTCTGGGCACCCCTCTCCGTGGGTGGTGGGGTCTACGAGACGAATAGCTTGCTTTCACAGCAAGATGGCTACTTCCTTCTGAAGTACCGAGGCCTGGAGAGGGTCTGTCATGAAAGTATTTGTGATACCTCGAAAAGGGAGGAGATCCCAAGTGGAACTGAAGCGCGTAAACGTTGTGCACGGTGGCGAGCACCCAGGTGTCCGAGGTACAAGCGCGCCAGTACTGCAGCTGTTGTGCCAAAAAGGGGGTCTGAGGCAGCCAGCCTTCAGGGGCCCTGCCAGGGCTGCTGAGGTTGCAGCGGGGCAGTTTGAGGTGGCTGTCTAGGGCGTTGGCCCTGGAAACGCCTCTTGGAATGCTGATGTGTGGGCTGGCCACATCCTGCGTTCCCTCTGCCTGATAGGGGGGCCCGGTTGTTCGCTTCTGGTATGCCCTGTAGGCGATGCCTTAGGTCAACCAGCAGAGCCGTGGGGACTGGAACTGCCATGGTGACAGGCCGCATCAGAGGACCTCGCCTGCGGTTCAACCTGCCCCACGCTGGAGCTCATGGAGGGAGCAATGCAGCCACCTGCCGGGACGCCTCACGTTCCCGGTGGGATCTCTGTGGGATCTCCTCTACGGCTGGCCCAAAGGTTTGTCCTGGGGATATAGGCGCGTCTAACAGCGCAGCCTTATCTGCATCAGGGACCCTGGCTTGCGACAACCACACCTGTCTACGAGCCACAATCAAGCTAGCCAGGCTCCGGCCGAGAGCTTGCCCTTGGAGACCAGAGATCTGCAGCAGTGTGTTGGACAGGAGACGTAGCTCCTCAGGGAGTGGGGCCTCGCGCAATACACCATCCATATAGGCCATCAGCATGCTTGGCATGTTTGACAGGCGAGTTGCCTGCGCCTCTGCTGCATATGCCCGCTTGAGGTGCATTTCTGTCACCCTGCACTGAGGGTTCGGGCACACCGGGTCTCTGGCCAACCCACCCACCGGCGGGGCCTTAACCAGGGTGGCGATGATGGAGTCTACTGGGGGGAACCCCACTAGGCCCAGCTTTTCCACGCCTTCAGCACGCTAGGACCTGAGGCCGGACGATCCCAGGAGGAGCATATCTCCTCCATGAAGTCCGGGAAGGCCGGGAACTTTTGAGGACGAGGAGCCATTGCCTGCATCCAGAAAACAGACTGGCGTGGTTCTGCCGCTGGCATCCAGGCTTTTTGTAACACAATGTAGACAACAGCTGCTATCATTAATTTTGAATTTCAACAAATGCAAATGATTGCAATAACTTGGGAGAGGCTTTTGCTATGCCGTTTTTTTAGGCAGAACAATTTTAAAACATAGTAGCATTGCCGCTCTTGGCAAGAAAAAAGACAATGTTTCATTCAACAACGTTACATTGTCAGGCTCGTCGCTGCACTTTCTGTCCCGAAGCATGAACACTTTCCTTTAAACCTTTTAACTTCTCACAGAAACTGCCATTTGAGGGCCCCCCTGGCAAGCTTGGCAAGGGCGGCTGCTCCTGTGTGTTTAGTGTTTGTTTCCTTTGTCGTGTCTAATTATACTTGTTTGTTTATTAGACGACTAACATATACCGGGAGCTGTCGCTTAAGGCCAGTACCAACCCGGACAGCACTTCACAACTGTACACAAATAAATTGTATTTCACCACTTGCACATTAGCACTCACTCGGGATGTGCAATCTTGTGTGTGTTTATACTGTGTTTATTATTTTGGGACTGTAACCCGTTGTTCTGGAACAATGCAATACACATTGCTGTGTATTGCCTGGGATTATTCTTTGCGGTCGCCAGACCGGGATTACAAAAATAAACGTCTGTTTGGATTGTGAACTTTATTGTCTGTCTTCTGTTTCATAATCACATCACCTCTACACCTGCGCACTGCAAACCACTTTGCCAAATAGCCTTATCAAGGTAAGGCTCAGGAGGGAACAGTACTTCTAGTGGTTATACTCATGCACTGGTCCCAAGGGAAATGTATACCTTTTAACCTAGTAAACTTTATGAGAAACGAAAACCAGTATTGTACTAGGATAACAGTGTCCTTCGGAGAGACTTAATGTTTAATTAAGAACAACAATAACAACAATGACAACACTACAACATTTCTAACAATGTTTTATCTGAAGTTGTTTCTAATTAGGAATATTACTGCAACAATGTCAAGATTTTCACACATACTCTTTTTATTTATATATATGCACTGAGCACACTCTTAAACTCAGGGGAGACGTTCAAGGAGGACAGAGATGTTTTGAACTCCTGTAGTGGTTTTGTTCGTGCACTGGGCGGGCTATATGTCCAGACAACTTTTTAATATTCAAGAAAATCACACAGATTAACGAATCAGAGCAGTCGTAGTGCTCTTTTCAATGTATTAAATGCTTTAATAATTGGATTAGTTGGTTGTGCAGACCACCGTAAATCCCAAGTAATAAGCAATCTGGGCGATCCTGTGTCTTTACAGGTTTAACAGCATTAGTACTTCAATACAGTAATCCGAATATGGTTATTATATATTTAGCCTTCAGGCTATGCATGCATAAAGCTAAAAACGCCCACCGCTAAATTCTAGAACATTCTCTCTCTCTCTCTCTCTCTCTCTCTCTCTCTCTCTCTCTCTCTCTCTCTCTCTCTATATATATATATATATATATATATATATATATATATATATATATATATATATATCTTATAGCAATGCATCAATATAAAAGATCAATTAAATTCAAATATATGTTTACCTTCCAGTATATGGAAGCGTAGTGTAGGATATATTGAAAAAGGCAGAGACTTGTGAATATGACCAAACAGCAATCAGTTTTTCAGAGATCTTCAGAGCATGGCCCACACAACTTGCAGTTAGCAAGTCACACAATACTATTTAATTTGTAATACCAGATCTATTTAATGATATTAACCTGGGTCAAAAAAATATATGTCCCTCTTATTTTACCTTTTCAGTGTGTTGTCAATGGGTCAGTTTAACTTCATATACAAACGTGTGTTAACAAAGCATTTGACAAAGAGTGCAGGCGTTTATCATAAGCCTTTGAATAAGACCACTAAGCATACTGTGGCAAATCCAGTTATTTTAATTTAAATTCAAGATATAATAAAACATGTTCAATATAATAGCCTTATATTAACTTATACCATGCTTGGACTAAAAATGACCTCTCTTTGTTACTAAAAGTTGCCTGCACAAGCAGGTTTCCACACACTTTTGTTTACTTGCCAAGCCTAGTGTTTTTAATTAATATGAAACTCCACTGTAAGCACTTTTCCAAATTCACCGCATGAAGTCATTTTTTGCTAGCAAACATTATCCCAATTAAAATCACTACTTATCTGATAAGGACTGATACTGTAGATGACTTTTCTATTTTAATCAAATGCTCATTCGGCTGCCAAGTGTTCATTAATTTCTATGATATCATGAAGAGAGTTAATTTTGGAAAGACCTTGGATTCAAAATTGCTGACGACCAGTGAATCTGTTTTTTCACAAGCCAACACAGAATCCTGCTTTGAGGTGCCAAAGACCAAGCCTTGTCATTTGAAGGTCTAATGCCCTTCCAGAATTATACTGTTTGTATGAGACAAACATTTACAGAAAAGCCGCTGCGCTGTTAGACGCGCCTATATCCCCAGGACAAACCTTTGGGTCAGCTGTGGAGGAGATCCCACAGAGATCCCACCGGGAACGTGAGGTGTCCCGGCAGGTGGCTGCGTTGCTCCCTCCATGCGCTCCAGCGTGGGGCAGGTTGAACCACTGGCGAGCTCCTCTGATGCGGCCTGTCACCAGGGCAGTTCCAGTCCCCACTGCTCTGCTGGTTGACAGCTTTCAAAGGTACCTCTGTTTATTACAGTAAAATCTTTATATAAACTAAACAGGTGTATTCTTTGGTTTAATTGATAATGTTCAACCAAACAAAAGGCCACAGCAAATCTCAAATAATAAGCAGTCTGGGCGATTCCAGTGCTTTCACAGGTTTAACAGCATAAATAATTCACTGTATGTACTGTAATGTACTTTTGTTGTATCATTTGTAGTTTTTTAGACATTCACGGATATATAAAAACACTTACTAAACTATGTGGAATGTTGGTGAAAGACAGTATTCTACTGGAAAACAACATTAGCTAAGCAGTGTGTGCTGGAAAGCCTTGTCAGAACATGGGTCAAGTGAGAGTGCAGTGGTGGTGTTTATTTTTTTTCCTATCTTTTTCAGCATTGATAGTTCTTAATTTCATTTAAAATGTCATAAATATATAATTGTGTTCTGTTTGTTGATCAGCTGGAATGAACTGCTGCTCTATTTATTAAAGAAAGATTGAACAATAACTCCCTTGTATAAGCATGTGGCAAAGTGGTAAGTGAATACAGGTGAGTGCAGTGTAGAGCGGATACAAAACAGACAGACAATGATTTCCAGGTGCAAGGGTGTTTATTGATTTAATTAACAATGTCCAGAGCCTTATGGTGAACACCTGTAAATAATAATGTTGGAGTGATACAGTGGCGTGTATCACTCAGTATTTGTAATTCCCCGGGATTGACCCACAACCAAAAGTCCAGTTTTTACACACCAACACTAAACACAGTTCTTAGTGGCAGTGAATAAGTGCTAGTGGTGTATTACAGTTCTCCATGAAATGCAGGGTTGAAAGTGATGTCCGGGTTTATGCTGGCTTCCGCTACAGCTCCGGATCGTGTTACTGGTAGTCTATTAAAAACAGACAACAGTTAACAAAACACTAACAAACACAAGACAAAACTCACGGTTAACGATACAGCACACAGACTCCTTGTAGTTTTTCAACACTAACCATTTATCAAGGAACAGATCACGTACGCTAAGTCCCCTATTTATATCCTCGCTCACCCCTAGGTTAACAAGCGCATCTGCTCCTCCAATCCTCAGATGCCACACCGTTTACCGTCTGGGTCATTGAGTTTGGATACCGTAGCTGCGCCCCTTTCCTAAATGACCAACTTCCACCTACCCTGTGGAATAAATTGTCGTGGCATTTAGTTAAGGGTACTCTGTTCCCATCACACAGTGCCCTCACAGGTCGAGAGGGAGATCTAACACCAAGCACCATTCGATCTCTGTCACAATAACACAAATAAAATAAATATTCAAACAGAAAACACTTGCTCATAGAGCAAAATAAAAGTTTAAACAAAACAAATCTTGAACACAAATAATAATATGATCCCAGGTGAGGCTGGGCAGTTGCTGTCACTGTTCCTGGAATCTTTTAAATAAATTTCTCTCCTCTCGCTCTCCCATACGCTCCTCTGTACAACCCACCCCGAGTGCAGAGAGCTGCAGGTTTATATATCATGGCCAAGGGGTTTAACTGGCTAGTAATTATTTTATTACCCCTCGGCCACAATCTGTACGAGTTTTTTTAATTACTGTGGATGGGGCTTCCCATCCACGCTACTAAACAAAACAATAACAAAACACACGGCTCTTCACCGTCATGTATACATACATACATAAATCATAATACAATAAATCATAAAACAAACAAATAACACGCCGTCATAAATACAATAACTAAATCATAACACACAAATACAAAATAACACAGGGGAGGAGGGGGAGACCCCGTTCGAAAAATAAATAAACAATATATTTAAACAGCAGGGTTTTCTACCGCCCTGCTACAATGACCAAACAGCAACCAGCAGTCAGTATCTGGTGTGACCACCATTTGCACGCAGCGCGACATATCTCCTTCGCATAGAGTTGATCAGGCTGTTGATTGTGGCCTGTGGAATGTTGTCCCACTCCTCTTCAATGGCTGTGCGAAGTTGCTGGATATTGGCGGGAACTGGAACACGCTGTCGTACATGTCGATCCAGAGCATCCCAAGCATGCTCAATGGGTGACGTGTCTGGTGAGTATGCAGGCCATGGAAGAACTGGGACATTTTCAGCTTCCAGAAATTGTGTACAGATCCTTGTGACATGGGGCTGTGCATTATCATGCTGAAACATGAGGTGATGGTGGCGGATGAATGGCACGACAATGGGCCTCAGGATCTTGTCACGGTATCTGTGTGCATTCAAATTGCCATCGATAAAATGCAATTGTGTTCGTTGTCCGTAGCTTATGCCTGCCCATACCATAACCCCACCGCCACCATGGGGCACTCTGTTCACAACCTTGACATCAGCAAACCGCTCGCCCACACGACGCCATACAGCGTGTCTGCCATCTGCCCGGTACAGTTGAAACTGGGATTCATCCGTGAAGAGCGCACTTCTCCAGCGTGCCAGTGGCCATTGAAGGTGAGCATTTGCCCACTGAAGTCGGTTACGACGCCGAACTGCAGTCAGGTCAAGATCCTGGTGAGGACGACGAGCACGCAGATGAGCTTCCCTGAGACGGTTTCTGACAGTTTGTGCAGAAATTCTTCGGTTGTGCAAACCCACAGTTTCATCAGCTGTCCGAGTGGCTGGTCTCAGACGATCCCGCAGGCGAAGAAGCATGATGTGGAGGTCCTGGGCTGGCGTGGTTACACGTGGTCTGTGGTTGTGAGGCCGGTTTGACGTACTGCCAAATTCTCTAAAACGACGTTGGAGGCGGCTTATGGTAGAGTAATGAACATTCAATTCTCTGGCAACAGCTCTGGTGGACATTCCTGCAGTCAGCATGCCAATTGCACGCTCCCTCAAAACTTGAGACATCTGTGGCATTGTGTTGACAAAACTGCACATTTTTTAGTGGCCTTTTATTGTCCCCAGCACAAGGTGCACCTGTGTAATGATCACACTGTTTAAACAGCTTCTTGATATGCCACACCTGTCAGGTGCATGGATTATCTTGGCAAAGGAGAAATGCTTGCTAACAGGGATGTAAACAAATTTGTGCACAAAATTTGAGAGAAATAAGCTTTTTTTGCATATGGAAAATTTCTGGGATTTCTTATTTCAGCTCATGAAACATGGGACCAACACTTTACATGTTGCGTTTATATTTTTGTTCAGTGGTATATATATATATATATATATATATATATATATATATATATATATATATATATATATATATATATATATATATATATGTTTTCCAATATACACCCACTCTGATTAATCATTCCAGCTCGGGTTTAAAATATATTTCCCTCAATAGGTTAGATTTGCTTCATGTGTTTAAACAAAATATTGGACAAAGACAGTACGGGTTTATCACTGAGCCTTTGAATAAGCATACAGTGGCCAGTTCAGTTATTTTCATTTAAATTCAGGCTATAATGAACATGTTAAATATAATAGTCTCATATTAACTGTACCATGCTTGGACTAAGCCTGACCTCTCTCTGTTTCTAAAAATCCCCATGCGCAAGCAGTTTTCAGACACCCTGTTTACCTGCCAAGGCTAGTTTTTTAATTAATATGTAACTCTACTATAAGCGCTTTTCCAAATATACCGCATGAAGTAATTTTTTGGCCGGATTCAAGAGAGCAAAAAGCTTACATCCTATTTTTTTTTTATAACTAAGCTCTAATTATTTTCTTATAATATAATGAGGTACTGCGGCAAAGTGGTTAACAGTGTGGAGGTGCAGGAATGCAAGGCACCTTCCGTTAGTTATCATTCAAGGTTGATACATAGCAACTACAAATCCCACTTTTAAGATCCAACACCGAATCCTGCTTTGAGGTGCCAAAAACTAAGCCTTATCTTTTGAAGGTCTAATCCCCTTCTAGAATTATACTGTGTGTCTGAGACTGACTTTTAATTCTTTCACTTTTAAACTCTACAGTTTCCCTGCAAATAAATACCTCTGTTTATTACTGCAGTAAAACCTTTACACTTAGATACATAGTAGATTAAAATACATGTGTTTAGCTTAGAGACTGCTTTCAGATCAAGCTTACTTCTGTCTCCAAATAAGATACATGACTGTGAATCCATTAAACTATAGGCTTGTAAATATTGAGAAATATGCATTTGTGGCAGAGTGTCCCGCCCCTATATATATATATGTATTATTATTTGTATTTTTGTTTGTGGCGCAGGTCAAAGCGCCGCGTATTTGTTATTGTTTTGTATTTATATTTTAAAAACTTCGTGAGGATGCGTGGCTGATCAGCTACTGATTATTTAACTAGCTGACAGTCACGCATCCTTACTAAACTCGTGCAGACTGTGGCCAAGGAATAAGATAATTAACAGCTAGTTAACCCCTCGGCCAGAATATAAGAACCTGCAGCTGTCCGTGCTGGAAGAGAGTGTACAGAGGAGAGTACAGGGAGCAGAGAGAGTGAGGAGAGAGAAAACAGATTTAAACCAATTGCTATATTTAAATATACTTGTTTCTGTTTATTTGTTTGGCCAACGCGCCTTTTTGTTTTGTGTTTTGTTTGTTTAAATCTTTTCGTTTATTTAGTTAGGGCAGCAGTGTGGAGTAGTGGTTAGGGCTCTGGACTCTTGACCGGAGGGTGTCGTTGGTTCAATCCCAGGTGGGGGACACTGCTGCTGTACCCTTGAGCAAGGTACTTTACCTAGATTGCTCCAGTAAAAACCCAACTGTATAAATGGGCAATTGTATGTAAAAATAATGTGTAAAAAATAATGTAATTGTATGTAAAAATAATATGTACAAAATAATGTAATTGTATGTAAAAATAATGTGATATCTTGTAACAACGTCTCCACCGCCGTGGGAGGACTGCTTGCCGCTCCCACCTCCACCAGCAGAGGGTGAATACCTACTGGTTCCACCTCCACAGTCATGGGAAGGACTGCTCCTGCCCTGCCTCGCACCACCCAAGGGTGCCTGCCCCGCATCGCCGGGGGCTGCCTGTTGCTCCACATCGCCTGGGGCTGCCTGTTGCTGCCTGTTGCTCCGCATCGCCTGGAGCTGCCTGTGGCTCCGCATCGCCGGGGGCTGCCTGTGGCTCCGCATCGCCGGGGGCTGCCTGTGGCTCCGCATCGCCTGGAGAGCCACCAGTTACAGGGTACGAGGGAGAAGTGGAGCTCCCGCTGCCGTCTCCATGGCCAGGGGCTCCCCTCCCGAGTTCGCCTCCTGAGGGTCCACTGCTGCTGCCGTCGCCTCCCAAGGGTCCGCTGCTGCTGCCGTCGCCTCCCGAGGGTCCGCTGCTGCTGCCGTCGCCTCCCGAGGGTCCGTTGCTGCTGCTGGCATCGCCTCCCAAGGGTCCGCTGCTGTTGGCGTCGCCTCCCGATCGTCCGCAGCTGCTGATGTCGCCTCCCGAGTGTCCTGCTTCGCCTGGGGTCGCTACCAGTCCTGCCATGTGGCAGGAAATACTGTGGCTGGAGCCCCATGAAGGGGAACTGCCGGCCATGAAGAAGGGGGGAGGTCAGGAGACCAGCTCCCCGCAGCAATTTCGCTGCAGGAGAACGGTGGCCGGAGCCCCATGGAGGGAGCTGCTGGCCATGAAGAAGGAGGAGGGGTCTGGAGACCACCCCAAAATGTCCTTGGCCTGAGGAACTGGCCTGTCGCCAGTCCACAACGCTGTTTGGGTGGGAGGGACATCCCACCGTGTCGCCACCTTTGGCCCATTGCTGCCCCTGTTCCTGGGCGGGACTGCTAGCGGGACTTTGGGGACTAAGGGGGAGGTGGCCGAAAAGGCCATGTGCTGCACAAGGGGGCATGTGTGGTGGAGTGTCCCACCCCTATATATATTTGTATTATTTATATTTATATTTTTGTTTGCGGCGCAGGTCAAAGCGCTGCGTATTTGTTATTGTTTTGTATTTATATTTTAAAAACTTCGTGAGGATGCGTGGCTGATCAGCTACTGATTATTTAACTAGCTGACAGTCACACATCCTTACTAAACTCGTGCAGACTGTGGCCGAGGAATAAGATAATTAACAGCTAGTTAACACCTCGGCCAGAATATAAGAACCTGCAGCTGTCCGTGCTGGGAGGAGAGTGTACAGAGGAGAGTACGGGGAGCAGAGAGAATGAGGAGAGAGAAAACAGATTAAAAACAATTGCTATATTTAAATATACTTGTTTCTGTTTATTTGTTTGGCCAACGCGCCTTTTTGTTTTGTGTTTTGTTTGTTTAAATCTTTTCGTTTATTTAGTTAAATCTTTTGGTTTATTTAGTTAGTTAAGACAAGCTTTTTTCTAACATTAACACTTGTTCAGTTTTCTAAGTTCAAATCCTTGTAACCTGTTCATAATTTGCTACAATATTATTTATGCTGGTTTTATATTCTTTAAAACACTGTACAATTATTACAATATACTGACAGTGTCAGTTAGTACTGAACTTCTCTCATTTTTAACCGTTGTTCTTTCAACAATAATAATTGTATTTGTATAAAAGTTTAACTTTGCTTACTTACTATAGTAGAACCACAAACCTATTTTAGTTCAATTGTTTCTGGCATATTAACTGTGCTCCATAGAGTTTGCCATTCTGTTTTTGCTGGATCAGAATGTTTGAGGTTCTGAGTCTAATTAAAAAATATGCTTTTGCCTGATAACGGAGGTTTGGAAATTTCAGCAGGTCGGCCTGACCTTACACACTCACTAATAATATTATTCTGCTGTTTTACTAGAATAAACAGGAATATGGAATCCTATTATGTTCTCAGAGTGCATCATAACATTTTTTTCTGAATAGCGTGTTTTAACAATTTGTTTAATATTTCTGCTGACTTTTCTTTTACAATACATTATAGCCATTACAACATTTGTTACAGTTTCACAAATGTTCAATTTGTATCCCAAAGATCAGCCTGCTTCCTGTAGCAGTGACAGTCTTGGGTCAGTTTCTGCTCTCAGTGATCCTGTCAAAGCCACCACAAGTGTGGGTGAGTCTTTAAAAGCCCGATACCTGCAAAAAACTGAAATCTTGTTAGCTGGGCCCCCATCTCTACATTCTCATTCCCATCATCAGTGGGAAGACTTCAAATAAGTTAAGCTGTTTCTATCAAAGAGCCATGTATCTCTGCCGCATACACCTTTCACTCAAAAAAGGGAAGACAGGTTTTAGGGTCACTCGTGACAATATAAATGAGACAGTAAATTCTAATCCAATAAATGTTAAAGCACAAACAAGTAGATACTGCACTTACAGTAAAGCATGGTGGAAACCATATTAACTACTTGTAAAGCCATAGAATAAACATGTGAAACTGCTAAATTATAGTACAGTACTAATTTACCACACATTTGTATAAGACATGAAGAACTAAAATGTATGTTTTTCTTTTTTTTTTACTAAATAAGTCATTGTAGACATTTGAAAGAATGAGAAACATTTCTAGACAAAATGTTGGCATTGCATTTATTACATTTCTTTTAGCATTTCTAAATTCAGAACTATTAAGTGTTTAATGAGATTGAAAATATAAAAAAAAATCTAAAATGTTATTAGAACTGCACCAGACATCACATAAAGAATGCATGTGACTGAAGAAGTGACTTACTAATGAAGGAATTTCAATCAGCAGATTGTGATATTCATGTGATTCAGCCCCAGGGGATTGTGAAGCTAGAATAGCATCATGTGGAACTAAATCCACTTATGAACACATGGCCAAACAATACCATCATACAGAAATATTAACCTTTATAATTCTAAATAATTGTGTTAATGATGATCTGGCGGATTTATTTATTTGGAGTATGAGAATTTAACCAAGAAAATACAATAATTGAAAATGATGTATTGATTTTCAGTACAAGCAAATAACTAAAACTATCCATATTTACACTAAGACTAAAAAGGTAGTTAATATTAAAATATGATAGATACTTAATTGATCTAAACAGTCAGACAAAGTTTAGCAAGATTAAATAGCTGATTTTAATTACCTAAACAATGGTGAATCTACATATACATCCATCCTAATGTTAGACATATCGGGACAAATAGTGTCTGCAGTATCAGGAAAGCTGGTAGAAACAACATTATTCCACAAGACAAAGCAATACTGTTTTGTTTTTTTGTTTTTGTTTTTTTAAGGTTAAGCCGCTTGTACCCAGCAGCACTTTAAACTTAAACCAGAAAAAAACAGGTCTCCAGTTCTGTGAAATGACAACAACATTTAGCAGAACAAGCAAAGCAATCAAAAAGAAATAACAATTGTCATTGAACACTTAAGATTAATATAAGGAAAGAAATAGCTTGCTCAGTTCTAATAAACACCCACTTTTAACATGGATACAAAGTATACAATTATGCCTGGGACAAAACTCCACTGAACATGTGCATGATTCTAATGTAACTGGGTAGAATGAGGGTGACACTTGTATGTACAGGCACCTTCTTATATACCTAAATTATAATACAATCACTGAAGAATATCCTTACTAAATTTCTTCACATTTGGATTTGAGGTTCTCCAGACATTTAGGGGTAGATGTAAGGAAGATGCAAATCCCCCATAATGCAGCTGTAAATCGTGTTTAACAGCCGTAACGTCTGATTTTAGTGGCCGCTAAAAATGCAGCGTATGTAAAGAATGGTGTTCACCTGGTGTCTTTTGAAATGAACCGATGGGATAAGTAGTCACTGTCATTAACAGAACATGAAAGGCAGTGTCTGAGGATCGAACCCTAGTCACCAAGTTCAGACATAAATACACTGTCTGGTGTGCCAAAAGATACAGGCTATTTGTGGAGCAGAACCTATGTTGCTCAACTAAGTCAGCAACTAGAGAGTTCATTTCAGCAATTTCATTGTTTCAGTTCCCCAAACTCTGATTTTCATTCCAATCAAAGAAATAGAACATTGCATGAACATTCCAACAGGTCTCATAACTAACAAATTAACCTGAGCAAACATTTTAATCTTTACAATAATAAAAACACAGAGAACACACACAAGCATATTAGATCACTGGTAAGTATGTTAGTGTTTAAAAACATGACAAAGAACAGTAAAGGCATATAATAATAAGAACTTTTATACTACAAGGTTATGTCTCAGAACAGACTATTAGATGCCCACAATTTTACTGCTTCAACGGATGCCTTGTTTACAAACATTGCCTTGACCGTGCTTCTGTCACAGGTTAGCTTGTTTGCAGAGCAACTAAACTAACTCTCAAAACTGTTTCCATGGTACCACTGTTTATGCTGGTTTCTTTTAGTACCCATGCATAATACACATAACAAAACATTGAAACCTTTGTGCAGACCAATCAATTCAAACTGTCTCATGCAATTTATATTATTATTATTATTATTATTATTATTTATTTCTTAGCAGACGCCCTTATCCAGGGAGACTTACAATCGTAAGCAAATACATTTCAAGTATCATAGTACAAGTAATAATACAATTAAGAGCAAGATAAATACAATGACTTTGGTTCAAGCAAGTACAAGTGTGACAAAATACAATTCAATAATACAGCAGATAAGTGTCAGTGATAGTTACATCAGGATATGATTAAATACAAAATACTACAGATTAAACACTTGGCAGATTACAGTACTCTGAAGTACAGGATTAAATGCAGTAAAATAGGGGCAGATAAGAGCAAGTAAAGCATTTAAAGGAAGGGTGATAAGTGTCCCAGGGGAAAAACAGAGGAGTTCTACAGGTGCTTTCTGAAGAGGTGAGTCTTGAGGAGGCGTCGGAATGTGGTCAGGGACTGGGCAGTCCTGACATCTGTAGGAAGGTCATTGCACCACTGCGGGGTGAGGGTGGAGAAGGAGCGGGCTCTGGAGGCAGGGGAGCGTAGAGGAGGTAGAGCCAGTCTTCTAGTGCAGGCGGAGCAGAGAGGTCGAGTGGGGATGTAGGGAGAGATGAGGGTCTGGAGGTAGGTAATTTATAAAAAAAAATAAGTGGATAGATGTAAATTACTGCAGTTTTTTAAACACAGCAAAAACATCATCAAAATCACAGGTAACTGCGGGGTGAACCTGAGGCGCAATAGCGATCAGCTTTTTATTAAATACAAACAAACAGTTTAAACAAAACACACAAAAAGAAAAGGGCACATTGGCCAAAGCAAAATAAACACAAACAATAATGATCTTTCTGAACAAGTACCTTTTGGATCTCTCACTGGTAGCTCTCACGCTCAACAAGTGGGTGTTTTATATTCTGTGGCTGGAGTCTTAATTACCCATTAATAAAATAATTACCTAATTACCACATTCCCACGAGATTTCTCGGGATGGGGATTTAACCCCATAAACGCCAACTACACTTTATGAGACCGGTATCAAATAATAAATAACAATGACGGATGGTTCCCGTCCGCCCGCATTTAAACATAATAATAATAATAATAATAATAATAATAATAATAATAATAATAATAATAATAATAAATACAAATGAAAATACATATATAAATTAAATTAAATAATTAAATTAAATTAAATAAATTAATATACACCATGGGTGGGCACACTGTCACAACATCCTGACAACTTTTTACACTTATAACTTTAAAATCTGTTTCAAAGCTCTTTCAAAAATGTCCGCTCTAGTGCACTGATAGTGTAAGGATTATTGCCCACATTGTCAAACAGGTAACACAGTAACAACAATCCATGATGTGGTACGGAACACAAAGCCAGAACACTTGTTTTTTGTTTTTTTATTAAATCGCTCTTCCTGCAGTGATTTAGAGGACAGATCTCAAACCCCAGTGCACTAGAGAGGACATTTTAAAAAGAGCTTTGAAACAGACTTTAAAGTTATGTGTGTGTGACAGGGAGACCCTGTCACTGATTTTTGGGTGCATGTGTGCCTTTATGGACAGCTGGGCTGCACAACAGGAGACACGTTGCTAAGGAAATAATTGAGCAGGTAGGCTCATCTGGCGCTGAGCTGATCGGAAGGTCCGGATTGGCTGGGGGACATGCCCGGGGAGGCTGTGTACAGCTCGAGGCTACTGCACGTCCATAGCCATACAGACGGGCACTGAGCGAAAGGGTGTTATGCTGTGTTGTGCTGTGTTGCATTGCATTGCGTTGTATTGGTTGTGTTGTGTTGTAGACTCATATCAACCAGGGAGCTGATGCTATGGAGCCAGCACTAACTCCGGGAGCATCTACCCCTCCCTGCACACGACCACAACCCAGGAGAGCGTCCGCTCCGCAGGATTAACTACTACGGAACCCTTCAACAGCAAGACAGTGCGTGTGAAGGCATTGCCCAGTCGAGGCCATGTGAAGAGGCAGGAGTCACCATGAGAAGACTGGGACTCTGCGAGCCCAGAAGTAGGTTAGCTTAGGGGAGGTTGATCCCAAACAGTGTATAGAGAGGGTTTGCGTACAGTAGTAGGTTCCTAGAGCGGGACATTCCTTAGTGGGACTAGCACACGCCATTTTGTGTGGCAAACTTTTATTTGTAGCTTTGTTTTGTTTTGTTTTCTGTATTAAATGTGACACTAGGGCTACCATTGTACCCTGGTGTTGTTTCAATGTGCGGCGTGTCAACACCCAATGGTCTGTGTCTGCCTCAGACGACCCACACATGTAACAAACCCCCTACAAGTGTAAAAAGTTATACGTGGGGACATATAGCGCTATATTCTTCGGAAACCTGCTACTTACTCTTTAAGATTGATCACATTTGCAATTTAATGTCATACCAATTTATTTGTAACTGGTATGTGTTTTGTTTTAATTTAGTTTTTCCAAATACATTTCCTGTTTTGGTTATACCTATCAATCTGTAGAACATGTAATGAAAGATTCATGCTGTTATGTGGGCAGTGTATGCTGCTATCAGGGAAGTAATGTTTTATTGCCTGAGAAAGGTGCAAGCGCAAGAGGTGTAGAAACTGTATAAAACAGCAGGCACATGGAGGTGCATTTGAGAAGCGTTCAAGAATCTCCATGGACACACACCAGCACCGTGTCCGATGCTGTCTCCCAGAAATTCGTAACGGATATCATTGCTTAATTTCTGCTTATAACTAGTGGCCTCATTATAGTGTCGAGTGATAATGATTAAACTGTAAAAGTGTAACTTTTCATTATTGGAATCAATAAAGGAAACTCATTCACACACAAAAACATACCTAATTTAGTTTTCTTATAAATACAAATTGTCATCAGATCAAAAACCGAAATTAAAAAACGGAAGAATAGAATGAAAACAGTAAAGCATGAAAACGTCAAATGTGTAGTGTGATAATAATATAGTACACTTTGCTATGCTGTTTGAATAGTATAGAACAATAAACATTTAGAAGGCCACATTTAATGAATGGTAAATAACGACTGTTTGGTCTAGTTATGTCAGAAGTGACAGGTGTGGAAAGATTACAGCTAAGGACGTGAAGGGAGGGAGCCCTTGAAAGACAAGTCTTAACTAGCAATGGCAGAGAATTCCTCACATGTACATGTACCGGTAGATAAATATCCTGTCCATCATTATTTAAACAAATATTTGAGACAGTAAACAGACCTGCACAAGCCAAGCAAAGGGTACTACTTGTAATATGTTCAGATACCAAATCACATATTGATACACTACCTTTGTCAAATAAAATAAAAAAATGTGTGTGTGTGTGTGTGCGTGTGCGGGGTGCTTTGTATCGTTGTGAGTCAGTGCTGGAGATAATGCACAGTTACTCAAACAGGGTTATACATACTACAAAAATCTGTAAAACTTTTTAAATACATAAGTATATATTAAGGTTTTACAAGAGCAAAAACACAATCAGCTACAATTGCAAATATCTCCACAGAAACAATTGCATTAAATCATGCAGAACGCAAATGGCAGGATACAAGCGCAGTAACATGTAACAGGGAAATATGAACAACTTGGTCTTCTCTGTGTTCGGAAGGTCTGCTTGGCAGCAAACATCCCAAAGCCATTCACGCTCAGTGTGCAAAATGCGTGACGTCAGTGTGGCAATGTGCCCCACCCCTATGTGTATTTTTGTGTTTTATGTTGCATGTAGTGTGTTAATGTTGGTGTATTGTAGTTGGTACACAGGATATAATGTGGGTAATGACCACGAGTGTAATATGTATAATTGTATTCAGGCACAGGGATTGCACAGCTGTGTGGTCCAGTGGTTAAAGAAAAGGGCTTGTAACTAGGAGGTCCCCTGTTCAAATCCCATCTCAGCCACTGACTCATGGTGTGACCCTGAGCAAGTCACTTAACCTCCTTGTGCTCTGTCTTTCGGGTGAGATGTAATTGTAAGTGACTCTGCAGCTGATGCATAGCTCACACACCCTAGTCTCTGTAAGTCGCCTTGGATAAAGGCGTCTGCCAAATAAACAACTAATTAATTAATTAATTAATTGAATCCCGGCACAACAGTATATATAGATGCACGTTTTACTCACTCGGGATTGTGTGTTCGGTGAGTGGAGAACGGGTGTGGAGAAGGAGAAAATAAAAAGTAAAATAAAGTAAATATAAGTTGTTTAGACTCACCGTGTTTGTTTGTCTATTCATCCGCTGTTTGTTTAGTGTTAATCCATTTTGTTTGTCTATTTATTTTGGCCTGTTTTCTGTTTAAACCTTTTTATTTTACAATAAACACACTGAGCGCCGCCGTGTCTCAGTTTCACCTCCACTACTGTCTGTCTGTGTCCTCCTTTCTGGTCACCCCTAAAGCCAGCTTGTCACAGTCAGCCACAGACTCAAGCTGCAATGCCACCTGCCATCATGAATGCAGCCAGTTTCTCATGTACAAGATAATCCCATTCAATTTCTTTTCCACCTTGCGTATCAGGGCTTCCGTACAACTTAGTTCAAACTCTGTGTTAATCTTTTATCTATTTTAAAATTAAAGTTCATGTAGAAGCTAAATTAGCTGCATTTTTTATCTCACACACTTAAAAAATAATGCACAACAAGCTATGGATTTATTATATTGATATGTATCTTATTTTTATACTTATAGCATGACACCAACAAAACTGGGCAAGTCAGTCATGATGAAACCATCAAAGCCAAATTGAAGAGGCTCCTAGTGAGGTTGACAAGGTAGTTTAGCATTATTTATGTATTAATTTAAACGTGTGAAATTGTTTAAATAGTTGAAATCCACTATAATTCAATATTTACTTTTAAATATGCATATCATATGGTCATTTTTTTTAAACAGAAGCTAAATCGAGTTATTTTTGTTTATTTACACACTTCCAACAGAGGGCTAACTGGCTTCAGATGATGAAATCTTCACCCAGTCTGATAAGGAAGAAGAATTCTCAGAAAACTTGAAATCAAAGGCTGACCAGACAATTCAGAATATAAAAGTAAAAATGTCTGCAAACAGGGAAAAGCAACGTGTATATGACACTATTGTCTGTACTGCAAAAAAGCATACTCTAAAATTATCAGGTATCTGAAACAAAAACATCAAAATGAAGTTGATGTGGCTAAACCATTTGCATACAAGCAAGGCTCCAAACAATGCAATCTGCATCTGTTGAAATTAAGAAACAAGGGCAACTACCACCACAAGTGCAGTGTCATAGCTTCAGGACAAGAAGAAATTGTACAAGGATTGAAATTGTCAATCAGCTACATCAGAATATCTGCCATGCAAATATTGTTTGACTCTATGTCAAAGCGGACCTTTGGAAACACCACAAAAGTTGTAGCTTAAGAGTGGATGATGACAGTCAAGTTCATCCTTTCTGCTGCCTTAGAATATTTCTAATGGAATGAAAATTGTGCGAAGTAGAATGGTCTATGACCGCATTACTCAGATTGCTTCAAATGATCCCTTGATCATTAAACTTGGGGCGAGAATGTTCACACAGAATGGAGAACTACCTCATCATCAGAGAAGGAGAAGTCTCAAGGATGCACATTTCAACTTTCCTTGAATGAAACACAGGGGCAATGCAAGATGAAATCAAAAAAGCTTATCAGATTTTGAAAAAAAAATGTGCAGCAAATTCACCAGAGTTGAAGTCCAGGGCAAAAGAGGTTACAAGGTGCTGATTCTCCTGACACCAAGTATGAAGAATTCTATAGAGCTACTGTTAAAACACAGAGAAGGTGTTGGCATTAATGGTTAAAATCCATATATTTTTGCCAGACCTTATTTCAATTCTCTGGAGCACTTCAGAGGATGTGACAGCTTACGGCGGTTTGCTGAAAGCTGTGGAGCAAAACACCCAGAACACATTACATCCACACGACTCCGCAAACACGTGGCTGCTTTGTCACAATTACTAAATCTGCAAACTCATGAACTGGACCAGTTGGCAACATTTATGGGTCACGACATCCAGGTTCACAGGGAATTTTATCGATTTCCTGAAGACACACTCCAGCTTGCAAAAGTAAGCCATGTGCTTCTTGCCCTGGCGAATGGACTTCATAACTTCAAAGGGAAAACACTGGAGGAAGTCACACCAGATCTTGATGGTAAGTGATAGAATAAAAAATGTAATGCTCAAAACTGTTTCTGGCAAAGCAAAATTGTTTAAAGATTACTAAATGAAATACCAGCAAAAAACAAGCAATTGTTTCTGTCCATGATTAATCAAAACATTTAATAATTTAAATAAATTTATTCAAATTTATTTAAATTTTATTAGACTCCAAGACAGAAGAAATCACAAAAAGACATTGCCCCTCAGAAGGAAGATGGACAGCGAGACAGAAAAATGAAGACTTGCTGTGGCGGTATGTCCCGCCCTGTAGTGCGGGACATACCCCAGACTTAGGGCGGGACATACCGCCACAGCAAGTCTTCATTTTTCTGTCTCGCTGTCCATCTTATATATATATATACAGTACTGTGCAAAAGTTTTAGGCAGGTGTGAAAAAATGCTGTAAAGTAAGAATGCTTTCAAAAATAGACATGTTAATAGATTATATTTATCAATTAACTAAATGCAAAGTGAGTGAACAGAAGAAAAATCTAAATCAAATCCATATTTGGTGTGACCACCCTTTGCCTTCAAAACAGCATCAATTCTTCTAGGTACACTTGCACAAAGTCAGGGATTTTGTAGGCATATAGTCAGGTGTATGAATGAAACAATTATACCAAACAGGTGCTAATGATCATCAATTCAATATGTAGGTTGAAACACAATCATTAACTGAAACAGAAACAGCTGTGTAGGAGAAATAAAACTGGGTGAGGAACAGCCAAACTCAGCTAACAAGGTGAGGTTGCTGAAGACAGTTTACTGTCAAAAGTCATACACCATGGCAAGACTGAGCACAGCAACAAGACACAAGGTAGTTATACTGCATCAGCAAGGTCTCTCCCATGCAGAAATTTCAAGGCAGACAGGGTTTCCAGATGTGCTGTCCAAGCTCTTTGAAGAAGCACAAAGAAACGGGCAACGTTGAGGACCATAGACGCAGTGGTCGGCCAAGGAAACTTACTGCAGCAGATGAAAGACACATCATGCTTACTTCCTTCGCAATCTGAAGATGTCCAGCAGTGCCATCAGCTCAGAACTGGCAGAAAACAGTGGGACCCTGGTACACCCATCTACTGTCCGGAGAAGTCTGGTCAGAAGTGGCCTTCATGGAAGACTTATGGCCAAAAAGCCATACCTCCGACGTGGAAACAAGGCCAAGCGACTCAACTCTGCACAAAAACACAGGAACTGGGGTGCAGAAAAATGGCAGCAGGTGCTCTGGACTGATGAGTCAAAATTTGAAATATTTGGCTGTAGCAGAAGGCAGTTTGTTCGCCGAAGGGCTGGAGAGCGCATACACGAATGAGTGTCTGCAGGCAACAGTGAAGCATGGTGGAGGTTCCTTGCAAGTTTGGGGCTGCATTTCTGCAAATGGAGTTGGGGATTTGGTCAGAATTAATGGTCTCCTCAATGCTGAGAAGTACAGGCAGATACTTATCCATCATGCAATACCATCAGGGAGGCATCTGATTGGCCCCAAATTTATTCTGCAGCATGACAACGACCCCAAACATACAGCGAAAGTCATTAAGAACTATCTTCAGAGTAAAGAAGAACAAGGAGTCCTGGAAGTGATGGTATGGCCCCACAGAGCCCTGATCTCAACATCATCGAGTCTGTCTGGGATTACATGAAGAGAGAGAAGCAACTGAGGCTGCCTAAATCCACAGAAGAACTGTGGTTAGTTCTCCAAGATGTTTGGGCCAACCTACCTGCGAAGTTCCTTCAAAACTGTGTGCAAGTGTACCTAGAAGAATTGATGCTTGATGCTGTTTTGAAGGCAAAGGGTGGTCACACCAAATATGGATTTGATTTAGATTTTTCTTCTGTTCACTCACTTTGCATTTAGTTAATTGATAAATATAATCTATTAACATGTCTATTTTGAAAGCATTCTTACTTTACAGCATTTTTCACACCTGCTAAAACTTTTGCACAGTACTGTATATATATATATATATATATATATATATATATATATATATATATATATATATATATGTGTGCGCTGTTTTATTATTATTTGTATTATTATTGTTTGTGGAGGCGCAGATGTAAAGCTAAAAATTAAACTTGTGCAGCTGATAAGATAATTAATAATTAGTTAACCCCTCGGCTAGAAAATAAAAACCTGCAGCTGTCTTTGTTGAGGAGAAGAGGGTTCGGAGTTGGAGAACGAGAACGAGAACAGAGACAGGAAGTAAAAAGATAACGATTGCTAAGCGTGCTGGTTTAAACACCAGCACAAGACTTATTTGTTATTTGTTTATCCGTTTGGCCAATGCACCTTTTGTTTTGTGTCTTTTGTGTTTGTTTAAGTCTTTTGTTTGTATTATTATTTAATAAACAGGCTGAGCGCCGTTGCGCTTCAGTTTTGCCCTACCAGTCCTTGTGCTGAGTCTGTTTCACCACTGCAAGCCATCCTGCTCACACTTGCAGGAGGAAAAGGAAGCACAAAGGTGTAAAGGAAACAGAAAACAGTATTACACCAATAAGAAAAGGTATTACATGCAAGCATGTGTAAATAATATATTTTATATGTTTTATACATTTTAGATTATAGCATTGAAATGTAGCTCAGTTGTACTGATCTCAATTTCCTGGGATTATGCTTTATTATTATTATTATTATTATTATTATTATTATTATTATTATTATTATTATTATTATTATTATTATTATTATTATTATTATTAATTTTGTCAAAGATAACAAATAAGAAATAGTTCTACAAATAAGAGAATTGTATACAGTGCAATTGTCACAAATGTTAAGTATTATATATAATTTAAATAATAATGTTTGATGCAATAATATGTTTTGTTATTATTATTATTTTTGGGAGATTTACTTCAGAGAGAAGGACCTGGTCAAAAATGGAAAAATAAATGGTTGAACGCCATTTAAAACTGTTAATTAGAATTATGCTGTAAAATATTAGGATATTAGGAAAGCTGTAAAATATTACTTGTACAACAGAATTAACTCAATAAAGAGAAACACTTGGCTTTGATTAATAAAAATGATTGTTAGACATTCTTCTAGATCAGGGGTGTCAAACTCCAGTCCTCGAGGGTGAGGTTAGAGGGGTTGGAGGAGCAGCGGCGGAGAGAGGGCAGAGAACGAGAGGACAGAATAACAGGGATGCGAGAAACAGTCATAGTAGGACAGGCGAGACAAATAGGCACAGTGGGAGTGGGAGTGGTGGAGGGGGAGGGTACAGACATGACTAGTAGACGGCGTCTTCCAGAGTGCTGCTAGTTCAGATCTTTTCCAACAGACTCTCCTGTTGAAATGTATGGCATTTAACAACAAAAAAAACTTTACTAAAGTTTTTGATTAAAATCTAGCATACAATTCTCTGCACTTTATAGAGTCAAATAACATTGCTAACAGCATTAATTTTTCTTCTTGAATACTTAATACAGTTTATTTTTCAGGTTTTTCAGAATCCTTCTACAAGGAAGTGCCCACCTACTGTAGATAACAACACTTTGTGTGTTAGTATAATGCAAGTATGATTGTAAAATGCATGGTAGGTAATTGGTATAATTAGTGTACACTATCATCAATAATTAGACCGTAATTCTGTTTATATAATATCTTAACATATTTCTAAAAAATATTCATTGCAATATAGTCCTCACCTAGATAAAATTACCTGGAACGACACTCAGACTCTGCTGTGTGTGTTTGTGCAATGTAAGTACACTATGCAAGTACATTGTAGGTAACTGGCATAAAATAGTTATAGTAATTATGCTGCTCACTGGGTTTTCAAGGTTCTATCAATATAAATCACATTATAGTCCCCACTTAGATAGTATGGAGCGACACAAGTCCCCACTTGGATAGTACAGAATGACACTTGCACACCAGTGTGTGTGTTAGGTATAGTATAAGAGCGTGTTGTCAATAACGGGTATGAAGGAAAATGGATTATTTTGTATCAAAAGTATTAGTGCTATACCTTATTGGGTTCATAGTTCTCTGTGAAGTGGAATGGAGTCCCCATTTAGATAGTACTGAGCGACAAGTCCCCACTTGGATAGCGCAGAACGATGCTCACACTCTTTTTTATGTTAAATGTATATCTTTCAGGTTTCAAAATATGAATTTCTTTCTCCATTTTGATTTGTTTTGTATATAGAGACATATAATTAAATTAATGTATTTTAAAACGATATGTTATGTAAACATTATCATTTAGATATTAAATATGATATTTATATATTGATATCTAGTATGATAAAAATGAGCAGTTAATTAAAATCTTACATCGAAATAATCTTATTGTTATAATTAGTTTAACTGAAACAGTATTGAAACGGTTTTCCATATAACTGATTTTTTTTAATTTCACAAATTACCTTTTAAAAGTATTTAAATTTCATAATCATTTACAAGCATACTGTAATCTAGAGCAAAGAGTTAGAATTTAGAGTTTCAACGGATATGAATGAAAATTGTTAGATTTTTTTGTATATAGTGACATATAAATAAATTAATGTATTTTAAAATGATATGTCATGTAAATATAATTTAGATATTAAATGTGATAATATATATTGATATTTAGTATGATAAAAATTAGCAGAGTTAATTAAAATTAAGTAGAATTAATCTTATGGTTATAGTTAGTTTAGCTAAAAATTACAAATTAGCTTTTTAAAACATTCTCATAAGAGTAAAGAATTCAAACTTCAGACTAAATGCTGAATTGTAAGAAAGAGGAAGATGAATCTGCAACATGTCTGTGTAATGGTTGTGAACAGCAGGTCTCAGTGTGGCTGCGGCTCAGAGACACAGTCCTACTGCAGGCTGTGCAGGTCCCCAGTTTGTAGTGTAAACATGGTTTAAGTCCCCACTTGGTTGTTTATTTTTTAAATATATATTTTTTCTAATTTAAACAAATATTATGAATGAGCTTAAAAACATAATTTTCTATATATATTTTGTTTCAAGAAAATGTTGGGAAGTCATGGTCCCCACTTGGTAGCATAGACGTGTGTGTATGTGTGTGTTAGAGGTACTGGAGGATATGAAGATTCATAATTTTAAGTGTTGTACTTTTTAAGATGGTAAAGCTTGTTGTAAGTCTTGGAATGTGTCCTAGTTACCTTCAATTCAAACATTTGCTTGACCTACAACACTTTTGCTGTACCGTATGGTTCCTTGGTCAATATTATTATTATTTATTTCTTAGCAGATGCCCTTATCCAGGGTGACTTACAATTGTTACAAGATATCACATTATTTTTTTTACACATTTATACAGCTGGGTTTAACTGGAGCAATCTAATTAAAAGTACCTTGCTCAAGGGTACAGCAGCAGTGTCCCCCACCTTGGATTGAACCCACGACCCTCCGGTCAAGAGTCCAGAGCCCTAACCACTACTCTACACTGCTGCTGCAATAGGGTTTCTAATGTTTTTTAGTGGCTAAATAAGGCAGGCTGCACTTGCAGTTTTTCAACAAAACCTAAAAACTTTGTGCAAATCAAATTAAAATATTCATCTCTGTAGCCATGCAAGGCCAAATTTGAACACATAGAAACATTTAAATATCTGATTTTTTTTATATGAATTAGGTAATTTGAATTTTAAAAGGAGAAGTTCTCTCTCTAAAAGACAACTACATGTAAACTCAAATTGCCGGAAAGGTACTACCAAAATATCATGGCAAAAAGGTATGACTTATTTTTATTTTTGCAGGTAAAGCAAGCCATAATATACTTATTACAATAACAGCATTTGCCCAGCAGATGGCACCTGTATGCTATGCACCAAAATGAATATACCATATTGGTCATACTGCAGGTGTGAGCCCACTGCCAAGATTGTGAAGAAAGTTTCTGATTGTAAAATATGACCACATTCTAAATATATGTAGTTATCTTGATTTTTGCAGTTTTGTGTATTGACAAGAAATTCAATTGAGTCCTGAAACTGCCAATTGAAGCCATGTACATGCAAAATGTTAGAAGTGGCTTTCATCCAGAACCAAAGGTGGTCATTTATTATAGCTTTTACCAGTACTTTTACAGATATTTCTTTTAATAAATACTTTTAAATCCCAGAAACCAATCCACCATAAATAACTTCATCTCTATAACAGTAATAATGTTCATTATTATTATTTATTTATTTAGTTTTAGAATATCACATTACAGATAAGAACAGTTATAAAGTACAGTAAAATCAGTAGAAAATAAAATCAAATTCAAATAAGAGCAAAATAAAGAATGTTGTAATTAATAACATTTAAGAGCAAGTTGCTTATACAAGTAAAGTCCATTAAGAGCATGTAGTAGGTACAATAAGTGGATGAGAATGATTTCAAATAAGAACAATTGCAAAAAACATGAATACGGACACCTATAAGAGTAAAATCAAGTTCGAGATACAGGAAGTAGTTATAATTAAGAGCAGTAGTAGAATACGGCAGAGTATGGAGCAGTTCAGTGCAAGCGCAAGATGATGCAAGTACTTTTGTTATTCTGAACAACATTGGACTGGTTATATAGAGCTTCAGTTTAAGCAATCAGTAATACATTTTCTTAAATGTGGGAACGGTAGATAAAGAATAGATTATTGCTCTCTTCCTCTGCATTTCCAAATCAATTTTTTGATAATAACAGCCAACAGACCAATGAAAAATAACATACAGAAGAAATGAAAGAGAGCAAAAACAAATACTGCAACACAATATATATGTAACTAGTTGTCGTTCCTTGTACAAAACACAAAACACACTGCTGTATGAGAAGCACAAGGTGCATACTTCATTTTGCTTGCTGACTTGTGTGATTTTCAGCAATTCATACCCTTTAATTTCTCAATAATAATTTGTCAAGGATTGCCCTTTTAATTATTTTACTGAGTCATGTAGACAAACATTTCAGCTTAAGCATTTGTGTTAGTTTTACCTCAGAAACTGTTTGTAGGTTTTACCAGAACTCACAATAACTCCTGTTCAATGACTTCATTAGGTTGTTAATGTCAATATTGTAGCGGTGTGTGTGAAATAAAGCAGGCGCCACACAGGCAGTATGTTTGAATCAAGCTGTTTATTTAGTACAATAAAATGAAACAAAAGGGCCACTGTCAGCCCCGGACCACGCCCAAAATAAAATAATAAAACCTGTCTCACTACAGACTACCTCCCACTCTCACTCTCTGCTTTCCAGAACTTTTCACAACTGCTCTCTCAATTACCACCCTCACAACTCTTCTGTTGCTCACCACACTTGTGCCACCATATGTACCCCCATTTATACCCCACTATCTCCCGTCCACTTTTCAGCACCCACCAACCTCGGGCATACAATAGCTGAACACTAGCCCCGGATGAAGTCAGGGGCTGGATGCATTTCCAGGATTGGTGAACCCAGACATACAGGCATCCATGCTCCACCCCCCGCTAGCTAATGGCGTGGAACTGTGGAACACATAAACAACAACAAACAGGACAGACAACAAGTCCTTTTGAAGCACAAATGCCCAGGTTGTTACACAGCTCCCCACAGTTCCTTGAGGGACAGACAAAGTCTAGAAAATGACCCAGGAGCTTGCAATGTTGTCTCCTTGATGGCCTGGTGCTCTCACCTTTCTGCTCCCTCCTATCTCCAGACTATTATTTCTCCCTACACCCCCTCTGGCCATTAAAATACTACACACTGTAAATAAGAAAATGTCTCAAAGGCTAAAAATGTGTCTGCAGCAGATCACAGAAAGTAGTATCCAGCAGGAGTTTTACACAGTGATGGAGGTAAGCTCTTCTGTACATCCTGCAACGTTACTGTAGATCACTACCGAGAATCGGCTGTTGACAGGCATTTAGATTCAAGTATTCACCGAAAGAGAAAGGTGGCAATCCAGAGCAGTACTGCGACTGCTTTACTTGCAAAGAAACAAAATACGGTGACTTCCATGTTCCAAAAGTCCACTGAAAACCGTGAAGCATGAAACACATTCAGTTTTGACCTGACAGAGGCGTTTGTTTGCGCAAATATTCCTCTTGAAAAATTGGACAACCAGAAGTTACGTAGGTTCTTCAGACTGAGTGTAGCAAATAGTGGAGCGATTGCTTCATCAGCCCAGCTGAGACGTGAATACTTACCTAAAGTTGCGGAGTACCACAAGCAGGAGATTATGGAATTGGTAAAACAGTCTGGTTGCTTGTCAGAGGTTACTGACGAGTCGACTGATGCCCAGATCAGTATGGGTTATACGCACTGTATTTGTTTGCAAGACCTAAATGGTGAACATGCATCTGATGTACTAATGCATCAGAAAGCTGTCCTTGCAGATACACTTTACCTACAGGCTGTTAATTACAACACCGTTTCACAAGCTATTGTATAGTGCTTGAATACTGGGCCAGATTAACCTATACACAAATTCCGCTACAGCGCAGGGCCCCCAGCAGAATTGGGGCCCCCACAAGGTCGCCGTTTGTTTGGGACATTTTACAAAAACTGCATGCGGATGGACAGGCCCACACACACAGGAAGAGAGGCGCACAGAAGCTTGCTTTCAGTTAATTTTGTTCTTTTGTGATGGCTAGCTTTTTTATGTCTGTGATCCATATTGCATCATTTTGTGTTCTATGTGCCCATAGATGTTTGAGTGTTAATTAAAAATGACCATTAACAGTGAGATGTAATTATCACTCCCATGTGAAATTAGTCGTACAAGGCAATAAGGCATACACAGTTTAACAAGCCTCATGATCAGCAGAGAAAAAAGCCTGAAGTGCTCAGATAAATTATCTAATTCAATTCAAAGATGCTTTCACAATATTGATTCGTACTGAAAAATATGCATTCATCAAAAAAAAAAAAAAAAGTAAAAGTTTGGAAATATCTTCTTGCAGGTTATTAACAGGTGCTGTGAAAGAGCAGGCTGGAAATGTCCGCTGCACGCTCCACTCCAGCAACTACCCAACTCCGCCTCCCACACTCTCTGTCCTCAATGAAGGGTCAGATTAACCAATATGCCAATAACATCATTCACCATAATATGCATCGGGCACCGTGATCAAGTGGCTTGCAGTGGTGACGTCACGGACCAGAAACAGAGACTCAGGAAGTAGGGGGTAAGGCTGAAACGGTACGACGTTCAGCCTTTTATTAAATAATAACAAAAACAAATAAAGAGATTTAAACAAAACAAACACCACAAAACAAAAAGGCGCGTTGGCCAAACAAACAGTAACTAACAAGTATCGTGCTGGTTTTTAGCCAGCACATATATAGCAATTGTTAACTCTAGTTGTTCTCCTACAGACTTACGGCTCTCCTCATCAGTGCGGACAGCTGCTGGTTCTTATATTCTGGCCGAGGGGTTAACTAGCTGTTAATTGCGTGACTGGCAGCTAGCTACATAAATCACTAGCTGATCAGTCACACATCCTCACGGGGTTTTTAAATTATAAAAACAATAACAAATAACAAAAATATATATAGGGGCGGGACACTCCGACACAGGCCCCCACGTTCTTTAATCCAGCCCTGCTTGAATAACTTTGACGTTGATTTTGATGATGTCAGTGAATTTATTTATATATTTGATGTTTGAAAAAATAATAATAATCTGTACACATAATGTATACAACAGTTTCGTGCACATTCCCCGAAATATGATACTTTACCTGTGACACTGCCATGAATTTTAAAGAATTTCCGTGATTTTCACAGGGCTCTTATCTGTGGTGACATTGTGTAATGTGATATTGTGTAATGTGATACTTTGTAACAACTGTAAGTTGCCCTGGAGTGTCTGCAAATAAATAAGTACGACTACTACGACTGCGACTAACAATAATAATAATAATAATAATAATCCTAGTTGCATTCAATGACACAATGCAACAGGGAGTTAGCGAAATTAGAAATACAGCAAATTTTATTCAGACTTTCTAATCATTCTCACAAAGATTTGCGACAGCCTCAACAACTCCCACTCAATTACAGAAGTCTGTCACTTTATTCACACAGGTCACCACATGAAACACCAAGTGAAGCATCATCCACACCTCCACCCTGTAGACCTGTATACTTTACTGAGAAGGATGGACTGTTTACTGTGTAACCCTCAATTGATAGCTTGATATTTATGGTACAGTTTCATTTACTGCTGTTTTAGGCAAACAAACAATTAATTTTTGTATTGGTTTGAGAAATAATTACTTATAAGGAAATAAATGGTTCTCGTGGAGGCCATCTGTTACTTTGTTTCCTTTGTTTACATCTTTTATTTTATTTTATTTTTTACAATAAATGAAAACAAAACACAAGAATTGTTTTTATTTTTTTCTCATAAGATAAAAAGTGAAAAGGTTGTAATGTTGCATTTTTGTAACAGTTTACAAAAAAAATGACTTAGAAAAGTTTAAAAACAAGTCATACAATAATATTTTATTACTCAGGAAATATTGGGTCAAAACAATCGTGAAAAGGACAACGATGTTTGCTTGTTTGTGCAATTCCAAATAAAGGCTGTTTTGCCAGCTAACTTTTCCTTCATTGTTGAAATATTGGCTGTACTCATCCCTTACTTCCCTGGCATATTTGAACATTACTTTTGACCATTAACCATTTTATAAATCAACTATATATAGCTGATAATATATATATATATATATATATATATATATATATATATATATATATATATATATATATATATATATATACCTGTAATTAAAAATTCTCCATTCAAGGTTCAGTTCTCTGGCAGCATATGGTTGCATGAGAGTGCATTTGAGACCAAATGTCTCATCTCTAACAACAACAAATGGCACTGGTTGTTGCCTGGAGGGTAGGGGTTGGATTTTGGGAATATTAAGCTTATTGCTCTCGAGAGCTTTCTTCAGGGATGACACACCTCCATCACTGATACGTCCATTAGTACCTACATCTACATAGGTGAACTGCATATGGGCATCAACCAGAGCCATTAATACAATCCTGTTAAATCCCTTGCAGTTGAAGAAATAAGAGCCTGCCCCTGGAGGACCCTGAGCTCCCAGACACATAGGAAAGTTCCATTTGTCTTCAAATGGTTTCACAACAGCGAGCCACTTCTCTTCTGTATTTGGGACAGACAGAAACTGTGGTTGCAGAGCCGCATATAGAGCTTGGCAGGTTTCTGGGACGATTACTGATGTTGTGTTATGTGGAATTCTAAATGAAAATTCCATAGATCGGAATGTTTCACCTGTGGCAAGGTATCTCAATGTTAGAGCCATGTGCTCCCCAGCTGGGATAGCTTGTTGCATTCCCGTATTCTGCTTTTCAACAAGGGGCAAAACCCTCTCTTGCAGCTCATTAAAAGAAGCTGGATCCGTTCTCAACCATCTCTAAAAACTTACGACATCCTCTCTCTGAAGCTCCATCGTTAAATTATTATAGCACCCCACCTCTTCACGTCTCATAACTCAGGGCCGAACCCAAACCTTTCTTTTTTTCTACTCTCCTCCTCTTCCTCATCTAACATTGCTATTAAAGCAGCGGCAGCAGCCTTCCTTCGCAGCATGTTTACGTCTTGACAAAAACGTGCATTATGATTGGTTTGCATTATGTTGCTACCTGTGTGTTGCCAGCTTGTTGACCGCATGCTTGTCTTTCGTTTGACCACCACAAAATGCAAGGCAACACGCAGGCAACAAATGTGTTCCTCTTGTTGCCATCAACAAAAGTCACCCATGTGACCAAGTCTTTAGGATTTCAAGAGCTCCACTCCAAATGGACTTGTGAAAAAAAGAAGATGGAGTAAATGTAAATAGAGACAGACAGAGAGCCTACTGAAAAATGGGGCAGAATAGTCCCCACAGCAGACTCGAAGACACATGCAGTCTACCCTGGCCTTTAGATAACTTCAGGTAGTTAACAAATTGAGTATGGTTGTATTGTTAAAAATAATTACAAATAAAAGAATGGGGGGGAATTTTAATCATTCTTATATGATGGTACACTTGGTGTCTTGAAAGCCAAAGTTAATGCCAGTATGAAGGCTAAACCTTACGATGTTGTGGTAAGTTTCCCACTAAAATTGACTCCAACTTTATCGTTTGATATAAAATTATTTAAACAAAATCTATTTTTAAACAAGAATAATAATAGTAGTATTTAATATTACTGAAAAAGATGTTTTAGTCTGCTATACATTTTAACAGTTTCACTTTGTTGTTCTCGGTATGGACACATTACCTCAGAATATTGTAAATAAATGTTCTGTATTTTGTTTAAATAAAAAGCAAAAGGCTTTTTTTATGCAAAAGTTGAAATGTGTTTTTTTATTTAAAAGGTGTAGTGCCCCATAAAGTAGTTACAGTTTAAACTCATGTTGAAAATAGTCCTGGGAAACTAGGTTATGACAGGTATTTTAGTTGCTCCTGAGTGAAAGTAATATTTGAGTGGAAAAGCTTTGTTAAATTGATATTCTTGTTATCGTGAAGCAGATTTACAATAATCTAGAATAGACCTGAATAATAGATACATTAATTAGTAACACTTTAATTGTGTCTGAATGATTAAGGCTACCATAAAATCTGGAATGGCTTAAACTGCTATGAAATGGGAATCTTATTTTCATCCTTGAATTGTTAAATGTTTTACAGATATGGCTGACAGATGACAAGGGTGTTCAGACTACATTTATAATTGTATCTTTCTGAATGGTGGTTGCAGTCTGCTGCAGAACACTGCACCATGCTGTTTACTAGCTATAATTTGATTTGTATTACAAAACGACCTCTTACTATACAATTTTACAGATGTTTTAAACCGCACGACTTACTTTTACTATAGACTAGCCTGCTTGTTTGGAACCACCTAGTTCTCTCCTCTGCAGTCCTTCATCAGCGCACTCAGGTTTTCCAGTGCTGTGTTTTGTGATTGCAGTAGGGCCTTTCATATTTAACAAAATACCTTATTTTCTGCAGTAGTATGATAAGCATCATATTTTGCTGTACTAAGTGAAATGTACTTTGGCTACAGCAGTCGATTTTTTTTTATTATTATTATTTTTTATTACCGTTTTAAAATATTATGTGAATTACATTAATTAGCTTAACTGACTTTTTATAATTGCATCTCCAGTCAGTGTGATGCTCCAGCTGCTTTCTGCGCATGATCTATCTTTTTAAAAAAGTGCATTTTTCATATCTATCACAGTATGTCATCATTAACACGGGTTATGCTTTTCGTCAAGACAAATAGACTTCACAAGTTTTATATAGTTTAAAACATCGAAAAATCAGCTCAGTCTGACTCAGCTCAATAGAAAAACTTCTCCCTACGAATACGAGTTCTTATCTCACCACAAATCCACTCTGCACAGCCTAACGGATCCCCACAGAGAATCAGCACAGTTGAGTAAAATAGAATATTTTTGATGAGAACGTTTGGCTTATTGTACGCATGCGCTATAGTGGCTGAGCCAGGAAACCAGTCGGCATGTGTTGTTTTGTCTTCCGGGGGTATTTTTCAGGCTGTACTCTCAATCGTGACGTGTTGTCTGTGCTCGTTTGTAAATACTTAAACTGAAGAACAATATCAACAGAAGTGATTTCTCTTTCAAATCCACCATCTGGTAAAGTACATATTCTTTTTTTTTTTTTTTTTTGCTGTAGATCATTTGACTTGTGCTGAATACGCGTTTTGCTGGCTGAGTCTAGATTATATTGTTGTATGTTTAATGGTAGTTATTTCGCATCAGCTGTGTTGTCATTGTCACAATGGCAATAATAAAACACGTAACTATGTATTAACCTGGTCCCAAATATATATATATATATATATATATATATATATATATATATATATATATATATATATATATATGCTTACATCAGCACGAGACTGCAATTTTTGTGATTAACACCTTCTCAAATAATCTTTCTCAAAAAGATTGTTGTGTGTCCTTACGACTTTCAGACATTTATGAAAATTCTTAACCAGTATGTTACATCTTGTTGGTGAAATCTGGGCCCATTGTCTACAATATATTTTTTTTCAGCTGATACAGATTGGACACACAATGCCACTCAGTCCAAAGCATTTCAATTGGATTGAGATCAGGTCATGGCCGTAACTAGAGTGATAATTTACCCGAGCTCTAAACACCGATAAGCACATAGGGTCAGCCGTACATATTGCATACCTGTGCTAAAAGGGTGGCAACAAAAGCAGCAGGTGATTCTAAAGCACACTAGAGATACTACTGGAAACAAGTACATGAGGCGTACGCTTATTTTCATCAACATTTGTTTTTGTTTTCTTCTGAAAAAAATTCCAATAAATTAACCATACGTTTTGCCATTGTAGTCGTCAAAGTGGAGAGAAGCTTTCAGCAGGTCCAAATAATAAAATGCACAGGAAAAAAAAACAAAAAACGAATTGGTTGAGACATATCAGCCATTAGAAATTCCACTAAATTAAATGTGATTCAACAGGACTACACATATTCCCATAGACAAGTATCAGTCATATCAGCTAGCTGCAGCCTTGTCAATTAATCTCTTATGACTGTTATAAATGCCTTTCCATTAAATACAGTGAAAGATCAATGCATTTGCAGTTTGTATTTTTTTTTTTACATACTAAGTCATTTTTTTCTACTTGATAATGAAACCATCTAAAGTTTATCTGAAACACATTTTCGCATCTGTTTTGTTCGATCAGTAGTTCATTTTGTTATGTAGCCCAATGCACAGCAGTTCATAGAATACAAGAACGAATCTTAATAAAATACTAAAATTAAACAGAATATTGTATTTTTACTTTAGAAAAATCCAAGGTTAATCAAACTGAATGAAACAGTTTCTTGCTTGACCATTTTCCTTCAGTGCAGTCAATGCATTTAACTTTTTTCATATTCCAACTTTTGTGTTTGAATAAGCCTTGGATTTATGAGTCTTGATTTATTTTCATTTAGACGAAAATGTATACACAACAGTCATACGTAGGTATGTGTAATTAGTATTTTAAAATGTAATGCTTACCTGAATTCATTTATGTTTCGCGTATCCATGACCCCGTTCACTGGGCCACCTTTTCTCATATGCGAACGCTCCAAAAAAGAAAAGGCAGCCCAGGACCAGATTTAGGCCGCCGTTTCAATGTGGTCCAGGGCCGAGGTATGACACAGGCCTGGTTTTTGGGATGGAACTACATAAGTCTCGTGTTTTGATTGGTTCTTGTCTGTCACTGTGACGTCAGTATGAGTGGGAAAGCTTGGAGGCATTCATGGGGTTTCCACGCAAGGCAATTTACACGTGAAATGGCGATGCGTGTGCACGTTTGGGAGAATTACTTGTGTAAATCAGGTTTGTGGCCGATAAAAATGGCCAAAGAGAGGGATAGGGTAAATCTCAAAAAACACAGGAAAACCACGCCCATGTTCACATGGATATCTGACGACGATGAAACATGTTTCTAGCTATACATTCCTTGAACAAAACTGATCGCTTTACACTCACTGTAGTAGACACTATACTACACACTGCTTGTTTCATAAAATAAATACATTCTGCCTGGAGAAGCACATAAGAAATGCAGAATTAGCAAGAAAGAATAGGGGGGATTCATTAGGTGTTTGAATTAAAAAGGGCGCAATATAAATCTGGTGATATGGAGCAATGAATCTGCTAGCAGGGGTCTCCAATCGTGGTCGTGGAGGGCCAACTGTACACTAGATTACTTAATTGGACCAATTAAGTGCTTATTAGAAGCTTAATTGGTCCAGTTAAAGTAATTTTGGGTACAATTGGAACAAAAACCAGGAGGGACACCAGCCCTCCAGGACCAGGATTGGAGATCCCTGATCTAGACAGTTATTAGGTGGCACAGGTTGAAACATTTAACCTGTGGCATTCTATCAATATCAGGAATGCCTATGGATTGTTAGAAGTGTCAGCTACAACAAAGTATCAATCTAGGCATTAAGTAGGTCACACAGATTGATACAATTAACTTGTGTCATTCTATCACTCTTGCAGTTAACCCTTTTATGGCCAGTAAATGTTTCCAAGTGGGAAGGACTATACAGTTAATGGTTGAGGGGCACATTTTTACACGTTACTTGTACTTTGCACAAGAATGCCTGAAATCTCTCACTAGATGTAATCATTACTATTATACAATGTATTTTTTTTTCCATCAAATTTGCACAGTCCAACTTTTTAAACAGTATCTGTAGCCTACAGTATAAACTACCAGGAATAGATAAGGAAAATGTTGACTAATACAATAAGATTTATTTGAAGTTGTTGAAGGGCACTGGTCTCTTAAACCCAGAAGGTCTGATAAAACCCTACACATGACTATATATTGATGGACATTACATAAGCAAATTAGATGTCCTTTTTTTTAACCATGTTCCTTCTCAAAAATGTGTTTTAATATTACTACTGCTTTGGTGTGTGCGTGCAGGGGTTGCACGGTAGTGTGTGCATGCAGGGGTTGCACGGTGGTGTGTATGAAAGGACATTTTGTGGCCTTTCATTTGATATGTTACATGCATGCAGTACAAACTATCCAGTAGTTAAACATGCATAATGAAAACAGTGAAAAACAGGTGGAGATAGAGAATTGCTACACTGTAAAGAGTGCATGCAAAACCTTCGTCAATGCAAATGGCAAAAGCAATGGAGATTGCTCTGTCTCACAGTGATGAACAGCTGTAGGTCTCCTGAAAGCAGCTTATTTTAAAGCAACACCAGTGTGAATGATGATGCAGTAAAAAAAAAAAAAATTGGAATCCCCTCCCCCCCATTGGCTGCAGCATAGGGGAAAACCCCCCAGCACACAAAATGAAATTCAAGCCCTGTAATAGAAAAAAGGAGTCAGCACTTCAAAAAATGTCATGTCTATTAGACATCGGAGTCAGAGATGCGTTTCCCATCAATAAAGGCAAAGCATCCTCTGAAGCCAGCTCTTTTGCCATCCTTCCTAGCTTTCTCAATCAAAGGCCACAGTTTCTGTCAGAGTTCTTTATCCTCCGAAGTTAACTCCTCAAAATTGTTAAGTCTCTTGTTTCTGAGTAAGGGTCTGTTTTTGGAATCCTTCCAGATGTGATCACGGCAGGTACAGGACATAAATTGTACAATAACTCTTCTTGGTTGTCCAGTAAGATTCTTCGACCCTAACAATACGACAGAGACATTCAATTTCCCGGCTATGTCTACGGAAATTTCAGAACAGAGATCAATGACCCTTTTTTTATGTCTTCCACGTCAACTTCTGGGATCCCTGCAATTCTTAGATTCCAGCATCTTCTGTACCTTTCCATGTCCGAACATCTAGATTTCAGAGATGTGTTTTCCTTCCTCAAAGCCGTTCTTTTCTTCTCAAGTAAATCCACTTTCTGAAATGCATTCCCACATTCTGAACCCAGAGACTCCAACGAGGAAGACAGCTTCTCAGCGATAGTATTCTGAGCTGTAAATTTACTTGCCAAGGAGGCGAGGCTGTTTGCAGTGCTTTCACATGTTTTGGTTAAAGCCATAATTGCGTTTAGCAGATCTTGATTTGTCACTGCCTTCTGTTGCACATGGATTTTGGATTTCTTTGCTAACGGTTCCTTACTTGGAGTCTCGGGAGGTAAAGGAATTGCATCTGCTTGTTCTTCTTCTTGAATATTGAATTTGTTAGGTTGAGCATAGTTGTGTAAATCGTCTGAATACATAACTGCCTGTCGCACCGCTTTTTTCCGTGGCGATTTGTTTTTATACATTGTTCCTGAAAAAGTATGTCACCCAGAATAAAGAAATATACAAAACATTAACTAAAACTAAGTCCAAAGTAAATTGTAATATAGGTTTCTCAATAAATCATAATTTTTGGAGCCAGGGGGCAAGAAGTACCTCAGCGAAAGAAAACACTGTTTGCCACACGGCGTCCATCTTGGAACCCCTCTCTGATCACAGTGTCTCCAAGCTTTCCCACTCGTATTGCCATCATATTCCTGTGACAGACAAGGACCAATCAAGGACCAATTATGTGGTTCCATCCCAAAAATCGGGCCTGTGTCATACCTCCCAGGGCCTGTTCAGAGACGGCCTTTTTGTATCACATGACCAATGTGGTTGCATAGCTCAGTAGACACTCCCATACTCTCACGCTCGCGAAAGGTAAATAGAAAATAGTCAAGATGGCAGTGGATCAATATTTAATGGTAATTATTTCTATATCGTACAACTTTTAATTATAAAAATATACAAGCTCCACTGCATTCATAATTATGCTTAACTTGTCACAATTACCTTTTCTTCCTGTTATTTAGTAATTAAGCGATAAGTATAAGAGCTGCAGGATTGTGGATCTCAATAATGACCAGTAATGCTGGTGACTTGGCATATTCAGCTACCATTGTTTATTTTGCACGCAAAGATATACATAGCTACAGAAGTGTGCATCTTTACATTAAAATGCCGATAGGCAACCGTTTCCATAATTTCCAAGAATATCAGTGGCATAAGGTGAGTTTTTAGCAAAGCATGCAATAACTTTTAGATGACAGATAAAAACATTTTCTTATGATGACGGCTACTAATAGTGATTCAATAAACCAAATACCACAGATCCATTCACAATTGTACACCGCTTCGCTGAAATGCCGTTTCAACTCTTGCTGCTTTTCTGGAAGTACTTACTACTTGCAATTTTGGTTTTGGCCTTCCAATTTTTATAATTTCTGTTTTTGTTGCAAAGTCTCTTGCACTAAATGGATTAGTCAATAAACCTTTCACCAAGTTTTCCATTTTGATTGAGAACAAGGGTTCCCGCGCCACTCAGTGTTCATGTAAGGAGGATTCAGTTCTACAGTTGCGTGCCTTGCGTATGTTTTCCAGCGCACGGCCACCAGGAAGTGAGGTGCACGCTGTGTCACGTTGCCTAGGCAACCCGATGCAAATTGGAGCGTTGCATGCCTTCACCAACAAAAAAAGAAGACTGCCGAGGCGGACAGATTACTTGCCTTCCGGGCTATCATATACTTAATGTTCTGGAATAAATATATTTTTCTATCATATTCTTAAAAATGAATAAAATATATTCCAAGGCATGCAATGCATGCATTGCATACATACAGTGCCTATAGAAAGTCTACACCCCCTTTCAAAATTTTCACCTTTTGTTGCATTATAGCCTGGAATTAAAATAGTTTTGTTTTTTTTTTCATTAATCTACACATCCTACCCCACAACTTCCAAGTGAAAAAAATGTTCTAGAAATATGTAGAAAATTAATTAAAAATAAAAACTGAAATAGCTTGGTTGGATAAGTGTCCACCTCCCTTTGTAATAGCAATCCTAAATTAGCTCAGGTGTAACCAATCGCCTTCAAAATCACACACAAGTTAAGTGGCCTCCACCTGTGTTAAATTGTAGTGATTCACATGATTTCAGGATAAAGTCAGCAGTTCCTGTAGGTTCCCTCTGCTGGGTAGTGCATTTCAAAGCAAAGACTCAACCATGAGCACCAAGGCGCTTTCAAAAGAACTCCGGGACAAAGTTGTTGAAAGGCACAGACCAGAAGATAAAAAAATCAAAGGCCTTGAATATCCCTTGGAGCATAGTCAAGACGATTATTAAGAAGTGGAAGGTGTATGGCACCACCAAGACCCTGCCTAGATCAGGCCATCCCTCCAAACTGGATGACCGAGCAAGAAGGAGACTGATCAGAGAAGCTACCAAGAGGCCAATGGCAACTTTGCAAGAGCTACAGGCTTTTATGGCTAAGACTGGTCAAAGTGTGCATGTGACAACAATATCCCAAGCACTCCACAAATCTGGCCTGTATGGTAGGGTGGCAAGAAGGAAGCCATTACTCAAGAAAGCCCACCTTGAATCCTGTTTGAAGTATGTAAAAACACTCAGGAGATTCTGTAGCCATGTGTCAAAAAGTTTTGTGGTCTGACGAAACTAAAATGGAACTTTTTGGCCTAAATGCAAAGTGTTATGTTTGGCGCAAACCCAACACAGCGCATCACCCAAAGAACACCATCCCTACTGTGAAGCATGGTGGTGGCAGCATCGTGTTATGGGGATGTTTCTCATTGGCAGGGACTGGGGCACTTGTCAGTATAGAAGGGAAAATGAATGGAGCAAAGTTCAGAGAAGTCCTTGAGGAAAACCTGCTGCCCTCTGCAAGAAAGCTGAAACTGGGACGGAAGTCTGTTGACAAAGACCCAAAGCACACAGCCAAAGCTACACTGGACTGGTTAAGGAACAAAAAAGTAAATGTCCTTGAGTGGCCCAGTCAGAGCCCTGACCTAAATCCAATTGAAAATGTGTGGCATGACTTGAAGATTGCTGTCCATCAACGCTCCCTAAGGAACTTGACAGAGCTTGAACAGTTTTGTAAAGAAGAATGGTCAAATATAGCCAAATCTAGGTGTGCAAAGTTGGTAGAGACCTATCCCAACAGATTCACAGCTGTTATTGCTGCCAAAGGTGCTTCCACCAAGTATCAACTCTGGGAGGTGGAGACTTATCCAATTATGATCTTTCAGTTTTGTATTTTTAATATATAATTTTTTTCTCAATAAAAACTTCTTTCCCCTTAACAGTGTGGAGTATGGTGTGTAGATAAGTAGAAAAAAAATCCTCATTTAAAATCATGAAACTCTGAGGCACTGACACAGCAAAATATGAAAAAAAAGTTCAAGGGGGTGTAGACTCTATAGGCACTGTATATTTTTTAAATAATAAATTAATTAACATTTAATTTTAACCGAGGTCTGGACCTCGGTAACCTCATAGCTAGCTACAGCCATGGATCAGGTGATTGAGAAGGCCATTCCAGAACTTTTGTTTTCTTCAAGAATTCCAGAGTTGACATAGCTGTATACTTTGGGTTGTAGTTGTATTGGAAGATAAACTATCTGCCAATCAGCCTACAAGCAGATGGTATCATTGTACTTTGTAGAATGTTTAGATACATGGCTGCATTAATAGGCGGGTTTTGGGTAAAAAATGTGTGGAGGAGGGCTAAACAAATTAGCGAATACCTGTAAAAACACTTTCCAATCACAAAAAAAGTTATTGTCTATTTGCTTTCTATAAAGCCTACTAATAATAATGTTCTTCTTTTTGCAATACCACCTAACCTATATGTCATTTGACTCTGCTTGTTGCTCTTGCACGGCAGTAATAACATCAATTTCTCACCAATTGTATAGGCAGCTTTGCTTTTGCAATATGGAAATAAGGCTAAAGAATTTTTTATTAATCTAGAAATTGAGCAATAACTTTTAGCTTTACCACCACAATGAATACTAACCAAATAGTGCACAGTAGCAACACATTTTTATGTTTCTGATAAGCTATAATAAGGCTGTTTAAATACTCTACAAAGGGAAACATCTAGCAATAGTGTTTGAAAGCAAAAGTGTACTGGCCTTTACATTGCTGTACAAATATATTTGTACATGTTAACTGTACCCTGTTCAGAGACCCACGGTAGGACGTTTTGCAGCCACAGTTTGGGAACCGCTGATCTACATCACTTCCTTGGGAGACCGGTATTACTGTTTCTTCATTAGTCTTACATCTTGATTAGTATCGCACGACAACACAGTTTAAAGATAATATAGGAATGAGTAGTTAAATTGATACTGCAGCTTGTAAAGAGTAGAGAGTGATGGGTGGGGGTCGGGGTGGGAGGCAGGCAAGCAAGTGTCCCCCCCCTGTAATCACACCAATGGCTGTGTTTGATCTTCAGTCATATGAATGTCTCCAGTCCTTAAACTGCTAAAACCCCCATATCATGATCGAACCACCTCCATGTTTAACTGTAGGTATAAGGTTTTCTTCTTTGAAGACGTTGGCAGCGAGGTGTATGTGCATACAACTCTTCTGTGTTCAGGTGCCTTTGTGCAGTTCTTTTGTGCACTATTATGTCTGATGTTTCTTAATATTCTTGAAGTCGTTGGCTGTTATGTCTCTTTTCCACTGTAAAACCAAGCAGGGGCCGCAGTGAGCCCTCACGGTGCGGTTAAGGAGAGCCTGGGTTGTTTTTCCACTGCAGAGCTGACACGTGCTACTGATGTAACACGCAACGAAAGACAGTTGTTATTAATTATTGTTATTAATTGTTATTATCAAAAGATGCACAAACAAAAGGTGTTCCAAAATGAATAGACCAACGGTACAGCTGTATCTTGTATTGCTATATTTTGTAAATATATTTAGGAATTTCTTTATAATCCACACATTTTACTGATTATATTGACTTAATAAAGTTCATTTAGTTCTGTTGAAGGGGGAAAAAAGGTTTTAAAAATAAGATTTGCATTGTGTAGCCTACTGTACCTGCGGTTTATGTCCGTTTGCTTCAAATTGTCAGAAATTCGGTGTGACAAGGACGACTGGTGCAGTGCAAAAGAGTGTAATGTCCAGACTGTCGTTTCCCAACAATAATCCTTTTTATTTACAAAACAGAAAGTTCACAAAAATAATACAAAACTAAAACAATAATAAGCCCCGCTACCAACGATGGTATTGGGGCAAAACAGCAAAAGGTTCTGGGTCCAAAAAGGTAAACAAAAAGACACTCCTTTAACCATAATCCTCCGTGCATGAAACTGTGCTCTTTTCCTCCGGGGATCGTGGTGCGTGCGCTGTGCGGTGTTGTGCTCTGTGGTGAGGGGCGTGCTCTGGGGTACGTGCTGGCTCTCCGGCTACAGCCTCCCGTCCTCCTGCTCCTCTACGACACAAACAAATCACGTAACACAAAGAGAAAACAAACACCAGCTCCGGCCGGTCGTCTCTCACTTTCTCAGCGCAAGGGAAGATACTGACGTAGCTGCTTCCCCTTTGTACCCAGCAAACTCCTCCCTGCAACCAATGCGTCGCAATGGTTTCTCCAATAGAGGGCTGCACCGCAGCTGACTGCAATAGAGTCGTCCTGAGTACTTGCAGCTACGCGCCCCTCCTAATATGGTTACCTTCCGGTTTCCACCTACTATCAAGGTGGCACATCTAGGAGGCAGCATACCCTCACCCTTACCCAGCGCCCATTCTGGCTGGAAGGGAGATTTACAGCATTGACCCTTTCTCTCTCTATCACATTCGGGCATAAACTTTCTAATTTCTGATGCACGATCTCTCTGAATCTCCCACAGAGAAACTAGTCTGAACTTCCTCAGCGTCTGTAGTTTTCTCTCATGCCCGGCATGTTGTTTGTCTTTGTGGAGTGTACTGACTGATGCAGCGTAATGACGAAAATCCTTAACCCCGCCCCTGGCTCAACTCAGCTCGCAGATGGATTTAGATGTGTTGTGAGGCTAGAGTTTCACGGTTTGGTTCTCACTCGGCTCAACATAGCCAGTGGAGAACCACCTGTACCATACCGAACCCTCACGGGTCGGATGTGCCAGAGGAAAAGGGGTATTAGTCTTGTATTTTTTTTTAGCTGCTCGGATGATTCTCCTACCTGCTCTACCCATAATTTGCTTTGGACGTCTACTTCTTCTTTCAAGCGTTTCAGTTGAATTTATTCTGTGGTACTTCTTGATTATTGCTCTGATTTTGGTATCCATATTTTTTTTAATATTGTTCTGAAAAAAGAATATACAACATGCGTTTCATATTAGGCACATAAGTTGTTATCCTACCTGATTATCCAAATGACTACTTTCAAGATTAAATATTTCCTTCTGATATATTCCCAGTTGCATTTGTGGAACAAAACAAAGGATTGTTGTCTCCAGGTACATTGAAAAATAAGCAACTAGGCTTTCACTGAGTTTGCATCTTGACAAATACACAATTATAGCAATCTCTGTCTCGTAGTCAGTCTACAAACAAAGAAAGGCTTGAAATAAAAAAAAAGAACATGTGTTATATTAAAAAGATATGTATTGTAATGCATGGGTCACAATCATGGGGTTTCCATGCAAGTTTTTTTTTTTTAACTTGAGACATTTACATGAGAAAAAATGTCTCGTGTAAAATGCTTTTTTGGGTTTCCATTCACTCAGTTTATTCTACTTGAGTAAACCGGGCTTTTCACCCAACGTCATGAATGGGAAAGGTGTAAATTAACTATGCGTAAAGTACTCGTGCTGTTTTTGAAGATTACTAGTGACATTTTGTGAAAATGTGGTTTCCATGCTCAGAGAACTGGTACACGAGTGAATCTAAGCTGCTGTAATAAAGCAAAATACCCTGTCCCTGCTTGGTTAATAATGTGCTTTACTGCTCTTGACCAAATTGTTTTTCAATTTGAGGAGGCTCGTGCTGTCAGAGATGCTCTCCTTTCTTTTAAGTTTTGTTGGACTTACTGCTGTGTTAAATATTAATGATGCAAACAAATAAAACACAATCAGTATGTTCATTTGCAATTTTATTTGGTCAGTTCTGAGAGAGCATCAACAACTTGAATGTTGTTGCACTGTTTTGGGTAATCGAGCTGGCTTATGACATCCAGTTCACAAACTATATTTATTAATGTGGGGGGAAGACGCTAGTTGTCTTTGGACATAGCTGGGATCAAAAAAAGGATGGGAAGTAATTCACTTAAGCAGCTCACTTGCTCTTCGTGTTTAACTTTAGCGTAGTTTTTACAGCACAGGTATTCTCAAACAGCTGCTTTAATACTATAACAAATGCATAAAGCAGTTTGTGGTAAGTGGTTTTATGCAGAACTGTAAACCCACAAGATATATACAACATGACAGACCAGAACAATAATAAAAAAAGACTGCCCGCATTAGCATTAAGGTGAACTACTCCACTGCTAACCATAAAATCGCCCATCAGCCACTACTTTCTGTCATCTTGGAATCCACAGTAACAACTGACCTGATCCCTTGCAATATTTATAGTTATTTACATGTGAAATGTGGGTTTCCATGCGAAACTGGGCGTGGTTTTCCCGTGTGTTTTGTCATTTACACGAGTAAATGAGATTTACCCTATCCCTCTCTTAGGCCGTTTTTTTCAGCCACAAACCTGATTTACCCGAGTAATTCTCCCAAACGTGCACGCGATTTGCCATTTCACGTGAAAATTGACCTGTATGGAAACCCCATGATTGACCCACGTGGCGGTTCTAGATAGAACTTTTTATAACTTTATCATTTTTAAGATTCTGGCTATCAAACGCTGTCTGGATATTTAATTCATATGTTTAGGAAAAGTCAAAAACAAACATACACATACGATTTACAACAGAACAGTAATCAACATTTTAAATCCAAAATGGGCCAAACTGACCCGCATGGCGGTTCTCGTGTTAACAGAATTTTTGGTTGTGCGTCCTCCCTGTTTAACATCAGCTACTCGGCACACCCTCACAAAGCCACCTTAGATAAAGGTGTCTGATAATTGTGTGCAAGCAACAAAACTTTTGATTTAAAGCATCATAAGGAATACCCTGGACTCCCATATTTGACTGTTTTTCATAGTAAAATGTCAATAAATAACAAGTCTTATTTCGCAGCATTACCATGCATGGTGTATGAACTTCAAGTGCCTGCAACATTTGTGTAACATGAAAAGTTATCTTCCCTTTAATAATTCTATGTCATTGAGACTCTAGAGCACATGATGAGGGGGGATGAACATTTTTCAAACTTTGTGTTACACATGTTGGCGTGGAAATGCCCAAATCCTAAGCTTTGGCTTAATAGGTCTAGTCTGTTTTATTAACAGGATGTACAACTTCATGTAAGAACTCTGCCCTTGGAGTCCTTTCAAGAGAAATCAACTGTTAAGCAGTCAAGATTTCTCTTGATTGTTAAGCAATTCCAGGAAAATAATGAGGTGCTGTATGTAAATAGTTGTATTTCATTGAAATACCTGAAATGTGTCACTTTTATAGCTGTGCTTGCAAAAAGCAATTCATTTTATGTACACCTGTTTTGCAAACACTACTACAGGAACATTTCAGGATGTGTACATAATCCGGGATCATAATTGGTCAGATGGATAGCTAGTGTGGGAAAGTGTCTGTTTTCCCTGATTTGACTATTTAAAAATTTGTATTGAAAACATAGCAGTCTGCTTAACCTAACAAAGAAATATGGTAAGTTGTTTAGGTGGAATCGGCACATTTATGTTACCCCTACCCAAATAGGTAAATGGACCATAAGTCTGAAGTATAATGTATACGTTGTATTCCAAGTTAAAAGTTACAGCAAACCAACATTTTAATTACACATCAAATGAGGGTAGTGAAATGCAGTGAAAAGGGGCCATTTTTTGAAAGATCAGATATTTCAAGGTATTCAAGATATCTTCTTGATACTCCCTGCACACACAGGACTGCTCTTGTAGTTTAATGTCAACATGTTCCCTATTGGTGACCACGGATGTTAGTGTCGCAAGGTAAATTGTTACTGATTTGTGAGCCCCCAAAGTGGATGTCTGAGTATTGTAAAATGTATCCTTCAACTTAAATATGGTACAATTTATTTTTAAAATGGCACACTTTGTGTACACACTAATGTTATTTTGTAAGTTTACATGCATCTAGACAGCAAATAATTGATAATATGTAAATTATCAGCCAAACTATGTAAAGTATCTACAGTATAGTATACAGTTTGGCAAAATAGTATTTGTAGCCGTCTCTTGACCAGACTGGTCCCTATGGCAATATATAAAGGTATTTCCAGGACAATTTGAGTCAGCCATGTTAGTTTTTTAAAATAACAATAACATATTCATATGCCAGCATTGTGAGCATTAAGACCATGCTAAGTATGCTTAAAAAAATAACAAGAGCTAATATTTTGGAAGATCCCATTATTTAGTGCATTTGTTGTGGAATGACCCTGGTTCTTCTGTTTAACGGGTTAAACAGGTTTTATTGGAATGGGAAGGTACTTGGTTGTTGGCGTCATAGTTGCTGTACTCCAGGAAGCAAACATGCTTCCAACTATAAACCCCTTTAACTCCTTACCAAACAAGGGTGGAGTTAGACATCTGGGGATTCAGGTTTGCTGGCTGTGCTGTAATATCCTACCACAGAGCAGGAGCTCTGGCTAGAAGAAGGAGCTCAGTACTACGACAGTCGTGTGCAGAACAGCAAGCCGATACTGCTGGGTAGGAGGTTACAATGCATCCTTATGATGAGAACTCAAGAAGAAACCCTCATGTATGTCAGCTTGCTGTTTTCCCATGGTCATCCCCCCACATCATCATGCAGCAGAGGCTTGCAGACTGGCTTGTGATCTCTTTTCTTTGGCAGTGAGCATAAAGGAGGATGCTTTAATGGCTGGGGTATTGCTATGTTGTTAAGTGCATTCTGTGATGGTATTGTTGCATTAGTGAGCTGCTTGTCTCTGCTATAGAGGGAGTTGCAGATTAATTGGTATAGGTTGCTTTTTCTACACTGCATGACTGGCTGACACTTGCATGCCTGTAAGGGGCTGAGGATGTGAGAGAAGGGGTGGTGGGGCTTGTGTTTTAAGTATTTTGTCCAGCAGAGGTGTTGACATGTTTAAATACATTTTTGTCTCCCATCCTGCTGGTTATAATGAAAAAAAAGAAAGGCATGTATACAGGAAATGATGTTTAACTGCATCTCCCCTGTGCTTCTGTGCTCAATTTATATGTATTCTTTTTTTTAAAATCTGTTTTATAAGGAAAAGCATATAGGATGAATATATGATATAGCAGGTTAAATGTTTATGCACGTTTTAATCATTTAAGAATGTAGATTTTTAAATGCTGGTTAATACCACAAGTATCGTGTGTTGTTTAAATCTAGACATGGAAAAATGTTATATTACTGTACCAGCCTATCCTACTGTAAGACTGCATAGTTAAGAAATACTAAAAAGAAACAAAAATTAAATCACAAACATTTCCATTGTCTTCAAAAAGACTTCTAGTTGAAACATTTGTCATTTGAATTTTATTTCTTCAGTATTTCTTCAGTATTTCTATTTCTATACTATTGAGTGTTTTTGAAGAATGGAACAATGCATGGTTGTATAAAAAACAGGAATATAAATTCACTATTTTACAAAATAGCTAATGATATCTATGTGGGTTCTAGGTTAAACACTAGGCTTCTGTTTTACAGAATAAAAGCTGCTACCCATCAGATGCGATGCATCAAGCGAAACTGCAGTGATGCAACAAAATGAATAGACCCTATCATTTTGATAAGTATCTTTCACAACACCGCAACGCGAGAGAGGCACCAGGGCGGCACCAGAGTGCTGCAAAATAAATAGGATTGAATGCTATTTTTTTGTGATTTTGTCGCGTGTCAACTAGGGCATTGAGCAACAGCTTCAATGCAATAGCAATTTGTAATAGTTGCATAGATCTGGCAGTTTCCAAACTGTTGCATCGTGTCTGGTGTGTGGAGACCTTTAGCCTTGTATTTAACACATTTCTTCCCCCATTATTTTTAGAAATGGTGTGTAAATTCTGAAATGTTGTTTTGTTTGTTTGTTTTTTTATGATGGAAAAATCATTAATATTATAACGGTGGGGCAATTTCCATGGAAAATTAAAAATAAGTTGCACCTTTTTCTCACTCTATTTTGGTAATACTGTACTTTCCATGCAGTTTTTTTTTACCCTGAGAAATTCTCGTTCCAAATGTAAATAACCTAATTTATATTAAAATACTGATATTGTATAGCTTTTTAAAACTGGATTTCCACAGTTTTTTTTTTAGGTCTTAACACTGACAGTGCAGCCTGCCTCATTTGACCACCAAAACAAAAAAAAAATAGCAAGAAAAAAAAATTAAGTGATGTGTTTTGTCCTTGTATTATTTGCTAATAATTTTCTGTTTTTTCATTCCTTGCCATTCATCACAGTAAACAGTGGCCATAGACACATTTTCATAAACTAATAACCTAGTTTTCCACAATAATAGAAAAAGAAATTCTCAGATTTAAAATAAATAAATAAATAAAAGTATTAACCAATTTTTCCCCATCTGAAATAGATTAAAACTCCCGTACATTCGCATCACTCTCGTGTTGAACTAGCCCACTCCCCCTTTCCCATTGCACATCATATAACATATAACATGACGGTACAATTTGTTGTTACTGTGTATATATATAAACTGTCCATTAAATCCAAAGCACAGTCCTGGAATATGGCAAATTGCCAAAGACTTCAAAAATAGAAAGAAATCCCACAAATGACCATTCAAATGACCATTCAAAAACTGTAAATCCCAATAGCAAAGGAGAAAAAAAATGAAGTTGATCTCACCCAGACTGCACCAGTAACTCATCTTAAATGCATTTTAAAATGTTAGATCAGTTGCCAAGAAATTACTTTGATATACTTCTAAAAAAAATTAGAAAACAAAAGAAAGAGATAGCAACAAAAATGGTTAACCCTAAATATATGGGCCACAGGTACAACGAACCCAGTGTTGTAATCGTGTCACTCGAGTCAAGTCACTGGTGGGTAAGACTCGTCACAGAGTTTGCTCGAGTCGAGTTACCTATCTAGCTCGAGTCAATTCAAGTCGTTTTGACAGTTCGAGACAGTTTGATTTAATCAGATTCATTTTACAGGAGATTAGCAATTTACAAGTAACAACAAAAGAACATTTCAATAAATAATACAAAATTGAGATGCACAATAATGTGGTCATACTTGCATCACTGATGTTCACCATTAGAGGTCCAAGGTTGCTGCCTTGTGTTTTGTCTCTCCATTTCAGTGAATTCACGATTCCTTGCCCTATTTATAAGTAGGTTTGTTATTGACCATACAGAGGCCCTTTTACCTATGCTCAATTGGGTTGGATGTCCAGCAATAGATACCACATAAACCATTTATTTACAGTTTTACTGATAGAGTGTTTTTCACCTTTTCTCAAAAGAGAAACTCCCTGATAGTTTTTTTCAGATACTTTAACCATATGAAAGGAAAAGTTGTAATTTGATATTTGATATAGAGATATTGCTTCTAAGCTTAAAACATAGCAGTTACAAAGGAAAACAGTCCAAAATGCAACTGTGGCGAAATCAGAGTTTTAAAACCATTGCATATTCGCACATAGGTCTATATGCTCAAGTTCAAAATCAATAAACTCAGCCTAATTTGCTTAATATTACAGAATGACTAAGAGTTTAGCATAATAGTGTGTGTCACAAAATAAAATTTCGTTATTTTCAGATTTAAAAAAGGGTTGTTCGCTAATGTGGTTAAAAAAAATAGCGAAAATATTTCACAAAGAGCACATCGCACCATTAACCCTTTAACCGCATATACTTGACACAATAAAACCCCAGTTGTTTGTCAAAATAAAATCGTCAATGTAGTTAAAATGCACAAACGTACAGTAGTACTAAGAGGTCAATTGTATTTTGAATAACCCTACTAACGTAAAAAACTGGTATTGTAGCTGCTGTTTCAAACAAACACATCTGTTTACCTACTATGACAAAATCCACAGACCACTTCTTAAAAATTCATTGAAAACAATACAGTTCTGTCCTCAACCTCCTTTTGTCTGGCGATGTTGATTGTACCTATTCCCAAAATCATGTGCTGTGGCCTGGTCTGCCCATTTTTGTTTTCTTGAATGTATTCATCAAACAAGTCTAACAACCTGTCCCCAGTGCACACAAAATAAAAGCTGTTTGCCTGTGGTGTATACTCTATCAGCCTATGAAATGCAAAAGGAATCATAAAAGCACCAGTAAATTACCTTCAAAGCAACTGCACAGCTACTTAGAATTAGTTTATTTAAAACATCTAAACAGTGTGTTTTACAACATTTAACATTGGTACATACAGTGCCTATAGAAAGTCTACACCCCCTTGAATTTTTCACATTTTGTTGTGTCAGTGCCTCAGAGTTTCATGCATTTAAATGAAGATTTTTTTCCACTTATCTACACCCCATACTCCACACTGTTATGTGGGGAAAAAGTTATATATTAAAAGTAAAAAAATGAAAGATCATAATTGGATAAGTCTCCACCTCCCTGAGTTAATTCTTGGTGGAAGCACCTTTGGCAGCAATTACAGCTGTGAGTCTGTTGGGATAGGTCTCTACCAACTTTGCACACCTAGATTTGGCAATATTTGACCATTCTTCTTTACAAAACTGTTAAAGCTCTGTCAAGTTCCTTGGGGAGCGTTGATGGGCAGCAATCTTCAAGTCATGCCACAAATTTTCGATTGGATTTAGGACGGGGCTCTGACTGGGACATTTACCTTTTTGTTCCTTACCCATTCCAGTGTAGCTTTGGCTGTGTGCTTTGGGTCTTTGTCAACAGACTTCCGTCCCAGTTTCAGCTTTCTTGCAGAGGGCAGCAGCTTTTCCTCAAGGACTTCTCTGTACTTTGCTCCATTCATTTTCCCTTCTATCCTGACAAGTGCCCCAGTCCCTGCCGATGAGAAACATGCCCATAACATGATGCTGCCACCACCATGCTTCACAGTAGGGATGGTGTTCTTTGGGTGATGCGCTGTGTTGGGTTTGCGCCAAACATAACGCTTTTGCCACATGGCTACAGAATCTCCTGAGTATTTTTTTGCATACTTCAAACAGGATTCAAGGTGGGCTTTCTTGAGTAATGGCTTCCTTCTTGCCACCCTACCATACAGGCGATATTTGTGGAGTGCTTGGGATATTGTTGTCACATGCACACTTTGACCAGTCTTAGCCATAAAAGCCTGTATCTCTTGCAAAGTTGCCATTGGCCTCTTGGTAGCCTCTCTGATCAGTCTCCTCCTTGTTCGGTCATCCAGTTTGGAGGGACGGCCTGATCTAGGCAGGGTCTTGGTGGTGCCATACACCTTCCACTTCTTAATAATCGTCCTGACCGTGCTCCAAGGGATATTCGAGGTCTTTGATACTTTGATCTGTGCCTTTCAACAACTTTGTCCTGGAGTTCTTTTGAAAGCGCCTTGGTGCTCATGGTTGAGTCTTTGCTTTGAAATGCACTACCCAGCAGAGGGAACCTACAGGAACTGCTGAATTTATCCTGAAATCATGTGAATCACTACAATTTAACACAGTTGGAGGCCACTTAACTTGGTGTGTGATTTTGAATGCAATTGGTTACACCTGAGCTAATTTAGGATTGCTTTTACAAGGGGGATGGACACTTATCCAACCAAACTATTTCAGTTTTTATTTTTAATTAATTTTCTACAAATTTCTAGAATATTTTTTTCACTTGGAAGTTGTGGGGTAGGATGTGTAAATAAATGAAAAAAAAAAAACTAATTTTAATGCATTTTAATTCCAGGCTATAAGGCAACAAAAGGTGAACATTTTGAAAGGGGGTGTAGACTTTCTATAGACACTGTAAGTAATGATGTATTCTGGCGATCACCACATGCTTGAATCAAGTCGACATCCTCACGTTGCAGGAACAAATGAAGAGGCTTTGTGAGTTGCAGGATTGACTGCACATACCAGACTGACAAGGAAGTTACACTGGAATGAAATGAAATACAGACATTTTCAGCAATTTTCTCTAATGTATGGATAATCACAATATATTTTGCACAACAAAATCGCACGTGTAAAAAAATAAATTGAAGCTACTAGAAATGAAGCTTAACCTAATAACCTTTAAAGTAGTTAACAGAAGTCAGGCAGCATACAGTTTAATTGCAGTTACCATAGCAGAAAACAGCGCATAACACCTGTACTTTTTCCTCTTGTCAAGCATGTTTTTGCCTTTCTATGCTGGGCACCTGACAATTGTTTCCTTTTACTTTCTGGCTCCATCTTGTCAAAGAATAATTTAAGCGCAATCGATGCTGACAAACAACAACGACTCACAGACAGAGTGAGCAGAGTACTCCGCGCAGTACTGTCTTGGCGCCAACGCTATCTTGCCTGTCTCCATAAACTTAGATATTCTAGCATGGCTGCAAATGTTTAGTTTAATGCAAAGTATGTGGGAATCTTTCAAATTAATCTTCCCCTATTGAAAGTGTTGTACACAATTGCATACATTGCGTATGCAGGGGTGTGGCATTGCAAAAAAGAGATAAAATGCTCGAAATATCTACTTGTCCTTCTTAAAGAAAAAAACTACTTGCCCCCTCCTTGTAGGACAAAACACACACAAATAAAGTAGAATATATGATTTTACTTTTATTTAATAGTGAACACAATCAATCAATTAGTGATTTTAAAAATCATGTTTGCTTCATGAAATTAAAGATAAAAAGTAAAAGTAATTCACTTGAAACATACTTGGCAAAATTGCACCCTTCTAACATGTGTTCATGGCAAAACCAAAATAATAATAAAATAAAAATGGTTAAAACTACATCAGACCTCAAGCACCAAGAGAGTTACAAAGACAGATGTACGTTATGGCTCCTCACATGCTTGGTACTGTACCACCAGAAATAAGCCAATATTGAATAGCTCTGCTGGAATCGTACTCCTACAATTAAGGCCCCTGAATCTTAAGAAGCATCAAATCTTGCAAAATAACAACACAATTGTTTGCATCATTTCTATACATTTAAATCTATAATGTTTCTCATAATATCTACAATAAATGCATTATTTTGCAGACAAGGCACAAAGATACTCTAATTACTCAGATGTAGAGTGTTTTTTAAAAGTAATAAAATGACAATACGTAAATATGTAGCTTATTTAAAAACTGTTTCATTCATATGCTAAACACTGAAACATGGATTATTTTTCTCTGTAATCTCTGTCAGTTGCCAACTATAAGGTGGTTGTTGTTGTTGTTTACAGTCCGAAGTGGATAAACCGGAGTATTAATAATCATATACAGTACTGTGCAAAAGTTTTAGGCAGGTGTGAAAAAATGCTGTAAAGTAAGAATGCTTTCAAAAATAGACATGTTAATAGATTATATTTATCAATTAACTAAATGCAAAGTGAGTGAACAGAAGAAAAATCTAAATCAAATCCGTATTTGGTGTGACCACCCTTTGCCTTCAAAACAGCATCAATTCTTCTAGGTACACTTGCACAAAGTCAGGGATTTTGTAGGCATATAGTCAGGTGTATGATTAAACAATTATACCAAACAGGTGCTAATGATCATCAATTCAATATGTAGGTTGAAACACAATCATTAACTGAAACAGAAACAGCTGTGTAGGAGGAATAAAACTGGGTGAGGAACAGCCAAACTCAGCTAACAAGGTGAGGTTGCTGAAGACAGTTTACTGTCAAAAGTCATACACCATGGCAAGACTGAGCACAGCAACAAGACACGAGGTAGTTATACTGCATCAGCAAGGTCTCTCCCATGCAGAAATTTCAAGGCAGACAGGTGTTTCCAGATGTGCTGTCCAAGCTCTTTTGAAGAAGCACAAAGAAACGGGAAACGTTGAGGACCGTAGACGCAGTGGTTGGCCAAGGAAACTTACTGCAGCAGACGAAAGACACATCATGCTTACTTCCCTTCGCAATCGGAAGATGTCCAGCAGTGCCATCAGCTCAGAATTGGCAGAAAACAGTGGGACCCTGGTACACCCATCTACTGTCCGGAGAAGTCTGGTCAGAAGTGGCCTTCATGGAAGACTTGCGGCCAAAAAGCCATACCTCCGACGTGGAAACAAGGCCAAGCGACTCAACTATGCACGAAAACACAGGAACTGGGGTGCAGAAAAATGGCAGCAGGTGCTCTGGACTGATGAGTCCAAATTTGAAATATTTGGCTGTAGCAGAAGGCAGTTTGTTCGCGAAGGGCTGGAGAGCGGTACCACGAATGAGTGTCTGCAGACAACAGTGAAGCATGGTGGAGGTTCCTTGCAAGTTTGGGGCTGCATTTCTGCAAATGGAGTTGGGGATTTGGTCAGAATTAATGGTCTCCTCAATGCTGAGAAGTACAGGCAGATACTTATCCATCATGCAATACCATCAGGGAGGCATCTGATTGGGCCCAAATTTATTCTGCAGCATGACAACGACCCCAAACATACAGCGAAAGTCATTAAGAACTATCTTCAGCGTAAAGAAGAACAAGGAGTCCTGGAAGTGATAGTATGGCCCCCACAGAGCCCTGATCTCAACATCATCGAGTCTGTCTGGGATTACATGAAGAGAGAGAAGCAACTGAGGCTGCCTAAATCCACAGAAGAACTGTGGTTAGTTCTCCAAGATGTTTGGGCCAACCTACCTGCCGAGTTCCTTTAAAAACTGTGTGCAAGTGTACCTAGAAGAATTGATGCTGTTTTGAAGGCAAAGGGTGGTCACACCAAATATTGATTTGATGTAGATTTTTCTTCTGTTCACTCACTTTGCATTTAGTTAATTGATAAATATAATCTATTAACATGTCTATTTTTGAAAGCATTCTTACTTTACAGCATTTTTTTCACACCTGCCTAAAACTTTTGCACAGTACTGTATATTCATTGCAAAAACTGTGTTAAAGTAACATTAAGGTTATTCAACAAAACCCTCAAAACTGAGGAGATTGCACCATTATGCGTATGTATGACATCACATATGGCATAAGCAATGACATCACCGCTGACATAACTAATCACATGACAAATGCAAGACTGGCCATAGCAGCATAATCTGGGTGGGCCTGCTAAAATATATGTTCTTAAAAAAAAATTTTAAAAAATGGGGAGGGGGTTTCCATCTTTGTGCTACTACTCGGTGAAGAAATATACCCACAATACAATGTGCAGACATTTAATCTATATTTTTTGTCTCCCATAAGTAACAGAAAGTATAATACTTCAGTCACTTTATATGATATCTCATTCTATTTATCATTTATTTACACATTTTACATTACAATGTCTGTTGTATCTAATATCTTCTTTCTTTCTTTGTCCGAGTGCAGTATAAGTTTTGTATGGCTAAAGAATATGATTTCCAGTGTTTGTATATCTTCATATAAAAGTAGTTTGTGTGTTTATTTAATTTAACACTAGAACCGCCGGATTTTCAAACTACCTTGAACCACCACGTGGGTCACTGTGACCCATACATTTTTAAACTGCTTCATTACGAAAATTAAATACATACTATCGGATACAACTGAAAAGTTTTATTCATGAACAAAATATCTACGATCAATGTTTTCATTTGGCCTGACAAGGGCTCTTTTCGCCGAAGTGCTGTCCGAAATTGCCTGTTCTCATGAATATTCATGAGCAGACAGGACGGGGACATGGTTTGATCTTTGGCTTGGTTGTCAGGGATGGGATAGGCAGCGATTGAGAGTGAACGAGATTGGTGGCAACTCAATTCTTCAACTTTTTTGATAGCGGGTTAATTAGGTCTATTTATTAGGTTAATTAGGTATATTTTTAATTGATGATTATTATCATCATTAATATTATTTCATTCACTACAATTATTAGGCTTAGGCCTACTATTAATTAGGCTTATATTTATGATCCATTGTTTATGCCTTAATTATTTTAAAAAGTGTCTTATTAAAAAAAAAAATACATTGTATGTCTGTCAATTAATAACTGTTTCATTTTAAAAAGTTGCAAATTTACGTCTTAAAAAAATTAGCTTGTATTTAGCTCAGTTCTCAGTTGTACGGTAGCTAATCATGACTGAACATTTTTTAATACAGTAGTCTAAAAGTACACATAAAAAACATTATTTCACTTAATTATAGAGCAATAGTAGTTATTAATGTATTGTAGGGATTGTGATGAACCGTACGGGTGGGACAGTCGGAGCCTGTCAGCAAAACTTGCAAAGAAAATGAAATGTACTGGTTGCATAAGTATTCATCCCCTTAAGTCAGTACTTGGTAGAAGCACCTTTTGCAGCAATTACTGCTATGAGTCTTTTTGGATAGGTCTCTACTAGCTTGCACAGTAGGATGGTGACATTTTTGCCCATTCTTCACAGGAAAATTGCTCCAGTTCTGATAAGTTTTTTGGGGATTGTCAATGGACTGCAATCTTCAAGTCTCACCATATATTTTTGATTGAATTCAAGTCAGGACTTTGACTGGGCCACTCAAGAACATTAATTCTCTTCTTGTTCTACCACTCCAGTGTGGTTTTGGCTTTGTGCTTCAGGTCATTGTCCTGCTGAAATGTGAATTTCCTCCCCAGTTTGAGTCTTGGCTGATTCAAACAGGTTTTCCTCAAGGGTTCGCCTGTACTTTGCACCATCCATTCTCCCGTCTTTCCTGACAAGCTTCCCAGTCCCTGCTGAAGAGAAGCATCCCCATAACATGATGCTGCCACCACCATGCTTGACAGTTGGGGTGGTGTTGACTGGGTGATGTGCAGTGTTGGGCTTGTGCCAGACATAACGCTTGGAAGTTAGACAGAAAAGTTCAATTTTTGTCTTGTCTGACCACAAAACCTTTTTCCACATGTATGCAGTATCATCTACATGCTTTTTTGCAAACTCCATGCATGCTTTAAGATGAGGCTTTTTGAGTAATGGCTTCTTTCTTGTCACCCATCCATACAGGCCAGCTTTGTGTAGGGACCGGCTTATTGTTGATGTGTGAACACTGACTCCCATCCTCAGACATAGAACTTTGCAGACCTTTCAAGGTCATTGTTGGCTTCAGAGTGACATTCCAAACCAGTTTCCTGCTTGCCCGACTGCTCAGTTTGGGAGAGTGACCTGATGTGGGTAGTGTCTGGGTGGTATGATGCATCTTTTACTTCTTAATGATGGACCACTGTGCTGAGAGGGATAATCAGCGACTTTGACATTTTCTTGTACCCTTCTCCTGCTTTGTGCCTCTCTACCACTTTATCCCTGACTTGGTTCCAAATCCCCTTGGTCTTCATGGTTGCTTTCTTGGATCACTATGTGAGTTGCAGCTTGAAAGTCTTTAAATACCTGAGGGAAATTATCTACAAGTTAAACCACTTTGAGTACACACAGGTCGAAACTATTTCACTAATTTTGTGACCTTTCAAACAAATAATTTGCACCTGAGGTTATTTAGGAGTGTTATAGCAACGGGAGTGAATACTTCTCTAATGAAGACTTTTTAGGTTTTTATTTTTAATTGATTTGTTTTTCACCCCCATTTTTCACACATTGAAAGTGTTGAGTAGGTTGTGTAAATCAAAGGAAAAAAAATCCCTTTTAAATGCATCAAGATTTCAGGTTGTAACACAACAAATTGTGAAAACTTCCAAGGGGTGAATACTTACTATAGGCACTGTATATGCAGTGGTTTGCAGAAGTATTCACCCCCCTGCAAAGTTTTCAAATTTTGTTGGCACCTGAGCGTACTCCACGACGCTTTCAAATAAATTATTATTATTATTATTATTATTATTATTATTATTATTATTATTATTATTATTATTTATTTCTTAGCAAATTAGACTTTACATGTAGAATCTACACAAACTACTCCACATTGATAAAGTTAAAAAATGCATATAGACTATAAATAAGTAAGATTTACAGAGAAGAAACGATTATTCTCAGTTGCATAAGTATTCAACCCCTTTGCTACTGCAGCCCTAAATCAGCTCAGGTGCAACCAATTGCCTTCAGAATTCACACAATAAGTTAAATGGAGTTAAATGGAATAAGTTAAATATGCAATAAAAGTGGTTCACATGGTTTCAGATCAAATACACCTGTCTCTGTAAGGTCAGACAGTTGGGTAGTGCATTCAAAGCAAAGATACTACCATGAACACCAAGGAGCTTTCAAAACAACTCTGGGATAAAGTTGTGGAAAGGCACAGATCAGGGGAGGGGTATAAAAAGATGTCAAAGGCATTGAATATCCCTTGGAGCACAGTCAAGTCTCTCTTAAGAATTGGAAGGTATACGGCACCGCCCAGAATCTGCTTACAGCAGGCTGTCCTTCCAAACTGAGCAGCCTGGTAAGAAGGGCATTGGTCAGAGAAGCCACCAAGAGGCCAATGACAACTCTGAAAGACCTACAGCGTTCCATGGCTGAGATGGGAGAAACTGTCCGTGTGTCAACAATAGCTGAGGTACTCCACAAATCTGGCCTGTATGGTAGTGAAAAAAGCCCACGTAAAATCCCGCTAGGAATTTGCAAAAAGGCATGTGGGAGACTCTGAAAAGATGTGGCAAAAGATTCTGTGGTCCGATGAAACAAAAATGGAACTATTTGGCCTAAATGCAAAGCGTTATGTCTGGCGCAAACCCAACACAGCAAATTACCCAGGTAACACCATCCCTACTGTGAAGCATGGTGGTGGCAGCATCATGTTATTGGGGTGCTTCTCTTCAGCAGGGACTGGGAAGCTTATCAGGACAGAGGGGAGAATGGATAGTGCAGAGGACAGGCGAATCCTTGAGGAAAACCTGTTTGAGTCAGCCAAGACTCTGAAACGGGAGGAAATTCACATTTCAGCAGGACAATGACCCGAAGCACAAAGCCAAAGCCACACTGGAGTGGTTGAACAAGAAGAGAACCTTTCTGTCCGTATGTATTAAATATTCTCACAAAGTATGAAACACGGGAGTGCAGAAATAAAAGTGTTGAGTAGGTTGTGTAAATCAAAGGGAAAAGAATTCCATTTAAATGCATCAAGTTTTCAGGTTGTAACACAACAAACTGTGAAAACGTCCAATGGGGGTGAATACTTACTATAGGCACTGTGTGTATGTGTGTAATATACAGTGCCTTGCAAAAGTATTCAGACCCCTGACCAATTCTCTCATATTACTGAATTACAAATGGTACATTGAAATTTCATTCTGTTTGATATTTTATTTTAAAACACTGAAACTTAAAATCAATTATTGTAAGGTGACATTGGTTTTATGTTGGGAAATATTTTTAAGAAAAATAAAAAACTGAAATATCTTGCTTGCATAAGTATTCAACCCCCACACATTAATATTTGGTAGAGCCATCTTTCGCTGCAATAACAGCTTTAAGTCTTTTGGGGTAAGTATGTACCAGCTTTGCTCATAGTGTCGGAGTGATTTTGGCCCATTCTTCTTGGCTGTTCAGGTTGGTTGGACGATGCTTGTGGACCGTAATTTTCAAATAGTGCCACAGATTCTCAATGGGATTGAGATCAGGACTTTGACTGGGCCACTGTAGGACATTCACCTTTTTGTTCTTGAGCCACTCCAATGTTGCTTTGGCCTTGTGCTTGGGATCATTGTCCTGCTGAAAGGTGAATTTCCTCCCAAGCTTCAGTTTTTTAGCGGACTGAAGCAGGTTCTCTTGCAGTATTTCCCTGTATTTTGCTCCATCCATTCTTCCTTCAATTTTAACAAGATACCCAGTCCCTGCTGATGAGAAGCATCCCACAGCATGATGCTGCCACCACCATACTTCACTGTAGGGATGGTGTGTCTTGAGGCATGGGCAGTGTTAGGTTTGCGCCACACATAGCGCTTTGAGTTTTGGCCAAAAGCTCTATCTTGGTCTCATCTGACCACAAAACCTTTTCCCACATCGCAGCTGGGTCACTCTCATGCTTTCTGGCAAACTCCAGACGTGCTTTCAGATGGTACTTTTTGAGTAACGACTTCTTTCTTGCCACCCTCCTATACAGGCCAGTGTTATGCAGAGCTCTTGATATGGTCGACTGGTGCACCATTACTCCACTCCCAGCCACTGAACTCTGTAGCTCCTTCAAAGTGATTGTTGGCCTCTCTGTGGCTTCTCTCACAAGTCTCCTTCTTGTTTGAGCGCTGAGTTTTGAGGGACGGCCTTTTCTTGGCAGTGCCTGGGTGGTGTGATGCAGCTTCCACTTCCTGATTATTGATCCAACTGCTCACTGGGATATCCAAACACTTGGATATTATTTTGTACCCTTTCCCTAATCTATGCATTTGTATTACTTTATCTCTAACTTCTATAGAATGCTCTTTGGTCTTCATTTTCCTTCAGATTCACAGCCTGACCAATGATCCTTCAACAGTGGGGTTTTTATCCATAAAATGTGACAGCAACTTTAATGGTTCACAGGTGGAGGCCAATGGTAAGGTAATTGTGTCCTCGTTAGGGCAATTTCTTTCATCGGTGTTAACTGGGAGCTTCCACAGCACAGGGGTTGAATACTTATGCAAGCAAGATATTTCAGTTTTTTATTTTTCTTAAAAATATTTCCCAACATAAAACCAATGTCACCTTACAATAATTGATTTTGAGTTTCAGTGTTTTAAAATAAAATATAAAACAACAAAATTTCAATGTACCATTTGTAATTCAGTAATATGAGAGAATTGGTCAGGGGTCTGAATACTTTTGCAAGGCACTGTATATTACACACATGCACACACACACACAGTGCCTATATAATTTGCTTCATTTTTTCAGATGTTTATATAATGTACTCAATAAAAATAAAAAATAAAACTATTACATCCGACTGTTTCTCCTTTCGTTATACTATTTACAGTGTTTTGAATACAGCCGTCAGAAAGACTGCTGCAGGGCTTCTAGGTATGAGTATATCTCCGGTCCTTCTAGTGTTAAACATTGTAGCACCACGTGGGGAGGTGTAACACTATTTTTTCAGAACCCTGCTACTTACTCTTTAAGCTGCTGATGTACAGGTGTTTTAGATTGTTGCATCACAGATACAAAATCATTTCCAAATATTGTTGCTGCTTTGTGGAACCCCAGGCTTTTAAAGGAGTAGTGCAGGGGTGTCAAACTCCAGTCCTCGAGGGCCACAGGGTCTTCTGGTTTTCATTCCCACTTAAGCTCTCAATTAACATAATTGATCTAATTATTTGTCGAATTTGACGAATTTAATATTTTTCGAGGTCTTTTACAGTTGATGGTTTTAAAAATGCACTTGATTCAAGGTACACTACCTATGAAACATTTTGAGGCCTGAAGAGAAGTGTTGAATGTGTCCAGTTAATCAAATAATTAGACCAATTAAGTAATTAAGAGCTCGGGGGGAACGAAAGCCAGTTTCCTGAATTATTATTGGGTTTTTTCTACCAAAAGGCACGCTCCATCATCAACTGCTGAATAAAGCAACCAAGAAAACGGTGTGAAAAATTGTGAGCCAATCCCTCCTAAATGATCCAACTTTGTTTGATGTCTTCCGCTTTGGGAATTCATATGTCTCATTAGGCTGCCATGGCTGTATGAATGGCTCACAGCGCTTTGTATCTGACAAACCCCTGCATTTTTATGTTATTTTTTTTATAGCGATTTGTAAAAAAAATAATGTTGATCATGCATGGCACTCTTTTCAATGCTGCATTTCTTGTCATAAAGGAATACACACAACACTGCTTCTAGCAGAAACGTATGTGGTGGAGAAACAAACATGACCTTGTACGATAAGCCAGCAGCACCCATTATAAGTAAATTCTCTGCACCAGTTTCAAGAAAGAAAAAAGGTAATTTTATAGCCATTGTTGCTTTGCCAATTACAACTTCCTTATTTGCACATCCCGTTCTAATACAATCAGCGTCTTGCTTGTCACCTGTCATAAATAAACTTCTGATTGCTGCCAACCAAATCAGGAAACAAACAGAAACATGCAGAAACAAATTAGTAGAAAATCTGGAACCGAATACTCTCCCTGAGAAATATCCAGGTTATCAAAAGATTAATTTACAAACAATGTGAAGTAAATGTAAATGTTCTGTAAAGCATAATGAAGGTAATTACTTCCAGTTTTTACCCCCATTCGGTATATCCGTATTACAATTGCATGACCAAATTCTTTTCTACATTTGTTGATTTTATCAATGTAATGAAGTGTGTGGCACAGTTCTGGATTACCTTTCTAAAGTACATGCGATTAGCTTTTTGTTTAAAACATTTCAAATGTTTGTTTTTTTTGTTGTTTTGTTTTGTTGTCATGCAACGGTTCTTCCAATACAGAAACAGTTTTGTAAGTACCCTTACATTTTGTTACACAATTTATTTGCATGATAGGCAAGGTTTACAGGAAGTGTTTACTCCTTGGAAAATTGCTCAAATTGCTGTTACTGAGAGGTAATGTATTTAGTCCAAAAGTCACCCAACTTGTGTGTTGTCGTAAGCGGGGGTGTAGCTACTTAAGTGTTTACTATTTCAGTATTATGACTGCATGATAACCATGGTTAACACCTGGTTAGTGTTATTATTATTTGTTTATTTAGCAGACGCCTTTATCCAAGGCGACTTACAGAGACTAGGGTGTGTGAACTATGCATCAGCTGCAGAGTCACTTACAACTACGTCTCACCCGAAAGACGGAGCACAAGGAGGTTAAGTGACCTGCTCAGGGTCACACAATGAGTCAGTGGCTGAGGTGGGATTTGAACCGGGGACCTCCTGGTTACAAGCCCTTTTCTTTAACCACTGGACCACACAGCCTCCATAATGTTATTCAATGGGATCAGCTCATTCCAGTATGCCATACCTTTTATTATTGCAAGTCCTGTGTCATTTTGCTTTAGATAATTTTGTTTTCCAGTCTGTATTTTCACTCTGGTGAAGCCCATTGATCCTCCCCCACACTATAAATTAACTTAATGTGTAGTAGGAATTTTAAAGGATGAAACCAACTCATAGTTTAAAATAATGAAAGAAAATAATTTGTCACTTTTGAGAAACTTGCGTGAATCAGGATCTAATTTTGAGAAAGGTTGATGGATGAAGGAGTAGAAGAAATAGTTTGATATTCACAAGACAGTTCTAGACAGTTGTTGAAAGTTGGCCCTTAACTTTTACTAAGCCTACTGTACATTTCTGTATCTGTACCCACTTCTGTAGGGGAGACTCGGGTTAGGTTTGAATTTGTCCCCCTTTCTTTTGTGTTGTAGGAACTTTACTACATGAACATCCAGAAACAGAAGAAATTCATCATGGAAAAAAGCTACAGGAAAAAGAAACTCCGCGTCTGTGTTGCCACATGCAACCGTGCCGATTACTCCAAGCTTGCTCCGATCATGTTCGGGATCAAGGCCGATCCAGACAACTTCGACCTGGAGGTGGTGGTTTTGGGTTCCCATCTGATTGATGATTATGGGTATGCTATGTTTTAGTTAATTATCCATAACTATTAAACACTCAATAGTGCTAAATGTCAAAATACTAAAGTGTCTGTGGTGATAAACTAGTATGCACAGTACCCTGGACAAAGTACTTAGACGTGAACAAATGCAAGAAGACAAAAGATTAATGAGCATCCTGATCCACAAGTTCAGTAGTATCCCAACTATTTGAATTAACTAATAATGGAGAAAAACTGTGAGATATTTGTTCCTCATTTAACCCCCAAAATGTGTTTCTGAGAAGATGGTTAAGACACTCTGGAATACCAATACATGTGGCCCATATTCACAAACATTAACCCCAATGGTAAGTTTGCATCATTTTTCTGTAAAATAAAAAACAAACAGCTAGTGTTACAGAACTAGCAAGTAACAAATAAGGTACATGCAGGAGCTGTAAAATGAACCTTCTGACTTTATTAACAATTTGTTTTCTTTTTGTTTTTGATTGATGACATTGAACAATCATTTTAGTCAAAACTTTGCCATTGAATTTAGAAAATATATTTTAGTATTTATAAATTTACTTAAGAGGTAATTTATATACTGATCTATAAACATTTCAAATGCTTTGATACATATGATTTCCGGTTAAGTTAGAAATATAATGAAAATCATAGACTCAGAGAGCTTTCTGGTTTCTGTAACATGTTTTATTACATTCAAATGCACTGCATTGTTTAAGGTATTAATGTCAAAATTACAATTGTATCTGTAAATAACCGTCGTACTCGAATGCTTCCCCGTCTTAGAAACAATATACTGCTTATTAGGCTAAAGTGCAAGGGCTCTGATAGCAAGAGAAAAGATTCTCTGAATCACTCATGCTGTCCATAAACAAATAAAATAAATAAAACACTGGGAGTGGGTCATATTGAATGTAGCAGCACTATGAATTATTACCTTATGATGTACAGTTAACACTATTACAAACTAACTGCCAAGAAATAACCAAGTGTTTCTATTCTGAAAATGTCAGAATGGCAATACTCCACCGGAACCATTCTACAGCTGTAATCTTTTGATTCATGTTTCAAATAATATTTATAATTCATATTTCATGACAGCATGAAGGGCAATGCTTTAAGTGTCTGGTGACATTTGCTTACTGGAAAAGTGCCCAAATTAATGTTAAATCAGCCAAGGTAAGAACTTGGGTTAGTGTTATTCAATGGGATTAGCTAATTCCAGTGTGTCATAGCCTACCTCTTATTAGTGTAACACATTTTTTTCAAGTCCTGTGTCATTTTGCTTATTTAGTTTTTCATTCTTTATTTTCACTCTAGTGAAACCTGTTGATCCTGTTACCACAATATAAATTAACTTCATGTGTAGCAGTTATCAGGGTCTAATAGAAGAATTTTAAAGGATGAAACTGACTCCAAGTTAGTCAAACTGAAGTATAAAGCAAAATAATGAAAGTTGTGTAAACAAATCATTCTTGTTGAGAGTGTTTTTTCCAGAGTCGGTTTTCATTAATATATAGTTTGATATTCATTTGTATTCCCAGTGGGTTAAAAAAGCTATTACAGCCCTGCCGCTACAAGCAGGTTCATTCAGGGCTTGATGATATGATAATGGTTTAATCATTGGTTTAAGCATTCTCAGAGCAGATTGAGGGAGGTTGAAAGATGTTAAACATCTGTTCCATCAGTATTGCATGTAATTTCCAATTCTCGGCACAGGTTTCTAATTAATAACGCGTCTGCTCCCAGTACTGATTATTATAAGCTCACAAGCAAAGTGCTCAACAGGAGCACGTCTGAGCATGGCAACAGTGGTGAGTGCAAATTAAATTTAATTTTCTTAGACAGGTAAAAGAAAAGGCTCAAACATATTGCTCCCCCCCCCCAGAGTGTTCAATGCTTGACTCACAGAACTGTGACAGAGTGTTCTCATGGTTCCCAACTAGCCAAAGCCATTTCCTTCACTGTTCTAAAGTACTACAGTCACACAATGTATAGCATTGTGTGCAAAAAGGGGCAAATTAATCTAAATTCCCTGCAGTCCCAAAGACACAGTAGACCATTCTAATGAATCTGGTTGAATCACTTAATTTCTCTTCCTCGCTCTTGTCTCTCAGCAACACGTACCGCATGATAGAGCAGGACGACTTTGACATCCACACCAAGCTCCACACCATCGTGAGGGGGGAGGACGAGTCAGCCATGGTGGAGTCTGTGGGGCTGGCACTGGTCAAGTTGCCTGACGTGCTTAACCGGCTCCGGCCCGACGTGATGATTGTGCATGGAGATCGCTTCGATGCCCTAGCCCTGGCCACCTCAGCTGCGCTCATGAATATCCGCATTCTGCATGTGGAGGGTGGGGAGGTGAGCGGCACCATCGATGACTCCATCCGCCACGCCATCACCAAGCTTGCACACTACCATGTGTGCTGCACCCGCAGCGCGGAGCAGCACCTCATAGCCATGTGTGAGGACAACGACCGCATCCTGCTGGCTGGCTGCCCCTCATACGACAAGCTGCTTTCAGCCATGAACAAGGAGGATTATATGAGCGTTCTGAAAAATTGGTTAGGTGGGTCTAAAAATATAGAGGGAAATGACCCAGCTATCTGGGTCTGGAACTAACAATTACATTTTTAACTCTATAATGTCCATTGGTGAATCAAATATAAAGCAAAACACTGCAACACAATATTTTGTTTACACTCCAGCCTCAAGCCATTTGTCAGATGCAGTATGTGTTATCAGTCTTTTGGTGCAAGGAACAGGGTTCAGTTAAGTAACTAGAGTAGCTTTTCTCCATACAAAAAGTACTTTGCTGTTTTTATCCACAAAATTGGGCCAGTTCACATGTGTGTGTTTTTTCACGTGAATTGGCCATGCGCTGCATGTTGGGAAGAAAAACTTATGAAAGTGCCCCAAAAAACAGCCACAGTATTTTAACGGGAAAGTCTCATTTACCCGTGAGAATCGAGCAAATGCTTGTGAAATCAATGCCCACTTACACATGGAAACACGAGTTTCTCATGAAAATGTTAATTAGCTCGTTCAAGTCCTTTCCTAAAGCCGCTATAGAAGTCACATGGGGATATGTAAGTTACCATGGTCCAAAGATGGCAGCAGTTCATTTTTTGTTTGCAGTATTTCCTTTATCAGATTGATGTTACAGATAACCCCACGTTTTTCTCCGTCTTCCCTAAAACTATGCTAATCATACACGGATCTAAATGTGTTTTTAAAGTATCATACAGATTGTATTCATCAAGCTTCTGTTCAAAACTATTGCTAAAAATGTTTGATAAACTGCATCGTGGGCTTGTGATTTCAGGTGGTTACAGCTGCTGTACAGTACTCCAGAATACACGTGCAAATAGCTGTCGAAACTACTATTGTAAAATACTACTGAGTACTATGTTTAAATGTGTATAACTATACTCCCATGCAATTTCTCCTAGTTATGTCTGAGCAAAACCTGTGTCCACCCTCCACTTATGTCCGTTGGAGCTATTGAAGAGACTTGGTTGTTAATATCAATAATAAGGGAAGAGGCTATGATGAGGCAGCTTGATACAATGCACAACACGAACATTGTTTAACCCACTCTCAAAATAAAATGTGGTTTCGAATTTGAGACTTATTTCTTGGGAATCAACAATACTACTCAGTATTCCAACACTTGGAGTCATACAAATACAGTACAAATGAGGATGCTATATTTGGTATAAAGAGATACAACATAAGTATTAAAAGTAACATTAAAGTATTAAAAAAGCAAGCACGATCCATCAGCAAATCCAGAGCTTTATAACCATTTACGTCAAACACGATGTCACATGGATTTCCTCGGGAGAGTCTCTCGTGGAACCTTCTCTACACATGGAAACAATATTTTTGGGAGTTTCCTGCTAAACTGCATGAGAATTGAACTGGGCCTTATGCATGGCTAATTTAAATATCAACCCCTACCCCTTCCTCAATCATTTGCATAACGTTGGGGAGGGGCATTCCCAGGAAATGTCTCGAGTAAGAGTAAACCCACATGTAAAGTAAGCCATGACAAAATATAAAAATGCATTATATTATAAAAAGCAGTGTTTGTCAACATGTTACCCGCTTTGTTTTAATACTTTCATTATCCTAAAATAGGAGAAGGGGTGAATGCAGGAGACTACATAGTGGCTCTACAGCACCCAGTCACAACCAACATTAAACATTCCATTAAGATGTTTGAGCTGACACTGGATGCCCTCATCTCCTTCAATAAAAAAATACTGATTCTCTTCCCCAATATTGATGCAGGTAAGGGACAGGGACTGATTCAAGGTATATAGGTATGGAATATTTTAATAGTGGAAATGTCTACTGTAAATGTAGCATCAGCTATTTAATGTAGTTAACTTTATTACAAATGGTTATCATTAAAAAGTGGGAAAGATGAGCACAGGATGCCTAATACATACTTAACATTATCAAGCATACTGCAGTCTCTTTTTATCAGGTTAGGTGATATAGTGGTTATTTCACCAACCTTTAACCTCTGGAGCCCTACCTTTGACTCTGCTTTGACACTATTTATTTCCATTTGTTATAACTTTATGGATATTTTTTTTAAATGTGCATACCCATTGTTTTTTTTTCTGATGCCTATATAAACTATACTATTGTATAACCATCCTAACAACTGATTTACAGGCAGTAAGGAGATGGTAAGAGTGATGAGGAAGAAAGGCATTGAGCATCACCCCAATTTCCGGGCAGTAAAACACGTCCCCTTCGAACAGTTCATTCAGATGGTGGCACACGCAGGCTGCATGATCGGCAACAGCAGCTGCGGAGTTCGGGAAGCCGGGGCCTTCGGGACCCCTGTCATCAACCTCGGAACTCGGCAGACTGGTAGAGAGACAGGTACAGTGCCTCTGATAGAGAGACGGGTACAGTGTCTGTGGTAGAGAGACGGGTACAGTGCCTGTGGTAGAGAGACGGGTACAGTGCCTCTGATAGAGAGACGGGTACAGTGTCTGTGGTAGAGAGACGGGTACAGTGCCTGTGGTAGAGAGACAGGTACAGTGCCTCTGATAGAGAGACGGGTACAGTGTCTGTGGTAGAGAGACGGGTACAGTGCCTCTGATAGAGAGACGGGTACAGTGTCTCTGGTAGAGAGACGGGTACAGTGTCTGTGGTAGAGAGACGGGTACAGTGCCTCTGATAGAGAGACGGGTACAGTGTCTGTGGTAGAGAGACGGGTACAGTGCCTGTGGTAGAGAGACAGGTACAGTGCCTCTGATAGAGAGACGGGTACAGTGTCTGTGGTAGAGAGACGGGTACAGTGCCTCTGATAGAGAGACGGGTACAGTGCCTGTGGTAGAGAGACGGGTACAGTGCCTCTGATAGAGAGACGGGTACAGTGTCTGTGGTAGAGAGACGGGTACAGTGCCTGTGGTAGAGAGACGGGTACAGTGCCTGTGGTAGAGAGACGGTACAGTGCCTGTGGTAGAGAGACGGGTACAGTGCCTGTGGTAGAGAGACGGGTACAGTGCCTGTGGTAGAGAGACGGGTACAGTGCCTGTGGTAGAGAGACGGTACAGTGCCTGTGGTAGAGAGACGGGTACAGTGCCTGTGGTAGAGAGACGGGTACAGTGCCTGTGGTAGAGAGACGGGTACAGTGCCTGTGGTAGAGAGACGGGTACAGTGCCTGTGGTAGAGAGACGGGTACAGTGCCTCTGGTAGAGAGACGGGTACAGTGCCTCTGGTAGAGAGACGGGTACAGTGTCTCTGGTAGAGAGACGGGTACAGTGCCTCTGATAGAGAGACGGGTACAGTGTCTGTGGTAGAGAGACGGGTACAGTGCCTGTGGTAGAGAGACGGGTACAGTGCCTGTGGTAGAGAGACGGGTACAGTGCCTCTGGTAGAGAGACGGGTACAGTGCCTGTGGTAGAGAGACGGGTACAGTGCCTGTGGTAGAGAGACGGGTACAGTGCCTGTGGTAGAGAGACGGGTACAGTGCCTGTGGTAGAGAGACGGGTACAGTGCCTGTGGTAGAGAGACGGGTACAGTGCCTGTGGTAGAGAGACGGGTACAGTGCCTGTGGTAGAGAGACGGGTACAGTGCCTGTGGTAGAGAGACGGGTACAGTGCCTGTGGTAGAGAGACGGGTACAGTGCCTGTGGTAGAGAGACGGGTACAGTGCCTGTGGTAGAGAGACGGGTACAGTGCCTGTGGTAGAGAGACGGGTACAGTGCCTGTGGTAGAGAGACGGGTACAGTGCCTCAGAAATACATTATTGTGACTCATTAGCGTAATTGCTTTAGTCTATATCTCCCTTTCGTTGTGATGAAAATCTTTTTCTGGTTTTGCTTGTTTGTTTTTTGTTACTTTAAATTCAGGATATGGAAACATTTCAACACTGTAGAAAATAAACTGCTGCTGGTGCCTCTACTCCATTAAAACCTATTTATTTTATTATGCACACTCAGCATGTAGTAGATTTTTAATGTGGTAATAACAGTCTTTGATGTCTACGTTATCGAGCCATCTCACATTTTTGTGTTGCTGTTTAGGTGAAAATGTTCTCCATGTACGGGATGCAGATACCCAGAATAAAATATTTCATGCACTGGAGCTTCAGTTTGGTAAACGGTACCCCTGGTGAGTGTCCTCACAATGGTAAATAATGTCAGGTTTGTTTTCATAAGTAAAATGCAGTTTGATATTCATGAAACTGGACTTAACTGTTGATGGCCTATTTGAGCATATATCCTGTAATTTCTACATCTGAAACATGATGTTTTAGTAGAATAGTTAAATGTGGTAGCTCCTAAAAAAAACTATCGTAACAAAAAAAAAAAAAAAATTTGTCCGTGTTGGTGTAATTCAGAGAATTGTTCTCACATTTCCCAAAATTGATCAGTAAGGCATCAAATGAATAGCTGATGCTTTCTCCCTTTGTCCCACAGTTCAAAGATATACGGAGACGGGAATGCTGTCCCCCGAATCTTGAAGTTCCTGAAATCTATTGATCTGGACGAGCCAATGCAGAAGAAGTTCCGTTTCCCGCCTGTGAAGGAATGCTTTTCTCAGGACATCGACTACGTCTTGGAGACACAGAGCGCACTGGCTGTGGACCTGGGAGGGACCAACCTCCGAGTGGCAATCATCAGCATGAAGGTAGAGAGAATACACATTCTACACAAAGAGAATACTTCTCATTAATATGAATTTCAAAGGACAAGCAAACAAATGTCTTATCAGTAATTATTATTATTATTATCAGGAGTCTAAGCCAAATTCATACTGTCAGTTTTTGTTGAAGTTACAGTAACACTGGAATCAAATTTCAGTTACAGTACAATGAAAAGTATTATACATTTAAAAGTGCCATGCATTTTATTGAAAATATGGTTGTAAGTGAACTTTTTAAAAGTATACATTGCTGCTTGAAATCTACATGTCCCATTCTGATCACAGGCATTTTTAAACCACAAAAACTAAGGTGTCCACAACATCAGGGTATTGAGCAAATCGGAAATGCTGACGACTTGCATCCACAGTTTTGCTGTTCATTTCCCAATACCCTTTACACTCGGTTGTTCAAACTATGGCAATTTTGTTTTATTCAAATTTTTCTTCCTAAGAAATGTGTGTTAAGTGAATTGGTATTGTAGGAAGTAATTTACAGTAAGTGACTCATGAGTTTGGCCGGGACCATGCATTTTCAAGGTCTAAAGTGTTGTTATGTCTTCTATGATTATCAACATTCATGTATCCGTGCCAACCAAGATAGGAAATGTCCTATGCCTGACAAAATGGTTGGGCTTCCTGGTTTATCCTTCCCATTTAAAAAAAAAAACAATTGGACCATTCTAGTTGTTATCAGTGGATTTCAGAAACTTCAAGATTCCCATCTCTGTATATCTTACCTAACTATTTTACAAGCTTTATGCCTGCAGATCTTGACCCCATCCATTTAAATAAGTGAGTTCAACTTGTCCCACAAAGCAGGTGGAATGATCACTTTTTTATTTGTGTTTTTTTTAATTTAATTTTATTTTTATTGTTGCCAGTGACAGTGTAGCCTGCTCTACTTTCTTTTTCTTTACAGGGGGAGATACTGAAGAAATACAGCCAGTCCAACCCGAACACTTATGAAGAAAGAATTGATCTGATTCTGAAGATGTGTGTAGAGGCTGCTACTGAAGCAGTGCGCTTTAACTGCAGGATTCTTGGAGTTGGTGAGCTAGAACACTGCTTTTTCCTTTACCTTCAAAGCAACAGAACACACAAACATCATTCAAAAGCAGTGACCATGGACTGTATTGGAGAATTATGCAATTTGAAAAATTGAACCAGTAATCATGTTGCTTCCATAACAATTTAATAATGAAGATTTAGAAAATATGGATTTAGAAGCATATACATTTTTTACATTTCTAAAATGTAAAAAAAAAACACAATTACCTGAAAGGAAATGGGTTTATAATTCCCTATCAATTCGAAGACGACCACCAATGACATTATGTATGGGATATGCCTGCCCATTGGGTAGGTATCGCTGAGTTCTCTATACCGGAGCTGCCGATAGCCTCCTTCCTGGGATGATGCACTCGGTCCGACCCACCGAGGGAATAAAACTGTCATCCTGAGAAAGAAAAACAGAGGGTACGGTAAGACCTCTATGTCTAGCAGAGCGAAAACAGCTTCTCGAGTCGATTGTATTTCCCTTGCATTCGTGCTGAAAGCTAGCTCGCCACTTTCCTGGAATCAACGACTTTGAAAAGACCGAGCCTTTCACCTTTCTGTCTTTCAGCGGCCTCCTCGCTTGCATGGTAGGCCACTCTTTATCTGTCTGTCCTGTGTGAGCGACTGCCTGTGCAGTCACCCGCAAGTGGTTGTCTGTTTCTTTCTTGAGAGTACACAGTTCGTCCATGTGGCTAGGCCTTGCCGTATCCCCGCTGTTGAGTGACTCTTCCAACTGTGCTCTCCTCCACGGGGCTAGGCCTTGCCACATCACCACTGTCGAGTACACCTCGCCGGCTGCATAGGCCCGCCCACCTTGGTGAGTCGGGCCTTGTAAACAAACAGTGTGCTCTCCCCTATACTATCTTTCTACCGTGGTTTTGCTGTCTGCTTCAACTCACCCACCGTGGTTTCGGCCCTTGTGTCCCCGTGGTGCACGCTATGCACTGACCAGGTTTGTGACCGTACGATTATGGTAGGCACAATTGCATAGCGCCCCACCCCCACCCCGGTGCTTCGGTACCGTGGCACACACATAGCCCTTGGTACTTGGGTATCTCGGTGCACAAGTGCTCAGTGCATACAGCACACAGTGCCCATAGCTACAGCGTCAGTGCACAGTCACAGCGCTGAACGAGGTGCCTTGTTGCCCTCTGCCTGTAGACGGTGCTCCACTCCACTGTAGGCTACGTGCTGCCCTGGTCGTGTGACTGCACGTAGTCCAGGCTAGACACCCCTGTCCAGTTGCTGTGATCGAGACTGTGTGAAATAGCTCTCTCTCAAGTTTTCTGGGGTTCCCCTGCAGTTTCGTTGCTGGAAGCCGGTGTGCCACTTCCCTGGAATCAGAAACCCTGCTTCTGTGAATTCGCTGCACAACTGCTCTGTGTTTACTCTCTTTCTTTTCAACAGCTTACATTGCTTTGTGATTGCAGTCTGCTTTTTAACCTTACAGAGCTCGCTGTTTTGTGTTTCTCTGCTATTGCAGTTTAAAAAAAAAAAAATAATAATAAAAGAAGTACACTTTTATTCCTGCCTAACACGCCGCAGCTCCTTCAGCCTGTGCTCCACTCTGGCATACGCTACGAGCTGCCATGTTGTGTGACTGCATGCGGTCCAGAACCAGGTTATCACCACTCTGCAGCATGGTGCAGCACCGTGCGCTCCCCTGATTGCCTACCACAGCCACTTGAGCCTGTGTATCCACCCCGGTGTATGCTATGCGCTACCCCGGGTTGTGTTGACTACAGGTGATTAAGGCTAGGCACCACTCAGTGCTTCGGCGCCCTCAGTATTTAGATGCTCCATGCCTCAGTGCTTAGCGCCACAGCATGTCAATAACTCCTGCACTCGGTCCCCCGATCCTTCGGTGCACCAGTATTGTATTCTACCTCACTCAGTGTCCCCGGTGCTTCTGCACCCTTGGTGCCTGAGTGCTTCAATACACAAGGTGTTTAAACATCACCCTTGGGGCTGTGCAGACATCAAGCCTGCTTGCACGGCTGAGCCATACGCGGCGTTAGGAGCCCCTGGCCAGGCAGCAGGCTCAAGCCCTTGCTCTGGCCCCAGCTCAGCCGATAACGCCGGCCCCGGAGCTGACACCGCCTGCACTGGTGGTTGCCCCAGATGTTACAGAACCGGATGTCAGCATTGCTAAGGAGGACCATATTGGGAAGGTGGCTCCTTCCTTCAGAAGCAGCCCTACCTATGCTGGGAAGCAAAACGCTGGTGGAGCTAAGCGTCTCACCTGAGCGAAGGCGTAAGGATGGGAGTGATACACAACCGTCAATTGGTAATGACAGACGCACCCAACTCTGGTTGAGGGGCGGTCTGGGCAGGCAGAGGAGTTTGCAGACCCTGGACATCCCTGCACATAAATGCATGGGAGCTGAGAGCAGCCCACGAGTGGCCCAATGCGTTTTGTACGCTTTCCCGCCGATACCGTGGCTCCGTGCCATATCTGCATGCCACGTCCCCATTGACTCAGTGTCCCGGGCGCTTATATACTAGCGACCCATTTTTTGAAGGGTGCTCATTGGTTTCGCCCTCCCAGGAGGGCCGTTCTCCCCGAATGGAGCCTTGATATTGTACCGGAGGCTCTCATGAAGGCCCTGTTTTGAGCCCATACACTCCATAGAGCTGAAGTACCTGTCTATAAAAACAGTCTTCCTCTTGGCTATCACCTCCGCTAAGCGGGTCAGTGAGCTGCAGGCGCTGTCTGTGCACAGCTCCTGCATGCGTATTTGGGAGGATGGCAGCAGGGTGTCTCTGCGGACCAACCCTCCTTTCCTCCCCAAGGTGATCACAGCCTTCCACATTAATCATTCTGTGGAACTGGAGTCTTTCCACCCACCTCCATTTGCTTCAACGGAGGATGAGAGATTGAATTTCCTCTGCCCAGTGCGGGCATTGAGATGCTGCGTGCATAGGACAAGAGCTCTGCGTCAATCTGACCAGCTGTTTGTCTGTCACGGGACCCGGACCCTAGGACAGCCCCTCTCTAAGAAGCGTCTGTCACACTGGATTGTGGACACAGTCTCGACTGTGGCAGCTCTGGTATAGAGAGCTCAGCGATACCTACCCAATGGGTAGGCATATCCCTAACGTTTTTCTTCATTACATAACTAGTTTCTTGCTGGTATCTAGCTGGTACACAACCCCAACACATTTTTAAAGCAATTAGATTCATATAAGAGATTTTCTAAAAACAGTCAATTGACTTTGGAATGTTACTGTAAAGGGACTACCATTGGTTGGGTTTAGAATTCAGTGAAATGAGAAAATGCATGTTTTGCAATGACATTGAGAAAGATTGCATTATGATTCCAATTATAGCAGTTATGTAAAAGAAAACACAAATATTCCTGCAAATACTGTATCTATGACAAAAATGCTATAGCGAAATGTTTTGGGGCACTAGTCTGATTGAGAGAGATCACCAGTTACAAAATCTAGATTAGGATTGCATTAAAACCATTAAACAGTGCCTGTGTTGAATTACACAATTTAAAGTTTACAGTACAAACAAGATATCTCATCATTTGGCTTACCCTGTGGTATGCTGCAGAATTGATTGGAATATTAGTACTGAATAGCAGTATTTCTTGTTTTTAGTATGACTAATGGATTTCCTGTTCTTTAGTATGACGAATGGATTTCCTGTTCTTTGGCTCAGGTATCTCCACTGGAGGCCGTGTGAACCCACACGAGGGAGTGGTACTCCACTCTACAAAGCTCATCCAGGAGTGGAACTCTGTCGATCTCAGGACCCCTATTTCAGATGCCCTCCACCTGCCTGTGTGGGTGGACAATGATGGCAACTGCGCTGCCTTGGCAGAAAAGAAGTTTGGACACGGGAAAGGAGTGGAAAACTTTGTAACTGTTATTACTGGAACAGGTAGATTTTAACTGATGCTACCAAAAATGATGTATTGTGAATATTTTGTTATCTTAAATGCAGCCCAAAAAAACTAACACTCACCCGATACAAAAAAAATGAAATCGGTGTATATCCAATAAACACAGTAAAAACACTTGAAATGGTTACTCAATTCATATTGACTTGACCCTTTCCCTGTGAAAAAATGTTATAAATAACCTAAAAAACCTAAAAAAAAATTAAAAAAAAACTTTCCCATTCTTTCCTAGGCATCGGAGGAGGAATCATCCACCACAATGAGCTGATTCATGGCAGCACTTTCTGCGCAGCTGAGCTGGGTCACATCATGGTTTCCCTGGATGGACCCGAGTGTTTGTGCGGGAGCAGAGGCTGCATTGAGGCATATGCGTCAGGGATGGCGCTGCAGAGAGAGGCCAAGAAGCTGCATGATGGTCAGTACTCTAAAAATGTGGAGTTCTGTACTTTCAGCAAGTGTGAACTAAAAAGCGAAGAACAAAAAAAAAGAATAAAAAGACTGGTCATTCTTGTGGTATTTTTAATCTTCTCTTCCTATTGGATCTCAACAACTATTTCAGGCAATGTGGTTGCATAAGATAAGTTATCTAAAAGTGCATGTTAGGAACACAGACAGGTTAGCAATACTAGTTTTTTGAAGGCACGTTAAGGGTAAATACTCAATCTTCATAGCGTGATTTGATAATATGCCCCTAAGTAATTTCAATTTAGTTTTGTAAAATGAACAGGTGTTCATTTTGTGTTTTAGGAGTAAATTACAAACTAAAATGCTTTGATAATAATCCCCTATCCATCTTGTTACCAAGTAAACACTGATAAGTATAATTATATTGCGATAGCCGTAGGCTGCTTCTGGAGGCTAAACAATGTCTAGCAACTGAATGTGTGTAATTATTTCGGAAATATATTTACTGGCCCAAATGAATCCCCTGCCTCCTATATCATCTGTTTATCAAGTTTACTACTACTACTTAATTACTGATCAGGGGAAAAGGCTTTCATTAGTGTACAGTATATAATCGTGGTTAAAAAAAATTTTAAATTAATTTAAAAAAGCGAATGCTGGGATGTCTTTATTTTTGTCCTCAGAGGATATGCTTCTGGTTGAAGGAATGTCGGTGAAGAATGAAGAACCTGTTAGTGCTGTTCATCTCATTCAGGCAGCCAAGCTGGGCAATTCAAAAGCAGATAACATCTTAAGAGCAGGTGTGTCAAATATTTCTTCTACTTCATCACTGTTGACACATTTATCAAACATTTGTTTTTTATGTTTCCTCTCATAATGTATGTGTTTTTAAGTTATGGTTGTTTTACAATGAAAATGTTTCTTTCCTGTGTCCTGTGGTGTGTGTGGGATTTTAAACCTTAATTTCTGTTTTGAAAGCCTTTTTTATTCAGCAGTCTTCCAGGTCAGATTTAGAATAAATGTGGGGCTTGTTTAAATAACCCAAGACTTGCAGTATAATATTGACTTTTGATTTGCAGACACTTAACCGCTTGCCCTGTTTCACTCATGCAGCTGGTGCGGCTCTGGCTGTAGGGATTGTGAACATCCTACACACTGTCAACCCGTCCTTGGTGATCCTATCGGGCGTGCTAGCCCCCCACTACGAGAACATTGTCAAGCATGTGGTCAGCCAAAGAGCTCTGACGTCCGCCCAGGGAGCCAATGTGGTCACTTCAGAACTGGAGGAGCCCGCCCTCCTAGGGGCTGCCAGCATGGTGCTCGACTACACAACACGAAGGATATATTAGAGACAGTGCTAAAACCTACTGAAACCAGAAGCAAACTTTGCATTTTCCATTGCAGTTTTAAAATATTTTATACTATGTACATTCAGCTGTCTGCCTTTATTGACAGAAAGCCTTTTTGTTCAGTCAAAACTCATATTGTCATATTGTGCTAAAGTTCTGTATCTTTTAAAAATATATATATATATATTTCAGGTCATTATATAAAATAAACTTCAAAATTCTTCATCTCATGGAACAGCAGATTTTTTTAAATGGCATACTACAAATTAAGTTTACTGTTTTGTTTTTAATGGTGCACGATGCATCACACAGTGGAGGATGGAAGCTTGCACACAGATAAGAATAGGAGAACACTAAAATTGTTACACCGTTGCAACAACAATGATATAGTGGACCCTGTAACATGACTCATTGGTTTACATACCTTGTGCATAAATTATTTTTCGTAGTGTTATAAAATGAAGGATTTTTATGTTTTTGGTTACTGGATATCATCCGTACTGCTTAATTTCATGCAAACATATCACTGGGTGAAAAGGTCAGATACATGTCTTTTTTGTAATTCAGGCTCTACCTTGTGGTAGTTGTCCGTGACTGCAGTTAGCGCTATTAGAAACTATTTTTCTCATTTATTTTATTTAAAAAAAAAAAAAACACTTTAAAACCTACATTTACCTTGAACTTGTAATGATTTGTCGGGTACCCTACTGCTGAGAAATGTTTTAGGAAAATAGTCCCCAAAATGTTCATAAATGATGACACACACAACTATAGAAGAAAAAAAAACTTTATTAAACAACTTACTTTTTTACTTGTAAGAGTTTCTTATACTTTATCTGAACAGTGCCAGATATCTGTATGGAGCAATATTACTGAACTGTCCGTGTCTCGGTTTGTTGTTGTTGTTGTTGTTGTTGTTGTTGTTGTTGTTGAAAGAAGCTGTCTGAGCTCTATTGGCTGACTCAGCAGTTGCAGGTACAGAATTGGTGGCTTTTGTCGATGCAAAGTATTGGATAATAAAATTAATTTGGACCAATTGTGTCTTTTGTTTAGTATTTGCTCTCCAATAGTGAACAAAGCTTAAAAATACAGCAAGTCAAAATGAAAAAAAAACACGGATTTGTTTTAAATTTGATTCACAGGTAATGCGGTGACATTCCAAAGGGGCATCTGTTTGTATTAATGCCCACGATAGTTGAAAGCTGATTGGCTGATGATACTGAATCATGTTCTAATAGTTGCTATTGTATTTGTCTTAACAAAAAACTACCTGATACATACTGCATTGCGTTCTGCAACACAAAATCATAGTAAAACTACCAAAACAGCTTAGTCTAGTAGACAAATATTTGACGGTGTTGTTTTTTTAAATCTCTGTTTTTAACAGTCAATTTGAATGTAAATTCAGTATAGCAATTCTGTTTTACACTACATTACCAAAGGAGTTCCTATATAATATGTCATTTAAAATTGTCAATTAGCTGCCATTTCTCATTATTTATTAAATATTAATGTTTTTAAATGTATTCTATTTATGTCAATACACAGTTGATGAAAATCCACGAAATAAAGGGTTCAATATTAATAAAATGATTGACCTTGTTAGGAATAGTGGCATAACTGGTCAAGGTCATACTATTAATCTGTTCAGCTGTGCCTGTAGAGAAAGAAAGTCTGAAATGCCAAGTAATGGCTAGCTGATCATGACATTGTGTTGCTTTGTAATGTATTTGGTATTGTTAACCTGGTTGAACATTAAATTATAGTTGTTTGAAATTGGGTCTCAATTTTTTTTTACAGATTATGCAATCTCACTCTTCAAACCTGGTCAAATACACTTAAAAATGTAAGGATACTTATGGTACGGTATACTATATTTTTTGTGCAAATTCTTTAAGCTCTTTAGTGATTGATAGACAATCCAGCTGTGTTGCCATTATTTTAAAGAGCTACGTCATGTTTTGATTGTTGCCTCAAATAGGTCAACAGGGTTATTTATTCCCCCGTTTTTAACTGGGGCTGGGGAACTCCAGATTTTCTGATTGAGTGTTTGAACCTGTAATACTGCAGTAGTCCACTTGGGAGCATACAGTGCCTATAGAAAGTCTACACACCCTTGAACTTTTTTTCATTTTGTTGTGTCAGTGCCTCAGAGTTTGATGCTTTAAAATGAGGATTTTTTTTCCACTTATCTACACACCATACTCCACACTGTTAAGCGGAAAAAAAATTTTATTGAGAAAAAAATTACATATTAAATACAAAACTGAAAGATCATAATTGGATAAGTCTCCACCCCCCCTGAGTTAATACTTGGTGGAAGCACCTTTGGCAGCAATTACTTCAAACGGGATTCTAGGTGGGCTTTCTTGAGTAATGGCTTCCTTCTTGCCACCCTACCATACAGGCCAGATTTGTGGAGTGCTTGGGATATTGTTGTCACATGCGCACTTTGACCAGTCTTGGCCATAAAAGCCTATAGCTCTTGCAAAGTTGCCATTGGCCTCTTGGTAGCCTCTCTGACCAGTCTCCTCCTTGCTCGGTCATCCAGTTTGGAGGGATGGCCTGATCTAGGTAGGGTCTTGGTGGTGCCACAGGGCAGCAGTGTGGAGTAGTGGTTAGGGCTTTGGACTCTTGACCGGGGGGTTGTGGGTTCAATCCTAGGTGGAGGACACTGCTGCTGTACCCTTGAGCAAGGTACTTTACCTAGGTTGCTTCAGTAAAAACCCAACTGTATAAATGGGTAACTGTATGTAAAAATAATGTGTAAAAAAAAAAAATGTAATTATATGTAAAAAATAATGTGATATCTTGTAACAATTGTAAGTCGCCCTGCTAATAAATAAATAATAATAATACACCTTCCACTTCTTAATAATCGTAAAAGATTATAATCAAATCCTTTCCGAAACGAAGGCTAAGATTGAATAATAAAATAAAAGCTTGGTGAAGATTTGGTACAAAATCGACAGTTATCATTCACAATGTATTGTGTGACAGACAGACCGTTAAGTGAAATGTATATTATAGTAATACGTATCAAGGTATACTAGATACTGTACTTTATAGAACACTGGTTCTAGCCATTTAACATACTGTATATGTATAATATTGCTGGACTGAACATGATTTTTGTTTATATATTCAGATATCTGTTCAGGATTTAGATATGTATTTGAATATTTGAGATACTGAGCTCAAGTCATGTGATTTCATAAAAACGCCAGATGCTCAGTGTTTGGTATCTGAGTAGCGTTAAAATTGCCAAAATGAGTTGATTAAGAATCTGTATAAATAGCCATTCGAAAATACATGATTTTTATGAACGCAAGGATGGCAAAGATACGACCATGCGCCGCTTGAGTAATGAAGATCGCCTGGTTGCTATCGGCATGATTGAACATCCTGGAAGGCAGAGGGGTCACCACACCAGCCCAGGATCGTCACATCCGACTGATTCATCTGCGTAATCGTTTTTAGACTGCAGTGGCTACAGCATAAGAAATTCCAGGAAGAAATAACCCGCGCATCAGCAGAATGACTGTAGCTCGTCGTCTGCATGAAAATGATTTGCATGCTCGGGGGATGTTCAGGGCTAACGTTGACAGCTGAGAGACGAAATTGCCATCTTCTGTGAGCCAGAGAACATCTGAGGTGGCGGCGAGAGAGAGGTGGAGTGTTTTATTCACCGATGAATGCCGTTTTGCATTCATTGACCTGACCATACAACGTGCGTGGAGACATCGTGGTGCGCGTTATGCTGACACTTACGTTTTTCAAGCCAACTGTGGGGCGGTGGAGGTGTGATGATGTGGGGAGGAATCTCCTTTAACACAAGAATGCCTTTGGTGCAGATTGAGGGCAACCTTACTGCTCAGCGATACATTGACAAAGTCCTTGAGGCAACAGTTTTTCCTTTCCTACAAGCCAATCTGGAAGTGTCGATTTTCCAGTAGGACAATGCAAGACCACAGAGTACTAGGATTACAATTGCAGGACTTCAAGAAAACAATGCTGAGGTCTTGCCATGGCCAGCTTTTTCTCCTGACCTGAGTCCAATAGAATAGCTGTGGAACCAAATCGCCAGTGCCATCCACAAGAGACAACCGCGACCAGTCAACCTTCGCCAGCTGGCTGCAGCTGCACAGGAAGAGTAGCGGAACATCCCGCAGCAGTCTATCCAGAGGTTGATCAGGTCAGCGCTGCCAGGATTGTCTTAATGTTCAGGGAGGTCATACCAGATACTAACTTTGTAATGTTTTCATTTTGACAGTGTGTCACGTTTCATACTGAAAACTTATCATGATTGTTTGATCTGTATTTTTGTTCACATTTTCTATGATTGTTTGATAGCTATGTTTAAAATATTTGATTAAATCCATTAGACCTGGGTGTTGCGTTTCTTTTGTGCATCAGCATATATACATGTGTGTGCTATATATATATTTATATATACAGTATATATTGTAAACCAGCCTTGCGGCTCCAGTTTGTTTCGCCCTTTAAAATACTGACCCAGACAAGGAGAACCAAAATAAACAAAAACCAAAATAAACACCCTGTGCAGGGGATAATTAATAATAAAACAATTAACAAAATCTAATTAAACCATTAAACAAAACAACTACATTAAACCCATGTGCATTCGCATTCGCACATGTTTTTCATGCAGGGAGGATTAACCCCCTCCCTGCTGTGTTACACTATATATATATATATATATATATATATATATATATATATATATATATATACAGTACTGTGCAAAAGTTTTAGGCAGGTGTGAAAAAATGCTGTAAAGTAAGAATACTTTCAAAAATAGACATGTTAATAGATTATATTTATCAATTAATTAAATGCAAAGTGAGTGAACAGAAGAAAAATCTAAATCAAATCCATATTTGGTGTGACCACCCTTTGCCTTCAAAACAGCATCAAGCATCAATTCTTCTAGGTACACTTGCACACAGTTTTTGAAGGAACTCGGTAGGTAGGTTGGCCCAAACATCTTGGAGAACTAACCACAGTTCTTCTGCTGATTTAGGCAGCCTCAGTTGCTCTCTCTCTTCATGTAATCCCAGACAGACTTCGATGATGTTGAGATCAGGGCTCTGTGGGGGCCATACCATCACTTCCAGGACTCCTTGTTCTTCTTTACGCTGAACATAGTTCTTAATGACTTTCGCTGTATGTTTGGGGTCGTTGTCATGCTGCAGAATAAATTTGGGGCCAATCAGATGCCTCCCTGATGGTATTGCATGATGGATAAGTATCTGCCTGTACTTCTCAGCATTGAGGAGACCATTAATTCTGACCAAATCCCCAACTCCATTTGCAGAAATGCAGCCCCAAACTTGCAAGGAACCTCCACCATGCTTCACTGTTGCCTGCAGACACTCATTCGTGTACGCTCTCCAGCCCTTCGGCGAACAAACTGCCTTCTGCTACAGCCAAATATTTCAAATTTGGACTCATCAGTCCAGAGCACCTGCTGCCGTTTTTCTGCACCCCAGTTCCTGTGTTTTCGTGCAGAGTTGAGTCGCTTGGACTTGTTTCCACGTCGGAGGTATGGCTTTTTGGCCGCAAGTCTTCCATGAAGGCCACTTCTGACCAGATTTCTCCAGACAGTAGATGGGTGTACCAGGGTCCCACTGTTTTCTGCCAATTCTGAGCTGATGGTACTGCTGGACATCTTCTGATTGCGAAGGGAAGTAAGCATGATGTGTCTTTCATCTGCTGCAGTAAGTTTCCTTGGCCGACCACTGCGTCTACGGTCCTCAACGTTGCCCGTTTCTTTGTGCTTCTTCAAAAGAGCTTGGACAGCACATCTGGAAACCCCTGTCTGCCTTGAAATTTCTGCCTGGGAGAGACCTTGCTGATGCAGTATAACTACCTTGTGTCTTGTTGCTGTGCTCAGTCTTGCCATGGTGTATGACTTTTGACAGTAAACTGTCTTCAGCAACCTCGTCTTGTTAGCTGAGTTTGGCTGTTCCTCACCCAGTTTTATTCCTCCTACACAGCTGTTTCTTTTTCAGTTAATGATTGTGTTTCAACCTACATATTGAATTGATGATCATTAGCACCTGTTTGGTATAATTGTTTAATCATACACCTGACTATATGCCTACAAAATCCCTGACTTTGTGCAAGTGTACCTAGAAGAATTGATGCTGTTTTGAAGGCAAAGGGTGGTCACACCAAATATGGATTTGATTTAGATTTTTCTTCTGTTCACTCACTTTGCATTTAGTTAATTGATAAATATAATCTATTAACATGTCTATTTTTGAAAGCATTCTTACTTTACAGCATTTTTTCACACCTGCCTAAAACTTTTGCACAGTACTGTATATATATATATATATATATATATATATATATATATATATATATATATATATATATATATATATATATTAATACCTTGAATCCCACCATTCTTCCAAAACACAGTGACACAGGTAAGTCAAATAAATCCACAAATTATGACAACCGGGACTGTGTTAGACAATAATCTTAACGTTTCGCTAGCTTTGCCACCAGCTTCTACAGAGGTAAATTGAAGCTTTTAACAAATCGTAAAGCAAAGAATGAGCGCAGAGAAGCTGACTTTACGTGCGAGAGCGAACGTTTCTACATGTGTCATCTTGTAACACTATAGAAGACTGTTGAAACATGTGGAAACATTTGTTACCATTTCATGTCATTTGTGTCGGGAGCAGTAAATAAATAAAGAACTTAAAAATGAAAAAAACTAGCTTAGGCTATAAAGCTAAACAAATACTTTGTAGACAGCTGTTTAATAGACAGCTTCTTTATCAATACGTACTTTATCAATGTAAATGCTGTACATGGTCATTTTCTTTTTTGTTTGTTTTACAAAACAAATATTTAATTTATTTTGAAATAAATTAAACAATGTTTGTGGCATACCACTCCCTACCCAGCATTCAGATAGCAAGCTCATTATTATTAGTAGTAGTAATATGTGTCATAGTAGTGTAGTACTATTATTAACTCTAAATAACCAGTAGAGTATAAATATATAACCTGCTTCAATATTTGATATGTTGGACAACATGAATAAGAATTGAGTGGCAGTTTGCTAAGCATGTGGACTAGCAGAGCTACACTCGTGTTATTTTATGAATAGCGATGGACACTGGAGATAACAGACTGCTCATACCACTGCTGACAAACCGATGGAAGCCTGGACCGCTCGCTAAGCATGGCTCACAAGCACTCTAAGGAGATAATAAATAACTAAGCACTGTAGACCAAAAGGGGCCCAAGCGCTCTGAGGAGAAATGAAGGGAGAACAGACAATCAGATAAGAATCCAGTTTAAACCAGCTAGATTTCATACACATAGCATTAGGTTTTAGATACACACTGCACACGGGACCACATAATGGTCATAAATCAGTAGGATGTAGTCCCCAGGTGACTGGGCGCACAGACAGGACTGGGGAGGAGAAAGACTTGAGTTTTGCTATAGAAATGTAATGTGCCTTTTGTTAAGTGAATTCTACTGTTCTCTGCCTGGAAAGGGAATGCCCACTGCATATATTGAATAAACAACCAGCTTACTCACAACAAAGAGATTTAAAACACTACACTTAATTTATCCATAGAAATACTGCTTACATTTGTTTTAAACTAAATTGATTTTTACAACATAGTAATGTTGTCTGTAATAGGACAAAAAAATGGTTTGCAACGAGACAAAGGCATGGCTGTTTTTTTCTGTTGTACAGCCATTGAAATTGATGCAAGTGTAAGTTCCGTCTTTTGCATTTTGTGATAATTCTGTATTACAAAACGCATCAGCTTATTACATCTTACATTGATATATCAATACCTGTTAAACCATTTTTCTATTTCAGGCCTTTTTTACATTTTAAACCCAAACATTTTCTTGTACTTTTTGTAATTATTATTGTTTTTTTTTACAATAGGCATGCTTAAAATGTATTTCACTGTGCAAAGCTATAGTTTAATTTAAATGTATGAAAGTCGGGGGATCATACCAACACCCACCCCCCCAACTTTTAGAAAGGCTCTGGCGCTGTTGATGCATAGACTAATCTGAACTCCTTTTATTGACAGCCAGAAGAAATAAATAGGGGAACGAGAGTGGTTATGTTGATCTTCTGTTTATATATATATATATACAAAGGAGAATGAAAGGGAGAATGCAATGCTCGAGGGAGAAGGGACAAAGGCCTTGCATTGATCAGTACTTTTTACGAAATCAGTCGTCAGTCAAATGAAATCCAGCGACAGGAAGCAAACCACAGTTGGCAAGATATTAGCACCCCTGTCATAGATGAGAGGAGGACTTGAATAAACACAACTAGTGATTAATCTAATGGTCCTTGTAAACCTGGTCAGATGAACCAGTGTAAGAGAGAAAACCTCAACAGGCACAAGCCTGGAGTTAAAAAGCTTCTGAGAAAACAACATGGGACACAGTGAACACAGATCTCTGTTTTGCATTGGAAAGGTTAGGTGGAACAGTCGAAAAGAAGCTGGATAAATTTGGGGATACCATCTATGCATATGGAAGCAAGAGGTTTGGAGTTGAAAAAAGAAAGGAGAAAGTACAAAATATTCCTGTAAAGTCTAGATGGCAGCTGAGGAAGCAATGGAGGAGAGCAGAACAAAGTCAGAAGGAGGCACTCAGTCTTTTACAAAGGGTCATAAAAGACAAACTTGCAACATTGCGCAGAGCTGAGCGCCTACGGAAACGCTACAAAAAGAAGGAGTGTGCGAGAACTAACTATTATAAAGACCCATTCAAATTTGCAAAGAAGTTATTCACCAGGGAGAAAAATGGCACATTAAAAGCAACTAAATCTGAGCTGGAGAGATATCTCGAGGAAACGCACACAGATACAAAAAGGCAAGAGTCTATGTTGATTCCTTCAGACATCCTACCTATCAATCCACCAGAATACCAAATGGAGGACTGTCCACCTAAGTGGAAATAAGTAGAGTAAGCTGTGAAAAAGGCCTAATGAAGGTCCGTACAGAGTGTACAAGAATGCCCCTGGTGTTCTACGAATCCTGTGGAAATTGCTCAAAGTAGCATAGGAAAAACAGGTTGTACCAAGAGCATGGCACGGAGCAGTTGGGGTCTTTATACCCAAAGAAAAAGATTCTACGAGTGTTGGTCAGTTTCGCCCTATTTCCCTGTTAAACATGGAAGGCAAGATTTTCTTCAGCATTGTTGCTCAGAGATTGTCAGCTTACCTATTGATGAACTGCTTCATTGGCTAATTTACATGCACTTGAAAATTGACTCTACAGTCATGACTGTGTGACAATGTCACACGAATACATTGTGAAATTGCAAAAGGACCTTTTGGCATCACGACTTTAAGGGCAGGGTCAATTGCTTTCTCGTGATAAAAATAGCTGTAAAAACCCATGTAAACCGGAGCAGAAATCGTGCTTGTGGCTCACGAGGTTTCAGCAGTCAAGATCCAGTTTTTCTGACTTAATATCACGTAATCTCCAGCAGAAAGGCTGTACAAAACATAGACAACCCCCCAACACACACACACACACACACACACACACCGTACATTTATGGACTACTTCAACACTAGAACTGTCGCCGTTATACTCACTCATACCTACAACCACCAGTACATTTTAAACACCATCAATATTAAAATGAAAGACAAACTATCGGATACAACTCAAAAGTTTTATTAAAGCACATCATATCAAACATCTGCACAGCCGAAACACTGTATTTAAATGAACAATTTAATAAACATAAAAGGGTTTATTTTCTAACTTACAAGCAACATTGATGCACAGGTAAGTCAGCTGGACTGAGCTGAGTGGGGAACGGAGGGGGGTAATGCTGGGATGCCAGAGTCACTGTCGAGCCCTCTTAAGGTGTCATGGGCTAGTTGACGAAACACCAAGGATAGAAGTGCCCACTTGAAGACCCCAGAGAAGTACCCTACTCAGCTCAGTCCAGACGGTCATGCTGATGCGCTAGGGAGGCCGCACTGTGGTTGTATGTGCTGATGCATCAGGGAGGCAAAACAGGCTGATCCCTGGAGCCAGCATTACACTTCAGCCATCAACACCAGGCAGAAGGATATCTACATCATCAGATGGAAGGAAACGCAGACGGATCACATTAGTAAAAGATCACATCAGTAAAATAAGCTATGTCTTAGTTGGTGCTTATCTTGGCGAGAGCTGAGTCCAATATCAGCATGACGTTTTAACACCTACTCTCATGTAATGGAAATCCAAAATCCCACACAGTGCTACTTTTCCTATTGCTAATTTTAGAAACTGTGGCCAATTTTTGGCAAAGTGGTAAATCAGTGCAAGGCAAAAAAGGTTGTGATATATATTTCTCATTTCTGTTAACCTGTGTAATTTATGACTGACACAGACATTTTTTGTTTCAAATACATGTTTTTTCAGACATTAGTCCCAGCATTCAATTATTATCTATATATTTATTTTTTTCCGTATTGAAATGTACTGTTAACTGTGTTGTATATTATTATTACACCAAGACTGAGGATTGACCACAAAAACCTGTATTCATAATAATAATAATAATAATAATAATAATAATAATAATAATAATAATAATACAGGTTTCAACAGTGTTACAACACTCCTAGAATTATGACTGCCAAAACGTACTCATAGTTTGTGAGATACAGAATGTGAAAAACATTGCGGGCTGTAGATAATTGCACTGTGGCAGGATGTGAGTGGTGTGGGTGAACATATGAATGTCCAAACACTTAAATTCAATTACAAAAATGTCCTTATTTAATTAATAATATAATACCAGCAATGGTATAAGGGAAGTCAGTAAGGTAGGTTGCAGTCCCGAAATAATAATACAGTTCACTATACAAATACAGTCCTTTATCCCAACGTCCACCTTTGAGCACAAAAACAAGTGCTCCAGGAATGGTGGTGCTGGGCAGTGCTGTGACCTGCTCTGCTAATTCTGCTATGGGGTTTGTGCTGACTCCGTGGCTGCAGCTCCCGATCCTCTAGTCATATGCAACACAGATAAACAAAACAAAACACAGCACTCCGATGCGTTAATACATTTCAGTGTAAGGGGCTGTACTTACATAGCTGCGTCCCCTTAGTACTGCCAAACTCCTCCCTGTGATCAGCCCGGCGTTACGGTCTATCCAATCGCTGCCTGCCTCTCAGCTGATCGCAATGGATTTGTTTAGCAGCTATGCGCGTCCTCCAAAATGTCCGACTTCCAGTTCCCACCTACCAGAGAGTTGCCCCGTCTATGGGAAGCTGCCACCAACCTTACACAGCGCCCTTTCTGGTCGGGAGGAAGATTTGCAGCTCAGATAGTAGGCCTAGTTAGTTTAACAGATTATATTTTACCAAGTATACATTACAAGAAATAAATCACGTTTTCTAAGCTGATTTCACAATGAAACTGAGTATTGTGTGACTGGTAGGGTTTTCCAATCTTGCTGCATTTAAAAAAAAAAAAAAATAGTTTAAGAAGCTTTTTTGTATGATATTGTATACTGCATCAGAAAGAAATTCGGTAGACACAAGAAAAGTTGTAAATATACAGACTGAGAAAAATAACTGGAGCTTGCTCCATGGCCATCTATACTCTTGAGCGCTGGAAAGGAAACAACCATTAGAAGATCCTTTTCCTCAACCAAAAGTAAAATATCAAGAACTGTGACAAAAAGTACATCTCTGGTGGCTATAGTACTTTTGCAGGAAGGCATAGGAATACTTCAAGCTATGTAAAAATGTCATCATTTTTTTTTTTTATCAAAAAGCGTACACTGCCTCGAATACAATCTCAAAAACAGTTTCTAAGAAACAGATTTCACCTGATTGAACAATTAAAAATAAACATAACTAGGTAGTTACTATGATAGTCAATAACATACATTACTGATTCAAAACTTTTGGCCATAGCTGTACATTCCTAATGAGAGACCAGCTCAAGCAGACATGAAACCCAAACCCAATATCAGCAATATCTCTGCGGCATACAGAAACACAAAAGCAATTGTCAGTTGACAGTTAAAGAAGAAATTAAGTTCAAACAGAACAAATAAGCAATGACCAGTTCATATTAAATTATTGGTACCAAGTGAATGCTTGTATTTGCTTTTTATCCCCCACAGGGGATGAAATCCCCTCTTGACGGAATATAGTGATATAGTGGAGGCAGTTTTATATATATATACAGTGCCTTGCAATTTATTCAGACCCCTGACCAATTCTCTCATATTACTGAATTACAAATGGTACATTGAAATTTCGTTCTGTTTGATATTTTATTTTAAAACACTGAAACTCAAAATCAATTATTGTAAGATGACATTGGTTTTATGTTGGGAAATATTTTTCCGAAAAATAAAAAACTGAAATATCTTGCTTGCATAAGTATTCAACCCCTGTGCTGTGGAAGCTCCCAGTTTACACCGATGAAAGAAATTGCCCTAACGAGGACACAATTACCTTACCATTGGCCTCCACCTGTGAACCATTAAAGTTGCTGTCACATTTTATGGATAAAAACCACACTGTTGAAGGATCATTGGTCAGGCTGTGAATCTGAAGGAAAATGAAGACCAAAGAGCATTCTACAGAAGTTAGTGATAAAGTAATACAAATGCATAGATTAGGGAAAGGGTACAAAATAATATCCAAGTGTTTGGATATCCCAGTGAGCACAGTTGGATCAATAATCAGGAAGTGGAAGCTGCATCACACCACCCAGGCACTGCCAAGAAAAGGCCGTCCCTCAAAACTCAGCGCTCAAACAAGAAGGAGACTTGTGAGAGAAGCCACAGAGAGGCCAACAGTCACTTTGAAGGAGCTAAAGAGTTCAGTGGCTGCGAGTGGAGTAATGGTGCACCAGTCAACAATATCAAGACCTCTGCATAACACTGGCCTGTATGGGAGGGTGGCAACAAAAGAAGCCGTTACTCAAAAAGTACCATCTGAAAGCACGTCTGCAGTTTGCCAGAAAGCATGAGTGACCCAGCTGCAATGTGGGAAAAGGTTTTGTGTTCAGATGAGACCAAGTAGAGCTTTTTGGCCAAAACTCAAAGCGCTATGTGTGGCGCAAACCTAACACTGCCCATGCCTCAAGACACACCATCCCTACAGTGAAGTATGGTGGTGGCAGCATCATGCTGTGGGGATGCTTCTCATCAGCAGGGACTGGGCATCTTGTTAACATTGAAGGAAGAATGGATGGAGCAAAATACAGGGAAATACTGCAAGAGAACCTGCTTCAGTCTGCTAAAAACTGAAGCTTGGGAGGAAATTCACCTTTCAGCAGGACAATGATCCCAAGCACAAGGCCAAAGCAACATTGGAGTGGCTCAAGAACAAAAAGGTGAATGTCCTACAGTGGCCCAGTCAAAGTCCTGATCTCAATCCCATTGAGAATCTGTGGCACTATTTGAAAATTGCGGTCCACAAGCGTCGTCCAACCAACATGAACAACCTCCGACACTGTGTGCAAAGCTGGTACATACTTACCCCAAAAGACTTAAAGCTGTTATTGCAGCGAAAGGTGGCTCTACCAAATATTAATGTGTGGGGGTTGAATACTTATGCAAGCAAGTTATTTCAGTTTTTTATTTTTCTTAAAAATATTTCCCAACATAAAACCAATGTCACCTTACAATAATTGATTTTGAGTTTCAGTGTTTTAAAATAAAATATCAAACAGAACGAACTTTCAATGTACCATTTGTAATTCAGTAATATGAGAGAATTGGTCAGGGGTCTGAATACTTTTGCAAGGCACTGTATATGTATATATATATATATATATATATATATATATATATATATATATATATATATATATATATATATATATATATATATATATATATATATACACACACACACACACACACACACATATACATATGTCATTCTTTACACGTTTCCATGTCTATACATCTACCCCTATGAACAGTACCAACACAAATTACTGTATAGAAATAACAAATGATTTACAGAACGACTGGGAGTGGGGATTTTATTGCCCATTTTTCCTCACAGACTTACTTAATAAATATGCAAATATTTTAATGACATCTCAGAAGTAGAATGGTACCCCAAAATGTTATTTTTCTAGGAAAGCAGTACAACTGGGAATGGGGAATTTGTTGCTGGGTAACCTCTCAGACCTCTTGCTCACAAAATACTTTGGTATCCCTGAATAGATCATTGTTTCCTATTTAAAACTATGCTCAGGATTTTAATGAGTAATCCATCTCGCAAATTCAGTCATACTCTAAATATGATCCATTTAATGTCATACCCAACATTGGTACCACTCCAATTGTGGGACAGACTGCTCATAAAAATATTTTGAATATTTTTTAAAGGAGACGATTATCGATTCTTGTTAATTATATTTTGGAAAAATGCAAGTTAGAAATGTTCCTCCTTTCATTTTTTTTGAGTTGTGTAGTTGAAGAACACTAGTTTACCTCGATTGTACCAGTCACTAACAGCAGCCTACTTCGGCCCGGTGCCAGATTCTGATGTCTTGTTAAGCCAATGTGTCATGGCTTGGTTCTGGTACGGTTCAGACAAAAGGACAGTGGAAATTCTACTCTTGATGAGGACCCGGGGCCTACTGGGCTGTAACATCTTACCCAGTGGTGCTGGAACCATTTTTATAGTGGGGCTGCTGAAAGCCATTGAACAAAACTGCAACCCATGTATATGAAGGAAGCCATGCATTCAGTTGCTATTATATTAAACATCTTACTAAAACAAAGCCAGCAGCAACAGCTGTTTATCTATTTAAATAACTTTTTTTAACATGCTCACCATAAAACATTTAGAGAAAACAAATCAAAAAGTATACTGTTATGGTCCACTTAAATATTGCAGTTTAGAAATGTCTTGTTTTATTGTCAAACAGGTTGAACAGTTGTATTTTATTTCCATGCACAGGCAGAAGCTCCAAAGGTTGCCTTAGCCGGTGTCACGATGATTTTTTTTCATGAGGGAATAGACATCAAGAGTGTCACTGTGTACGTGTGTTTTTAGTATTGCTCCACACAACAGCATCCCCAGTTAGCAGCATTTGTGACAAACTGATTTTAGCAGGTGAAGAATTTACAATAAATCTGATACTCGTTTTTGGGACATTTTCAATAACTGCTCTACTTTATACACGCCCCTAAGGCATTCCAACTACTAACCGACTCTCGCAAGATTGCAACTGTGTGGTTTATAAAATATCCCACCCCTGTTGTGACAGTCGGCGCTGAATTATCTATTATCGTTTGTGTTCAAAAGCAATGTAAAAAGGTACAGCCAGTGCGCGCTACACACACACAGCTCAAAAGATTCACGAAATTAGCAGGATTTATCATTGTACCAGCTTCTGACAGCACCCCTGGACTTCAAGCTAGGGGGTGCTGCCGCTTACCCAGCACCCCTAGTTTCCACACCTGATCTTACCATGGAGCAGGAGCTCTGGCTAGAGGATGCAGCTCAGTACTACGACGGTCGTGTGCAGAACAGCAAGCCGATACTGCTAGGTAGGAGGTAACAATACATCCTTATGACGAGAACTCTGGCTGTTTTTATGAATGAAAAGTAGCTCCAATTATGTCTGACCATTTGTATTCAAATGTATCTTGGCTATATTTTTTTAAAGATATTTTTACCCCAACATACATTTAAATAATTACTGTTATAGAGCCAGTATCATAATATTAACTTTAGTGTTGTATATACATTTCGCAGGACAGCAGCAAGGGCTGCATGGAGGAAGAACCTTGGGAATTGAGAATAAGAGAGAAGTGCTTTATGACTTAGCAAGGAGTACAGGGTTTCCCCTGAGACCGAACCAATCGTCCCCCAAGGCTGGGAAGCAATCATTACTTCCCCCAAGGGGTACCTAGAGGGTAGAGAACAGGAAAATGGAAGAGAGTTTGGATAAATTTGGCTGGGATCCCCTCTGACTTGTGGAGAACCTCCCTGGTGGAGGATGAGACCACCGCGGTTGGGAAGTGCTTCACTTGTCCCCAGAGGGAGACCGTTGCAGAGGTGGAGCAGCATAGTGGAGGAGGACAAAAAACACAAGATAGAGAATAAGGGCATGACTTGGGGTTTAAACAGAGAGATTGGCAGATATTATTGACGGGACAGAACGGGGGAGGAGCCAGACAACACCCAGTGTTACAATATTTTTTTCATTATGAATTATTTTACCTTATCTGAAAAAGGTAAAATTGGAATTCTCTTGTAAATAACTAGATGAATCCACTGCATTTGTCAGGTGCACCTTGCTGACTTGCTGAGATTGCAGGCACACTGTATACATGGTCCCAGTATTTCGGGGGAGTTTGGCAGTTACTGACAGAGCAATCATGCTTGATTGAAAAAAAAAGGAAACCAAAAATGTTCTCCGTCTCTCTCTCGCATACAAACTTAACTTTCCCTCAAATACAAATAAAAGCATACACAAACTTTTACAATACAACAATTTATTGTGAATGTTTACACACACATAACTGTGTGGCTCGGTTAATAGTCTTTGTTTTCATAACGACATTAGGGACTGTTGTGAAAAACATTAGGTTACAATCATAACCCTGGTTCCCTGAAATAGAAATGTAAGCATTACCAAATGGGTATTTACCTCCTGAAGACCTGAAACCTGAACACATGAAAGGCCAGCACTCACAGACCTAAGCATCATTTTTTCTTCAAGCCTGCTGCAATCATGGATGCAGCGACCTTGAAGGTTAATGGTTACATTTCTATTTCAGGGAACAAGGGTTATGATAATAACCTAAAGTTCCCTTTCAAGTACAAAATGTAACCAGTATAGCCAAGCCATCAAAGTCAAGATTGCCACATGACCGGAATGCTACAAGGCTAAGCAGAGGCTGCCTTGTAGTTCCAAAACCAGTGTTTTGAGAATCCATAATATTTAGAATATTTAGTCTGTAGAACCTAGTGATGGTATGGGGAGTAGCCCACACCGTTGCATTGCATGTCTTTGACAGATGCACCCTGGAATACCGGCCACATAGTTGTGATGCTCCTGGCGGAGTGGAGTGGGTTGGCTTGCTCATAGGCAGTCCTGACTATATCTGCTATCCATTTGGACTGCCTCTATTTAGACAGTGCTTGACCATGGGACTTCTCCCCATAGCAGACAAAAAATTGTTCAGACTGCCTCCAAAATTTGGTCCTGTCAAAACAGTCTTGTAATCTTTGTCCTGGCTTCTGCAAAAATTAAGCAGGCTTTCGCAATTGAAAATACTTATGTCTCTCACCCGCTTAGCAGAGGGGATTGCAAGCAAGAAAGCCACTTTGAGCGATAAAAATTCCAGCTCAGCTGAATGCAAGGGCTCAAATGAAGGCTTCATGAGTGCATCAAGCACCACGTTAAGCCTCCAGCGAGGAACAATATCCTTCGTAGACGGCCGAAGCCGTCAAGCTCCTTTCAAAAACTGCCCCGTTAAAGTGAGCTCCTGGGGAGAGTCAATTTTGACATGGTAAGCTTAAATAGCTGCTAGATAGACCTTCAATGTAGAGGGTCGATCCCCCGAGACAGGCACCACATCTGAAAGATGCACCACTTGCACCTGTACTGGGAATGCGTGGATGCTGCTTTGGTATTTTGCAGGGTGTCAATAACCCTACTGGACAGACCCAGATGGGAGCTTGAGCAGTCTCCATGGCTGGCTGCTAAACAGCTGCATCATGGATGAAAACCAGAGCCTCCTGGGCTAATAAGGGGCTACTAGCACCTTGGCCTGGTCCTGCCTGATTTTCTCCAGACATAGCAGGAGCATGGCGAGCGGTGGGATGGCATATAACAATTGCCTCGGCCACTGGTGTGCAGTAGCACTGCACCATTTTTATAGCGGGGGTGCTGAAAGCCATTGAGCAAAACTGCAACCCCTGTATATGATGGAAGCAGGTGCACAGCACTTCAATCCAGGTGGTGGTTCCGCACCCCCAGCACCCCTAGTTACAGGTGTGTCAAGGCACCTATCGCCAGCGGGTCCCCGCCTTTTATGGAGAACCAGAGCATCAGAGGGGACAGAGGGTCGATTCCTGGGAGGCAAAGAAATCTATCTCTGCTCTCCCAAACAGTGAACTGATTCTACTGAATGGATTATTAAAACTATGAATAAGCAATAAATGACAAACAAGGCCAAACCGCAGTTTCAAAAACTTTTAATGATACTAGTTTACTCAATCATGACAAACACTGGAATGCAGACAAAAGCAACACAACAGGGATAAAGCTTGGGTCTGAAACAACTATTTATTTTAACATTTCTTAATTACTTCATTCAGGGGAGAAAAAAATGCATACATCGTACAACATCCAATCACAAACATTAATCAGCTCTACTGGTAAATGCACAATGAGGGTTTGGTCCCGAAACAAAAAAAGGACATTTCAACATAATTAAAAGGGGGATTCATATACTACAGCCACAAGTATCTGAGTTTGAAAGTTAAAATATTGCAATGCTAGTAGTAATAGCAGTGTTTCTTTTTGCTTTGTGCTCTTCAGTGGACCAGAGGGGACGTCTTAAGAGAGATGAGAATAGAACGCATACGGGACACGTCCTTTGCCTGCTTGCTAGATTTCGGGTTGAAGTCACAGAGACGGGCCACACGCTCCCACTCAGTGCCTGGATTGTTGTCATCGATGTCTGTCACCAAGGCCTCCTCTGCTGCCCTGCAATTAAAACAGCAGCGTGTCAGTCACCCTTCTGGGTTTATATATATATTGCATTCATTCTTAGTAGAAGTAGTACATATGATAGCAGTTATAATTGTATTTGTATAAAATGTGCACTACACATTCATGGCTAATGCTAAAGACCTTAACCCTTTCAGTCCTGGCGGGACCATATGTTAAATTCAGATATGATGTTGTAACCTCACGGGACTCCTAGCTCCCAGTCTGAGGTAGTGTGTAAATATACGTAAAATGTTATCAAGCTGAAGAAAGAACTCCTTTATTGAGATTTCTTCCGCTTGACAAAAAGAATTCAGGACTGAAAAGGGTTAATCCACTAAAGTATTTTTCAAGCAAATGTTAAGCACAAGGCCATATTTAACTTAAAACAAACAAACAAACAAACAAACAAACAAACAAACAAAAACATTAAAGCATTCTCATGCATGTTTGCCTTGTCTTAAAACTGCTGGCAAAAACAAAATAGTAAATGTGAAGCCTTAGGAATTATAATACCAGTCTTTCTTCTTTTGTATTTCTATGAAAAACTGTGAAGAAAACTTTTACAGGATTCAGCACTCCACTTCACTTCACTTTCCTATCAGTATTCTTGCAGTCATCTCTGCTCTGTCTCTAGTACAATACATATAGTGCAGAAACAGCAAATGGCAATGAGAAGCTAATGAGATTTCACAGGGACACAAGTCCTACAACAAATATGCACAAGACAAGGTTCACTACAAACACTGCTATAACAAGGGCAAATACAGTTTAAATGTGTGCAGTGATAAGAATAAAAAGTTAAAGGTTGTAGGTTTTGTTTAGATTTTTTTTTTTTTACTTAACTGTTCTAGGCGGTAGCAAGGATGGTTTATGTTTGTGCTTAAAGGTGCATAGAAAAAGAAACAAGGAAAAACAGTTCATAAGTCAGACAGAGAAATGAAAATAAATGAGCCTTATGCAGATGACAAGCCGGGCATGCATTTGCAAAAAAACGCAGTCTGCTTTGGAGGTGGTCTGGTCATCTTAGCTTGCAGCTATCACAGTCTGCACATAAGCATTCAGTTATGCCAATTTTGCATACATCAACTACTACTGTAGTGTCGTACTCGTTTTCTCATGATTTATTTATTTATTTATTTATTTTTTATTTATTTTTTTACAAGTACAGCTGTGCTATCCAGTTATTCTACATAGTACATGTTTAGCAGAATAATTTACAAAGCCTTTTTAAAAGTACATTGAGCAGATAGGAGGGTTGCATAGCTAAGGAAGACCAGTCAAAATGAAACCAGCAGTTACCTAGACACTGCATTGGAAATTCCTACCCTATAGCAGACAGAACACTTCCTTTGGATAATAATTACCAACATTAAGTTTGAAGCAACTGTATATCCTTTCGAAGTTAATGCAGTTTACATACAATTTACATTGACTGTGGTTCTAAAGTCAGTTGGTAACTTTGTCCAGCTGTGGGAAAAACAAAAAAACATTTGCAGCCATCGTACATGTGTTAATGCATTAACTTCCAAAAATGGCCGCCATTTGTCACAAGTACTACCTCCATCCTCAAGATAAAAAAAGAGCAGAATACTGCACTCAAGTACACACACACGCCACAGCTTGATGGATGGCATTTATCAGTTTGGTTAGAAATATTGTAGCTTGGAGATGCCAAGTGAATTTAAAATTATACAGTTCAACAATTATTTGGTATTGTATTGTTATACTTGAAAGTGTTCATGTTATTTAATATAAAATTACAAATAATTATTAGAACAAGATAAAGTAATTTAAGGATTTGAAATGCAGGGTACACAGTTGCTTTAAACTAGGTATTCATTCTTCTGGTTTCATATCAAAATATTTTCATCAAATTCTACAGTGTATGGCATTCAAATTACCAGTGCATCTTAAATTGCTGTACAAATGCATTATCACCACTTCAACAAAATGTTTCAACTGATTATGGACAATATTTGGACGGGATAATACAATGTAAAATAAAAATTAATAAAAAATAAAATAAAATAAAAATTTGTACAGGAGACAGACAAGACATTCAGCCAGGAACAATAAAAATAAACGAGAGACTACACTGACTGCATGACACAAAATAAAATAAAAAGGTTTGGACTATCACACCTGTAAATCCAACATTTTAAAAGTGCATGACTTCAACAAATAGAGAAAAATAAAATTGTATGCAACAAAAAAATTACAATGTAAATAAATAAATAAATAAATAAATAAATAAATAAATAAATTTAAAAAATCAGCTATGTAAGCATCAGCAACCAAATAAAATGATATTAAAAACATAAAAAACAAGAGAAAAATGTATCTAACTTAATCTCACTTCTGTTCATGGTTTTTGGAAAGTATGTTTTTTTTTTTTGTTTGTTTTTTACCCCACTATCCTTGTTTACGTTCAACACTCAGCACTGCAGACCTGTGCTCTGGTTTAAGAAAGAACTCCACTCAGAACAGCAGACCACTTAACAAATTTAATATAAGAATATGTACATCTACGTTCATTTTTACTTATTGGTCTGTACAAGACACTGAAACTGTTATATTACTTATCCTGAGGTTGTCTTTCTGTGAAGTTACTTGGTGCTGGGTAATAATTCTCTGTTCATAGAACAGGTGAAGGCACGGTTGCAGAGAGTTATTGTAATCAATACAAATAACAGGGTTTAGAAATTTTATAAAAAGGTACCGGCTGCCTAGAAAGAAGATTACATCTTAAAACAAACCAGATCTGGACACTGGATGATTATCACCTGATGTAGCTTTCCCTATTATGATGCCTAGGCAATAATCTTGAACACCCAGTTTTGATAATACTCACCATTGGTCCATCTAAACACCTCGCAACAAATTCAGAAAACAAAATTAAAACGAAAAGAACAAAAAAAAAGGAAAAGGGATGCAGGGCACAAATAAGTAAGCGACAATAGAAGAAAGGATAAAACATTAGTTTGAGCAACATACACATAACCAATCAGGTCAGCGAAGGGTTGTTTGTAGAACGCTTCATCTTGCACCCTAGACAGTAAGAGGTCCAATAGGAAAGCAGCAGGCAGGAGAAAAAGAGAGAATGAGGTAAAAAAAAAAAAAAAAAAAGACAGATACAGGTGATAACATACTCTGGAAAGTGATGTTATTTCTTTTGGGGTTAACTTTCTTACAAATCTAGGCTTATTCTAAATAGGATGACAGCGTATCAGATTTCATTATTTTATTTCTGTATAAAATTTGGTTGTGTTTCCTACTGCTGTAAAAACCTGCAACACCGGAGGTGTGCCTTTAAATTCTTATCTGTCACTGGAGATCTCAGGAATTTGTGGAACACAAATTATATACATTTTTAAATATAAATCCTTATCCTGCCCTTGAAGTGTCAAGTAGACTAATGTTTCAGGCTAATGCTTTCATCAGTGTACTACTGTGCCAAAGTGTCAAGTGGCCAAGTTCAGAAAGAGTACCACTGCACCAATTGTCATTGGAGAAAATAAACTAAATAAGATAAGGGGCACTTTCTGAGACACAAGCTAAAGTATGTGGGTCTCCCAGGTATGACAACAATTGAGAATAATAAAACACCAATAAAACCTGCAGTAAACGTGTGGATAATAATAAAATGGTTAAACGTTGATACTAGCTCTTTGAAATAATGCCTTGAAAAAAAAACTCGTTCATGCTTTTACCCAGTGAATTGGCAATTTACAGACTACACAAGATTAACTGGATCTCAATTATTCAAAAAGCTGCACACTGTGGTCTTCATTAATCTTGTATGTTTATGCAACATCTGACCCACAAAAATGCTGCAATATCTAAATGATACCTCTGCTTGCTGACCCAAGGTAAACTGGAACCCTCTCATGTGCTGTTCAGCCCTCATGTTTGGTAAGTGCACTACTTTACCTGTTGTTGACTTTTGTTTTCTCTAGCTGCTCATCTTGCCTGCAATACCATTCTTCCAGATCTACTTTAGCCTTCTCTTTCCATTCTACTTCCTGTTCGCGGGAGTTAGCATCTGCAGAGGGAAGACAAAAATTGAATTATAAACAACATACATATACATAGGGATCATGAAAGTATATCAAATATGTTGTAACATGACCCCAAGAAGTTCAGTTAATCCTAGATGTGATGCAATAAAACAATAGTTTCTTTAATATAAAACACTTAAACACATCAGGCAATTAAATTAAAATAATTATATTTGTGCTGTACACTTGTTTTGGTTTTGCTGTAAGTCCATGGATCACAGACTTGCCACAATGAAAACGCATTCATTCTATGCCATTGGACCACTTCTGGATCTCCACGTGTTTTACCTGCTGACAAAAATCACCCCTACACATTACAATAAATGAATCTTTGACTGGTCCTTCTCTTTCTTACCCAAGAGCGCCAGACGCCCAGCTGTTCCTCTCTCCACTTTCGAAGGCTCTCTGGCTCAGACTGTAGCCGATCAACCTGTGAAATCGCTGCATAGGTATCAGATGGGCCATTGCACTCCTAGACAAAAGAAAGATTTCTATAATTTCTACAGTACAGCATTTTAAAAACAGATAGAAAACATCCAGCAGTTATTCACACAACAGCATAATGTCCTATATAATACGTTATTTGCTAGTCAAAAAAATTAAATGAGCAGCTATTAAACATGGCAAAAAACATACAGTAGTCAAAAAAGTTAATATAGTTTGTCAGCTCAACCTTTTACATGTTCTTCAATAAATTGTGACAGCTGTTCAGGTGCATTTTGTAGCGACTACACCCCCTTAAAAGCAGACACCCTCAATTAGACTTCAGATTTGGTCTAGTGGCTGATCATGTGGTACCTTGTTTGTTATAGTTAGTTTGGGAATCATGGTTTAGAATGATGGCAGGTGGTGGCAGACAAATATATATATATATATTTTTTTTTATTAGGACTTTTTTTTAAGTCCTAACTTTAAAGAATAAATAGCAGAGTTCCAAAAAATATAGTGTTATAGGTCCCCACATGTTGTTACAACTGCTTAAATAACGAACCTGTATTTTTTCTTTTCATTGTTAACATCCTGACAACTTTTTACACTTATATTGTAAAGTCTGTTTCAAAGCTGTTTTCAAAATGGCCGCTCTAGTGCACTGGGGTTTGAGATCTGTCCTCTAAATCACTGCAGGAAGACCAATAAAAAAAGCCCAAAACAACAAGCGCTCTGGGTTTTCTGTTCCATACCACATCATGGCTTGTTATTGTGTGTTGTAGTTAAAAGTTGTAGCAAGACATGGGGATGTGGAACGCTATATTTTTTGGAACCTGCTACTCACACTTTAACAGCTGTTTAAATGCTGGATGTGTAGCTGGTCAGTTTTGTGTGACCCCATCTGGTGTTTCAAGATTGTGAACCGATATCTACACAATATGGCAGTGAGGAAACACCACTCCATTGTACATGGGCTCAACATACTCAGGACAGCAATTGAAGTCACCATAAGCAACCAAACTGTGAGAAAGTGATTGCATAAATGTGCTTCTTTAAACCACCAGCCTGAACACCTGCCCGGGGTGATAAACTGGGCAGCGGACCTCCTCTCAAAGGGAGCTCCCAGCACCTCACAATGGATTCACCCTGAGGTGGTGAGCCTCATTTAGGAGACATTCGGGAGCCAGGGACCCGCTGGCGATAGATGCCTTGGCACGCCGTTCGCCATGCACCCGCTCTGTCTGGAGAAAATCAGGCAGGACTGGGCCAGGGTGCTATTAGTAGTCCCTTACTTGCCCAGGAGACAGCTTTGATGCAGCTCCTGCACGGCCAGCTGTAGAGCCTGCCCAAACGTCGTGACTTGCTCAGTCAGGCGCGGGAGACATTGTGGCATCCAGATCCATCGAGCCTGCAGCTTTGGGTCTAGCCCCTGAACAGCTGCATTTGAGTCATCTGAGTCTGTCCAATAGGGTCACTGACACCCTGCAGAGTGCCAGAGCAGCATCCACGCGCTCCCAGTATGGGTACAAGTGGGGCGTCTTTCAGACGTGGTGCCTGCCTCGTGACGTTTTGACCCCACAACCTGTCCCATGGCAGTTCTACTGCAATTTTTGCAGGACCTGTTTGACGTGGGGAAATCCCCCTCTAGATTAAAGGTCTATCTGGCAGCTATTTCAGCTTGCCATGTCAACACTGATTCAGTCTCCTCAAGAGCTCACTTCCTGGCGGGGCAATTGTTGAAAGAACCTTAGTGGCTTCGGCCGCCTATGAAGATATTGTTCCTCGCTGGAGGCTTAAAGTGGTGCTTGAAGCACTCATGAAGCCTCCATTTGAGACCTTGCATTCAGCTGAGCTGGAATTTATATCGCTCGAAGTGGCTTTCTTGCTTGCAATCACATCTGCTAAGTGGGTGAGTGAGATTTTCAATTGCGAAAACCTGTTTAATTCTTGCACAAGCCAGGACAAAGGTTACGCTTCGTAAGGCACTGACGTATTATGTTGATAGGACACAGAGTTGGAGGCTGTCTTAACAGTTTTTTTGTCTGTTATGGGGTGAAGTCCCATGGTCAAGCCCTGTCTAAGTAGAGGCTATCTAAATGGATAACAGACACAGTCAGGACTGCCTATGAGAGAGCCAACAGCCCCTCCAGAAAAGCTAGGCAGGACTGCATCACAGGGGCTGGCATGCAGCTTTGGTATAATATATTCAGGTTTGGGAGGTAAACCCCCATACAGTAATGGTTACATTTCTATTTCAGGGAACCAGGATTATGATAATAACCTAACAATAATAAGGTGTATGCCTTAAATATATTGTGTTCACACCATCCTGTCGGGGGAGATAGGACTAGCATCCTCAGCACCATATACTGGGTCCAGAATAATCTTTAGAGCCTTATGTTTAGATATTGAGGGGTTTGTATGAAATAAGTGTTACATTTTTTTTATTCTGCAGCTACAAAATGGAAGGGATTAAATGAAAGGCAATATTAACACACTGCTGAATAAGGCTAGCCAAATTAACAATTTAGAGATACCTTAAATAGGGTTGTCACTCGATTTAAAAATGCAAAGTATGCAAAGTATGGTGGCCCTGCAAGTCTAAAATACGAAGTGCTTTTTTTATCATGTTTACACGATCAAGGTCCAAGAAGCCTAGTATGATCGTGTTAACACGATCCCAGTCCTTATAAGGGTTAAAACCACAGTGTCCTACCACTTCCGGGGAGAGAGTGTGCTTCAAATCAGCACTTCCCTAAATAGCAGCATGCATTTCTTTCTCTACCCATAATGCACTTTTAATCAGGGTTGAATTTCAGCGTGGGAATCACGCATTTTACAAGTTGCTCCCGCATATCTGCAACTTTCAGTGCGGGGAAATACCACAGAGATATTTGAAGACACCAATCTACTGTATTTTTCACCCAATTTAGAATGCCTGAAACGCTACAACAAATCTCTAAGGAAGTGGGTGTCAGTGACAAAAGCTGCATTCTGAGTAGTTCTGGTTAAAATAAATAAAAGTAGTGCTGGATATTTTAAGTGCCGCGAGACTTTATTCTCTCGTACGTGATTCTCGGCCGCCATCTTTAAGGATTATAGAAACTTGCTATACTGCAGTAAGTAAACAGTTTTGAAAAAAAAAGATGATATTAAAGACTATCTAGGTGTTGTTTTGCAAGCGATGACTTTCGTTTCTGAAAACTCGACTCCATTAATTTTGGGGCACCAGCGCACCGAAGGTTACGCACATATTACTCAGGCACCATAAAAGCCACCTAACTGGCTTGTTTAAAAGTACAGATTTGGGGCTTTCCAAAGACGTATTCAGTGTGTGTATGTGGTACTCCAGCCGGAACTACGATAGCCTGAAGTTAAGCCTCTCATTATGTGATAGAGTTCAAAGCTTAGGTTTCGTTTTGAGTCTATTGCTGTCATTGTGGCAGCTAGACTAAAAGGGGTGGTATCGTTGGAAAGCTTAGAAGCTCAGCTCCCCCACCACCCCCCACCCCACCCCACCCCACCCCACCCCACCCCAATATTGTAATCTATGATTACAATATATATAGCAGTGACCAAACAGTTTTTTCCAAAATATATATATATATATATTTTTTTTTAAGACATATATTCTCATCTTTACCACATATAGTATGCCTGATCCTGTTGCAACTTACATAATATGAAAGGAAATTTTGTGGTTTTTCATCTGATGTTACATGCACGCAGTACAAACTATCCAGTAGTTAAACATACATAAATGAAAACAGTGAAAAACAGGTAGAAATAGGGCTGAGTGTAAAGAGCAAAAAAAAAAAAAAGAAGAAGAAACAGAGTGCTGGTTAAAAGAAACAAAAAAATTTCAAAACAGCAGAGGGGTTTCGAGACATTTCTTTCAATACAGCTTACGCCTTACGCACGCTACAACGCTTTGCTGTCGAGGTGGCCAATGAAGAAATTAAAAGTTTGCTTCTGGATAACACAAGCTGGAGCGGAGAGGGGCGGACGGTGCTCAGTTTTCAAAATTAAAAATTATTAGTGGTAGCTTATATTTTGTATGTTTCAAACGTAGGTCTACCACAGCACTTCTCTTACACTGTCTTGTACACTAGGTATTCAGTACATACTTTACTTAAGCACTACAACCACTATAGGTACCCCCAGTGCTTTGGAACGAACCTTCGGACACAGCCCTACTGTTAGGTCTCCTGAAAGCAGCTTATTTTAAAGCAACACCATTGTGAAAGATGATGCAGTAAAATATATAGTTTTTTATATGCTAAAGTGCCTTTTCTTTTGCCATTCCCCCTAAAATTTTGGAATCCCCCCCTGTGGCAATGTGCCCCGCCCCTGTGTGTATTCTTGTGTTTTATGTTGTATGTTGCGTGTGTTAATGTTGGTGTATTGTAGTTGGTACACGGGATATAATGTGGGTAATGAGCACGAGTGTTTAAAATGTATAATTGCATTTAGGCACGGGATTGCCTTCACGTGCATTTAAAGTATTTAATATGTGAGCACGAGGTTGCACATAATTAATGTGCTGGGATTCAAGTGAATAATTAATTATAATTGAATCCTGGCACAACAGTATATATAGATGCACGTTTTACTCACTCGGGGATGTGTGCTCAGGGCGAAAGAACGGGAGAGAGTGAGGAGAGAATATAAAAAGTAAAGAAATAAGCAATTGCTACGTGGTGCTGGAGGATGCAAGTGCCGTGTCCTGTGTTTTGTTTTGTTCAAACCTTTTATTTTACAATAAACCGGCGCAAGCAAGCGCCTTCATCATTTCATCCACTGTCTGTCTGTGTACTCCTTTCTGGTCTGACGTAACCACTAGAGCCTGCTTGTCACACCCCCATTGACTGCAGCATAGGGGAAATCCCCAGCATACAAAATGAAATTCAAGCCCTTTAATTAACCCTTTGAGTAGTGAGTTCTAAAATGCACTGCCAGTCCTATGGGAGTGAATTTTTTTTTTGCATGCGCTTGATTATTATGTACAAACAAGCTGAAAGCTATATGTTTGTATTTATGTAATGAATACTGACGAAATAGACAAATCATTTTTACTGTAAATAAATAAAACAAATAAATATCTTTTTTTATTTAGTCTAGGGAAAGGTTTTGACTAAAAAAACATGTAGGCAATAAACAACGTGGTGGAACAACCACAACAGGTCCTAACAAAAAAAAAAGGGGCGAAAGAGAGAGAGAGAGAGAGAGAGAGAGAGAGAGAGAGAGAGAGAGAGAGAGAGCAACATGAATAAATCATATCCAGGTAAACAGGTTGTGGGGGTGAGAGTGTCTAATGCTGTCTATGATACTCCTGAAGCGTGGAGCAACGCACAGAGCTTGGCGCCACCTCTTTGCTGTCACTTGATGTTGATGGTAAATATTCTTCGCGTATGTCTTCACTGACACAGTCGCTGACATCTGATTCAGTGGAAGAATTGTATGTATTTGAATTTAAATCGGAATCTGAATTCAGTATTATTACTAATACTTCTTTCTCACTGAGTGATTTTCGCCAGTTTACAAACACGGTTGACATTTTGTGAATGGATTTATTATATGTAATTCAATCAATATCTGGCAGAGGGCGCAAAAGACCAATAAAAGATGTTACAGAAACCAGTGTTACAATATTATGTGATCGGGGATTTTGTAGGCTCAGTAATTCAAGTTTAAAGTTGCAGAACGTGCGATGCGTTAATTACTACTCAAAGGGTTAACCCTTTTCGGTCCATTTATTCAGCGTGTCAGGCGTCAGATCAATTTATTTTCACATCGCGCGAGTTTATTTTAGACGCACTGTCTAAAAGTATTTTTTTTCACAGTAAAACAGGTTTAAAAGGCACTGCCTATCAACAGGACACTCAGTACTGCATCTCCAGCCCCGCCCCACCCCTTGCTCGGTATATTTTTTACATACCTCGTAATAATAGTACATACCGATAAATCATCTCTTGATCGCTCGTTTTATCACCAAACTCCTCAATAATGCAATCCAAGTCGTTATTTTATTACTATAACATCTAAAAAAAGCTCTGCAAATGTCTGTGATGTTCTTTGAGCGCTGGATGCGGAAGCAGCTATCTTGTTTGTTTATGTCTGTGTCTATCAGTATTCATGAGATACGCCCCCTTTTTTTCGGCTTCTCTCGGCTCCTATCGGTCTCACTAGGCCATTGAATGGTTTTCTCAGCTTTTCCGGAGAAAAAACGACTAGAGACCTGTTTTTTGCGTCTTTTTGATGATGTCGGACAGGGTCCGACATTGGACCGGAAAGGGAAAATTGCGATGTCGGACCAGGTCCGACACAGGACCGCAAAGGGTTAATATGAAACTCTACTGTAAGCAATTTTCCAAATTCACCGCATGAAGTCATTTTTGGCCGGATTCAAGAGACGCCTCGGACCGGTATCTTTTCAGATAATAAAAAAGCTTACATGCTAATTTTTATAACTAAGCTTTAATTATTTTCTTAATATAATGAGATACATACTCCTGCTTTCTTAAAAGCACCTTCCTTGGTTATCATTCAAGATTGATACACAGCAAACACAAATCATGCTTTTAAGCACCAACAGCAAAACCCTGCTTTGAGGTGCCAAAAAATGTCTTATCTTCTGAAGGTCTAATCCTCTTCCAGAATTCTACAGTGTGTCTGAGACAAACTTTTAATTCTTTCACTTTTAAACTCTACAGTTTACCTGTAGTAAATAAATACATCTGGTTATTACTGCAGTAAAATTTAAAATAAATGCAACACTGTGGCTTTTTTTGTTTTAAATGTAACTCTGTCCAACAGTTGCTTTTTTTTTTGTAATACAAAAGCCTCCGTGTTTTTGGCTCACAAACATCATCCCAATTAAAGTCGCTACCTCCCTGATAAGAGCTTATACTGCTGACAACTCTAATTTAAATGAAACGGCTAAACCCGGTTGCCAAGTTTTCATTAATTTCTATAATATAATAAATGGAACGGACATTACACCATAATACACTCTTATTCTGGTACCAAAAGGTATTTTGTTAGTTAATTTTTAAAAAGGGCGCTCATTATAGAAAGGCCTTGGATTCAAAACTGCCGATTAACAGCAAGTCTCGCTTCAACTGCCAATTTATTACAATAAAGCCCCAAACTGGTAAAAACACTTGTTAGTTCAAATATGATGTTTCCATTTAATTCAAACATATTATTTCTCTTCAGGAGAGTTTTTAATTCTATTGCTTATTAGATAAAAATACTTTTTAAAGCCTCTGTGCTTAGTTGCAATAAAATCAAATAGGTGCAACATCACTTTTTTAGTTTTAAACATTGTTCTGTCTAGAAAGGGTTACTTTTTCTTTGTTAACTTGCAATACTTGTTTAGTTCCCCCGATGTCTGCTTCTGCCAAGGTTAACACAGGCTTCCACGCACGATAGTCTTCATTTATTTAAAGATAGGGAAGATCTTATTTTGAAGTCTGACCAGCTTCTAAGAGTGTATGTGCACTCTAATAACAAATGCATGTAGATAAGCTTTTTTCAAACATTAACACTTGTTCAGTTTTCTTAGTTCAAATCCTTGTAACCAGTTCATAATTTGCTGCAATATTAATTATGCTGGTTTTATATTCTTTAAAACACAGTACAATTTGTATATTTTTACAGTGTCAGTTAGTACTGAACTTCTCTCATTTTTAACTGTAATGTTCTTTCAACAATAATAATTATTTGTATAACAGTTTAACTTTAAATGATTTTATAACATGTATTTCTAATTCAGATACTTCAATGTAGCAGTCTTTTTTAAATGTAATTTTATTTTACTCCACTGATACACAGCAGGCAAGAGGTTCATTTTAATTAGGCACCTGCTTGGCAGCAAATCAACCTTGAATATTAAAACTTAGGACTGCTATACTTTAATACAGACTAACATCCTCATTCATTTACTAAAGTTTTTATATTAAGTTTCTTATTTTTAAAATCTCAGTCATCTATTTAAATACTTTCTTTTTTTCTTTCTGTAGTAGAAACACAAACCTATTTTAGTTAAATTGTTTCTGGCATATTAACTGTGCTCCATAGTTCACCTTTCTGTTCTTGCTGGATCAAAATGTTTGAGGCTCTGAGTAATTAAAAAAAGATGCTTTTGCCTGATAAGGGAGGTTTGGAACTTTCAGCAGGTTGGCCTAACTTTACACATTCACTAATAATATTTGTCCACTGTTAAACTAGAATAAACAGGAATATGGATTCCTTCATAGACTAATATAGAGTACATTATAACATTGTTTTCTGAATAGGGTGTTAACAATTTGTTTAATCTTTCTGCTGACTTTATAGCCTTTAAATACATTACAGTCATTACAATATTTGTTGCAGTTTCACAAATGTTCAAACTGTAGCCCAAAGCCCAAAGTGACAGTCTTGGGTCAGTTTCTGCTCTTGGTGAGTCTGTCAAAGCCACCACAGGTGTGGGTGACAGTCTTTAAAAGCCTGATACCTGCAAAAACTTCAATCTTGTTAGCTGGGCTCCCATCTCTACATTCTCATTCCCATCATCAGTGGGAAGACTTCAAATAAATGAAGCTGTTTCTATCAAAGAGCCATCCATCTCTGCCAAATACACCTTTCACTCAAAAAAAAGTGCTCGCACCTTGTAGATGGGAAGATGGGTTTTAGGGTCATTCGTGACAAGAGGGACTGGGAAAGTGGTTTTTAGGTAGTGAAAGCAGCAGGAAAATAAATTATAGGTCACAACTAACAATGGTTTTTAAATTATGTATATATTTTAAGGTCAGAGCCTCAGTCTGTGATGCACCACTTGAACAAACTTGGAAGGTCATAATCCTATTATGAATATTTATTTATTTTTATTTATTTTATTTAGCAGACGCCTTTATCCAAGGCAACTTACAGAGACTAGGGTGTGTGAACTATGCATCAGCTGCAGAGTCACTTACAATTACGTCTCACCCGAAAGACGGAGCACAAGGAGGTTAAGTGACTTGCTCAGGGTCACACAATGAGTCAGTGGCTGAGGTGGGATTTGAACCGGGGACCTCCTGGTTACAAGCCCTTTTCTTTAACCACTGGACCACACAGCCTCCTGTGAGTGTACAGTAGTATAGTATACAGTAGTGTATTGTACTGTATTTCATTATTTAATACTGAAATTAAGGCCAAGCAGCTATTGTGTTTCATGCAGCATGATGTCAATTGCAAATGTTATTGAATATGGTATTCAAGAGCCTTTTGGTAAATTCACCTGGAAGAATTCTTACTGCCATTTGTGTTGCCACAGTAGGCTCCGAATGTAGAAAATGTAAAGCAGAGATTAGAAAAGCACGTGCAAATGAAATATCATACTTGAGACATAGGTTTATAAACAGAGGCTGAAGACTTTGAAAGCAGGTAGATTTCACCTTACCTCATGCAGATCTCCATTCACTGCTCCATCAATAGAATCTAGAATATAAATGAAAAGACAATTTTACAATAGCAAGAATTGGTGCATATGTCACCATACAAGCACAGCTTTGAACTTTTATAACCATTCTTCCTAATTCACTTGACAACCAATTCACTCTGGCAAGGGTGAGGTGGGGGTGTTCAAATATGGTCCAAAATGTGCAGACACAGGCTTGCGTAAATGTAAAATGTTTAGCATAATTGGACAAAAAATTATACAATTTAAACAAAACACTGCTTGAAATGTATTCTGTGGCAGAAACACAGTTGTTTAAAAAAAATAATAAAACTCCCATTGTTATACTATCCATTTACCATATGTTACCATGGCATTTAATATGCTTTATCATACACTCAGTGCTTCACCATATTTGCCTGTGTTTTACACTTTTACCAACTCTTATAATGGTCCTTTTACATATAGCGTGTTAACGGAGAGGTGAAACACACAAATGATATTGTATGGAAGACCATTTCTCACATAACTTTCAGTTCAAATCCCAGGGCTTAACCCTTTCCAGGCCAGGTTTTTTTGGGAACTTTTAAAGAAAATGCACACACTTGTTTTTAAGAGTCATTAAAATTGTATCACATCACCATAAAACCATATATCTTTTAAAAGCTTAGAACTTGTAGAATATTATTTTCAAACTGTTTACAGAATTCAGAAGATGGTAAAATGTCAAAAAGGTTCAGAATTGACAGAAGAAAAAGTGAACAACATTTCTTAAAAAAAGTTTCCCCATAACAATGTATTCTCCTACTATCCCATTGCAGTGTTTCAGGTCCCAAACCATGGTGCTACAGATAAAGGAATGTCACACATGAGATACAGTAGTAACCTGTCTTCCCTCGAAAACCATTTTTTACCCCCCAGTAACTATTTACATAATTCAGAACAAGATGGAATATAAAAAAGGCACAGAAATTAAAGAAATCTCAACTATGTATGCATTAACTTCATCATGAAGTGTATACCTATGACTTTAAATAACTATTGACCTCTGTCAACCAAAATGTCATCTCACCAAGGGGTGTGTGACAGAGAGTGAATGAATCCTAGTCAACAATCTCCCTCCTGACCTGTGAGGGCGCTGTGTAACAGGAACAGAGTGCCTCGTACTGGATGGTCTGGCAGTTCATTCCAGGGTCAGTCGGAAGCCAGCCACCCAGGAAGGGGGCGGAGTCACAATGCCCAGTCATCTCCCTAAAGCGGTACGCGATGTGCCAGTCATGGATTGGAGGAGACGTGACTGAACTAGCTATCGCAGGGGGCGTGACTAAGGGTATAATTGGGGCTGTGACGATGTAATCTGTTCCTTTGATGTGGTTATGATAATGACAGAGAAAGGAAACGGACTGTGAAAAGCATATTGTGAGTGTTAAGTGTTTCGTTTGTGGAAACTAACTGTCTGTGTTTGTCACTACAGGCCAGCATCAAGCCCGGACTACAATTCACTACTGTCACTATACTTGCCTTGCACCACACCTGCACTAAGAGCACTCACTATCAGGAGAAGTGACCATGTCTGTGCTGTGTGTTGCTCTTTGTATTATTATTATTATTATTATTATTATTTCGGGACTGAACCCAGTGGTTTATATGCTGACAATACACATCGTTGTGTAGAGCCAGTATTATTATTTAACTGGTTGCAAACTGGGAAAACAGAAAATAAAGAACTGTTTTGAACCGTGAACTTTGTGTCTGTCATTGTTGTAGCATCTGCATCACCGGTACACTGCAAACTACTCGATTGATGTTAATGTAAAAGTCCAAATTAAAAACAGTTTTCCAATAATAAGACCATAAACAGAATGAACTTTGACCCAGGGCTGCAGAATGTTCCATGCACGCTCAAAATGTGTGCGAAGGATTTGGTTGGCAGACGAAGATTATATTATATTAACCCCCACACACACCATCCATCATTTATATACGAAATAAATGTGTTATAATAGTGATAAGTTTATTTTGATGCTCTGTGTATGTATGTATGTATGTATGTATGTGTATATATGTATGTATGTATGTATGTATATATATATATATATATATATATATATATATATATATATATATATATATATATATATATATATATATATATATATACACACACACTTATTGGCACCTTTGATGAAGAACAGAAAAAAAGACTGTATAAAATAATACCAGTACTGAGCTATATTGTAATTTTCGAACATGTGGAATATATTTGACTTTAATAATGATTCAATGGAATCAACCAAAATCACACATTTCTCAAAATTATAAATTTATTTCCAAAAAAAATGAAGTGTCACAATTATTGGCACCCTTGTTTTCAGCACCCTCCCCTTGTAAGAATAACGGCATATAATATTTATATTTATATACAGTACTGTGCAAAAGTTTTAGGCAGGTGTGAAAAAATGCTGTAAAGTAAGAATGCTTTCAAAAATAGACATGTTAATAGATTATATTTATCAATTAACTAAATGCAAAGTGAGTGAACAGAAGAAAAATCTAAATCAAATCCATATTTGGTGTGACCACCCTTTGCCTTCAAAACAGCATCAAGCATCAATTCTTCTAGGTACACTTGCACACAGTTTTTGAAGGAACTTCGGCAGGTAGGTTGGCCCAAACATCTTGGAGAACTAACCACAGTTCTTCTGTGGATTTAGGCAGCCTCAGTTGCTTCTCTCTCTTCATGTAATCCCAGACAGACTCGATGATGTTGAGATCAGGGCTCTGTGGGGGCCATACCATCACTTCCAGGACTCCTTGTTCTTCTTTACGCTGAAGATAGTTCTTAATGACTTTCGCTGTATGTTTGGGGTCGTTGTCATGCTGCAGAATAAATTTGGGGCCAATCAGATGCCTCCCTGATGGTATTGCATGATGGATAAGTATCTGCCTGTACTTCTCAGCATTGAGGAGACCATTAATTCTGACCAAATCCCAACTCCATTTGCAGAAATGCAGCCCCAAACTTGCAAGGAACCTCCACCATGCTTCACTGTTGCCTGCAGACACTCATTCGTGTACGCTTTCCAGCCCTTCGCGAACAAACTGCCTTCTGCTACAGCCAAATATTTCAAATTTTGACTCATCAGTCCAGAGCACCTGCTGCCATTTTTCTGCACCCCAGTTCCTGTGTTTTCGTGCATAGTTGAGTCACTTGGCCTTGTTTCCACGTTGGAGGTATGGCTTTTGGCCACAAGTCTTCCATGAAGGCCACTTCTGACCAGACTTCTCCGGACAGTAGATGGGTGTACCAGGGTCCCACTGTTTTCTGCCAGTTCTGAGCTGATGGCACTGCTGGACATCTTCCGATTGCGAAGGGAAGTAAGCATGATGTGTCTTTCATCTGCTGCAGTAAGTTTCCTTGGCCGACCACTGCGTCTCACGGTCCTCAACATTGCCCGTTTCTTTGTGCTTCTTCAAAAGAGCTTGGACAGCACATCTGGAAACCCCTGTCTGCCTTGAAATTTCTGCCTGGGAGAGACCTTGCTGATGCAGTATAACTACCTTGTGTCTTGTTGCTGTGCTCAGTCTTGCCATGGTGTATGACTTTTGACAGTAAACTGTCTTCAGCAACCTCACCTTGTTAGCTGAGTTTGGCTGTTCCTCACCCAGTTTTATTCCTCCTACACAGCTGTTTCTGTTTCAGTTAATGATTGTGTTTCAACCTACATATTGAATTGATGATCATTAGCACCTGTTTGGTATAATTGTTTAATCATACACCTGACTATATGCCTACAAAATCCCTGACTTTGTGCAAGTGTACCTAGAAGAATTGATGCTGTTTTGAAGGCAAAGGGTTGTCACACCAAATATGGATTTGATTTAGATTTTTCTTCTGTTCACTCACTTTGCATTTAGTTAATTGATAAATATAATCTATTAACATGTCTATTTTTGAAAGTATTCTTACTTTACAGCATTTTTTTCACACCTGCCTAAAACTTTTGCACAGTACTGTATATAATTTTATTATTAGTTTTACTTGTTTAGTTGTAGTTTCTATGGTATTTAGTGAAAGCTAAACATGGCAACGTACGTGGTCTTTTTATAATGAGCAACGGGAGTGAAGTTGGTTCGGAGAATTTCGATACCAGCGACAGTGATGCTGACTTATCACTCAGCGATGATGATGAAGAGGATGTGGAGCCAAGAACAGTACAAACTGTACAAACAAAAGAGCAGGTAGCTACTTTACAGGTAAGCCAGCTGCAAACGGTAAGCTGCTTGGTTTGAAATGGCAGTGCTGTGATGAAATATTATCAAAACACAGCACTGGGTACAAGGCAGTAAAGCAAGCATCTGCAGCAGCCAGATCCATCACAATGCCTACGCAAAAGTAGCCCTGTAAACGCAGTTGTGACTGCAAAAAAAGGTGCAGGGTCTGCTACGAAAATGAAAACAAAATAAAGGACACAAGAAAAATGTGCAATGGTTGCGAAGGCAACCCCAGGTTCTGTTGTATTGAACATTTCAATAAATGGCACGCAGCAAGTCAATAATGGCACACGTTTCGATGTTTGATTTTTATTTGATAATTACTGTTTACTGATTATTATTGTTATTAGCAGCGTTTTTGTTTTCATTGTTAAAAAAAAGTGTTTTTATCTCTCTATTGAACATGTTGTACACAGGAGCATAAAGGGTTAATGAAAAACACAGTTTAGGTCATTTATTTGTGTTTTATTCATCATACGTTAACATTTTATAGCAATTACATGTTTGAAAACATTATTATTTTCAAAATCTGGTACCTGGGAAGAGATTTCATTTTTACATCTGGGGCCAGTAACGAGTTCAAAAAACAGGATCGGATCCGGGCTCACTGAAGGGGGGGGTGGATCGGTGCACAGAAACACATATTTTTTGTAACTTCACAACTGTTAGATGTGCAAGATGTTGATGAACTATTTGGGAACTGCTGTGTTTTATTAATTATTTTTAAAACTATTTTGTAGCCTATTTGATATGTGTTACACACACGGTGCATTTAAATCAACGTGGGTTTTATTTTGCAGGGAGATTCAGGTCACTCATCACGGTAATTTTTTCCTCATAGCTCTCAGATACGGTTGTCAACAGGCTCCAGAATCTCGAGACACTTTCAGGCAGGTCAAGTCTAAAGTGCAATATATTCAACATGTAAAGTGAGTGTGAATTGCTTGAGCAGTTTAGTTAATTGTTTATGTGGCGGCGATTCTATCCAGAGAGCCTCGTATCAACGATTAATCATATTGCTTGAATTTTTTTTATACAGTAAACAATATCTATCAAAATAGTGGAACACCATTATTATAGATAGCTTTGCACTCACGTGCACTCTTTCATTTAACATTGTGGCAGCAGGTAAAGTTTATATTTGTTTAATATTTCTTGCTTCACAAAGTCCTGCCCAGTCAGAGACTCAGAAAGCCAATCAGCTGCTGTATAGGTCTGATGGATTGATGGAAACGATCCTCGCAGGCAGGTGTGTGCTTTTGGTAACAACTAAGTAAAACAATTCAATTAATTTAGTGACAGTTCGCACAATTCACACTTACTTTACTGAATACATTGCAGTTTAGAGAGGTGAGTTACAAAACCTGACCTGCCTTGGCAACCCTACTCTCAGATCAAATGACACAGGTTGAAACGTCATTGAAGAAAATAGAGGGTTATGGCAAAGATACAGCTCTCCTTTCTTGTAGAGGTAAAGTAAGCAGTTCTGTATGTTGACGTTTCCATTGTGGAGGGAGGGGGCTAGCGGTAAATTGTGTAATTTCAAACTGAAATCTTATTCAGGGATATATTTCCATTCGATAATAAAAATACTATGAACTAAAAGGCTCAATACAATAGATTGTGCGCATCCCTTTTTAGTAGCTGCCAGTCTGTGTTTCATTCAACAGTTTCCTTCAGTTTTTCTTGACAGTTTTTGTAGATTCGGAATTCGGTTCGGTATTTGGCTGAATCTCAAACTTGGATTCAGTGCATCCCTAATATATAAATGTATTGGGTAAGGTTAGTATATAAAATGTGTATAAAAACACTGGGCTGTTATATAGCCTAAAAAAAATGAACAAATTAACCGAAGCATAAATAGCAAATTTCACTCATTTCACGATTTTATATATCAGATAGAAAATATTATTCTTTATTGTTTCAATTTACTAGCCTCGGACAAAACATGACTCTTGGGGAAATCAAAACTAACTTAAAAAACTTAAAACAGCGATGTAAGTATTATTTTTTTACTGAATAACGTATATTATTATTTTAATTTTTTTACTGAATAATGTATTGTTTGTTGTTTAGCATTTTAGAGTAATTATAATTGATAATATACGTTTTGTAGCAAAAGAGAAATTAGCTTCAGTTCGCCGGACAGGGGGAGATCCTCCTCCGCCAGAAAGCCATAGGGCTGTTGCAATCTTGGAGGAGATGCTCCAGGGGAGGCCAAATGTGGAGGGATCGAGGAGGTTGCAGTCAGCCGAGGTAAATGCTACAGGAATACAGTACTTGAGCAAAGTAATTCACCATCGTTAATAATCAGTTAATTTAGTGTGGATATATTTTTTTAATTATTGTGTTGTGTTTTTTTTTAGGACAGGACTATGTCTTCATTGTCACTGAGGGTAAAGCTAACTATTTTGAATGCTGTTGTAATGAGATAATTGTATAGAACAATGTATTGAACAACCTCTTTTTTTTTTTACCCATAAGAACCAAACATATTACATGACAACCGTACTGTTTATATAAATATATTTTATTTCATAGATACACAACAGACTGAACAAGTTATTCAGAGAGGATAAAAAAAAGAGGACAAGAGGATGACATTTTAATATTAACAAAAAGGAAATCTGAACTTAAATTAGAACTAGAAATAAAGCTGAAAGAAAATAAATGATGTACATATAATACAATGTAGTTGTTATTGAAATAAATAAATAAAAATAAATAAATATGAATGTTATTGAATTCGGCAATGTAGATGTTGTTAATAAATAAATTTGGAAACGTAACTTATTTCACCAATAAACTTCACCAATAAGAATTTAACTGTTTATTCTGTTTTTAAGAAAAATAATTCTCCACAACATAATTACTCATAATTTGTCCTGCTCGTAAATTATCATTTATTTCACAGATTTCTTCATTTGCATCTGCATTATCTTCCGGAGGAATTAGATACATATATTGTGCAGCACCGCACACCCTAGCACCACACTCGCAGTTCTGTCTGGGGCCAGCCTAATCTCCCCATACAGGCAACCAAACGCCTCTTCAAGATGCCAATTGTTTGTTCAATTTTCACCCTGGGTCTGCTGTGTGCTTTGTTGTACCTATTAAAAAGCACATAATTCCTTTACACTGTATTCCGCCAAACATATATGGGTCACTTTTTAATTTTTTTAATGACATTTCTAAAATCTACACTAACTATACGATATGTAGGCTAATTGAATTAAACTACAGTGTTAAACTACAGTTTTAAATGTAAAGTGTGCAGGCGTTTGGGGGTGAAGGTAAGGGGTTAACAGGTATCGCCTTAGGCCATACCCACTGTCACCCAAAAGATGTCCAGTGTTCTCTTAAGTAAAATCAAAGATTTAATAAATCACATGCATTTAACAGCGTCACTGTTTTATATACTATATACCGTATATGTTTTACATACTATACTACTAACTAATATTTCTTCCTATTATGAACAACGTAAGATGAAGTTATGAAAAGATGAAGGGGTGTAATCATTTGATACAAGTGCCTGTGATCAAATACCGTTCAGATAACTTATTTGGATTGTTATTTATTTTGTTACAAGGTATAAAAGTGGTTATTTCTCTTTAAATTGAGGTCATTTATAAATGTTTCACCTATTAAAGTAATATTAATAGGCTACATGCTATTGATAGTCTTTTTCTTGTGCAGGCTATTATGCAAAGCAAAGTCTATGCATTTAATTAGATACTAACGTTGTAAGGGCTGGTTTCACAGACCCCAGATAGCACTACTCCTAGACTAGCTTATGTAATTTAACATTAGATAGTCCATGATTAGTGGTAACCAGGGTCTGTTAAACCAGTGGTTAATGTTTAAGTGTTAATTGCTGCACAGTCAACACTCGTATTTGTCCGTTATGACTGTTCATTCTGCCCTGGTTTTAAAGTTACCCTGCCTGCATGCTATCCCCATGGTTACCAGACAGGTCCAATCCAGAGCCAAATATGGCCCTGGTCCAACCCCCCACCCCCGTTTACAGCCTATCACCAGCCCTCATCCTAAATGATAGGCCTGCAACAGCCCAATGAGAAGTTAGCACAAGCAGACGACAAAGAGCAGGGAAGTATTGTACTTATACCAATACACAGTATTATGTAGCATGTGTACAAGTGTTCACATTATATTATATTGAGTGGTCAAATTATTAAATGGCTATATTATTTATTTGATCTTTTATTTAAATGTTTCTCATACCAGCTTTTTTGAAAAAATCCTATTTTGTATGGTTCAAGGAAAGTGGATGAACGGATTCATCTTTGATATAATGGCAGCGGAGACTGAGTGTATCGCTTGGCTGGCGGTTTATTTATTAATGCCAGTTATGTCTCCGACTAATTGTTGATCGCTGCCCCTTGCGAAAAATCTCAACGTTAAACAGACTTTTAACAGCGTTGGTAAAGGCATGGCTGCGCTCTGTAGTCGGCCCAACTGTCGGATCAACCATATTTGTTAATTTTATGATGGTACCGTCTTCTTACTTCTTCCTCGCCGAAAACCTCAAGAGCGTTTTGCCTTTCTTTAAAAACCCGAAGTATACGTGTCTGACGGAAAATGAATTACATATAGTTCCTCCATTTTTCAAAAGTGGGATCAAGTTCTGATCCTGCTCAAAAGCAAGATCAGGTTTGAGCTCAGATCTGAGCTCACAATGAGCACTGATCCGTTTAGTACAACACAACTAGGATCAAGATCAACATCTGAGCCCGGTGTCGGGATCGGATCCCTTTAGTACAACCGGCCCCAGGAGTTGAAGTGGTTAACATCAACCCTAACTGATGCATTAACAATGTTTATTGCAAACAATAAATATATTCTATATATTGTGGTAGAGTGACTGACGGCAGGAAAACACACACAGGCTGGAGGCTGCAGTTTTAATGCTTGTTGCGCACTTTTACTTTTACACAAAATAACCAAACAAAACAAAAGCCTATCTCCATCTGGAGACCTAGACTACACACTTATTTTGATCTAAACTAAGACTGGACAGCTAAACCGTTTCCCTATACACAAAACACCAGCTTCTTTACACTTTCACCCGTTTCACAGGAATTAACCCCATCCCTGCCAACCACCACCAAAACACATACAAAACACTCACACTATTTACAGACAGGGCTCTTTCCCTGCCACAAATATATAATATATGTATGATTTGTGGCAGTTAGCACAGCCACTGGTGTAATTATTTATTTAATGAGTGTCATCTGCCTTCGATTAGCAGGCAGGTATATAACCACAAATAAATGTTTGTTCAGAGCAGTCTCTAGTCTGTGTGAAGAGACCTGTGTGGTTTAACAAAAGGTAGTGTGTAACCTTTTTGTGTGTGTGTTGTAATGTTAATGTTTTGTGTCCAGTTTATTAGTTTAAGGACGGTACAAAGTTTAGTTTGTACTCCATGTGCGAGTCAGGTTTTTGTTTTGTCTTATCTTATTTCTGTAAATAATAAAATTGCACGCAAGTGCTTTAAAAACTGCAATTCTTGTGCCTGGGTCTGTTTAGAAGGAGCTTCAAACCTAAAAGTGGAAATCTTTCACTAATATATATATATATATATATATATATAAAATCTCCAGGGTTTGCAACGGAACGTGAAACGAGCAATGTTATTGGTCGAGCAAGGTTTCAGCTGTCCATATATTGTATGGATACAGACAGTTGGAGCCTTGTCACATATTCTAAATCACTGCGCTGCCTCACACAATTTAAATATCAGTAGCCATCTTGCTTACAGTTACAAATGTACACAGTAACTATGAAACGGAGTGACCAATTACCTGCAAGAAATCCCAAAATTAGTAAGTAGGCATGCCGATTTTGATAAAAACAATTAAATGAACTGGAAGATAGCAAAAAAGAAAGAAATCGCTGTCTTTTATACTCAGTCATCCTAACTTTGTCACTTCAAATAATGTATTTAGCAGAACAGAAAAACACAAAGACACTTCTGCACATTACCCACCCCTCTCAGACACATACTTTGAAAATGTACTGAAATCCAAGATGTTTCTCTGCACTGTCAGTGAGAGGGCAAAAAAAATAATAACTTATGAGGCAGAGGCACCGGACAACATATATGGACGCTCTGAAGGGCCTTACTGCATCTATAATCCAGGTCAAACAGTGGATTTGAAGAAAAAAAAGCATAAGTCATGTTTAGGGCCAAATATTTAGTTTTTTTTTTTTTTTTATTAAATATCCTTACGCCAATAAAGTAGTCCCATTTAGAACTTTGAACTACACATCAAGTGAAGTAAATTAATTTTATTGGAACATGCAAAAGAAATATATACACATACATACACACACATATATATATATTATATATATATATATATATAATAGGTTTGAAAAGCAAATTGTAAAATTGCGCTTAGATACTTGTTGGAATATTGTTTCAAAACTGTATAATGAAACAAAAATAATAAATTAAACAGTTTCTCACTGATAAACTGATAATCTACCCTTTTCACTCAAAGTGGCAAGTCTCAGGATCTAAAAAGCTTAGATGGAATGCTGACTGCCAGTCACCATATCAGAAATCTAGAGAGGACAGTGTAAAGCAAAGGTTAAATATCCCACACCATAATTTTGCAATGGTAGACTGTTGATTAATATAGGGGACTGCACGTGTGTGATGGGCTGCTCATTAAAATATTTAACATGTGTTGGAGTATGGTAGCTAGGGCTGTGTTCGAAGGTTTGTTCACTAGCCATGAATTCGAAGGTAATTATAAACCATCGAAGGTTCGTCATGTTGTATTCACACACTGTTTGTTTTTTTCTGTTAAACAGAAACCGTTTGACAATGAGTGAATGCTATAAAAGCACACATTAATCACATACATGCAAAATTCAAACTTTTTATTTGGATAATGCATATTACGTAAACAAAAGTGGTTGTATTAAAATCCAAATTGTTATACATAGCAACTCTATATAGCACCGCTGCCGTGTATGGAGCAGGGTATAGTATCCAAAGCACTGGGGGGGTACCTATAGCGGGTGTAGTGCTTCAGTAAAATATGTACTGAATACCTAGTGTACCAGACAGTGTAAGAGAAGTGCTATGGTAGAATATGTTTGAAACATACAAGATATACGCTAACACCGATAATTTTCATTTCGAAAACTGAGCACCGTCCTCCCCTCCCCGCTCCAGCTCGTGTTATCCAGAGGCAAACCTTTAATTTCTTCATTCGCCATTTCGACAGCAAAGCATTGTATAGCGTAAACAGTATTGAAAGAAATGTCTCGAAACCCCTCTGCTGTTTGGAATTGGTTTGTAAATGCCCAGACAACCAAAAAAAAAAAAAAGTTGAATGTAAACTGTGCAAGCGACTTGTATCATGGAGGCACATACAATCTCTGGGGCCACTTGACAAGCGTAACTTATAATAATAATAATAATAATAATAATAATAATAATAATAATAATAATAATAATAATAATAATAATAATAATAAAGAAGAAGAAGAAGAAGAATTATTATTATTATTAATATTTTTAGTAGTAGTAAAATGTGACCTGCCTGGAACTGTGACTGCTAAATAAAGCTTTGTTTTCCTAAGTCCACTGCAGTTCGTGCTGCTGCAATGCAAGCTTACTTACGCAAGAAGCATCAATTACATGTAAATAAACAATGTGTATTTTATTTCAATTATAAAAACATGATTACTGTTGTACATAACATTTTAAAACTACATGCAAAATGTTTTATTTCATTTATATGGATTACCTGTAAAATAACAGGATTTTCAATCAAATATAAACAAGAAGCTATGGTGCCATCACCAGTAAATTATGCAAATTAGTACCATCGAACCTTCCTTCGGTAATGTGTTCCTTACCTTCAAAGGTCAAAATGTACCCTTTGTTGCAGCCCTAATGGGAGCTGATGATTCTCTTTATACGTATGACAGGCAGTGTGTCCGAGTGGTGCACTGCAGGCAACAAACAAGCACTGTAGTGTAAAAAGCATTGTTTGTTGTACAGTGGGCATGTCAGGCTCATCCTAATTGTTTTCAAGCTTCTCTTCATTTCTTAGCATCAAAGACCACGTATGAAATGGATAGCACCTCATTAACTATTTAGATGTTTGAGGGATCAGATTGCAAACCTGCAATAAGAGATTGGCCATTTTGATGCAATAACAATAGTTGCAACAGAAACCCAATGAGCCCCTAAAGAGGTAGGTCAGCTTCAATGCCAGAAAATGCAGTGCAGAACAATCAAGGCCAGCTGATGCTAAATCAAATGGTGCCTGAAGCCAGGAAAGCCACACTTCCCAGAAAGACCCTTCTCAAAAGGTCAACTCCTCGCTCAGTGGAAGGACAATAGTCAGCATTTTGCTTGTTTGCACAGAACTGTGCTTTTAAAATCTGTTGGGTTAAGCAAAAACAAGGAAACTGAATAACAAAAAAACAAAAAAAACACACCTCACAAGAGGAATTCAGTAACATGGTTTTATACAGGGCTTCCAGGAAAATATGGGTACTGAGATTGTGTTGGGATGAACATGGATTTTAAATGTTCTAATAACAAAACGTTATTAGAACATTTGCAAAAAAAGGAATTTGGAAGGGCTGCAACGAAGGGTACATTTTGACCTTCTAAGGTTCGGAACACATTATCGAGGGAAGGTTCGAACCTTCGATGGTACTAATTTGCATAATTTACGGGTGACGTCTCTTGTTTATATTTGATCGAAAATCCTGTTTTACAAGTAATCCATATAAATGGAATAAAACATTCACATGCAGTTTAAAAATGTTATATAGAACAGTAATCATGTTTTTATAATTTAAATATAGATAAAAATACACGTTGTTTATTTACACGTAATTGGTGCTGCTTGAGAGTAAGCTTGCATTGCAGCAGCACTAACTGCAGCGGACTTGGGAAAAACAAACTTAATTTAACAGTCACTGTTCCAAGCAGGTTATCAGTCACATTTTACTACTACTAAAAATATTAATATAAATTATAATAAGAACAACATACAATTTATGATTGTAAAGTGACCCCAGAGATTGGATGTGCCTCCATGATACATCAACAAACACTTGCACAGTTTGCATTCAACTTTTTTTTTGGTCGTCTGGGCATTTAACTAAAAAATCCCAAACAGCAGAGGGGTTTTGAGACATTTCTTTCAATACAACTTACGCTATACAGCGCTTTGCTGTCGAGATGGTGATTGAAGAAATTTGCCTCTGGTTAACACAAGCTGGAGCAGGGAGGGGCAGACAGTGCTCAGTTTTCGAAATTAAAATTATTATTGTTGGCGTATATTTTGTATGTTTCAAACATATTCTACCATAGCACTTCTCTTACACTGTCTTGTAAACAAGGTACTCTGTACATATTTTACTTAAGCACCACAACCACTATCGGTAACCCCCCCCCCCATGCTTTGGCATAATAATATACCCTGCTTCATACATGACAGCGACGCTATAGAGTTGCTATGTTTAACGATCTGGTCGTGGATTTTAATACAACTTTTGTTTAAGTAATATGCATTACACAAACCAATATATCGAATTTTGCATGTGAGTGACGTTTAATGTGTGATTTATAGTAGTATTCACACATTGTCAAACGGTTTCTGTTAAAAGAAACTAAAAATAAATAAATTAATAAATAAATACATAAATAAATACTATACAGCACCTGAATGGCATCTGATGAATCTTCGAAGGTTTAAAACAATCTCCGAATTCCTGGCTTGAGAACAAACATTCGAAACTCTAAAACTGCCCTAGAATTTGCCAACCATTTAACATGTAATGGACATAAAACCCAAAGTATCGCAATAGTATCGAATATTATGGTACTGTGCATGGTATCGTATCAAAACTCCCTAAATGAGGTATCGCAGAACACAAAGAGTCAGAACAGCAGATCACATGAAGGACAGTCAAGGCTAAGCAAATCAGTGTCAGGGAGCACAGATGAACAATGAGGCAGCAAACCAGTGAGTACAAACATTACATTTCTGTTTTTGTATCATTTTAGTGTTCTTTAAGCAGATGAATATGGAAGCAACCAACTTGCTCTTAAATTAATGCCCAACAATTGGACTTGCCGTCCGAAATTTTTGGTCTAGGAGTCATTGGCTCCTAAGGCAAAAGGTTTGTCTGCCCTGAATATTCTGATGAAAATCCAATACAAAAGTGTATTCTACAGTGGAAAGAAAAACAACCAAATTACATTACCTATGTAGGAGAAGCCATACTAATGGAGGATTTCATCTTCCCCCACACAACATTGGAAAACCCGATGGGGAGCACAACAGATGAAATTGAAATGGTAGAAATGACAAATGACTGCTTCCTAACGCAATTAGTCAATGCACCGACTAGGGAGGCATGCCTTGAGTCTTTTCAAATAACAAAGACAGAATAACTAAAACAGAGGTTAAGAGAACCATTGGCAAACTCGGATCACAACATGGTCTCATCTGAAGTGCTAGTTAAAACCCCAAAAGTAACAACTAAAGCTAAGTTTTACAATTTTAAAAAAGGCAAACTATGAAGGAATGAAACAGAGACCAAAAGAATAGACTGGAGTAAAATAGAGAAAACAGCCACAGAAAAGGGATGGCTATTTAGGAAAGGGAGATCATGTCTAACTAACTTTCTTAATTTTTCTGAAGATGCAACATCGACAATGGATAATTGCAAAGCATATGACATGCTTTATTTAGATTTCCAGAAAGCTTCTGACAAAGTCTCGCCTAAAAGACTAATTATCAAACTGAATGCAGTAGGGATTCAAGGAAATGCATGCACATGGATTAGGGGAGTGGTTAAGAAGTAGAAGAAACCTCAAAATGGAGCAAGGTAACCAGTGGAGTACCACACGGACCAGTATTAGGTCCTCTGCTATTCCTAATTTACATTAATGGCTTAGATTCTGGTATAGTAAGCAAACTTATTAAATTTGCAGATGACACAAAAATAGGAGGAGTGGCAAACACCGTTGCAAAGGTCATTCAAAATTAATGTAACTGTTAATTGTTAAACAGTTTTAAATACTGCAATGCATTTTTTTTTATGTGATCTTTTGTTGCTTTTGTGCATTTTCATTTGCAAGTGAACTGTGACATTAGGGCCTTAACGAGCACTATATTCTGCAATTTTGAATACTGACTTTGGATACTGTTTTAATTGGTGATTTTTTTTTTTTAATCTTTTGGTTTTGCTAAATTGCATTGCCTTTTACGCAGTTCTGTGCATGTAACATTTTCATTTCATTTTGCTGTTGGGTCGTTAATGAGAAATTTTACATACCGCTACAATACGTACCGGATTTATAAGTATTTCAGTTAACGTGTCATCTCTTTAGTTTTGGCAAGTGATATTTTCAGAATCATATCGTTCTCAATTAAAATATTCCTTCTGTTAAATATAGTACTGTATCAACAAAACCAATACGGTACATCTAAATGGAAGCCTACTTATTTTAAAACAGTCATTTCAGATATGTATTTGATATTGGCTGTTTTTCAGGGAACACAAAAAAAGACACAAGGGTTGGAATGGGCCAAAATGAAATAATCAGATATGTGTCACATGCGTTTAACCGTCACTGAAGTCTAAATTTTATGGGGTTGGATATGTGAGTGCTGACTGTATAGTGAAAAACATTCTGCCTGAGAAATGTAGTGTAAATAATAATAATAATAATAATAATAATAATAATAATAATAATAATAATAATAATAATAATATGAGGTGTAGAATGACTTTCATCAGTGTTTCAAGCACTCAACGAGATTATAATACGTTATTTCACAATGACGTTGATGTTGAAAAAGAAAGAAGCCCCCCTTCAAGCACATGGATTTCTACCATGCGTAATATAATGCCATCTTAAAAAAGAGAACAGAAAAAAAAGTAGAAAGCCTTGCACAATCTGCAAAATATTGGCAAAACTTGATTATTTTTTCAGGTCAGTACAAATGTTTAGGATAGTTAGAAGTGGTTTTCCTTCAGGTTTAAATTATTTACTGTAACTAACTTGAATATGTTATTTTAATTTCCTTATTTTTACCATATCAAAACCAAAACGGTAGGAAATATTATTCAACATTGTATTACGGCGTTTATTATTATTATTTTTATTATTATTATTCGTTCAACTTATGATAAAGATTTTTCAGTTAATCCATAAATGCAACACAGCATTTTGTATGTTTCACGTGGGAATGAGATTTCTCAGTTTAGTTTATGCTAAACTGAGTAGAATATATGTAGGTTCTGATTTTTGGTTTTACGGAAACAATATTATTATTATTATCAGCGACCTGAGTTATTAAACTGTCTACAATGGTGTAAAGCACATAGAAAAAAATGGCCACAAAAGTCCTTTCCACATCAGCCTCCATCGCTCGTAGAGTTGTTTTCTGTCCGTGCTTTTTAAAAAAGGGAACACAATACTATCCCACAATCCCTCTGGGACCTCTTACAGCAGGCGAAGAACTTCCAACAATGTCCAGGTTTGCAAAAAGTTCAGGAACGGGGGCTGGCTGACTTCCTGACTTCGGAATACTTTAAACCCACCCCGACTACTGAGTGGCAACAAATTCCTACATTTCTATTGGATACTGCAGACAGGGAGGATTCTACACGCTTGCAAGATGTAAAAGAAGACTACAAAATTAAATACAGAGGATTGTTCTTGCTCGTGGGATTTAAAGCTATATTACAGTTAGATAGGGATTTAAAACCAAATTACTAATCATGGCAATTTTAAAAAATGCCTAGGCACACAAAAATAAACAGAAGAATATGCCCATGACCATAAGGATTTTGTTGTGGAAGACAGCAAAGGAAAGAAGGTACTAATGTCCAAGTACTGTCGAGTTACTATATGTATGGTGAAAAAATGCAAGAATTGGAGTCTCATTTCATCCCTGCATTTACAATCACACTTTATATGAAAATGCCATATTTAGAAAAACAGAAACAGTGCCACATGACTCAGACTTATACAGCCATAAATAAACAATACCAACCTTGTAATCTGAACCTGATCAATAATCTACTGAAAGAATTATTGATAATACGATATAATATGTGATTATTGTTCCAGCCTTCAACCTGTCACATCAAATGTAAATGACTCTGCTTTACTATATCCAATTGGTTTGATTTTGGTACTATAAAAAAATAAATAATTTAGCCTAGTACTGTAAATGTAAGCAACTACTGTTTCTGCATTTTAAATGTTTATTAGTATACTGCAGCTGTGTATTATGTAATTGCTTTGCAGTACTGAACCTAACACTGTCAGCCCGCATTTGGTCTGGATCCAGGGTAAATACTTTCAGCACTGTATCTACTGTCTGTTCTACATACAAATGAGAAGCAGCATATCATGATATTTTGGGGCTTGCTTTTCTGTAAAACTGTTTGGCTAATGTGGACAATACACTAATTATGGCCTGGTGTACAGTACAACATGTTAGTGAAAGCTATCCCCAGCAAGTCTAGGGTAAATTGAATGCCCCTGTATTCGAAATCACTGCATTAGTTAGGTCACAATATTATTTTATTTTATTTATTTAAGGTCACAATGGGACAGTATCCTGAAACTGAACTCGTTAAAAGACTAACACGGAATGCACCTCCCTTATATCTTTCAATCCCAATTCATGTTTCTAAACTGATGGGACTTTTATTTCCCCCAAAATAATGCAATACAAAATTGTAGGCATGCAACACAGCTGCTTATCTGTATGTATTGTTGGCAGAATCCAGTTGCAGGATGCAGCACAAATACAGAACAAGCATAACCCAAGGAAAAGCAGGTGACACTGCTCAGGTCAAGACTCCGCCTTGTAATATGCAAAGCCTCTTCGACCTTGAGTCATTTTCATTGAATACATTTTTAAATATTCGTTTTAAACCGCGTCCGGTAGGCGCTAATAGTAGTCGCCAGTAGTAGGCTATGTATTTGTTTGTTTGTTTGTTTGTGTCTATTTATGTAGTAGGCAATCAATTCTTAGCTCTGAAACCCACAAGGTTCCGGGATCAATGGCCGTTGTATCAATTACGCTTTATACAACTGGAGCAGTGGTACGGTTTATGTTACAATATAACATCACAAAGAAATCACCCGGACCTTTGTCCTAAATCGTAAAAAACAGTACTGCTGATACGGTACTATATGTATAATCAATCAACATGCAGAAAATCAAACATTGAAAATCGGGCAATGGTGGTGGGTAAACAAACATACATAAATGCATGCTGTAAAAATGTACTGTACTTAAACAAGTTCTGCACACCCACCATTTATGTCCTGGTTGAGGTCACCGGTCAGGTTGCTGCCGAGGGAGGACGGGACCTCTCCGCTGTCCAGGATGTTGAAACCTTCGTCGTTCTCGATCCCCGCGATCTCGCTCTCCTGCTGGGCCAGGAAAGCAGCAGCGGGGTCCTCCTCGTCTCCGGCGCCGTTCCCGGAGGGGGCCTGGGGAGTGTTTAATAAATCGAAATCGTCCATGTCTGTACTAAATGATTTAATATTCTGGATAAAGTAAAATAACTAACAACACCAGACAGTTTGTCAGCCGGGGCTGAGGTCGGAGCTGGCAGATTAAAACCAAAAGCAGAGAATGGCAGAAGAGGACTGAAGCATAAACACAAAAGGAAAGGATGACAACCCGCAGAATCAGCCAACCAGGAATTAACTCTGTGAGCGGGGGAGTTAATCTGAAACCAAAGACAGTCCATAGACCTACTAAACACCGCCTCTTTACTTACGTCACGCTGCGAGCAAGGGTTTATGGGATATAAAGGGAGCCGTGTCAAATTTTGCTGGGTTTGTTTTGCTGCTTTTCTCTGTTACGCAGATACAAAAGACACGTATAGTTGCAATTATGTAACATTTTGGTAACTTTGGCAATATATAACATAAAAATATTAAACAGTACACATAACAATAATAGCTACTGGGACGAAACAAGTAATTGAAATAGGCATCCCCAGTGTTTTTCTATCTAATAACCTTTTCCCAACCTTGTGGCTACTGCTTGTTCGACGATAGTAGTACAAAGTTCAAATGCCGTTTGGGGGGGCTTCTGCAGTTGTCACTTGTCAGCTGTCAGCGTCCCCGCCAGCCTCCAATAGTCCGAAGATCGCATGCGCCTCTGCACTAGAACGAGAATGTGTCACTTCCTTAGCAACGGTCTTAACGACCACGAACCTTGTTTTACACAAACCAACACCATAGCGTCGCGAGTTTGTTATTATTATGGCATATCTGTGTCGTTCGTCTCCCCTGCAGTCTGCATTACTTATTTATGTATTCGCTCCTACAGACTTCAGGACCAACACTACGATACTACCAACGTAATGAAATGTAAAGGCACGTTTTAAGCACCTACGTGATAAAGGTAAACCAAAACATTACGATAGGATAGACAACAAGTAAGACATTCATTTATAAGAAAATGCAAATAGATAAACGGCCCTTAAAATTCACCACCGTGAACTATAATAAAATTCAACCCCCAACCCCCGCTTTGCTATTTTTAAAAGCACTATAATAAAATAAGTTTATTTGATAATTACGTAGCTCTTATAATGCGTTAAAACATGTATAAAGAAACACAAAATCGACTGATTATTTTGCCTAGTTACGTCTCTGTTGTTAAATAAGTGATAGGACTAATTAAACCATTTAAATATAGGCTATTTTAATAATACATTAAATCATTAAAAAAAACACATTTACGTTTTGGCATTTTTCTTTCTTTCTTTTTTTACTCACTGTGTCATGCTCTGTTTATTGACGTTGCTGATGTGGTTTAACCTGGTGGATTTGGATGATTGCAACCTCTCGCTGCTATGTCTGGGCTAAATCCCGACAGAACTGAACAGTTACAAAATGACGGTATTACACACAATTGTAGATTCATATTGAATATATGAAAACTCATGGCGCACTGAGGAATAAGCATGCATGCCCGTGTTAATCACGTTATAAAAATAATGTTCTCGATTACCCTAGTACATTTTTATTTTATTTTATTTTATGTTGTTTTCGCTGCAGGTGCCATAAACAAGAAGCGGGTGTTCACGTTATTTTGACAGAAGGTATTTAGAGTGTGTCGCGCTACAAGTGGCTGAAAACCGGGATTTTTTAAAGATTGTGACGTTAGTGAAGTTAGCAAGCGGTTCGCAGTTCGCTATTCCAGCTTGCTATTCATTTTTTCCACCTTGCTATTCGTTTCTACAGCTTGTTGTTGATTTTTACAGCTTGCTATTATATTTTCTTCTGCTTTTTGCAAATAAAAACACGAATGTGGAGTTTTCCCGCGTTCTGATGTTTGCTTTTTTGAACTGTAGACGAAAAAAGGAAAAATGAAAAGAACAAACATTATTTTCAGTTTTCCAATTTATGACAATGGTAATAATAATAATAATAATAATAATAATAATAATAATAATAATAAAATGGGGGGGGGGGGTAATGAGCTGATATCTATAAAGCACACGGTAAAAAAAATAAATCTATGGTGCAAATATTAGGAACACTTGATTTTGTTTAAGTTTACAATTATTGTGCACAAAAATAAACATAGACTGGAAATGATTAGTGTTTCACCTGTTACTAACTCCAGTCTATCTGATCTGGTAACTTGCCTGTCACTGAGGCGACAGACCGTGCAACTCCTTGTCCCCCTCCCCCGCTTCCCCCCCTCTCCCCTGGCAGCTCGTACCGCTGTTTCCACACCAGACCGCCAATGGGAAGGCTCCCTGTCTACGTGCAGGAATCACGAGCTTTCCTATTGGCTGAATGCACAGTATTTGAGGGCACCAGTAAACTACTCACTATCTGCAGCGCCCAATCACAAAAAAGTAGAGACACATCTAGGATAATAATATAAAAACATATATAATATATTATCCTTGATCTAGGGGAGGCTTTTTGGGTTTGCTACAGCCCACATCACTATGGAACGTAGTTCCACCCGGGGTATTTACACTGCCTACTTCCTGACCATCTTGTTATTAGGGTTTCCAGCTTGCTATTCGTTGCTGTGGTACATATAGCGACGCTGCAGTGAATAACTAACCAAATAGCTAACTGGGTATTTTGACTTATTTCCCGACCATCTAGAACCACCAAACTTGATATGTGAGATGTACTCATGTCTTCTTGTTCATTTACTAGTGCAACTCACAGACCTTATCTTCAGTGTTGCATGAAAATTACATTTACAGACGGAAATAAGACACCCATTGCATATCTGTTTGAACCTTGCCAGGATTTATTATGGATTTAATTTTACACCTCAAGCTTGTGATTAAGCAAGCTCATAGTATAACCTGGTATAGATCACCCTGCCCTTCAATTGGAGTCTCATTTCATCCCTGCATTTACAATCACACTTTATATGAAAATGCCATATTTAGAAAAACAGAAACAGCACCATATTACTTAGACTAATATAGCCATTAATAAACAATGCCAAGTCTTTGACATTGTATAACAACACAATTCTGAAGCAACATGCCCTACAGGGGAAGACAGGACAGCAATGTAATTTATCTGTTGTATGGTGCATACATACATATATTGAGAAAGATATGGAAACATTGGTCAGCTGGCTCTTTGAGCTAAATATATATATATATATATATATATATATATATATATATATATATATATATATATATATATATATATATATATATACAGTACTGTGCAAAAGTTTTAGGCAGGTGTGAAAAAATGCTGTAAAGTAAGAATGCTTTCAAAATAGACATGTTAATAGATTATATTTATCAATTAACTAAATGCAAAGTGAGTGAACAGAAGAAAAATCTAAATCAAATCCATATTTGGTGTGACCACCCTTTGCCTTCAAAACAGCATCAAGCATCAATTCTTCTAGGTACACTTGCACACAGTTTTTGAAGGAACTCGGCAGGTAGGTTGGCCCAAACATCTTGGAGAACTAACCACAGTTCTTCTGTGGATTTAGGCAGCCTCAGTTGCTTCTCTCTCTTCATGTAATCCCAGACAGACTCGATGATGTTGAGATCAGGGCTCTGTGGGGACATACCATCACTTCCAGGACTCCTTGTTCTTCTTTACGCTGAAGATAGTTCTTAATGACTTTCGCTGTATGTTTGGGGTCGTTGTCATGCTGCAGAATAAATTTGGGGCCAATCAGATGCCTCCCTGATGGTATTGCATGATGGATAAGTATCTGCCTGTACTTCTCAGCATTGAGGAGACCATTAATTCTGACCAAATCCCCAACTCCATTTGCAGAAATGCAGCCCCAAACTTGCAAGGAACCTCCACCATGCTTCACTGTTGCCTGCAGACACTCATTCGTGTACGCTCTCCAGCCCTTCGGCGAACAAACTGCCTTCTGCTACAGCCAAATATTTCAAATTTTGACTCATCAGTCCAGAGCACCTGCTGCCATTTTTCTGCACCCCAGTTCCTGTGTTTTCGTGCATAGTTGAGTCGCTTGGCCTTGTTTCCACGCCGGAGGTATGGCTTTTTGGCCGCAAGTCTTCCATGAAGGCCACTTCTGACCAGACTTCTCGGACAGTAGATGAGTGTACCAGGGTCCCACTGTTTTCTGCCAGTTCTGAGCTGATGGCACTGCTGGACATCTTCCGATTGCGAAGGGAAGTAAGCATGATGTGTCTTTCATCTGCTGCAGTAAGTTTCCTTGGCCGACCACTGCGCCTCACGGTCCTCAACGTTGCCCGTTTCTTTGTGCTTCTTCAAAAGAGCTTGGACAGCACATCTGGAAACCCCTGTCTGCCTTGAAATTTCTGCCTGGGAGAGACCTTGCTGATGTAGTATAACTACCTTGTGTCTTGTTGCTGTGCTCAGTCTTGCCATGGTGTATGACTTTTGACAGTAAACTGTCTTCAGCAACCTCACCTTGTTAGCTGAGTTTGGCTGTTCCTCACCCAGTTTTATTCCTCCTACACAGCTGTTTCTGTTTCAGTTAATGATTGTGTTTCAACCTACATATTGAATTGATGATCATTAGCACCTGTTTGGTATAATTGTTTAATCATACACCTGACTATATGCCTACAAAATCCCTGACTTTGTGCAAGTGTACCTAGAAGAATTGATGCTGTTTTGAAGGCAAAGGGTTGTCACACCAAATATGGATTTGATTTAGATTTTTCTTCTGTTCACTCACTTTGCATTTAGTTAATTGATAAATATAATCTATTAACATGTCTATTTTTGAAAGCATTCTTACTTTACAGCATTTTTTCACACCTGCCTAAAACTTTTGCACAGTACTGTATATATATACTAAATATTATCTAAATATTTTACACACCACAGACTAAATGACCAGGGATTATTGGCTGTATTTGACTTTTTTGTTGTGCTTATATTATATGTCAATTTTAGTAGTTCCTTAAAAAGCTCTGGTAGTTTTCCCAGTGTTCTTGAAACGGTCATGCAAGCTGCAATTCCATTGTTGCATTAGGCAATATGGGGGAGTGCAGCTGTTATGTTTACAGAATCGTTTTGTGTCCTATCCATTATATTGATATAGCTATCTCTATCACATTATTTCAGCTGGATTTTGATGATTCCAACTAAGTCAAAGTGTAAATTAGTTTGTATCAGTTCTTTGGGAGGTATCTCCAATACAATGTTACATTTGGGACTTATGTTTTTCAATATTTATTTATTTCCTTTTTCAGTGTTTATTTTTAGAAACGGTCTTGCTTTTTGTAGATGTCAAGAAGTGAACACCTTGCAAGCAAATCATCTGTAAACTGAAATCCATTTTAGTTTCAACAATTACAATTTATTGCATATGTCTGTACAAAAAACAATATTCTTAGTAACAGTTGTGCCCACTTCCTTTATTGTAGATCTGAGACTTTGATTAAACTCGTCTTGATTTTAGGTTTTAAATGTGTTTGCACTATCCTCCATGTCAGTTTAGCTCTGCAGCATGCCGAGCTGTCCATTGACTCAATTGGTTTGGCCAGAATGTCCCACTCGCCGCTTTTCTGTTTAAATAGAAAAGCACTTTGGTTGATAGTGAATACATTGTTCATCTCACCCACTGGTATTGTCCCTCCGCACACAAACACATTGTCACCAACCTGGCACACTGCATTGGATATTTCCAATTTGGTATTATTAGGCAGAAGAGGTATGGTATTAGGGCATTTGATGACCTTACATTTCTGCATGTTGATGTCCAAGCTCTGCTTGTGGCTCTGTAATTTGATCATGTCCCCGTCATGGATTGAAACTAGAGGCCTGTGCCTGAACTCAATTGGGAAAGTGAGACATTTCTTTACCGTTCCACCAATGACATCGAAACAATCCACAACCCCCACCCTGCTGATCTTGTCATTTACCATGCATCTCCCAGTGACAATATAGATGTTGTTGTGCTTGGGAATAGCCTCTGCACAGTCCAATGGAACACTCATATTGCCAACAGTCACCCACCTGTCCTTTTCCTCATCGAACTTGTAGATGGTAGAGATGTATTTTTTGGCGGCTATGCTGCCCCCTACTGTGAATATAGATCCTCTGCAGGCCACCATGGTGTGGAAAACCAGACCGACAGGTAGGTCTGGCATTTTGCTCCATATGTTTTTATCCAAATCATATCTCCATGCTGCTTTCAGACTGGGATTTAGTTTATTAGTCCCTCCAGTCACGTACAAGTACTTTCCTAAGCTAACAGCACCAGGGGCAGCTGCATTGTATGGCATGTCCGTCACTTTTACCCACCTGTTGTCTCTGATCAAATAAGCATATACTTTGTTGCTGAAATGGCCGTCGATTTTGTGTCCACCCAGAACGAGAACCACTTCTATCAGAGTCTCCTTCCTCTGAGACACATTGATGTCTCTGGGGCCATCTGTCTTCTTATGTCCTACCACTTCCATAATTTTGTTAATGCAGGCCACATTGTTCTTGATGAGGTCCTCCTCCTTGCTGAGCTTCAGCAGAATGTGATTTGAAACATTGCTCAGATGGAGGTGTGAGAAGAGCTTCTCAAAATGTTTCACCCTGTTTGGCATGTGCTTGGTCCACTGGAGCACGGTCAGGAACACATGATCTTCATTTTGAGCATGCAGCTTCTCATCTTTAATCAGCCTGGAAAATACATTGTATGGGGTAGCCAAGAGGTCTTTGCGCACGGCCAGGCTGAAGAACTGATCTCGGATAACTTTGTAGGCTGTTTCAGCAAGCTCTTGCAGATCATGGCTCTCAGCCATTTTTAAAACCCTAAAACAGTTGGTCTTGTTGAGGAAAGCTTGCATATATTCTCCGCAGTAATTCTTTAGCTGTTTGATTTCAAACAGCTTCACTCCCCTTAGTAGCTCCTCCACATTTTCCATAGTGATACTAACCTTACCAGTGTAGAAGTAATTCAAGAGTTCCTCCACTGATGAGGCACTCATGTAGTTTGGGTCTATATTGATAGAAAGCTCGTCTGACGCGCCAATGTCACAGTGGGAGGTGAGGCTTCTCACCTTCGGACTGATAGAAAGCAGAACGTTTTGGTGGACGTGAAAAAACTGTTCTCCCACGTTAATAACCACATCACAAAGTTCATTAGTTTTCCTTTGTTGGTTAAGAGAACTTAAAATGCGATTACTGTGGCTCGAGTCGATATAATCAAGTGACATTTTACTCGCAAAAGCAACTGCTCTATGCTTATCTCTTATCCCATTACTGAACGGCGACTTGTGAACTCTCGACTGTGTATGTTCTTGTATCTAAGCAACAAAGTGAACGTCACCTCCCTGAAGTCATAATAAGCTCCACTTCGTGTTATGTTCGCTGTTACTTTTGCCTGACGTCTGTCAAGCCATTGCATCAGATATTTTTCAAATACAGACAGTTGTAGTAAGCTTCGCTCATTTTAATTTTTTGTGGCATACCACACAAGATTTAAATTCACTACTGTATATTTTCTTGGACCTCACAAAGATTTCCATTACACGAGAGTAGATGTTAAAACTTCATGCTGATTTGAACTCGGCTCTCGTCAAGATAAGCAACTAAGACTTAGCTTTACAGTAAACTGATGTGATCCATAGGTGTCTCCATCCATTTGCGCTTCCTTCCATATGATGATGTAGATATCCTTCTGCCTGGTGTTGATGGCTGGTGTAATGATGGCTCCAGGGATCAGCTTATTTTGCCTCCCTAGCGCATCAGCACACACAACGGGCGCGATGCTGGCTCCGGGGATCAACCACAGGGCGGTCTCCCCAGCGCATCAGCATGACAACCGTCTGGATTGAGCTAAGCAGGGTACATCTCTGGTGTCTTCAAGTGGGCACCTTCCATCCTCAGTGTTTCGTCGACTCGCCCACGACACCTCAAGAGGGCTCGATGGTGATTCTGGCGTCCCAGAATCACCCCCCTCCGTCCCCCACTCAACTCAGCCCAGCTTACTTACCTGTACATCAGCGTTTCTTTCTATTGTGCTTGAGATCCCCAGCCAGAATCTTTCCGTCTCAACCACAGCCAGTTACTGCTCCTCTCTGCTGTTTCAGATAAGTGTATGTATTTATTTAGTTGTATTTTGCTTTATTATTTATTACAGCAGTGTCCCCCACTTGGGATTGAACCCACGACCACAACGCTCCGGTTATGAGTCCAGAGCCCTAACCAATACTCCACACCGCTGCGTTGCAGGAACATTCCAGCTTTCACTGCTTCGCCACGACGAAACTCCAACGTGCTGGGGACGGTGCAGCAACGTAGCTGGGAAGATGGGCTGAATGGCCTCCTCTCGTTTGTAACCTTTCTTATTTTCCTATGTTCTTATCTAGCTGTGTTACTGCTTTTCTTTGGAACTCATTACCAACTTTTATTAGAGATTCACAATCTTTATATTTACCTATTTTATCGTATTTTATTTAATTATGTATTTATATATATATATATATATATATATATATATATATATATATATATATATATATATATATATATGTTTAACTGATTAATTATTTTCATTGTGCTTTGTAATGTTGATTTATGTTTAATTGTTTTGTACAGCGCCTTGAGACACGTAGGTGTGAAAGGAGCTATAATAAATGAAAACTATTATTATGATGATGTTAATATGTCGTTCGCCTCCACTAGGGGGCAGCAGTAGTTTTAGTGATTATTTGCATTACGATTAGCAGGTCACTCAATGTCTCTGTGGTTCACAGCAGCAGCCAGTCTCCCGCAGTAACTTTTCAAAGCTGCGCTGGGTTGTGCAGGATCTCTGCAGATTTCTGTGGGCGGAGTTGAATGACGTCATGCAGCAGCCCTCGAAGAACTCGCGTCTCCGCGATTCGTGCAGAGCTCCGGAAATCTGCACAATTAGAGCACGACCCACAGATATTGAAGGCACGACCACATCCTTCTGAATGCTGACTCAACCGCTTCTCTCAATTGGTCCACCTGCACACGGATGTGGAATTGTCATTGCGCAGTACAGTTCCGGGATCTAAGTGCTTTACTTCCTGTTCAATCTGCATTGTCCGTAGTGAGTCGTTTGTTAAGTTGTAGGTCTGGTACTAAGCTGATCGTTGCTAAGAAATCGTTACCATGCCTCTAAAATTTGAACTGTGTCCTGGCAGGATGATTGGGGGCAACCACCCCTGTTTCATTATTGCAGAAATCGGGCAGAATCACCAAGGAGATATCGAAATAGCCAAGAAAATGATCCGGATGGTAAAGGTAATGTGGGCAATGCAGTTTGCATAGCTATAAGAAAATGATCCGGATGGTAAAGGTAATGTGGGCAATGCAGTTTGCATAGCTATAAGAAAATGATCCGGATGGTAACGGTAATGTGGGCAATGCAGTTTGCATAGCTATTAGTTGTTGGGCTTTTATTATTATTATTATTATTATTATTTTAATGAAAACAGATGTTCATGCAGTTTGTTAACAATCAAGTTTTTTGGTCGTAGAAGGGTTCTTCCCAGGAATTTTGTACAGCCGGGCGGCACATTATAGCCGGGAGCACTTTTAAAGGAAAAATAAACTTGCCTTACCTTAAAGATATAATACGACAAATAATTTGAATAATGTGTTGTCTTTCGGTGACTGTCAGGTTGCTCTTTTTTATGTTCTATCATTTTCTTTGTCAGTACTGTTTTTTTTTATTATGGTAAATTGCTTATTTTAGGCACTCCGCGATTTGACTAGGGAAAGATAATGTATTGGAGTTCACACACAAAAAAAACAAAACACAAAAAACCCCGGTAACCTTTTCACTGTTCATTGTAACTTTTTTTTACACAACAGTACTCACACACTTTTGATCACCGCTATAACTGTTGCATGAAACAAGTAGGCACCTGGCAATTTTTCCTCTATGGCGAACACTGCTCATAATAGCGCTGTGATACTCATGAACTTGGCAGTTTTCAACTGGTTGTATAATTAAATACAAAACAGTGAAGCGCCATCTTTCTGCATTTTGTAGAAGTATAAATACTCCGGTAAACATAAATAACATTCATAATACTCATACTTTGACGGTTTTTGTTTTATTTCCCTTTAAAAACTGCCATTTCTGAGAAAAACACTGTCTCAAGCATATTCAAACTGGTAGAAAATGAATAAAAATATTAAATTAAAATTTAAGACACACATTTAAGTATAGTATAGTAATTGAAGACATAAAATATGCAATGTAATTTATTTTTGCTTGTAGTACTTTCTCTTAGTGATCTCAAAACAACGCATCACCACGGCCAAACCTGTTTTCCTGATAGTGCAAAATAGGCATTTCGAACGGGTCCGCGGCACCGAGTTTTATTTTTCTACACGTTTTTAAACTCACGGTTGATGAGTTCTTGTCGATTTTGATTCATGTTTGTGTAATAAATTAAAAGCAGACAGCCTAAACTTTCTGTCAGTGTAGGCCCTAAAATGTACGTCATACAGAAGAGCGTTTTTTTCGTTTTATTTCCTTTACGCTTTGATTTCAAAACCTAAACCAATCAGGGCCGAGCTGAGACTTAAACTATTGGTTTTTGAATGTGTCTATAATAAAACGTCGTTTAAATCAAGAGCCAATCATGGTCGACATTTTAGATATTAGGGCGTTAACATTTTACGCACTTGGTGACAAGCTTGTAATTTTCCAACAGTTGGCTGTGATGCGTTGCAGAGAGGTTCTAGTTAGTCACAAGCATTGTGACACCGAATAGTATGCGGGAGCAGCAGATCAGTAGTTATTGTACGGAATTAGGAATAGAGTTATTAAAATGTAAATGATAAATTAGATGTACAGATTTTGCTGCGGCTCCAGCAATGCTTAACATGAACCAGGTCATTTAAAATACGCTAATACAGTAGTTGGTATAATAGGTAAACAGTTAAACCTGTAGATAATGGGGATATGACATAGATCTGACATATGCTTGTGTGTGTGTGTCTGTCATTAGACTACCGTTTGAGCTCAAATCTCCTGTGTATGTTGAATATTTTTAGGCTTGGTAGTTTTAACATGTAACAAAACTTAAGCAAACGGTCAATTGCATATTAATTAAATACTTATTTTATTTATTTTAACCATTGTTGTTTTAAACTACTCAACGGCAACAAATAACATGATACCAAATTATATATTATGCTTTAAATATATCAACTTTATATAAATTACAAAGTTGCAATTGTGTAACAATTTACACAAGTTTAAATTAGATTAATATATTAATACATTAAAAAAGCTAAACACTTTATTTATATACAAATAATCACATTACCTGCCTTTTCAGTGGCAAATGCACTTTTTACAAATTCTTAACATGTAAAACATTGTTATGGTGACTTTTGAACCCTAAACAAATACTTTAACACATATTGCAAAACTGGAATAGTTATAATTTCTTAACAGACAAATAAAAACGCTTTTAAACATGCTATAATATGTTATGTTTCGATACATTATAAACAAAACCCTTGCATTTAAAAATGGCCCCTATCCATTTTTTGCAGTACAGATTTACTGCACAGACACGTGTCTGTAGGTGCCACGTCTTCTGGGCAGTCCTGACAGATGGGAGAGATGCGTTTTTAGGGGCAGGCTGTTGCATTAAAAGAAAAACTAACTTTCAATTTAAAAACACAACCAAGCTTATAGTAAACTTTTTCTTTTTTTTTAATTTGGAAAGCTAAAGTCAGTAGGGTGCAACACTTAAATCCAATATGGCCGCCAAGAAGAAAAGGGTAGCAGGATTTGGTGCTTAAAAAAGCATTTCTACATTTTAAATCATTTTTTATATATTTTAATTTTAGATATGTTTAAGTTAAGTAAAAACTGTTAATAATAACCTATTTTTTTGTTTGTTGTTGAAATCTAAAAAAAACATGTGCCCATCGTCCAGCACCTCTGCATTAAGCATTTGTAATTGTATATCAGCAGACAATTGTTCCGCTGATATCCCATCAAGCCTTTTGTTCTTAAAGGCGAACAGCCTATATAAATTAACCCATATTTTTTACGATATCACAACAGAAGGAATAGGCTTTTTTTGGTGCATATATATATATAGCTATTACTATATATCACCTTACAGTACAGTAATACAACAGAAAATGAACTGAATGATAATACCCGAAAATAATCATAATATTTTTTAATAAAGTAGTAGCCTGCGCAAATCTATTAGGCGGTGGATTGCGCCGATCGTCGGCTTACTTTGAAAACTCTGCATTCCTTGTCACTATTTTTGCTTTGAAAATAATCGGTTATTTATTTATTTATTTTTAGTCTCAAGAAGTGCTTAACACAGAAAACCCGCCCCTTCAATTCTCTGACTTGTTAAATGTTGTGTCAAGATGTAACGCAGCTGTCATGTGGTTACAAGATTTTTTTTGTTTCACTCAGCAACGTGCAAGTGATCTAGTGTGCTTGAAGCGCAATCAATCCTTGTTAAAGGCACAGTAGCATCTGCAAAACGGGCGGATTGGGTTTTTTCAGACGGGCGGCGAAGTGGCTGTCGCCGCCCGTCTGAAAAAACCCAATCCGCCCGTTTTGAAAAGGCCCCTGGAGAACCCTGCGTACCCTCTCGCTACGGGGTCGTACTGAAAAGGAAGATTGGGATGACTGGATTATTACCTGCAATTACTCTGACAGACACTAGAGGCCACTACAAGAACGTCTCCGCTTTATTTACTATGTTACTGTGTTTTGGTAGACACCTCTTTTATTAGATCTGTAATTGTGAAATACACAGTGACAGATACTGGGAAGATGGCTATTACAGATGCATGTACCAACTACCATAGGGACATGCAGTCTGCATTCTCAACTATTGAAACTCACCTCACGTGAACAGAGACTCAAGTGCCACTTCAGCACCAGTATGTACATTTACTAAAGCATACTTATTTTTATTTTCATGCACACATCTAAAGTGCAGCATATGTAGAATTCAACAACAAAAAGGTAGAGTGCATGCCTCAGCCATAGCTGGTGAATGCATCTGATCTTTCTGCAAATTATGACCATAAGGTCACTGTCTGGTCAGTATATCTGAGTATAAACTTAAAAATCCATCAAAAATGTTACTACTTCATTTATAAACCTTTTCTTAAATGTGGCAATTTCAAATCACACATTTTTTTAAAGATTTAATACCAACATTATTATTATTTCTTTTTATAAGGCATGCCAATCAAAATTTTGGGATTAATTATACAATTTGCTGGACTGATCTGCATTTAAAAAAAAATGGATTTAATCTTACACATGATTTATTATTATTATTATTATTATTATTATTATTATTATTATTATTATTATTATTATTATTATTATTTAATAATAATAATAAAAATAATAATAAAAACAAATTGCACATGTCAATTAATGTTTCCCTGACAGAGTCATTCTTACTCAAATCAACTCAACTTCTACTTGAACTGTAATGAACAGTCACAGTTACAAAAAAACACAGAAAAAAATCACAGTACTAACATTCCTTGAGCTATGGCTTGAGTGAGCAAAATAGCTAGAGAGTGTAGGTTTGGCATCTTCCTCAACAAAACCTTTTATAAGAGCCATCTTCCCACTTAATTATGTTTGTTTTGCCATTAATAGCCAGAAAGCAGTGATATGAGTAACTAGACAGTGTTTCTAGGCCATCTTCCCTAATAAAAAAACTTTTGTAATAGCCATCTTCCCACTAAAAATATCTAGAAAGCAGTGATATGAGTAACTTGACAGGGTTTATTGACCATATTCTCTGATAAAACCTTTTAAGAGCCATTTTCATACTAAAAATTGATTTAAAAAACAGAGATGTGAGTAACTAAACAGTGTTTCTTTACCATCTTCCCAAATAAAATACTTTTGTAATATCCATCTTGCCAATAAAAAATAGCTGTTCCTAGTAAAAATAGCTAGAAAACAGTGATTTGAGTAGCTGTCGTGTTCTTTGGCATATGACAGAAACTAGGCATTGCCATCTAGTGTATGGGGGATTTATTGCAGGCAATCATCACATCTTCCCGATTCTTTTAGTACGATCCCGCCTGCATGCTCTTTTACCTAAACATTTTCAATTAACAAAATTGAATGAATGGGCATTTCTGCAGAAAATATGTTTCCAACAAACATTACAGGTTTTGAATTTGTATGTTTATGGATTAAAGGTTAATCATGTTATATTTATTTGCAGCACTGCTCTATTACAAACCTGTTTATATAATAAGAATATTGTTCAGAATTTCAAAATTATTATAAAATCCTGCTGCTTGTTGAGCAAAAAAAAAGTTGTTTTCTCAGTTAACAGTCTGTAAAATTATTGAGAATAACAAGTTATCAAATAGTGTTTGCATCTTCAAGAGACTAGGTTCTAGGAAGGTTAAGTAGTCGTCTATTAACTGCACCTATTCAACTCACACATGGGTACAGCAATAAATACTAATATTACTACTGTTATAGGCTATATAACCAGCCTGCCTAGGGAGCTGTGTTAGTGCCAAAGGGTTAATAGGTAGCCTATCTTCACCATTTGTGTTTAACACTGGTATATGTTCTTTCAGGACTGTGGGGCTGATTGTGCGAAGTTCCAAAAGAGTGAGCTGGAATACAAGTTTAACAAGAGTGCTCTGGAGCGACCTTACACCTCTCCGCACTCCTGGGGGAAGACTTATGGGGAGCACAAGCGCCATCTAGAATTCAGTCATGAGCAGTACAGGGAGCTCCAGAAATATGCGGAGGAGATTGGGATCTTCTTCACGGCCTCTGGGATGGATGAGGTAAAGCAAAAGGAGGCAGTGGCCCTTAATATTTATAATCATGTATTTTAAATGAGTTCACTTCAGTGTTTTTTTTATTATTTTAAGTTTAAAAATGTACAGGATGTATGTAGATTGCTTTATGCAAAGTTCATAGTGTGTAACTGTAAACTGATAATGGTATAGGAAAGATATATATATATATATATATATATATATATATATATATATATATATATGTATATATATATATATATATATATACATATATATACATACTCAGTATAACACTTTGTATTACTTTGTTCAGTGCACGATGCTGAAATGATAGTCACCAGTATTCTGCGGTTATGTTTCTGTAGTTCTAGTTAGTTCAAGTCACATCTTGGACAGGGTACAGAGTTTTGGGGTTATTCACACAGTACATTTTGTGACTTTGGTTATTTTCAAAACATGGTAAGCAGATTTTTATTAAATTTACTCACACATCAGGGGTGTGCAATTCATATCGCCCGACGCCCGGGACAACAAGATTTGTGTGAGGGACAGGAAGTTTTACCATTATACTGCTCGTCGGACAAGTACTTTTTTTCTTTTGTCAATACGTTCTGTTGCTAGAAAAACTCCCGTAGATTTCTAGGTCACGTAAGGTCCTGAAAACTATAAACTGCAGAAGTCTGGCACATGGAATTGAGAAGAAAAAAAGAGAAATGTGTAACTCTAAACCTCAAAGCAAAAATATATACATATCCTTTTTATTCACAAACCCTCAGTCACACAGAAAAGAAAACCTATTTAAATGCAACAATACTATTACATTGCCTTTGTCTACAGTAGGAGCCCAGTAAAGTTTGACTGCCAGCTCTAGGAAGAATATTTAACATTATAAAAATTACAAAAACCTTTAAACTATTTTATATGTAACGGTTTAGCAATTTTTTTTTTTTAAAGCTACTTGATCGGGTGGTTGGCAGTAGGTTTGTAAAGCTATAGATTTACTTAATTATTTTTAATACAACTTTGCGCTGTGAGACCCACAGAAACGCCCACAAAACAAAATGATTTCTCTCTGTCCAGTGGCCATATAGGAAACCAAAACGTATTAAACAAGCGTCATTGTCGTTCTTCTGGGTAATGTATTTTCGACACCAATCCTTTAACCCTTCCGCTCTGGTGAACAGTCTACCTGTTTGAGGTATGACTCACGTGACTTTCGGCTTGTGTATCACGATTGCGAAATGACGATAAAGATTATTGTATCGTCAATATTTTTCAATATTGCGGTAATTAATTATTTATTTATGTTTATGATTTGTTAACCTCAAGTCATAATTTGTAACGCTAAATTATTAATACCAATAAGTTCAAATTGCAGTGATGGAATTTTTAAAGTGATCTGCCAGTACCGTACTGTATATGTATACTTTGTCCTGCATACTCTTTTCCGGTGTAGAAACTTTTATCTACTTTTCTAATGCTGTGATTGGTCGTGTTACATGGCCCACTGTGTAAGATCAATTATGTTTGAATCACGTGTAAGTTTGCGGCATGCACTGCACTACAAGATGACAGACAGTGAAGAGAGAAACCAATTGTACCCCCCCACCCCCTCAAAAAAACCAACAAATTAAATCAGTAATATGGGAGTATTTTGGTTTTTAAAAAAAATGACGACGGTCAGATTTGTTGAATAGGGGGGTCCAATTTGTAAAGTATGCAGAGTTAGTGTTCTCTGCAAGAGCAGCAACACAACAAATATGTTCACGCATTTAAGAGGTCACCACCGAGCGCTTTATAAAGAAGCTACATCGGTAAGGAACAAAGTATGAACAGTTTAAAGTTAAAGGAATTATTAACAGCTGAAATGTGTTTAATTTGTTTTAGCTGCTGTAATTCTTTCAGCTTGATCTTTCTGTACTTGAACATAACTTTGACTACTGTATATTTAAATGAATATGTTACTCGCTGTATATCCTTGAATCAGTTTTTTTTTTTTTTTTTTCCAACTAAATATTAGTTTTTTCAAACATCTTAGTTTAACATGTATTTGATCATGTACAGTCACAAATTAGTAATGTCATGAACAGTTTGCATTTTGGACTCCCTGTTTAAAAATAAATAAATAACGCAAAAACTGATGTAAACTTTGGCCATATGAACTATTTTTAATTAGCTCTGTACTGTTAAACAAAACAGGTCTCCTGCTTTTTATTTTGCTACCAAGTTGTGTTTAGCTGCTCTGCATAGTACTTTTAAAATGACAGTCAACTGACAAGCCTGGAAAACGATGTCCTCCTGAGCAGTATTTGCTGGTTATAATTAATATTGGTGTATTATTATACAAGGTGAATATTATACAAGTAGTTAAGTAGTTTTTACATAGCGAAGGGAATTGAGGACCATTCATAATTTTAAAACATCAATTTTTGAAAGTTTTATTTTTAATTTACATTTCAAATTTTAAAAGTAAAAACAAAAATACATTTGAAAATTGCAATTTAGAGAAAATGTGATGTGACACATTTGTTGAGAGCTATGCTGGTGGTATAATAATAATACATACTGTACATACATATATACATACTTAAACAAGTAGCTGTTTTATTTATGAATAAGATGTAATCAGACAAATATGAAAACACCCAAACTAATGAGTTAAAAACAAAAGAAATTAGAAAATATTTAGATGGGCTGAATTAAGGATTTCTTTCATTTACAGAAGTCAGGGCCAGGGGTCAGTGCAGGAAGCAAAGGCTTAGCAACAGAAAGCACTCAGATGTCACTTAGGGCAGCCTTTGAGAGAGGGAAGAAGTATGAAGCCAGTTCCAAAGAGGCCCAAGAGTTAACTGAAGCTGTAGCTAACTTTTTTAGCCTGGGAAATGATGCCTTTTCAATTAGTCGACAAGGAAGCATTCAGACAACTTATTGCCAAACTAAACCCCCAATATCAGATGCCAAAAAGAGGGTATTTTTCATCCAAAGAGATCCCAAAGATGTACAGTAAAAAAAACAAGAAGAAATTGAAGTCCTTATGGCTGAGGCACAGTGGGTTACAGCAACAGCTATGTGGACAAGCCATGGTGGCTCTGGAGAGCCTTATATCTCAGTAACTGCCCATTACATATCAAATGATTGGAAGTTGCATGCACATTGTCTGGAGGCATTGTTCTTGCCAGAGGATCAAACTGCAGAAAACATTGTGGAAGCTTTCATTTACATACTGGAAAAGTGGGGGCTGGCAGCTGTAACAACAGACAATGGCTCAAATGTAAAGAAGGCCTTTAATGTGCCATGGCTAAGTTGCTTTGGTCATAATCTCAGTCTAGCTATCAGTAAAGCCCTCAAATTGACCCAAGCTGAAACAGCTTTGTCCTACAGGAGTCTTGTTAAAGGGTTCAATCACAGCAGGGAAAAAAAGAGAGAGTTTGACTAAAAAGCAAGTTGAACTAGATGTGCCTCAGCACTCACTGCTCCTTGACGTGGTCACAAGATGGGGGTCAGCATACTTGATGGTTTCCAGGTTCATTGAGCAACAACAAGCAGTTCATGGCATTTCATGCCAACAGATAGTAACACTCAGGTTCTTAAAAATGTCTGTCAAGTCCTGAGCCCATTGCACATATTTACAGATGCACTAGCTGCAGAATTCCATGTTACCATATCTGCCTTGCAACCAGTTCTACATCACCTCCACAGTGACCTGCTGACTGAGCAGGATGGGGACAGAGTTCTCACTAAACAAATTAAGCAAATAATTTCTGCTGATCTAAAATCAAGATATTCTGCAGCATCAACTTACAGATTGCTTATCCTAACCAGTTATGTAGACCCCAGATTCAAAAACCATTTTTCTGAGTCAGATGGTCCAAATAGCACGGCTGTAGATGTGCATAGTTATACTGATTTCATACCTATTATAGCTTAATAAATAGTAAACCTTTTTTTGTAGTTCTTTGTAAATTATCGAGTTTATTGCAATTATCGTGATAACACACACAATAGTCGTGTGAGAATTTTCATATCATGACCCCCCTAGTATCAGGACAAATATCCACTGAAAGTATACCGTATACCTTTCTAAACAGCTAAGAATCTGAAGATTATTAAGAGAATAACGTTTTCATGCTGACATTTACCTAGTTTGAATGTAAAAAAATAAGTTTTAAAATTTACTCAAATTCATGTTTCTTCAGAAATGTCTCCATGAGTGTAATTTAATGATCTCTTACCTAAAAACTGTAAAAGTATCAGTGGTAGCCACAACTCTCAAGAATTTTATAAATACCGTGTCTGGTTTTCATTTTACACCAAGTTGTTTGACGGGTGCGTAATGTGAAGAAGTTTACCATCAGATAGATCTGTCAACTCATCAACATGTTCTGTAAAAAAACTAACAAAAAAATCGCTGCACTTTAAAGTCATGGTAAATACCGACACCTAAGATCCCAATGCTGCACCACTAATACAGGGTGTGTGACGTCTGACGTAATTTGAATCTTTATTTTAATTATGTTTGTTTTGCCATGCATCATGCACAAAAATGAGATTGGCTAAGTTTTGGCAAATATGTTTACACTGAATTTACGTTTTCTTTATTTGATTTCATGAAGCAAAATTAATATTAATCACTAATTGATTGTGTTCATTGTTTAATAAAAGCTAAATCCTAAAAGTTATATTCTACATTTGTGTGTGTGTTTTGTGGGACGTTGAAGGGGCAAGTAGATTTTTTTTTTCTAGCATTTTGTCCCTTCGACAAGATTTATTTATTTATTTATTTTTAATTTAAATTGCACACCCCTGCACATAATTTGCATAAATATGCTTTGCTTCTGTATTTTTTTTCTCTCAGTTGATTGTATGTCTTTTAAATAAATATAACATGTAATACAGTAGTCTCCAGCTAAGAGAACACCTCTCGGGGAAGCAAGCAAAGTGTTCTTAAGTGTTCTCCAAGACGGAGTTAGCCACCAGACACAATATGAATCAATCAATAAATAAATACACATGTATTACTTGTCATGATGCACATGCCTCAACATATGAAATGAACTGAATAAGTAAAAGCAAAATATGCAAGTGTATGTTAATAAATCATAATAATAAAGTAACAAACTAATGTAAATAAAACTCAAGCAAAACAACACGTTCAAAAAGCTTAAATTGCTATGTAGGCCTACTGTGAAATTAGCTGGTGGGTGTTACTTAGGGTTAATTTAACATTAATAAACTGTCAAACTAAATTAACACAGCACCCCTACACACGTTACAAAGTGCAGCAGCAGTATACAAGGGTGAAGCAACTCGCCAGAACCGGAAACACCTAAATGCTCACCGACTTGTGTCTGATTCAGGTTTTTTTTTTTTTTTTCAAGAGCGCAAACAATTTCCAACTTTCTGTAGCAAGAGAAACAGCGGCTCATTTTGCCATTTGTTTACATGCTATTTTGTAGTGATGAGGTGCACTTATGGAAATTGGAACAAAACCATGCAATGATATGACAGCAGTTCTGAAAAGATTTAATAAACCAATCCATGTCCCTCAAGACACTCTTGCGATGACAAGTTGCTTTTTAACAAAACAGTACTGTCTATCCATTGTGAACGAATCACTATCGGTGCCAAGAAGGTGTTCTTTTAAGCAAAATTCCTGTTTCTTTAGCCAGAGCATTTACAATGGGGAAAAATCAGGTTTCACCACAAGGGTGTTGTTCCCTTAAGCCAGGGGTGCCCAAAGTTTACAGAGCACAGGGCCACGTAGCAAGGCTACTGTGGGACTGTGGGCTGCAATGTGACCAAATTGCATGGATTGTAAATTTCAAGTGCATTTACATGTCAACATTGAGTTTTTAATATAAGAGAGCTTTTGTAAATAAGGGAGCTTTTGTAAATAGTCTTGGCATTGATTAACAATGCCAATGACAGGAACAGCCAATTCAATACATTATAAAATGAAATAATTAGCATGTACTCATGTTGTCAGTGACTATAACAAGCTATTCAATAAATTGTGAACAATATCATCACCATCTGCACGCACGGTATGTGGGGTGGACTTGCCTCAGGCATGCCTGCCACAGGGCTCCCCTGGATCCTAAACCCTGCCAGGTACAGATGGGGATTGCAGTAACCACACACTGGCCATGGCTTTTGCACACATTAAAGGTTTGCTGACATAAGGGGGTTTAACAGTAGCGTTTTTAGCAAAATACGGGAGAAAATCTGTCCCGGGCGATGTCCGGGAGAAGGGTGCAAAATACAGGAGACTCCCGGTGAATATGTGAGAGTTGACAGGTCTGAAATGAACAATGCTTTACCCACCGCCTCAACAATAATCATATTATATCTTAAATTTAAAGGAGAGTAAATTATGGTATTATTTTAGAAAAGAAATATTGCTGCGTTGTTAATTCCTTGCAAAGACTCTGCCCACCTTTTCCTCTGCTCACCCACGTATTGATCATATGCTGCGTGTTTTGTTTCGTAGTGGCATTTAACACTATAGTCTTTCATGACTCCAGTGGACTGTTTGCACAGAAGACAGAGAGGTTTGCCCTCTTTCTCAATTGCAAAATATTTTTCTGTCCATTTGGTCTTGAAATGTTCGAAACTCTTGTGTTTTCTTTTTCTCGCTGCTGCTTTTGCTTGTGTAGCAGAGTTTACTATCTCACAAACTGGCATGAAAGTAGAAACCGCTGCATCAGTCCGTCATTAGTGTTCCTGTGTAGTATGTGAAAAAATATATTCCTATATTAGTGAGTTCCTACATAATCCTGCTCCCTTGCCTTCCTGCATGCTGCGTAATATCAACAAGACACTTTGGGCACCTCTGCTGTAAAGGCTGCAGTAAATCAAGTGCTTGGCAGCTGCTCCATTCTTTGCTGGCCACATATAAGGTTTAATTGGAGAGACGCTGTGGGCCATATTAAAGGGGTCGTCGGGCCGCACTTTGGGCACCCTTGCCTTGGGTGAAGTGTTCTCTTAGGAGGTTCCTATATGCGGAGACTACAGTGTATTTTAAGGCCTTGGGTGAATGATGAGTTATTGATGTCAAGAACTGTGAACAATCATTGTTTTGGATGTCACAGTGATTGCTCCCTGATAAGAAGATTGTTTTAACACTGATACATTCTCACCTTTTTGTTTTGTTTTTTGGCAGATGGCAGTTGAGTTTCTTCATGAACTTAACGTGCCTTTTTTTAAAGTGGGATCTGGAGACACCAACAATTTTCCATATTTGGAAAAATGTGCAAAGAAAGGTAAGCAGCATGTAGGTGACCAAAGTCTTTGTGGTTCAATCAGAGACCGCTGTGTGCTAATGTAATCACAACTGGTTACTGCTGTGCACTTTTCTTGTAGAAAGGAGACTTTGTTGACAGTTAAGGTGAAATAAGTGTTAATAGGGTTGCAGATGAGATAATGAGATAACACTAAAAAATATTTGCATTGTAATCTTGTTTGTGTTCTTTGCCAGGCCGTCCAATGGTGGTTTCCAGTGGAATGCAGTCCATGGAGACTATGCGCCGTGTTTACCAAACTGTAAAAGCAAACAACCCCAACTTCTGTATCCTGCAGTGCACCAGCGCATATCCGCTGGAACCAGAGAACGTCAATTTGCGGGTGATTATGGTAAGAACAGTCACACATGCTGCAGGCTTTTTTCTTTCTCTTTTTTTTTTTTTTTTGAAGATAATATCACATGATTGTTCAAGTCCTTAAAAAAAAAAAAAAAGGACTTGAACATTGGGAAATCAGTGCAGAGTGATTGTTCCCTCAAGGGCTGACCTAGAATGCATGAAAATAATAGTAAGATTTAGTAATCTAAACTCCGTGGTATCAAATAATAAAAATACTGCAACATTACCAGGACTCTATCTCTTGTATACCAGATTTCAGTCCCTGTATAGCAGGGGTCTCCAACCTTTTTACTGTGAAGAGCTTCTTCTGATTTGTGAGCCACTCCTCAAACAAAGCTGAAAATAAAGAAGAATGTTATTCTTACCAAGATTTCAGTGTGAGACTTGACACAGCATGCTGTCTACCAGCCCAGCAATATCTGGCTTGTAATTAGAAAGCGCAACCCTAATGGAGTCATTCAGATGCTCTATAAAGTTAACCCTTTGCGGTCTTGGTCCGACATTGTAATTATTCCTATCCGGTCCAATGTCGGACCCTGTCCGACATCATCAAAAAGACGCAAAAAATGGGTTTCTAGTCGTCTTTTCTCCAGAAAAAGCCGAGAAAACCATTCAATGGCCGAGTGGGAGCGACAGGAGCCGAGACAAGCCGAAAAAAAAAAAAAAGGTTGTATCTCATGAATAGTCATACTTGTCCCTGGCATCAGATAATGGCGGCCATAAGAAAACAGGTTGGCTGTTACCGCATCAGCGCTCAGAGAATATCACGGACATTTGCAGAGCTTTTTTGAGATGTTATAGTAATAAAATAATGACTTGGATCGCATTATTGAGTATGCTCGGTGATAAAATGAGTGATCAGGAGATGATTGATCAGTATGTACGACTATTATTATTATTATTATTATTATTATTATTATTATTATTATTATTATTATTATTAATAATTTCTTATTTCTTGCAACATGCTATGAAGCCCACATGACATCCAGTCATTGTGGGGGCTCCATCCGTTGTTACTGACACAAGCTTTTCAAGCAGTATGTTCTTTCTAGTAAAATAATGTTAAACCTCATTATAGATATCTACCCCTCTGGTTTTAGCTTTTAATTGCAATAATGTCAAAAACTCTTCTTTTCATGCTAATGTCCTCAAACACCATTCGAACAAATACAGCCAGCTGAGCAGTGTCGCTCGAGTCAACAGATTCATTACATTGTATTGAAAACCACTGTAAAAAAATACCAAGAAAACGGAACACTGATGATCAATCTTAAATATTTGCTCAACTTCCAAACATCAATGTTGCATTATTATTGAATCATCAATGATGAAAATAGTAATTAATAAACTAATTGCTACATACATAGTATTAAGAATGATTGATTGATTCTGATTAATAATTAATAAACGGGTATAAGGCTGAGGCAATGCATCGATTTTATCGATGTATTGTTTGACAACTATCGATAGTCAAGCCTGTGCAAAGTTTTTGTGTAAAGAGTTTAAGCAAAGGAAAGCGCTTATTTTTTGTTATATTTGGAATCGGCAGTTATTTTTTGCATTAAGCACAGAGCTTCTCTGCTCCCCTCAGGTCTGACTCACTGAATCTGCATGCGACTGAGCTCACCTTCTCCCGTCTGCCCCGCCCCCTGTGAGTGTTTACTGATGGGATTACATCTGTGCAGGAGTCTTCAAAGTAACAGAGCAAGTTAAGAGCGTTGTGCTAGAATTACAAAAAAATACTGTATCGACTGAGCTACAATGCCTTCTGATGTTTGGCAATTATTTTCAAAAGTAAGACGGCAAGAAGAAAAGTAAAGAAAGTAATGTATGGGATACTCCGGTAACACAACAAATCTACGTGACCATTAATGAGATGGCACCCTACAAAACTACCCCGGAGTAAAAATGAAGAGAAACAACCAAGATCGTTTCAAAAGTTGTATCTTTGGTCAGAAGTATTAAGCATCCCGGCAACGTCATCCCTAGTGAGCAGGTATTCAGTAATGCTGGGCAGATTGTAAGCAAGTGCCAGTCATTGCTTAAATTAAAACAAAATGTGGATACTATCACGTTCCTTAACACAATTAAAATATAAGGCATGGACAACACTCTTGTTACTAAACTACTGTGGACAGTGAACTATTTTAAAATGAGTTCTCTCTTGACTGGCTCTTGTGTCGCTGCTGTCGCCTGTGCTCAGTGAAAAATAACCCGACAATTCCGTGTCATTCGACAGGGTTTCGATTTTATTACAGTGGTTTTTATGCGGCCTGACCCGTTTGCTGGTGATGTTTGAGTCAGCAAATGCAAATTTGCAAATGGTCTCTGCCTTTATCAATCTGCACCATTTAAACACAATAAATTCACGCATTGACTTTGAATTACCAGTAGATTTTGCGTATTGCTGGTGTTTCTTCGTACCCATGTGAGTGATACAGTCATGATGCCCACCATGTTTCACAGAGAAGTCTGTCTGGCAGTATTCATAGCAGACGTGAGATTCAGACAATCGACCTTCTTTAAATTAATGACCATTCTGTGGTATATTCCTCTATTTTTGACAAGCCAACCTCGATCTTTTAGATGGACGAGAGTTAGATGGACGAGAGTTAGATGGACGAGAGTTAGATGGACATTTTCGGTTCATTTTGTGATTTACTATTTTACTAACTGATAAGCAACCAAGTAAACGTTTGATTTGATAATAATAGAAAAGCGACATTTGTGTGGCAGTTTCTGAAGGACCCCTAAACCATTTACTAAGCAACCCGGCTCAGAGCTTTTAATATGTCAGTTAAAATGCCACAATTAACTGTCAGTGAAATACAGTATTAAAAACAATTAATTCATAAAGTTAAAAACTCACACATGGTGTTGAAATAATATTTCATAAACATTTCAGGGAGTATCCATCATTTATTTATTTAATAAAAATAGTAGTATTATACCCCTTCATCATAGCAGAACCTCCAAAATAGTAGCTGCTACGACCAAATCGTAACCAGTAGCAGCTCTGCTTCCCCTCACGATACACGTTGTAATTGTATAGATCTAATTTTTTTTATTTTTTTTATTTATAATTTTATTTGTACTGGGCAGTGGAGGTTATTTTGGGGAGAAAATGGCAAGACCGCTCAGTGTAGATGTTGCTAACCTTCTAACAGAGTCTGGCCCCAGATGACTCTGGCAGTGAATATGAACCAAGTGGCACTTCCTCCAGTGTGGAGATCAACAGTGGTCAGGAAGAGGAGCCAATGGAAACTGAGCCTGAGCTCCTGCCTGTCCCAGTACAGTAGGTGGGCCTGGACCGAGGGGTGGTAAATTTCAGCCATTCTACCACTCGATACCCCCTCTAACATCATCCAGCCTCAAATACCCCCTTTTTTTGTGCACCAGGTACCAGTGTGAACACAACTGGGTTTACCCCAATTAACTTTTTGAACATTTTTGAATTTTTGGTAACCCAAACCAATTTGTATGTCCAACAATATCTGGCACAGCATGGGAACAACCTGGGGCCACATTCTAGGGTGTTCAAGTGGGTCCCCACAAATGTTTTCGAAATTAAAAAGTTATGGGGCTTATCACTTCTAATGGGACTAGGGGATAAACCTAGAATGGATTCATTTTGAAATACCAACCCATTCCATGCTGCCTCAATTTTCCCCTCCACAATGAGCTGGGACAGATTACAGTTAATCTTTTTCTACAGTTTTCTACATTACAACGACAATTCTAAGGCTCTCCCGAGGGATCATCCTCAATTTGACACATACGTCTGGCCAAAATATATCTGTGGATGAGTCCCTCCTGCTGTTCAAGGGGAGGTTTCTCTTTGAAACAGTACATTCCCATGAAGTGTGCCAGTTATGGGATTAAACTTCAAACCTACTGGGTACACAGGGAAGGTCTCAGATTGAGCCACCAAACTACTGACAATTGTGTGGGATCTTGTTTTTCCCCTCCTGAATCTTGTCTACCATTTGTATGTAGACAGCTACTACACAGGGATCCCTCTGTTTAGGGCCTTGTACACATGACAAACAATGGCTTGTGGCACAATAAGACCCAACAGGAAGGGATTTCCACATCAATTGGTAGCCAACAAATAGGCATGGTGAAACCAGCACCCTGTGCTGTGAGGATCTGCTGGCAATGAAATATACAGATAAAAAAAGATGTGTACCTCCTCACCACCATCCACGATGAGGCAACAATAGCAGTTCCTGTGCGAGATACGGGCACACACACAAACAAGCCGAAGTGTGTTGTGGACTACAATAAATACATGGGAGGCGTGGATAGGGCAGACCAGATGCTGGAGCTGTACAGTGCTGCAAGTACAACCATGGCATGGTACGAGAAGCTTGGCATGTACATGGTCCAGATGTCTTTGTACAACGCCTATGTAGTGTACCTAAGTACGACACCAGAGAATCGTCTCGTTTTTTGACTTTCAGACCTCTGTGATCCCAAGCCTTGTGTTTGATACACAAGAAATATCAGAGACTGAAAGTTTGGAAACAGTGACAAGGCTTCGTGAACGTAATTTTATTTGAACACTGCCACAGTCTGGGACAAAAGCCAAGCCACAAACTACTACTGTCCACCCTGTCCCTCTCAGCCAGGCCTCTGTTTGGAGGAGTGTTTTGAAAAGTTACCATTTCTTAAACCCTCCTTTAGTACAAAACGCACGCTACTCAACATACACAACATTGTGGTAACGTCTTAAATTACCATGCCTGCTTCTTTGGCTAAAGAGATATCAGCTCATCATCTAACTGGGGAATCTACTGCGCAATTAAATCATCCTTAAACTCCTTACGGTGATCAATGTAACTAAATCTATTATATCGGGGATGCAAGATGCAACAGATGAAAAAAATCTGTTTGTGTTGACTCAAAACCTTATTTAGTTCTATGATTTGACTGGCGAAAGATAACGTTGGTGTATCTGAGTTCACAAAGATCACTTTTTCAGCTTGGTATGGTAACCTTTTCACTTCCCTTTTTGTTTAATTGTTGAGCTTTTTGCTGCATTACAGCCCTTCATTAATTATTTAAAGTTTCCAGAGCATTTTGTTAATGGCACATGTGCAATACACACACCTTAAGTGTATTTTTATTATTATTTTTTTGATGTTCTTCTACATTTCTTAAACGCAACTGTTCATTTTAAGCTTTTACACAACAGTACTCACACATTTGGTCACCATCACAACTGTGGCAAGAAACTGGGGTTCTTGTTAGGGTTGTCAAAAATACTGATACTTTGATACTACCGCGATACCAAATTTCAAAAATGGTTCTGATCTTCATTAATTATGCATTCGGTAAAACCGAAAAACAGAAAGTATCGGAGGACTCTGTACTTGTATAATGAAAATTGCGTGTTTACGTCCTTCATGTAAAAGACGGAGTCGTACTAAAAAAAAAAAAAAAAAAAAAGCTTCCCTTTATGTCCGCGCAGGGACACCATACACTCCAATTGGAAACAACGACAACGAGACAGCCAGGATTCAGGAGTAAAAGGCTGTGGAAAGCACACAAGCTCAGCGGCCTGCGCTCTTAGAAAAAGAGAACAGCAGGAGTGCTGTGTGGAAATATTTCGTTTATGAAGCGAATGAGCAGGGCAAAGCAAAAGATCAATTCAAGCCCATATGCAAACGGTGCTTTAAGACGGTACAAACAAAAGGAGGCAACACCTCAAATTTAGCGAAGCATTTGGCGGACAGACACGCTGACCTCTTCAAATAATTCAGACAGGTTAGCGACAGCGTAGATTATTGAATGAATGCATCACATATATAAGTTAAAAATACATGTCCTCAAAGAAAACGATGGGGAAATGTGAAATTAAGAAAGCAAGCTAGCTAACTTGGCGCTAATGTGTATGGTGTTGTGCTCTACGTTGGAGTGATAGATAGTATTTGTCTGCCTTAACATTAATGTTACAAATAACGACTCTAATTATCTGTCAATGTATCAAACACACCTAGATTTTTCTCTGCGGTTAGTCTAGCTTTATTGCGGTCGCCCCCAGGCTCGGCCTTCTAAGACGTAGTACACGAGAGCGGTATATCATAGGCGCATATGGCTGTCACTCTTGGAAAGGGGCGGACTGTGGCGTTCTAATTATACCCAATATGGGCATCTATGTCGGTGAGAATCTGACTGACTGCTTCACGCTGTGTGAGAGCACTGGATGGAGCAGACGCGCAGGATAGCAAAGAAAACATTGCCAAACAAAACAAAAAAAGATTGCGTTTCCCTTGTTTTTGATCATTTTTTTATATATATATATTATTTTGCATTTCTTGCGTTTTCTATAGTTTTGTTATAAATGGCTGTAACTTTTATTCTGGTGTTCCAATTTTAATTATGTCATTTTAGACATGTTCCCAAGACCTTGAAGTTTGATTGTAAAATACATTTTTTTTCTACTCAGAGCACTGAAAAAAATATTTATTGACAACAAATGTTCTGTTTTTCTAAAAAGCATATTTTATTTTCATCCTGCCATTCATTAGTTTTTTGTTTATTATTATTTATTTCTTAGCAGACGCCCTTATCCAGAGCGACTTACAATTGTTACAAGTTATAATTATTACAATTATCCGTTTATACAGTTTTTACTGGATCAATCTAGGTAAAGTACCTTGCTCAAGGGTACAGCAGCAGTGTCCCCCACCTGGGATTGAACCCTCAACCCTCCGGTCAAGAGTCCAGAGCCCTAACCACTACTCCACACTACTGCCCTATGTTTCTTTACTAAATTTAGTGGGTATCAAATCAAACAATGGATTTTTTATTTTCTGAATCCCCAGTTTGTGCTGATTTATTCCACATATGGTACTTACCTGAAACCCCTGTAGTCAGTTATAAGCACAAATATAATAACAGTAAAAACTTTTTTTGAGAACTTTTCTCCGTCAAGAGTGTACAGAGCACACACCTGAATCACTTAATAAAAATCTCAAATTCATCCACTTTGTAGTTTTACTTCATCCTCTTTATTTCACTACCAAAAACAAGCAGAACTATTAAAGGGCCAGTCAATCATAGTCATACACAAAAAAAAAATCCTTAAGTGATAATATGCAAATTACGTTTACTGCACCTGCACCGTTTGACATAGAATCAAGATTGTGCTCTTATTTTGCGTGTTAAGATTTTTTTTTTTGCCGTGGTATTGAAGAGGTATCGAGTATTGTGAAACTGAACGGATATCGTATTGAAGTTCTGGTTTCGTGACAACCCTAGTTCCTGTGTTCTGCTGCTGTTAATATACCTCTCTGCACTTACAAGCATTTGTATTCGATCTATTTGTTATCATCCTTCTCGCACTTCACTTTATTAAAACATGTGAAACTATTGACACATGTATTTAAAGGGAGAGGTAGCATTTTTGTGCCTAACCCCCAAAAAACTGTTGTCAGAACTTTTTTGTTGTTGCATTTGCAACCGTTTTAGTTGCAGTCTGGAGCCCTGCATCAGAATTTCTCATTTCTCTGTGATTCAGTGGTACAAACAGATTTATACATTACGATGGTGTGATTTAAGGGAGTATTGTGGTTGAGGAATCGTATTGTCATAAAGAACAATGGCTGGTGCGTACCAGTTGCAAGCCTGTCACGCACCAGTACTGGTACATGTACCACAGGGTGAAAACTCACTGCTATAGACCGTGGCCTGCATTATATAAAGTGGAAAAGTCAAAGTGGCCTGTTGTTAGTCAAGGGCCTGAAAAGCTATATAAAGGTGCACATATTTGGTATTTCTGGACACTAATTTAAAACTTTTTAACCGTGAAACTAAAGCTGTGAGATTCACAAGTCCAAATATTGTGAAAAACAAGTGACTTTGACTACATACAGTGACATTACCTTAGATTGCAGAAGGATTATGGATAACAAACCATTGAAGGGCAATGTTTTGTTACCCATTTCTAAAATCCTTATTTTGTGCAGTTTCAAAAAATGTATACTTATGTCAGGGTATCTTATTCTTTGGTGGCGTACTGGGCACATGAATTTGGGGTGGGTGATATATACCCTGGGCTGCATATTTAAGTGGTAAAGTCAAAGTGGCCTGGTGTCAGTATACAGCTTGTAAAACCCCTAAAACCGATGAAAGGATTTACACATAAGCATAGGCACATTCAGTAGATTAAAAGTTTCTACAATCTTGCATCAAACATTAGGATTTTAGGGACTAAATGTGATGTAGGTGTAATTAATTTTATGAAAAAGTAGCATTTTGTTTACAATAATAACTGTATTTTGTGGTCACATGACCAAAAACTTGGTACCAATGAAAACTTGAGTCTGACAAAAAAAACAATATATAGTTTGCCTGGGGTATCTGAAAGGGTAACATGGTAATTCTGATTTAAAACAGCAGACTCCCAAAATCACACAATTCTTGTAGCACAGAGCGTCGCAAGGGCCTCAGCAGAGAATGGATTAAATGTAAATATGTGTTTATTTTAAGGAATACCAAAAGGAGTTTCCTGATATTCCAATTGGGTACTCTGGCCATGAGACTGGAATTGCTATCACAATCGCTGCAGTTGCATTGGGAGCCAAAGTTGTTGAGCGTCATGTGACACTGGACAAGACCTGGAAGGGAAGTGACCACCAGGCCTCCCTGGAACCCCAGGAGCTGACTGAACTGGTGCAGGCCATCCGGACTGTGGAGAGATCTTTGGGCTCCCCCATTAAACAGATTCTGCCCTGTGAGATGGCTTGTCACAACAAGGTAAATCTAAACATTGGGCCAAATATGATTTCTCTTTCTAAACATAAAAATATATTTGCTATCCTAATGAAATCCATGTATACACATCCTATTAGTATAGCTTTAGTTCCATTATTATCTCTAATTTTAAATGATCCAATAATAATCTCTAAAACTATTAGAAATAAAGTCAAGTAGACAAAGTTTTCCTGTGTCTTCATCAGTAAATCTTAAACATACTCATGTAAACGTGCAGAGGGCAGGAGACCTTTGAGTGCCCAAGTTAGTTTTAAACACAAACCATTAAGCACGTGGTTGAACGGGCGGTCTCTGTAAAGAATAGTTATGCGTAAATTGTCCCTTTATCAGTCTTTTCTGTATTTCACAGCTGGGTAAATCTGTGGTGGCAAAAACAGCCATTCCCAAAGGCACTGTGCTGACTATTGACATGCTGACAGTCAAGGTTGGAGAACCCAAGGGTGTTCCCCCCCAGAATATCTTCGACCTGGTGGGAAAGAAAGTGAGCAGGGACATCGTGGAGGATGAGACAGTTGTTGAAGAAGCAGTAGAGAGTTATGGAAAGAAGGCAAAATGCTAACCAAATCTCGTAGAGCTCTGAATGTGTAGTGACTGGCATCACAATGGGCAGTTTGGCACTTCATTTTAAGTGTCAGTTAGTACATATTAGGTACTATGTAAAGACATAGTTATAACTACGTATACAAATGCTACAGTACATAAAAGTATATACACTTTTATAATCAGTGTCTATGATTAGCCTGCTAGAATTGATCAAATAAGTACTGGCAAAATTGTCGTCAAGATTTCCATAGAACTACAGTGGCTATACCTACACTATTGTACGTGCATACAGGTTTATTTTTATTTGCCCTGTTTATTTTTATTTGCCCTGATTAATCAGAATCTAGGACTACCTAATGTTACCTTAGGTAAGGTAGTCCAAGACTAGTGCTAATCGGGGTCTGAGAAACCTGCCAAAAGTGTAGCTACTGCAACTTAAAATTGAATTAATGAAACTATTGTTTAAAACAGTACATTTTGTATTTAAAAACAGAATGCAGTTTAAGATTAGTTACCTTGGATTTACAAATAAATAAATGAATGCATTGGTTACAACCCCCAAGTAGTATACAGTACAGAGGCACATCCATGTTTTTTGTTACCTCCATATCTAGTTTCTGCAGGGTTAAGATAATTCCCAGATCCACTCTTGTTGGCAAACAACAGTAACCCTAAGTTTTAATATTCTATACCTGTATACAACAAGGTATATTAAAGTTTGGCCATTTAATAATACACAAGCTAAAACCTGCCTCAATTGACACTAAAATATATTATGTGCAATGTGTCCTTTTAACATTTGTTTATGTACCTGTGTAATATTTGGTTTCTAAGCCTTGTGTGAATTTATTTTAATTCTTTATCTTAAGAATTAGTCAAATGTATTGAACTCTGAATATTGACTTACTGTAACTGTCTAAATCACTTTTTGTGCCACTGTGCATTGTATAGTGCTCAGAATTGACGAGAATGAGTGTTGTTGCTTATGTCAAGTCTGAAATAGCACTTGCATACTACAGTATGTGCCATAAATTGAAACATTTCTTTGTGTTAAAAAAATAAATTAAAAAATCATGAGCAACTGTACTGGAAGCCTTATGAAACAGTTCCAATTTACAGCTGAATTATGGTTTAGATGAACTAATAAAAACGGGGGAAACATTGTATGAATTTTTTCCCCCTCTTCCTCCCCCAGCCCCCCATCTGTCAGCTGTTAATCATTTTCCTATTTTATTTAAATTCAGTACCCAATAAGATCCTTTACTTTAAAGGGAAGAAGTTTTGTGTGGCGTGTCTCTTAATAACCCTACATCCAACTTATTATCACACAAGAGCTGTCATCTGCGGTATACATAAGAAATAGTCTTGAAGCCCAGGTGTTAAATCTGGACAAAGAAAACAACGCCGAATCAATATGGGTCAGAATAATGGACAAAAATTCAAAGGGCATAATAATAGGAGCATGCTATAGACCACAAAATTCAGATGCTGAGCAAAATAATCTGTTATACAATGACATTCGAAATGCGTGTAGAAAAGGAGAAGCCATAGTAATGGGGGATTTCGACTTCCCCCATATAAAATGGGAAAACCTGGTGGGGAGCTAAACAGACGAAATTGAAATGGTGGAAATGACAAATGACTGCTTCTTAACGCAATTTGTCAAGGCACCGACTAGAGGGGAGGCATGCCTTGATTTAGTCTTTTCAAATAACGAAGACAGAATAACTAAAACAGAGGTCAGAGAGCCATTGGCAAACTCCGACCACAACATGGTCTCATTTGAAGTGTTTTTTAAAACCCCAAAAGTAATGACTAAAGCTAAGGTTTACAATTTTAGAAAAGCAAACTATGAAGGTATGAAACAGAGACCAACAGAAGTAGATTGGAGTAAAATAGAGAAAACATCTACACAAAAAAGGTTTTTACAAAGGAGGATACGGACAACATGCCCCACATGTCGACCTGTTCCTATCCAATTTAAAAATAACTTTAGAATAACAGAGCAGAAGTGTTAAAGGGACTAGGAGCTCTTAAAATAAACAAATCCCCTGGGCCGGATGAGATCCTCCCAATAGTACTCAAAGAAATGAAAGAAGTTATTTACAAACCGCTAACCAAGATCATGCAACAGTCTCTTGACACGGGTTGTACCGACAGACTGGAAAATTGCAAACGTAATACCAATCCACAAAAAGGGAGATAACCGAACCAGGTAACTACAGACCAATAAGCCTGACTTCTATTATATGTAAAATTATGGAAACTATATAATAAGATCCAAAATGGAAAATTCTCTATGGTAACAATATCCTGGGAGACAGTCAGCATGGTTTTAGGAAAGGGAGATCATGTCTAACTAACCTGCTTGATTTTTTTGAGGATACAACATCGACAATGGATAATTGCAAAGCATACGACATGGTTTATTTAGATTTCCAGAAAGCTTTTGACAAAGTCCTGCATAGAAGATTAATTCTCAAACTGAACTACTATTAAAGCTATATGGAATTGTGTCTGTTCTATATACAATTTGGACAAATCCTTAATGGTGATTGGCTGATTTCTCATACATAATTTCTATTGTCAGGTTTATAGATGTGATGGCACTGTCACTGGAGACACACATTCTCCCAGAACTTTGTCTATCGGCTCTTAATAAAAAAATAAGGACCATAAGCAGACTGTTAGATGCTTAACCTGTGACGACAAACAGCCCTGTTGTAATATTCTAAACAGTGACTGTATTTCTACCATGATTTAGATCAATTCAATAGACCCCCATTGTCAGATTGGGTAAAATCATATTCCAAGAAAACTAGAGTTAGTGTAAGTGCTCAGTTAAAAAAGAAACCCATTGTAGTAAGGCGATACCTTCCATGTAGTTACTTAAAATACAGTCTCCTGACAGTACATCTTCAAAGTGTATATCAGGTAAATGCACTTATTTGTATTCTTATACATGATATTTACTATTAACAATATGTTTTATATTTCCATCCCATAGCCATGACCGTGATCTTACTTTCATTACGTCTTAAAACACTATTCAGTTAACCAATATAGGCATGTGTAACTGGTGTTCCCTTTCAAGTCGAAAATAACCATCAAATATGGGGATATTGCCGTCAGGCAGTAGCGATTGGCTGAGCTTTTATAGCAAAGCTGCCGATAGGCCTCTGCGCGAGCTGCCACGTAAGCCCGCCCCCCTGGGAGCTTACTATACGCAGCCGCAGAGACTCACGCCCTCTTTGTCTTCAGCATTGGTAGCGGTAGGTCATTAGAGCTCAGTAGCTGTTGTACTCGATAAGCTTAAAAGCTTGAGAAGCTGGTTTTTGCCCCTTCTCTGGGTTTATTCAGTTACGCTTTGTTCTTTGTTAAGGATTATATAAATTGTTATATTTTCATATATTTTATATATTTCCTTCACGCTTTGCTTGGCATCGCGTTGTCTCGTGGTCTCCGTCTTTCCTATATTAATATTAATATTAATATATTTTTGATATTTAGTGTTGTGTTTTTGGGTTTGTAAATAAAAATTGTATATATTGTCTGTTATATATATATTTTGTAAACGACGACGCTATGCTGGCTTCGCCGCGGCAGTATCTGCAGCCCCGGTCTTGCCTTGGCTAGACCGCGTGTGTGGAGCCTGCACTGCTGTCTCCCACATACTGCTTCTGCGGTGTGTTAAAAAAAAAACCACCACTGCGTGGTAGGTGTACTGTGCCCACATATTTTTGTGTCCCAGTTGCTAATCACTACCATTAGTGCTGCTGCAGCGTAAAAAAAAAAATACATTCCCATTCACTACACAGAGGAAGACGACCACTAAGCCCAATCCCCAGCACCAGCAGGTAGGTAGTGCACAGCATCCAGGACACCGTACCAGCACTTAGCGTGTCCCCTCTGCGGGTCAGCTGACGCTTAGGCGTCTGTGCTAGCGGTCTCGCTTGGTACTCACGCTCGGCGTGCTGCGCTTCGGGCGCTTGGTGTCGGCGCTTGTCGCTGGTGCAGCGCCGGCGCTTTGTGCAGCGCTTCAGCGCTGGTGCTAGCGCATCTGCGCTGGGGATTCGGTGCTTCGGCGCTTCGGTGCACGCACCTCGACGCCGGCGCGATCGACGCCGGTGCACGCACCTCGGCGCTTCGGCGCCGACGCTCGACGCTTCGGTGCACGCACTCGGCGCTCGGCGCATCGACGCTTCGGTGCACGCACCTCGACGCTTCGGCGCGTGGCGCCTCGACGCCGGTGCACGCACCTCGACGCCGGTGCTCGACGCTTCGGTGCACGCACCTCGACGCTTCGGCGCATCGACGCCGGTGCACGCACCTCGACGCCGGCGCCGACGCCTCGGCGCTTCGGTGCACGCACCTCGGCGCTTCGGTGCACGCACCTCGACGCTCGACGCCGGCGCATCGACGCTTCGGTGCACGCACCTCGACGCTCGGCGCGTAGGGCGCTCGACGCCGGTGCACGCACTCGACGCCGGTGCTCGGCGTTCGGCGCGACGCACCTCGACGCCGACGCCGGCGATCGGCGCCGGTGCTCGACGTTCGACGACGCACCTTAGGTGCTTAGCGCCGGTGCTCGACGCTCGGTGCTCGACGCTTCGGCACTCGGCGCTTCGGTGCTCGACGCACTTCGACGCTCGCTGAGCGCGCTGACGGAGATGTCGGGCTTTCATCGGTGTGTGACCTGTCAGGCAAAGCTGCCTGCCAGCGATCCGCACGATGATTGTGTGGCGTGTCTGGGGCCAGAGCACGCCGCATCCGCGTTGGCGGATAGGGCTTTTTGCCATCTTTGTGCTGGCTTCCAAGCACGCACCCTCCGCCAAAGGGCGAAGAAAGCAGTGGGTGGGCACTCTCCTTCCTCCGGATCGTCCCACACCATTTCTGCCCCGCCGTCGTCGACGGCGACGCCGCCAGGGCGGCTGCAGCTCTCCAGGAGCCCGTCCTCCCAGCTAACAGCTGGTCAGAGGTCCCCACAAGACGCCGCCGGGAACGCAGCCCCTCCCTCGCCGGGTACGCCTCGCCGGGAGTCTAGGTCGCACTCCAGATCGCCTCGGCGTAGAAGCGCTCTCGCTCCCTCGTCGGGACAGGCGATACAGAGACAGGTCGGGGTGGCGGAGCTAACCTCCAAAATGTCTCAATTTATGGAGGTTATGATGGGGCAGCAGTCCATTCTCATGTCCCTAGCAAATGTGGTGCCTCCAGTCCCAGAACAACCGACTGGGCCCATTGCTAGCCAGCCAGTGGCCCCTCCACAACCTGCACCGGTCGCCGCCCTTCCAGTGCAGTCTCAAGGGAGTGGGATATCGATGCGGTGTCCAGAGACGATCTGATATCCTAGAAGGGGACAGTATAGAGGCTGAGGTAGCCTCCCAGCACTCTGAGCAAGGCACCGAGCTCCACGTGCTGGATACCGATGACCCAACGTGGTCTGTGGTGGAGAGAGCAACCCGCCACTTGGGCGCCGAGTGGCCTATGGCGGAACTACCTCGGCGCTCCTTGTTTGAGTCGCCCTCAGCCCAGCCCCATCAGTCCAGGATGCTTCCGGCATTCCCAGACTTTATTAAGGAGGTGCAGTCCACCTGGGGGGCTCCGGCCTCTGCCCCTGCGACTTCTCGTAAGGCCTCGGCCTTTAACATGCAGGGGGCAAATGAAGCTGGGTTGGCGTCCTTTCCACCGGTGGACGCTGCGTTCGCCGCGTTGGTGAAGACGCCAACATTGTCAGGGCTGACGAAAGATCCTGCATGCCCTAATAAGCAGTGCAGGACCACTGAGGTACACCTCAAAAAGGGGTACGCTGCGGCCACAGAGGCGGTCAAGCTCTCTAATGTGGCCAGCTTGCTGACGGTCTACCAAGCGGCACTGATTAGAGACTTACCTGAGTGCCCTTCGGCGCCCTCAGAAGCGAGTTGGGGACCGTCAGTCAACTGCTGGTGAAGCTGGCCCAGCTCAGCGCTGGCTCAGGGCAGGAGCATCGCATCTCTGGTGGTGGCCAGAAGGCAGCTCTGGCTCTCGCAGGCGAGAGTGCAGGAACTTGACAAGGCCCCGTTGCTGGATGCCCCAATTACACGGGACACACCTTTGGTCCAGCGGTGGAGGAGATGCTGCAACGCCCGCCAAGGCGCTGGAGGCGTCGCAGCAAATGGCGAAAATGTGGCCAAAACCGCCGTTCCAGCCGAAGCGGCCTCAGGAACATCAGTGGCGCAGGACACCGCCACAGCACCAGCCACGGCCAGGGGTACTAAGACCTCTCCCTCGAGCACAGCAGCGCGGTCCACCTCCATTTTCAAGACCGCAGCGGAGGGTGGCGCCCTCGAGGTGGTGGCAGGCCACGCCCTCGGGGCTCTGGCCATGCCCTCGCGAACGAGCCCAGCCTAAACAGCCCTGAGAACACCAGGCAGCTGTTAACCCGCCCCTACACTGTCTCCCAGCTCCAGTTCTGGCAACAATGCACCAACGACATCTGGGTGCACAAAACTATATCCACCGGTACACCCTTCAGTTCCAGTTAAAACCTCCCCCTTCCGGGAGTGGTTGTAACTGCAGTGAAGGACTCGGTTCAGTCCTCAGCTCTGAATGTGGAAATACAGGCATTGCTCAGCAAGCGTGCCATTCAACAAGTAGACCCTGCTCTGATCGACCAGGGTTCTATTCCAAATACTTCCTGGTGCCCAAGAAGGACGGCGGGCTCCGTCCTATTTTAGATCTGCGAGTACTGAACAAATACCTGCGGGTGTTATCGTTCAGGATGCTTACGCACAGGCACATCATTCAGTCAGTCCGCACGCGGCGACTGGTTCACCACCGTGGACCTGACAGATGCGCACTTTCACGCTCCCATCTGCCCGGTCACAGGAAGTATCTGCGCTTCGCATTTCAGAGCAGGGTATACGAAGTTTTGTGTCCTTCCATTCGCCTGTCACTAGCTCCTCGAACCTTTTCGAAATGTATGGATGCCATTCTAGCTCCCTTGCGGGCTCAAGGTGTCCGGCTGCTGAATTATCTGGACGACTGGCTCGTCTGCGGCGCAGTCCAAGGAGCAGGTGGCACAGCACACAGTGATGGTTACAGACCATCTTCAGCGGCTAGGTCTGAAGATCAATTCAGAAAAGAGCCGCCTAGTGCCAAGCCAACAGACCGAATTCTTGGGTCTGCATCTGGACTCAGTGTCCATGGAAGCGACCCTGTCGACACAAAGAGTTGCCTCATTAGAGCGGTGTCTCTCCCTATTCAGGTTGAGACAGACAGTCAGCATGGAGCTGTGTCAGCGCATGCTGGGGTTGATGGCTGCCGCCTCACAAGCCCTTCCTTTGGGCTTACTACACCAGAGACCTCTGCAGGCCTGGTTCAATGCCTTCGCTGCATCCGCTGAGAGACAAACACCGCAGGCTAAGGGTATCCCGAGCCTGCTGGGAAGCGCCACGCTGGTGGAAAGTTCAAGCAAACCTCCGCCAAGGCGCACGCTTGGGTCCCATTTTCAGGAGGCAGGTCATCACGACCGACGCTTCCAACCACGGTTGGGGAGCAGTCTGGAACGGGACAGGGACCCGTGGTGTGGTCAGGACCCTGGAGGTCAGCCCACATCAATGCTCTGGAGCTCAGAGCGGTGGACCTCGCCCTCCGGCACTTCTTGCCAGTGCTTCTAGGCAAGCATGTGTTAGTGCGGTCAGACAACACCACAGTTGTGGCGTACATCAACCGCCAGGGAGGCTTGCGGTCCCCGGTCTTCACCGGATGGTAGCACGGATGTTGCTATGGGCACAACCGCGTTTAACCTCTCTGCGCGCGGTTCATCTACCGGGCAGAGTCAACTACGCAGCGGATCTCCTATCCAGAGGAGGCCCTCTTGCTGGCGAATGGCGTCTCCACCCTCAAGTGGTAGAGCGCATCTGGGAATGGTTCGGCACAGCCCAGGTGGATCTCTTTGCTTCGCAAGAGACCACGCACTGCCCCCTATGGTTCTCAGTGAAGGATCTCCACAGCCCCTAGGAGTCGATGCACTGGCTCACGAATGGCCGCCAGGGCTCCTATATCGCTTCCACCGATTCCGATGCTCCCCGCCTTCTTAGAGAAGGTCAGGGTAGAGCAAGCGACAGTGATCCTGATCGCTCCTCGGTGGCCTCGGAGGATATGGTTTCCGAGCCTGGTGCAGTTGTTGCACGGTCGGCCGAGGGAGCTCCCTCTGCGAAGGACCTGTTGTCCCAAGCCCAAGGAGGGCTATGGCACCCGAGCCCCAAGCTCATGCAGCTATGGGCTTGGCCCTGAACGGGCGCCTGTCAGCCTTAGGGCTCTCAACGGCGGTGATTTCGACCATTCAGAGTGCTAGAGCACCCTCTACTAGGTCGCAGTATACGTATAAGTGGCAGTTGTTTCAGAGTTGGTGTCTGGCGGAAGGCCATGACCCAATATCCTGCCCTATGGCAGTGATCTTACAGTTTCTACAGAAACTGTTAGATGAGGGGAAATCTCCCTCTACACTTAAAGTGTACTTAGCCGCCATATCGGCTTGCCATGTACGTATTGACGGTTTGTCACCAGGTTGCCATTTTCTGGCATCGCAGTTCCTAAAGGGCGCAAGACGCTTATGGCCTCCAAGGACGACCAGTCTACCGTCATGGAGCCTTGATGTGGTGCTGGAAGCCCTTACCAAGGCACCGCTCGAGCCTCTCCACAGCGTGGACATGAAGCTCGTGTCTATAAAAACCGCGCTTTTGCTGTCAGTGGTTTCAGCAAAACGCGTGAGCGAAGTTACACGCACTGTCAGTGCATTCTTCATGTACTCGTTTCGCAGGAGACGGTTCTAAGGTCTCCATGCGCCCAAACCCGCCTTTTACCCAAGGTCATATCCCCGCTCCATATGAACCAACCAGTCGAAGTTGATGGCGTGCTCCATCCTCCTCCTTTTCTTCCCCAGAGGAAGAACGATTACACAGGCTCTGCCCCGCGCGGGCATTGAGATGTTATATTGACCGCATAGCGGCTGTGAGGCAAACTGAACAGTTGTTCATATGCCATGGTTCTAGGACTTTGGGTCAGCCGTTGTCTAAACAACGCCTTTCCCACTGGATAGTGGATGCTATTAAATTAGCTTATGAATCTGCAGGCCTTCCGCCACCAGGGCAGTTGAAGGTGCATTCCACTAGGGGTATGGCGACATCCTGGGCCCTCTTTAGAGGGGTGCCGGTGTCTGACATTTGGCGCTGCAGCCAGTTGGGCTACACCGCATACTTTTATGAGGTTTTACCGTTAAACGTATTGGATTCCTCTGCTCCACTGTTCGAGCATCTGTATTACACTCTATGATCCCTCAAGATGCGGACGATAGAGTGGTTGTCAGCATGGTGTTGACTATTCCACCTTAGGACAGGTGTCATTGCGAGCATAGACGCTGCGGCGCAGCTCGCATATGCGTAGATGTATTCCCTACACAGTTGCGTTATGACGTAAGTCTGTCCTACTGCCGAGAATCCTCCTCGCGACAGCTTGGGTACACTGTCCCCATATTTGATGGTTATTTTCGACTTGAAAGGGAACGATAGGTTGCGGATGCAACCCGGTTCCCTGAAAGAGAAAATAACCATCAAGCTGCGTGGTCGCTCCAGAGGTCTTCACGGCCTGAAGAGCAAAAGAGGACGTGAGTCTCTGCGCGCTGCGTATAGTAAGCTCCCAGGGGGGCGGGCTTACGTGGCAGCTCGCGCAGAGGCCTATCGGCAGCTTTGCTATAAAAGCTCAGCCAATCGCTACTGCCTGACGGCAATATCCCCATATTTGATGGTTATTTTCTCTTTCAGGGAACCGGGGTTGCATCCGCAACCTATCGTTCTGTTACGAGTGTGGGTCACTGCTTATAGACGGGAGAGATACAGAGGTGGTATTTGAAACGCTGCTCAGGCATCCAGATTTTATTGCAGATAACAGTGGTAAGTGGCAGCCACTAGGTTACCAACAATGGTGTTCCTAGTGCGGGAGGAAATGTACAAAAATGTATATGAAAATAATGACAAAAATGCAAAGCAAAACACAACTAAATAAAACAAAAGTTGGCCTACGGACAGACAAACATTATCTGCTAAAAGGAGGGTCTCGCTCCATGAACCTTCTCTCCGACAAACATTTCAGTGAAGTTTTGTGGGATTAAAATCCCTTAAATTAAATCTCTTTGCTGAACACCAAGGTTCCTGGTTAAACACAGTGGTCCTTGGGTGTGCTCACGACCCCGGTTAAACACACTGGTCATGTATTTGGTTCACTCCCCCTGGATCTACAGTGTCATGCAGCTTCCAGCTGGTAGACCGCACAAAACAAAGTACTTGACTGGCTTTTCAGTTCCTTTTTAAAGGCATGTGGCCAGGGTTAATTGATAATCAGTTAGTCAATGAACACTTGCTGCACATGGATTTCAATTAGGCAAGGAGGGAATTCTGACCTCCCAGCCCTGCAATATCTAACACAAACTGTATTTGTAAAATTAAACACATTTTATTTATAATCAAACAAAACACATTATTTACAGGTGCAGGGCCTCGGCCTCTGCCCTGCCACAGTGTGAAATTAAAATTTGCATACAAGTGATAGAAGTCACTGAGGAACGTTAATTCAGGTAGGAACTTTGTTCACCAAGCTAATAAATAGGGCTACTTCAAGGAGGAAACACAATGTTCACATAGTAAATGAGTAAAATGCACAACTTCTTCTCCAGAACATGACAGTGTAATGTCATGATTTTAATGCAATTTTCGTAAGTGCCACAGTACTGCTGAGAGACTACAGTATACAGTGCCTATAGAAAGTCTACACCCCCTTGAACTTTTTTCACATTTTGTTGTGTCAGTGCCTCAGAGTTTCATGCATTTCAATGAGGATTTGTTTCCACTTATCTACACACCATACTCCACACTGTTAAGGGGAAAAAAGTTATATATTAAAAATACAAAACTGAAAGATCATAATTGGATAAGTTTCCACCCACCTGAGTTAATACTTGGTGGAAGCACCTTTGGCAGCAATTACAGCTGTGAGTCTGTTGGGATAGGTCTCTACCAACTTTACACACCTAGATTTGGCAATATTTGACCATTCCTCTTTACAAAACTGTTCAAGCTCTGTCAAGTTCCTTGGGGAGCATTGATGGACAGCAATCTTCAAGTCATGCCACAAATTTTTGATTGGATTTAGGTCGGGGCTCTGACTGGGCCACTCAAGGACATTTACCTTTTTGTTCCTTAGCCACTCCCGTGTAGCTTTGGATGTCTGCTTTGAGTCGTTGTCATGCTGAAAGGTGAACTTCCGTCCCAGTTTCAGCTTTCTTGCAGAGGGCAGCAGGTTTTCCTCAAGGACTTTTCTGTACTTTACTCCATTCATGTTCCCTTCTATCCTGACAATTGCCCCAGTCCCTGCCGATGAGAAACATCCCCATAACATGATGGTGCCACCACCATGCTTCACAGTAGGGATGGTGTTCTTTGGGTGATGCACTGTGTTGGGTTTACACCAAACATAACGCTTTGCATTTAGGCCAAAAAGTTCCTTTTTAGTTTCATCTAGAATATTTTTTTTCACTTGGAAGTTGTAGGGTAGGATGTGTAGATAAATGAAAAAAAAAAAACATTTTTAATGCATTTTAATTCCAGGCTATAAGGCAACAAAAGGCGAACATTTTGAAAGGGGGTGTAGACTTTCTATGTGCACTGTATTATTATTTATTTCTGAGCAGATGTCCTTATCCAGGGCAACTTACAATTGTTACAAGATAACACATTATTTTTACATACAATTACACATTTATACAGTTGGGTTTTTACTGGAGCAATCTAGGTAAAGTACCTTGCTCAAGGGTACAGCAACAGTGCCCCCCACCTAAGATTGAACCCACGACCGTCCGGTCAAGAGTCCAGAGCCCTAACCACTACTCCACACTACTGCTGTATGTGTTGCAATAAACTGCAAAGACAAAATCAATGTAAAATGTTAGTATTTTTGCAATTTATACTAATTGTTTTTGGGGGACCTGATCAGCAGTTTAGTTGACATTCACCAATTGATATTGGTACTTTATATCACCTATATTTTCCTCATATGCTTCCCCAACTCACTTCCCCACAATCAGCCTGCAGGAGTTTTTCCAGAAGCCATTTTTTGCTGGAATAGTTATTATGCACAGCATAGAAAGTGTAAATGATATACAGTAAATAACCATTTATTCAGGCACTGATAAAAGCTCTGGTTTCAGGTTTTGGCACAGACTTGGCTAATAAAGTCTCCAACCCTGGTTCTGGAGAGCTACTGTGGCTGCTGTTTTTCATTTCAACCAGTCTCTCAGTTACTTAATTGAACCAATTATTGGCCTAATTAGTCAAGATTAACAAGTGTTCCAGATCTTTAGCCACTGATGATGAAAAGACACCTATAAAACCTGCTGGATAGGGGCTCTCCAGGACCAGGGTTGCTGTACAGACAGATTATTACTACTTTACATACAGTTGTTCCATTTTTAATATGATTTTAGTGCAACAGTTGAATAATATTTTATTCATGCGGGCAAGCCTTTTTTATGGTCTGTGTGTAAAAGAAAAATATGGAATAGACTTTAACGGCCTTGATACAGGCCACTGTGGCATAACAGGAGGCCAACTGTCGACAGCGAGAGGCCAGTTGCTGCTGCTACAATGAGAGTCGCTGTCTCCAGAACCGGAAGGAGAAGGCAGCGGTAGGTCAGGTCCCTTGGCCCATGCTCCCAGACACCAGACCTTTGTATCTGGACCTCTGATCACTGGACCTACCTCCCAGGTCGCTGCACCGCCAGGCAGTCATTCACCTGGTCTCCCATTCCGTTCTCCTGGCAAACCTGACGTCACTGCACACTCACTGGGGCCAGGGGTGGACTGGCCCGGGATGCTTAGGATGCTATTAGCATCCTGGCCTGCCTGTGCTGGCCCGCACATTTTTTGTGTGTGTGTGTGTGTACTGGCCCCCCTCCCATGATAAAATGGCCTGCGCCTAACTTCAAAAGAAAGGGGGTGTTAAGTGTGTGAAGTCAAGAAAATTAAGCTATACTAACTGTCATCGCTATCTCAATTATGATTAAAGATACAATTTTGTCACAGAGGTCAGGGAGGTCATGGAAATCGTGAATTTTAACAAAAGTCTGTGAAATCTTGGAAATGGATGTAAAAACACATTTGGCTAGGCACTGCCTTTATTTCTTTTAAAAATGCAGTATGTCATGCAGTGGTGTGGCAATGTGGCCACGCCCTTGTGCGTAGTTTATGTTTATATGTTACGTGTTGTGTGTAAATGTTGGTGTATAGAGATGGCTGCACGGGATATAAATGGGTGTGTGCAGCACGAGTATTTAAAATGTATAATTGTAGTTAGGCACGAGGATTGCACATCACTTCACGTGCAGATAAAATGTGTATAATGTGTGTCACGGGATTGCACTTAATTAATTCACGTGCAGTTGTACCGAGATTCCAATTGAATGATTGACTAGCAATCGAAGTCTCGTACAACTGCATAAAACAGCATTTTTCACTCACTCGGGGTGTGTTCGGTGAGTGGAGAACGGGTGTGGAGAGGAGAAAAGGAAAGTGGAATAACGGAAATAAGTATTTACTCACCGTGTTTGTGTGTCAGTGTCTGTTCGTTTTGTTTGTCTATTTATTTTGGCGTAAGTGCCGTGTCCTGTGTTTTGTTTTGTGTTCAATCCTTTTATTTTCTGTTCTGTTTAATTATTAAATGCTGAGCGCAATCACGCGCTCAGCTTCATCAAAACCCCAAGTCTCTGTGTGTTACTTCCTGTTTCTGGTCTGACGTCACCCACTGCAGTCGTCTTTGTGACAAGTGGAAATACAAATATGCGAGTATCTGTGTAAATTGTTTGGTTGTGTATATCTGTTTTGTAGTCTTTTTTTTCTGATCTTTGTGATGCCCCGTTTCTTGGACACGGTGCCTGCTCGTGTGTTTTGACTTTTCAACTCTGTTTTTTTTGTTTGTTTTTATTTTTAAAGGGGAAGTGCTCTGTAGGCTACTCAGAAACAACCAATTTAAACGTTTCGTTCTTATTACTGAAGAATATATATACTGATTTTGTGTATATATATATATATATATATATATATATATATATATATATATATATATATATATATATAAAATGTACATTTATATTGGACGCACACAGAGAAATAGGAACACAGTTTATTTCAGTCTGTTTCACTACGCGGGTGGTGTGAAAGCCTGCATTGTACAGTATTCTATAAAAAAAAAAAAGTTACATTGGTGTGAAAGGACCTTTAACGAAGTTTTGTACTCTAAAGTAACTTGCCAGCCGTCAAAAGCAACAGTCTTTACATTGTTGGTTTTGATGTAATATTTAAAAGTGTATGTTGATGTAGCTAAACCTACATTATTTGGTGGCCTTTCCATGACCTCTTGGCTTTTTTCCGCAACTCGCCCGTGAAATGTACTAAAAATCACTGTGACAAAATCGTATCCATAACTATGATGAGCACTCCCATAATAGACGTGTCGAAACATTAGGTTACTTACCGTAACCCTGGTTCCCTGAAAGAGAAGATGACAACCAAAGACATTACGAACTTACACCCTCAAGGACCCTTGCGCCTACAGAAGGCAAGGCAGGGTCTACCACATTAAGACGGTAGAACCTGGAGAAAGTATGCAGCGTAGCCCAGCTAGCCGTAGTACAAATATCAGACATCGAGGCATCTCTGAAGAGAGCCCAAGATGTAGCCAACTCTCTAGTGGAGTGGGCGGCTACCCTACCAGGTGGGGCAAGCCAGCACCATTATACTCAGTTGAGACTGTATCCACAATCCAATGTGACAGACGCTGCTTAGAGAGGGGCTGTCCTAGGGTCCGTGTCCCGTGACAGACGAAGAGCTGGTCAGATTGACCCAGAGCTCTTGTCCTATGCACGTAACACCTCAATGCCCGCACTGGGCAGAGGAAATTCAATCTCTCATCCTCCGTTGAAGCAAATGGTGGTAGATGGAAGGACTCCAGTTCCACAGTCTGATTAACGTGGAAGGCTGTGATCACTTTGGGGAGGAAAGCAGGGTTGGTGTGCAGAGACACCCTGCTGCCATCCTCCCAAATACGCATGCAGGAGCTGTGCACAGACAGCGTCTGCAGCTCACTGATCCGCTTAGTGGAGGTGATAGCCAAGAGGAAGGCTGTCTTCATAGACAGGTACTTCAGCTCTATGGGGTGTATAGGCTCAAACGGGGCCTTCTTGAAAGCCTCCAGTACAATATTAAGGCTCCATTCGGGGAGAACAGTCCTTTAAGAAAACTGGTAGCCAAAAAATGCGTGCCCAGAGACATTGAATCTACAGAGGCATGGCAAGCAGAGATAGCCACTAAATACACCTTCAAGGTGGAAGGTGACCTACCAGCATCAAGCAGTTCTTGCAGAAACTGTAAGATGACTGGCACAGGGCAAGATATGGGGTCATGGCTTCTAGCCAGACATCAAGCCTGGAAATACCTCCACTTATAGGTGTACAAGGACCTAGAGGAGTCTGCCCTAGTGCTCTGCAATGTACCCACAACTGCATCTAGGGCTAACCAGCGGTCCCTTTCAGGGGCCAGACCCATAGCCGAAACCTGCCCAGTTCCGGGTGCCAAAGAAAGCCTTTCGCTTGACTGAGGAGATCCATGCGAAGTGGAATCGCTCAGGGCTGGCCGTGTAACTCTCCTGGGCCATTTGGGAGCCACTAGGAGAACTGACGCTTTCTCTGACTTTTTCAAGAAAGGCTGGGAGCAGCGGTATAGGCAGGAAAGTGTACAAAAACACTTTGGGCCATTTGTGCGCTAGGGCGTCTACGCCAAGTGGACCGTCTAAGCGGTGGAGAGAGTACCATAGGGGGCAATGCATCGTCTCTGCTGAGGTGAAGAGATCGACCTGTGCCTTCCCGAACCATTCCCAAATGTGCTCCACTATCTGAGGGTGGAGTCGCCACTCTGACGGATGTGGACCCTTCCTGGAGAGGAGGTTCGCTGCCAAGTTCACCACTGAGCTCTGAGCCCATGAAAATAGCCTGAAGGTCATGCGATCTGGATCAACACATGTGTACCCCTCAACACCAGGAGAAAGTGGTGGAGAGCAAGGGAGACCGCTTGCAGCACCAGCATGTTTATGTGCAGGGATGTCCAGCGGTCCGGCCAGGATCCGCGTACTCCTCTGCCTTCCCAGACCGCTCCCCAACCCAAGTTGGAGGCATCTGTCATCACCACCTGGTGGTTCAACACTACTCCTATTCACACACATTTGCACAGGGCTGCCGAGCATGCATGAGACACTGTCAGCCAACGATGTCTGTCGCGTTTGGCATTGAGGTGGAATGCATTGAGCCACGCTTGTAGCGGGCGCATGCGAAGCAGACACAGCTGAATGGCCAATATGGCTGCAGCCATCAGACCAAATAGTTTCTGGCACAATAGGAGGGTGACCTGCGATCCCTGTTGAAACAGGAAGAGGCAACCCTGGATAGCTGCAGCTCTGTCATCCGAGAGGTATGCGTGCATCGTAATGGAGTCCAGCTGTAGCCCCAAGTACATAGTGCACTGCACCTGTGTAAGCCGACTCTTTGCATCGTTGATGGTGAGGCCCAGACTCGCCAGATGCTCTGTCATGACCGCCGTGTGGGCCACTGCTCTCTCTCGTAACTGGGAACAGATCAACCAGTCGTCAAGTTAGTTTATTACTCTGATCCCCTGCAGCCGCAGGGGAGTCAGGATAGCGTCCACGCACATTGAAAACGTACGAGGAGCTAGGGAGAGGCCAAATGGCAGCACAGCAAACTCGTAAATGCTTCCTTGAAAAGAGAAGCAGAGATACTTTCTGTGCTCTGGATGAATGGGAATGTGAAAGTACGCGCCCCGTAAGTCCACAGTGGTGAACCAGTTGCCCGACCGGACAGAATGGAGGATGTGATGGTGTGTCAGTGTTTGAAACCTCTTTTCTTTTAAGAACCCGTTGAGAAGCCTCAGGTCTAAGATGGGGCGAAAGCCGCCGTCCTTTTTGGGTACCAGAAAATACCTAGAGTAGTACCCCTCTCCATGGAAGGTGGGGTCTATGAGACGAACAGCTCGCTTGGACAGCAAAGCGACCACTTCCTTCTGAAGTACCGAGGCTGGGAGAGGGTCTGTCATGAAAGTATTCATGATGCCTCGAAAGGGAGGCGGTCCCAAGCGGAACTGAAGCGTGTAACTGTTTTGCACAGTGGCGAGCACCCAGGAGTCTGAGGTGCAAGTGCGCCAGTACTGCAGCTGTTGTGCCGAAAAGGGGGTCTGAGGCCGCCAGCCTTCAGGGGCCCTGTTCGGGCTGCTGAGGCTGAGGTGGGGCAGTTTGGGGTGGCTGTTTAGGGCGCTGGCCCTGAAAACGCTTCCTGTGACGCTGGTGTGTGGAATGGCCACGTCCTGCGTTCCCTCTACCTGCCGGTTGTGCCCGGTTGCTTGCTGCTGGTGTGCCCTGTAGGCGATGCCTTAGGTCACCCAGCAGAGCCATGGGACCTGAAATGTTCTAGTGACAGTCCACGTCTGAGGAGCTTGCCAGCGGCTCAACCTGCCCCACACGGAGGTGCGGGGAGGGAACAACGCACCACCTGCCGGGACGCCTCTCTGTAAGATCTCCTCCACGGCTGGCCCAAAGGAATGTCCTGGGGTTATAGGCGCTTCAAGCAGCACGGCCTTATCCACATCAGGAACTCTGGCTTGTGACAGCCACAGCTGTCTAAGAGCCACGATCAAGCTAGCCAGGCTCTGGCCAAGAGCTTGCCCTTGGAGATCGGAGATCTGCAGCAGTGTGCTGGACAGGAGATGCAACTCCGTGGCCACCGGGGCCTAGCGCAGTACACGTCCATGTAAGCAGTAAGCCGGGTCTCAAGGCAACCCACCCACCGGTGGGGTCTTAACTAGGGCCGCGATGGTGGAGTCTACCGGGGGGAACCCCGCTAGGCGCCTTCTAAGGAGGCAAGCGGTGCGGCCTGTTTTAGCACACTAGAACCCGAGGTCGGATGATCCCAGGAGGAGCGTACTCCTCCATGAAGTCTGGGAAGGCCGAGAACTTCTGAGCGCGAGGAGCCATCACCTGCGTCTGGAAAATGGACCGGCGTAGTTATGCCGCTGGCGTCCAGGGGCCCTGCAGGAAAGCTGCAGTACGTCCCATGAGTGCTGAAACCAAGCTGGACTATGGGGGTGGGCACTGGCTTCCGAGGCTACCTCGAAGCCAGGTTCTCTTCCTCAGCAGGGGTCTCGCCCACCTGCATGTCAGAGGAGAAGGAGGCCCCCTCCCCAGGGGCCGCTATGGAAAGCGTGTCCTCTTGCACCAGCTGAGACGCCTCTTCCCATGGCAATTGGGGCTGCAACGGGGCCTGGACAGGGGCCTGGGCTGCCAGAGCCTGTTTAGCCATGAGCTCTAGGACCTGGGCCATCTGGGCCTTTAGGTCCATAATGTCCCTTGCCTGCTTGGAACGCTTCATCCTTCTCGCTTGCGAAGATGGGGAGCAACTGCTGGGCAGCCTGCGCATCGGGGATGCCTAGCAGGAGGTCCTGGGACAGGTCATGGAGGAGGAGCTCTGGGACTCCAAGAGCCACTGAAGGTCCGGCCATAGAGGACGCGGAGCTCACCCTCGTGGCCCTCTCCAAACAAGCTTCTTTCACCCGGGGCTGGAAGGCCTCACAGATACAAAGCCGAAGCTGCGGTGGGCGAGTTGAAGCAGACAGCAAAAACACAGAAGAAAGACAGCAAAGGAGAGAACACACTGTTTGTTTACAAGGCCCGACTTACCGAGGTGGGCAGGCCTACGCAGCCGGCACGGTCTACTCGACAGTGGGGATGCGGCAAGGCCCAGCCCCGTGGAGGAGAGCGCGGCTGGAAGATTCACTCAACAGCGGGGATACGGCAAGGCCAAGCCCCATGGAGGAAATGTGTACTCTCAGGAAGAATAGACCACCACTCGCAGATGACTGCACAGGCAGTCGCTTACACACGACAAACAGATACAGAGCGGCCTACCACGCAACTGAGGAGGCCGCTGAAAGACAGAATGGCAAAAGGCTCTGTGTTTTTCAAAGTCGTTGATTCCGGGAAAGTGGCGAGCCAGCTTTCAGCACGAATGCAAGGGAAATACAATCGACTCGACTCGAGAAGCTCTTTTCTGTCAACACACTCAGCTCAAAACACAGGTCTTACCGTACCGTCTTGAGAAGGAAAAAGATGATAGTTTTATCCCCTTGGTGGGCGGGACAGAGTGCATCATCCCAGGAAGGGGCCATCATCCAATCAGCAGCTCTGGTATAGAGAGCTCAGCAATACCTACCCAGTGGGCAGGCATATCCCATATGTAATGTCTTGGTGGTCATCTTCGAATTGAAAGGAATATATGCACGCTTCTCACACAGCTTGACTGCGTGCCTTACGTGCAAGGTTTAGTTAGAGAAAAATGGCGGCGCCAGTTTACTGCGGAGCAAAGTGGGGGAACACCAGTGCCGTTGCTAACTGTAAGTAAAGTGCATTTTTACACTAACAATTCATGTCATGTTGTCAGTCATCACAATTATATTGTAAGGTTTAATAGCCAATTTAAAATCTTCTGTATTGCTATAATGAAACTGAAAACTGCATTATGTGTGTACATTTTGTTTATATAATGGAGCAAAAGCTTTATTGCAAAGCCCCTGGCGTTATATACTTTGTGGTAGTAACTTTGGCAACTTTAAGTATCAATTATTCTTATAAACATCATTCTTTTTACTGAAAATTGTGTTTTAATTATACATTTAAGTGTGCTAAGCATAGTAATGAAAAAAACTAAGATATTTTTTCTCTTTTTTAAATTTTAACTTAAGAGTTTTCATTGTACTATAAAACCCTTTGTATGGAGCAAAAAATAAAAACTTCAGAGTGTTAAAAATGTTTATTATTTTTAAAAAAGGAAGACATGTATATTTATAAGTAAAACAACAATCATTCATTAGTATGTTTTGCAAAATATTTGTTTGCAATGTAATAAAAATGACCTCTAATCTCTGTCCCAGGATCCATGTCTGTCAGATCATTTTTCAAAAATGGTTTAAATTAGGCTTAAATAAAGACAGCTATGCTCCAAGGGTCCTTTCTTCACTTTGTTATCTTTCTATTAAGCAGGACAGCACATTGCCTTATGAGTATTATTTTTTCTTGAAATTAACCATATTTATTTGTTCATTGTCACAACCATAGCATGCCAGCTCCAGGCACCTTTTAGACTAAAAATTAATAATGATTTAAGATAACAAACATGTCTTTTTTTCCCCCTCTCTTCATTCATATAATTTATTGGGTACAATCTAGAAAGTGTAGATTATTTAAACTATGTAAGTGTAAACATTGTTTTGTCCCTACTTTCAAGAATCAGTGATATACAGTATATATATATATATATATATATATATATATATATATATATATATATATATATATATATAGTATACAGACCGTCAGTGATGAGCACACAAGCAAAGTATCAGAAACGTGGGGATTCTGATATCTTCCCCTGAGCTCAAATTAACATTAAATACAGAACAAATCGTTCACTATATATATATATATATATATATATATATATATATATATATATATATAAGCTGTTCAGTCTGCTGCTGACGCGTGTGATGTACAATTCGAAAGGGAAGAGAAAGCTCAGTCAGATGTTGCAATTGAGAGCGATTCTGAAACTGACATGGTCAGTGAAGCAGAAAGTAGTTATTTTCTATCACGTCTGTATGTTCCACCCCAGAAGCATGCTTCAGTCGTGGGAAAATTGATGTTTTTATCTGAACATCCTATTCAGCTAAATTGTAAAAATCTTCCCTTTGACCCAGTGAAGACATACTATAGGGAAGTATAAGACAGTTCCCCAAAAATTCAAAGAAAGTAGATCTCTTACTCCCAGAATGACAACAAACTTTTCTGCAATGTTTGCATGGCATTCTCTGATAATGAGGATTCATCGTTTGTATAAGGTGGAGTCACTGTTTCAGTGTTTTATGTGAAAATAGAAAAGCATGAGATTTCAGGTTGCCATTCAAGAGCTGTTGCTGGATATCTGGCTTCTAAAAATGAGAGAAGCATAGAAATTAAAATTAATAAAGAATTAGCAGCAACAGCAAGTAAAAGAAAGAAGACTTTTTTCTGAGCAGAATCACTGAAGCAGTTCCCTTTCAAGTCGAAAATAACCATCAAGTATGAGATATTGCCGTCAGGTAGTAGCAATTGGCTGAGCTTTATAGCAAAGCTGCTGATAGGCCTCTCTTGAGAGCTGCCACGTAAGCCCGCCCCTGGGAGCTTACTACACGCGCAGCAGAGACTCTCTTCCTCTTTTGTCTTCAGCATTGGTAGCGGTAGGTCATTAGAGCTTGTCGACTGACTGTACTCGCTAAGCCTAGGCTTGAGAAGCTGGTTTTTGCCCCTTCTCCGAGTTTATTTCAGTTGTACTCATTATTATTTTGGCATTTTCGGTTTATATAATTGTGTATATAATTTTATATTACATTATATATTCCTTCACGCTTTGCTTCGGCATCGCGTTTTTGTTTATTCTCGTGGTCTTCGTTTTTCATTATTACTATAATTATTTAATAATTGTTATCATGTGTTCTGGGGTTTTTGTAATATATTTTATATTTGTTGTATATATATATATATATATATATATATATATATATATATATATATATATATATGTATATATATATACAGTACTGTGCAAAAGTTTTAGGCAGGTGTGAAAAATGCTGTAAAAGTAAGAATGCTTTCAAAATAGACATGTTAATAGATTATATTTATCAATTAACTAAATGCAAAGTGAGTGAACAGAAGAAAAATCTAAATCAAATCTATATTTGGTGTGACAACCCTTTGCCTTCAAAACAGCATCAATTCTTCTAGGTACACTTGCACAAAGTCAGGGATTTTGTAGGCATATAATCAGGTGTATGATTAAACAATTATACCAAACAGGTGCTAATGATCATCAATTCAATATGTAGGTTGAAACACAATCATTAACTGAAACAGAAACAGCTGTGTAGGAGGAATAAAACTGGGTGAGGAACAGCCAAACTCAGCTAACAAGGTGAGGTTGCTGAAGACAGTTTACTGTCAAAAGTCATACACCATGGCAAGACTGAGCACAGCAACAAGACACAAGGTAGTTATACTGCATCAGCAAGGTCTCTCCCAGGCAGAAATTTCAAGGCAGACAGGGGTTTCCAGATGTGCTGTCCAAGCTCTTTTGAAGAAGCACAAAGAAACGGGCAACGTTGAGGACCGTAGGCGCAGTGGTCGGCCAAGGAAACTTACTGCAGCAGATGAAAGACACATCATGCTTACTTCCCTTCGCAATCGGAAGATGTCCAGCAGTGCCATCAGCTCAGAACTGGCAGAAAACAGTGGGACCCTGGTACACCCATCTACTGTCCGGAGAAGTCTGGTCAGAAGTGCCCTTCATGGAAGACTTGCGGCCAAAAGCCATACCTCCGGCGTGGAAACAAGGCCAGCGGACGCAACTATGCGAAAACACAGGAACTGGGGTGCAGAAAAATGGCAGCAGGTGCTCTGGACTGATGAGTCCAAATTTGAAATATTTGGCTGTAGCAGAAGGCAGTTTGTTCGCCGAAGGGCTGGAGAGCGTACACGAATGAGTGTCTGCAGGCAACAGTGAAGCATGGTGGAGGTTCCTTGCAAGTTTGGGGTGCATTTCTGCAAATGGAGTTGGGGATTTGGTCAGAATTAATGGTCTCCTCAATGCTGAGAAGTACAGGCAGATACTTATCCATCATGCAATACCATCAGGGAGGCATCTGATTGGCCCCAAATTTATTCTGCAGCATGACAACGACCCCAAACATACAGCGAAAGTCATTAAGAACTATCTTCAGCGTAAAGAAGAACAAGGAGTCCTGGAAGTGATGGTATGGCCCCACAGAGCCCTGATCTCAACATCATCGAGTCTGTCTGGGATTACATGAAGAGAGAGAAGCAACTGAGGCTGCCTAAATCCACAGAAGAACTGTGGTTAGTTCTCCAAGATGTTTGGGCCAACCTACCTGCCGAGTTCCTTCAAAAACTGTGCAAGTGTACCTAGAAGAATTGATGCTTGAAGCTGTTTTGAAGGCAAAGGGTGGTCACACCAAATATGGATTTGATTTAGATTTTTCTTCTGTTCACTCACTTTGCATTTAGTTAATTGATAAATATAATCTATTAACATGTCTATTTTTGAAAGCATTCTTACTTTACAGCATTTTTTCACACCTGCCTAAAACTTTTGCACAGTACTGTATATATATATATTTGTTAGGACGCGCGTTGCGTTGGCCTTTGGCCACGCGCGCATTGCAGCCTCGGTCTTGCCTGGCTAGACCGCATGTGTGTGGAGCCTGCTCTGCAGCCTCTATATATTAATCCACTGCGGTGTGTTCCATCCCTACCGCGTGGTAGCTGTACGCTTACAGTCACTAAGCACTATAGTGTTGCTGCAGCGTCCCACAAAAAAAAAAAAAAAAAATCCCTTTTTTTCACCATTAGGAAGACGACCACCAAAACACATATTCCCTTAAGCACCTAGGTAAGTATAATCAGCATCAGACACTGTACCAGCACTAGCGTCTCCGCTCTGCGGGTCAGCTGACGCTTAGGCGTCTCGTGCTAGCGTCTCTACACTTGGTACTCGCACTCCAGCGTGGTGTCAGCGCCTGGCGCTTGGTGCAGCGCCGGCGCGGTGCAGCGCCGGCTCGGCGCGGTGCTTTCGGCGCTTCGGCGCCGGTGCTCGACGCTCGACGCTTTGGTGCTCAACGCTTCGATGCCCGGTGCTCGACGCCGGCGCTCGGCGACGCACCTCCGACGCTTCGACGGCGTCGGCACTCGACGACGCACCTTAGGTGCTTAGCGCTCGACTCTTAGGCGCTTCGACTCTTAGGCTCGACACTTTCGGCGCCGGCGCCGACGCTTCGACACTTTCGGTGCTTCGACGCCGGTGCTCGACGCTTCGGTGCCGACGCTTCGGTGCTCGACGCCGGTGCTCGACGCCGGCGTTCGACGCTCGGTGCTCGACGCTTCGACGCACTTTCGCCGTTTGTTGAGCCACGCTTGACAGAGATGTCGGGCTTTCATCGCTGCGTGACCTGTCAGGCAAAGCTGCCTGCCAGCGATCCGCACGATGATTGTGTGACGTGTCTGGGGCCAGAGCATGCCGCATCCGCGTTGGCGGATAGGGCTTTTTGTCATCTTTGTGCTGGCTTCCAGGCACGCACCCTCCGCCAAAGGGTGAAGAAAGCAGTGGGTGGGCACTCTCCTTCCTCCGGATCATCCCACACCATTTCAGCCTCGCCGTTGTCTACGGCGACGCCGCCAGGGCGGCTGCAGCTCTCAAGGAGCCCGTCCTCCCAGCTAACAGCTGGTCAGAGGTCCCCCACCAGACGCGCTTGGGAATGCAGCCCCTCCCCTCGTAGGGTACGCCCCCGTAAGGAGTCTAGGTCGCACTCCAGATCGCCTCGACGGAGAGGACGCTCTCGCTCCCCTCGTCGGGACAGGCGATACAGAGACAGGTCGGGGGTGGCGGAGCTAACCTCCAAAATGTCTCAATTTATGGAGGTTATGATGGGGTAGCAGTCCATCCTCATGTTCCTAGCAAATGTGGTGCCTCCAGTCCCAGAACAATCGACTGGGCCCATTGCTAGCCAGCCAGTGGCCCCTCCACAGCCTGCACCGGTCGTCGCCCTTCCAGTGCAATCTCAAAGGGAGTGGGATATCGATGCAGTGACCAGAGACGCATCTGACATCCTAGAAGGGGACAGTATAGAGGCTGAGGTAGCCTCCCAGCACTCTGAGCAAGACATCGAGCTCCACGTGCTGGATACCGATGACCCAATGTGGTCTGTGGTGGAGAGAGCAACCCGCCACTTGGGCATCGAGTGGCCTATGGCGGAACTACCTCGGCGCTCCTTGTTTGAGTTGCCTTCAGCCCAGCCCCATCAGTCCAGGATGCTTCCAGCATTCCCAGACTTTATTAAGGAGGTGCAGTCCATCTGGGGGGCTCCGGCCTCTGCCCCTGCGACTTCTCGCAAGGCCTCGGCCTTTAACATGCAAGGGGCAAGTGAAGCTGGGTTGGCGTCCTTCCCACCGGTGGACGCTGTGTTCGCCGCGTTGGTGAAGACGCCAACATTATCGGGGCTGACAAAAGATCCTGCATGCCCCAATAAGCAGTACAGGACCACTGAGGCACACTTGAAAAAGGGGTACGCTGCGGCCACGGAGGCGGTCAAACTCTCCAATGTGGCCAGCTTGCTGACGGTCTACAAAACAGCACTAATTAATGACCTGCCTGAGTGGCCTTTGGCGGCCCTCAGAAGCGAGTTGGGGACCGTCAGTCAGCTGCTGGTGAAGCTGGCCCAGCTCAAAGCGCGGGCTCAGGGCAGGAGCATCGCGTCTCTGGTGGTGGCCAGAAGGCAGCTCTGGCTCTCGCAGGCGAGAGTGCAGGAACCTGACAAGGCCCAGTTGCTGGATGCCCCAATTACACCGGGACACACATTTGGTCCAGCGGTGGAGGAGATGCTGCAACGCTCCGCCAAGGCGCGGGAGGCGTCGCAGCAAATGGCGAAAATGTGGCCAAAACCGCCGTTCCAGCCGAAGCGGCCTCAGGAACATTAGTGGCGCAGGGCACCGCCACAGGAGCAGGCGCAACCACGGGGTAGTAAGACCTCCCCTTCAGGTCCATCAGCGCGCGGCCAAACCTCGTTTGTAAGACCGCAGCGCGGAGGGTGGCGCCCTAGAGGAGGTGGCAGGCCACGCCCTCGTGGCTCTGACCAGGCCCCTCGCGAGCCAGCGCAGCCAAAACAGCCCTGAAAACTCCAGGCAGCTGTTAACCCACCCCTACACTGTCCCACAGCTCCAGTTCTGGCAACAATGCACCAACGACATCTGGGTGCACAAAACTATATCCACCAGGTACACCCTTCAGTTCCAGTTAAAACCTCCCTCCTTCCGGGGAGTGGTGGTAACTGCAGTGAAGGACTCGGTTCAGTCCTCAGCTCTGAATGTGGAAATACAGGCATTGCTCAGGAAGCGTGCCATTCAACAAGTAGACCCTGCTGTGTTTGACCAGGGGTTCCATTCCAAATACTTCCTGGTGCCCAAAAAGGACGGCAGGCTCCGCCCTATTTTAGATCTGCGAGTACTGAACAAATACCTGCAGGTGTTATCCTTCAGGATGCTTACGCACAGGCACATCATCCAGTCAGTCCGACACGGCGACTGGTTCACCACCGTGGACCTGACAGATGCGTACTTTCACGTTCCCATCTGCCCGGGTCACAGGAAGTATCTGCGTTTCGCATTTCAGAGCAGGGTATACGAGTTTTGTGTCCTTCCATTCGGCCTGTCACTAGCTCCTCAAACCTTTTCGAAATGTATGGATGCCATTCTAGCTCCCTTGCGGGCTCAAGGCGTCCGACTGCTGAACTATCTGGACGACTGGCTCATCTGCGCGCTGTCGAAGGAGCAGTTGGCACAGCACACAGTGATGGTTACAGACCATCTTCAGCGGCTAGGTCTGAAGGTCAATTCAGAAAAGAGCCGCCTCGTGCCGAGCCAACAGACCGAATTCTTGGGTCTGCATCTGGACTCAGTGTCCATGGAAGCGACCCTGTCGACACAAGGAGTTGCCTCGATGGAGCTGTGTCTCTCCCTATTCAGGTTGAGAGAAACAGTCAGCATGGAGCTGTGTCAGCGCATGCTGGGGTTGATGGCTGCCGCCTTGCAAGCCCTTCCTTTGGGCTTACTACACCAGAGACCTCTGCAGACCTGGTTCAATGCCTTCGCATTACATCCGTGGAGGGACAAGCACCGCAGGTTGATGGTATCCCAAACCTGCTGGGAAGCACTGCGCTGGTGGAAAGTTCAGTCGAACTTCCGCCAGGGCGTACGCTTGGGCCCCATCTTCCGAAGGGAGGTTATCACGACCGACGCTTCCAACCATGGTTGGGGAGCAGTCTGGAACGGCTCAGGGACCCGCGGAGTGTGGTCAGGACCCTGCAGGTCAGCCCACATCAATGCTCTGGAACTCAGGGCGGTGGACCTCGCCCTTCGGCACTTCTTGCCATTGCTTCTAGGCAAGCACGTGTTAGTGCGGTCAGACAACACCACGGTTGTGGCGTATATCAACCGCCAGGGCGGCCTACAGTCCCCTCGCCTTCACCGGATGGTAACACGGATGTTGCTATGGGCACAACCGCGTTTGACCTCTCTGCGTGCGGTTCATCTACCGGGCAGAGTCAATTATGCAGCGGATCTCCTATCCAGAGGAGGTCCTCTTGTGGGGGAATGGCGTCTCCACCCTCAGGTGGTAGAGCTCATTTGGGAATGGTTCGGCATAGCGCAAATAGATCTCTTCGCTTCGCGAGAGACCACGCACTGTCCTCTATGGTTCTCGGTGAGGGACCTCGACAGCCCCCTAGGAGTCGATGCACTGGCTCACGAATGGCCGCCAGGGCTCCTATATATGTGTTTCCGCCGCTTCCGATGCTCCCCGCCTTCTTAGAGAAGGTCAGGGTAGAGCAAGCGACAGTGATTCTAATCGCTCCTCGGTGGCCTCGGAGGGTATGGTTTCCAAGCCTGGTGCAGTTGCTGCACGGTCACCCGAGGGAGCTTCCCCTGCGAGCGGACCTATTGTCCCAGGCCCAAGGAGGGCTTTGGCACCCAAACCCCAAGCTCATGCAGCTATGGGCTTGGCCCCTGAACGGGAACGCCTGTTAGCCTTAGGGCTCTCGACGGCGGTGATTTCGACCATTCAGAGTGCTAGAGCGCCCTCTACTAGGTCGCAGTACACGTACAAGTGGCAGTTGTTTCAAGATTGGTGTCTGGCGGAGGGCCATGACCCAATATCCTGCCCTATGGCAGTGATATTACAGTTTCTACAGAAACTGTTAGATGAGGGAAAATCTCCCTCTGCACTTAAAGTGTATTTAGCCGCCATATCGGCTTGCCATGTACGCATGGACGGTTTATCACCAGGTTGCCATTTTCTGGCATCGCAGTTCCTCAAAGGTGCAAGACGTTTGCAGCCTCCAAGGACGACCAATTTACCGTCATGGAGCCTTGACGTGGTGCTAGAAGCCCTTACCAAGGCACCGTTCGAGCCTCTCCACAGCGTGGATATGAAGCTTGTGTCTATAAAAACTGCATTTCTGCTGTCAGTGGTATCAGCCAAACGCGTGAGCGAGTTACATGCACTGTCAGTGCATTCATCATGTACTCGTTTCGCAGGAGACGGTTCTAAGGTCTCCATGCGTCCAAATCCAGCCTTTTTACCCAAGGTCATATCTCCGTTTCATATGAACCAATCAGTCGAGTTGATGGTGTTCCATCCTCCTCCTTTTTCTTCCCCTGAGGAAGAACGATTACACATGCTCTGCCCCGTGCGGGCATTGAGATGTTATATTGACCGTACAACAACTGTGAGGCAAACAGAACAATTGTTCATATGCCATGGTTCTAGGACTTTGGGTCAGCCATTGTCTAAACAACGCCTTTCCCACTGGATAGTGGATGCTATTAAATTAGCTTATGAATCTGCAGGCCTTCCGCCACCAGGGCAGTTGAAGGCGCATTCCACTAGGGGTATGGCGACATCCTGGGCCCTCTTTAGAGGGGTGCCGGTGTCTGACATTTGTGCTGCGGCCAGTTGGGCTACACCGCATACTTTCATGAGGTTTTACCGATTGAACGTACTGGATTCCTCTGCTCCACTATTTGGAGCATTTGTGCTACACTCTACGATCCCGCAAGATACGGACATATAGAGTGGTTGACAACAGGGTGTTGACTATTCCACCTTAGGACAGGTGTCATTGCGAGCATAGACGCTGAGGCGCAGCTCCGCATATGCGTAGATGTATTGCCTACGCAGTTGCGTTAAGACGTAAGTCTGTCCTACTGCCGAGAATCCTCCCTCGCGACGGCTTGGGTACACTGTTCCCATACTTGATGGTTATTTTCAACTTGAAAGGGAACGATAGGTTGCGGATGCAACCCCGGTTCCCTGAAAGAGAAAATAACCATCAAGCCGCGAGGTCGCTCCAGAAGCCTTCACGGCCTGAAGAGCAAAAGAGGAAGAGAGTCTCTGCGCACTGCGTATAGTAAGCTCCCAGGGGGGCGGGCTTACGTGGCAGCTCACGTAGAGGCCTATCAGCAGATTTGCTATAAAGCTCAGCCAATCGCTACTGCCTGACGGCACTATCTCATACTTGATGGTTATTTTCTCTTTCAGGGAACCGGGGTTGCATCCGCAACCTATCGTTCTGTACATTGGAAGACCAGGTATAGGGTACAGAGCCCAGCATTAGGTTCGAGATGCGAAAAAAGCTCTTTTAAATATCCAGATAAGCCAGCTATTTTAAGCTGAATTTGGACAATGACTTTGATAGTGATTGCTCCTAATTTGCTTCTGTTCCTTGTTTGTTTTGTTTATGACATTAATAATTTTGTTTCAATTTTTAAAATAAATCATTTCTAATTTCCCTTGTAAAAAAACTTTGTCTTCATATATTACAAATCAAAAATAAGGTATAGACTTACAATTTTTCCAGTTTAAACATTTTCCCCTCAGTGTTATTATGTATGCATTGTGTGTCTGTTTGGTAATGAAGCAAAGTATTTCAATATACAGATTTGTTTTAAAAATGTTTTCATTTTAATTGTCTAAAGAAACAAATTAACTATGAAAAAACTAAGTTAACAATTCAAAGCAGACCATATAAAAACATAACTTATGTACATATTCAGGGCATTCACATTCACAAAACAAATATATCCCTTTTGACAGCATCACACAATTATGAATTATTTACATTAAGTCAGAGTCACACAGTCTAACAGTCCAGGACTCAACTCCTCCTGTCTCTGCCACCCATCCAGTAATTGTGGTACTTTTGTCACATACATTTACATGTTAGCTTGCATGGTTCAGGGGGTGTGGAGCTGGGGGGCTTCTAATCTTCTAATTTTCTAATTTCCTGCTAATTAGCATCTATTTTCTATATAAGCCCTGATCACCTGCACCTTTTCTGTCTAGTGTTTCGTTTTTTTGTAGCAAACGCTCAGACGCCGTTGTTTCGTGCTTCACCGCTAATATCTAAACTTCGTTGTCTCGCTCACTGCAGGTCATTTCTCAGCACAGTGCTGCCAAGATATTATCAATCATTTTCCTACCTGCTCAGGTGATCCAGGTTAAGGCAGCGTGATCCGTTACTACCTGGAATTCCTTCCCCTTAAGGTAGTGCTTCCACTTCTCGATAGCCCAAATAACTGACAAACATTCCTTCTCTGAAGTAGAGTAATTGGCTTCGGGCTTAGTAAGGACCCGGGATGCATAAGCGACTACCAACTCCTCCTCCACCGATCCTTGAGCCAACACGGCTCCCAGCCCCACCTCACTGGCGTCAGTATACACTCGAAAGGATTTCAACAAGTCTGGATGTGCCAGCACAGGAGCGGTTTGCAACTCCTGCTTCAATTGATCGAACCTTTGTTGACACTGCTCTGTCCACTCCCACGGTACTCCTTTCTTCTTAAGATTATTCAGAGGAGAGGCAATGTCTGCAAAGTTAGCTATAAATTTATGGTACCACCCGGCTAAACCCAAAAATCTCTGTAGGGCTTTAAGATTGGTAGGAACCGGGTAATCCCTAATAGATTGCACCTTCTCCGGGTCCACCGCAACCCCCTTCTCAGACACAATATGTCCTAGAAACCTAAGAGAGGATTGAAAGAAACAACATTTCTCTAAATTAAGTGTTAACTTTGCTTCCTCAAGGGCACGGAACACAGCTGCCAAGTCCAAGACATGTTGCTTTTCATTGGGGGAATAAACAATAATATCATTGATATATACAAAGCAAATGCTCTCTCTCAATGTTCCCAAGACCTGCTGTATCAACCGTTGGAAGGTCGCTGCGGCATTTTTCAATCCAAAAGGCATTACATTGAATTGATACAGACCAAAGGGGGTGGTAAAAGCAGTCTTTGGCTTACTCAACACATCCATAGCAACTTGCCAATAACCCGACTTCAGATCCAGAGCGCTAAAAACGAATGCTCCCTTTAAAGACTCCAAGATATCATGGACTCGAGGCATGGGAAACACATCTAGGTTCGTCTTAGCATTTATCCCACGATAGTCCACGCAAAACCTGTAAGTGCCATCCTTCTTTTCGGTTAACACCACTCGTGCTGCCCAGGCAGATGATGATGGCTCCACAACACCATCCCTAATCATGTCTTGAAGATGTTGGTAGAGAATGGCTTTCTTGTGACGGACACTCAATAGGTGGGAGCACGTACAGGTACCTCATCTACAGTATGGATCACATGGTAGGCTACAGTGGTTTTCCCTAATTGGGAGGTGCAAACAGCAGGCCACTGCTTTATTAATTGCGCCACCGGATCTTGAGATATCACCTCCATCTCTCCAGCGACTTCTACCTTCCTCACCACCTTAGCGCACATCGTAGGTATTGCCACATACAGCTGCATCAGCGACTGATCTTCCTGAACCCTCTGCTTCCATACTTTTCCCCACACCATCTCATGTGAAAATGAATAGAAAACATACCTTTTGTCAACCTTCACACCATATGTTTGCACCCCCAAATCTAGTAAAGTAGAAGTCTTCTTCAAAAAATCCAACCCCAGAATCAATGGGTGAGCTAAGTGGAAGTCATCCATTATAAACGTATCTATAGACCAGAATTGACCATGAAGATTAAAAGTAAACCTAAATTTACCCAATGCAGAATGAGACTGACCATTAGCTAAAACAAATGATTTGTCAGCACATGGAGCTAACTGATCCTTCTGTTGGCAAAGTTTTAACCACAGATCATTTCTCATCAAAGTATAAGTACACCCTGTATCCACTAGAGCCAAGCCTTCCCACCCTCGGACAGATATTGTCATGGCTAGCAAAGTGAGCTTTTGGTTACCATTGCCATCTAGCCAAGGTGCTTTAACATTGTGAACAACAGACACATCTGCCGCTATCTTGACTGACCCTTTATTACTTTTCTTAGAGACCTTCTCTGCTTTGGCATTCACTTTGGCCCAATATTCCTTCTGGGCGGCCCAGTCTCTTTCTACCATCGCTCCGACACGAACCAAATCTGAAACAGTAGATACTGATCCTCTAATAAAACTAGCTAGTTTCGGGTTTGCATTACCCAAGGTCCTTTCTACCAACTCTGCCTCGCTCATTTCAGGACGCCATTTGAGACAGATCGCACGATAATCGTAAGTAAAATCACGAATGCACTCACTTGGGTCTTGGATCCGTTCACGCAATCTCTTCTCAACTTCGGATAAATAATCTGTGGGGAGGAAAGCCTCTGCAAAAGCAGTTTTAAACTGTTTCCAAGTTTTAAACTTACAGCGCTCTGCCATCCACCAACTCTTAGCAGGTCCCTTCAGAACAGTGGATAAGGTAGCCAAAATCTCAGCCTCAGACATAGACACTACCACCAGGAAGTCTTGACAGGCATCTATAAACCCCAGCACATCTACATGCCCCTCCCCTTCCCCATAAACAGGAAAGTTCATCTTGATGGGGGGTTTACAGGAGTAACCGGGAGATTTAAGGGTTTCAGTTACCATGGGTCTGATGGACAACCCCTCCAAAGAGGTGTCGTTATAACCTATCTGTGAAGGACGGGGAGCAGTAAACATCCTTGGAGTACTAGTGCGAAGCCTCAAAGACTTTAATTCTTCCTTCCACACAGCCTCCCGGCGCTCAAAACACCTGAACACTGCATCCTCTAGTAGATTTACCGATGTATCAACCAGAGCCTCCATTTTCTCAAATCTCTGATCAATTAATGTTCTTAAAAGCTCCTCCCTATTAAGACTACTATCTCTAGCCATCGAAACTTCCCCTTCTAACTTCTCTATTCGGGCTAAAAGTTCTGTCACCTCTGCATTAAGGCCCGATGGATGAGTACTAAAATCCCCCACCAACTCCTGCACCGCTGTAGAAGATTCATTACTGTATAGTTCTGATATACGTGCGGTCAACTCATCTCTAGGTGCTCTCCGAGTAACATGAGGTCCTGCAGTAAAATTAGTAAAATCCATAAGATCACCGCTATGAACCTGCTCGTCACCCTCTGCCATGTTAATCAACAAAGTCTAACTGCAACAAATTAACAAAAGCCTGGCTGTAATTTATAATAAGAACTCTGGATATTCATGCAAAACGTTCCCCGTACGGGCCACCAATTCTGTAACAGTTACCCCAGATACTATGCAGCAGCTGATACAGCAATAAAGAAAAAAAAGAGAATGTCCAGAGTTCAAATCCAAGAGATCACCAACGGCTTAATTTTATTGGTTTAGCACTCTAGGAATTACCAACAATTGCACAATTATCAGACCCATATACACCTGAAACTAATTAAGACAAAATTGAACATAAGAAGCCTAACAGAACCACAAAGTAGGATACCCAGAACGTGTATACAAACAAAATAAATAAAGCTAGCAAGAGAAAAAAAACTTAGAAAAACATGCAGTAGATTAAGCTAAGGCTATAGCATAGTATTCTAATAAGCTGAAAAAAAAAACAGTTAATGGATAACTCCTGCAATAACACCAAGACGTCCCCTTAACACCCTACCCAGCCAATACCCGAAAATATAAATGCAAGAAAACGGACCATCAATATCAATGTTCACAACGCATGACACGGCGGTAATGCGTATAAATGCGTATGTGGCTTCAATTGTACTTGCAGCAAAAATAAAAAGAAAACAAACTGTCCGAAAAAAAACAAACAAGCAGATGAAGTCCCAAATATGATAGCATCCAAGCAAAACGCGATTGTCCTCCAGGCAAACTCAAAGGCCATTCGACAAAAAATAGTAATCCTCCAAAAGAACGCAAAGCAAAACAATGGCTCAATCTCACCCAGTCCTGATCGCAAGTTGATATAATGATCTCCGGTTGCTGTTACAACCTCTGCCGAAATCCTCCACGCTGCAAAACATGAATCAAAATAACAAAACAAAACCTGGCTTGAAAAACAAAGTATCAAAAGAAAAAATTATAAACTAAAATAAACCCTGTGTTAGTACTACTGTGCTACAGTTTCTCTCTACACACAGCCAAACAACTCTACACACCAAACGCAAGTGTAACCACGTTTGCCTACATACTTTAGACGAGAAGCGAAACACAGACTAACACAATAGAACTGCGCTACTAAGGATACATAAACCAAAATTCTAAATAAAAAAATACCAGTCTCCAAAGCATACACGAAAGAAATGGGTCTCCCCTTACCGTCTCTCCCAACACTTTTAAATCCAGGGAGAACCATACCCTGCCTCTAAAAGGTACGGCAAGCCTGAGAGATCATATGCCAAAAAGCGTTCAAAAACTGAAGTATATAAATCTGCCTGGCCAGGCTTCCCACCTTCCACTTAAGCAAGGCAGATGAGACTTTCATTGCCTCATAATAATATGTGGCACATGCCACAATACTAACCTCTATGCTTTGTCCTTATTTTCAGGTCCCACGCAGCGTGACGTCTCGGCCAATCAGGGGTTTTACGAGCGCCCCTTACAGAAGTCTCACATGCTGGGTACCTCTCTCTCTCATCTCCTCTCGAGGGGCGGCTCTCCGAGTCATAACCCTCATATGTGTTTTCGGTTGCTGGGTCCTCTGCCCCTGGGATGTGTCGGCATCGTCGCCCTCAGTCAGCGACCCCTTTTCTATCCTGTCTTCGGTTGCTGGGTCCTTCGCCCCTGAGATGTGTCGGCATCGTCGCCCAGTCAGCGACCATCTTTTCTATCCCGTTTCGGTTGCTGGGTCCTCTGCCCCTGGGATGTGTCAGCATCGTCGCCCTCAGTCAGTGACCACTTTCTGTCCTACTAACTGCTCCTTGCTGCTTCTTCTGCCTTATCCTTCACCCCAGCTCATGCCCCATGAAACACTATATGTACAATTTATTTTTTTTAGTATGGATAGACAGATACTTATTTGATAATGGTAAATAACGGCCTCATAGTTATAACTGACCTCGCAACACATATTGTTCTTGCCAACTGACAAGCCCCTGAGGAGACTGAAAGAAGTCAGCAAGCATTTCCTGTATAACTGCTGCACTGCGAGTAAAATTGTTTGAGCCTACCCTGTTGAGCTCTTGCACGGCACTGATAGTAATGGTCTCGGCTCTCCAGCGCCTGTGCCTGGATAGAAACATGTTTCCCATCGATAGCTCCGATGCAGTTTGGAAAATTCCACATCTCCCACAATTCACTGGCAATCTGAAGCCATCGATCACCTTGTGGTACATGTAAGTATAGAGCCTGCAAGACAGACCACAGAGCTTCATAGGTCTCCTGTAGGATGGCACATACCGTGAATCACCCTATCCTGAAGTTGACGGGGTGTAAGGATAGGGCAGCAGAAGCAGAAAGGAGCAGTAGGATAGACAGTGGTCACTGACTGAGGGCGACAATGCCGACACATCTCAGGGGCAAAGGACCCAGCAAACGAAGACAGGATAGAAAAGTAGTCACTGACTGAGGGCGACGATGCTGACACATCTCGGGCGAAGGACCCAGCAACCGAAGACAGGATAGAAAAGTGGTCACTGACTGAGGGAGACAATGCCGACCCAGCGATCGAAAACACATACGAGGGTTATGACTCGGAGAGCTGCCCCTCGGGAGGAAGTCATTCCTGGTAGACCGGGACACGAAAGGAGATGAGATAGAGAGAGAGAGGGTACACAGCATCTGAGACTTCTGTAAAGGGGTGCTCGTTAAACCTCAATTGGCCGAGACTTCACGCTGCCTGGGACCTGAAATAAGGACAAAGCATGAAGGTTAGTATGGGACTCGAGCATGAGGCTACGTCCCGAAAGAAAGGCAGAATAGAACAGAGCCTCGAGTGAGGTAAGATAAGCACAGGAGCTGCGACCGGACAGAGTGTGGCCAGGGGTCCACTCTGACTCACATGGTGAGAACCTCCCTGAAGGTAAGGGAGGCGGATGCCTAGCCCTGAGGTTGGGGAAGTGAGACTCACTTGCCCCCCAAAGGATGGACCCCCGGCACCTCGCAAAATCTCCCACACCGTGAGACAAACAAAAGACAGCACATGCAAGCGCATAACATAAACAAAAGTCCAGAAGGACAAAAGGGACAAACAGATGGATGGTTAGTGATTTTGTTAGTAGGATGTCATAATGTGTATACCTGCCCCTCAGTGGAGAGAAAAAAAAACCTTGAGGTCGATTAGGGGAAAACCTCTGGTGGCCCCGGCATACAGGAAGCCCCCACTCCGGGCAAACTAGCAATTTTAAAATGAGCAGCAACTATATCAGAGGAGGATGAATGAATGTAAGAATCCACCGCAGAAGAGGACCAGCTCCCCACATTCATGATCTGGCTGTGAATGATGTTGGCCCTTGACAGAGGGGCTGTGCCTATACAGAATGATAGAGGGGGTAGAGTCGAGGAGGGAGGCCTGCTCCGGAGGCGAGGGAGGAGAGGAGGGTTGAGAACCAGTGACGAGTGATGAGAGAAATCAATGAACAGAGGATCCGAGGGGGAGGGGGTGGGGGTTCTTGATGGGGAGATACCTTGACGTTGAAAAGAAGGGGCAGAATCTTGAACATTATAACATACAGGCCATATCATGTTAAGTTATGTGGTATGGCTAATCCTACCGCGTTCATACAGTTTAACAGAAAAAGATTATTCTTAGTCCTAAACATGGCGTGTATGGTCTTAAAATATTCGTATTAAGCCAAAGATTGTCGTGGTAACATTTATCAACATCTAAAATTAACAGGATTTTTAAATACTGATAACTGAAGGCTGCAGAAACCATAGACAGTTTAGCCATTAAAACCCTAACATCGATTGATTCTTTCAAAGAGACGGCTAGCCCCATTTGAATACAGTACGCAGAACGATTAATTAGACATAACATCGTTACACAGGGTCTTTTTACAGCCCGGGGATGTAGGAGAGTTGAAGCTATCGATGAGACTTTTAATTATATTAAAACATTAGTTTTTGCTTTTAACCCTTTGCAGTCCATTTATTAATTGTGCGTCAGGCTCGCCAGGTCTAATTTATTTTCACACGTGCAGTTAATTTTAGACACGCTGTTTAAAAGTATTTTTTTTTCCACAGTCAAACGGTTTTAAATGGCCCTTCATATCAACAAAGCACTCACTAGGCATCTCCAGCCCCGCCCCACCCTTTCGTTCGCTATCGCTTTCACATATGCTAACAAATAATAAAAATAATAATAATAGTCGTACATACAGATCAATCATCTCCTGATCACTCGTTTTATCACGAAACTCCTCAATAATACAATCAAAGTCATTATTTTATTACTATAACATCTCAAAAAAGCTCTGCAAATGTCCGTGATAGTCTCTGTGCGCTGATACAGTAACAGCCAGCTATTTTCCTTATGGCCGCCCCTATGTGATGCCAGGGGCAAGTATGACTATTCATGAGATACGCCTTTTTTATCGGCTTGTCTCGGCTCCTGTCGCTCCCACGTTCTGTGCATGTTCTGTGTCTTCCCTGTGATTGGTCCTGTTTGTCTGTATCAGTCTTGTAGTGCATGGTCTGTGTCTCCCCTGTGATTGGTCCTCTGTCTGTGAGACACTTTGTGTGCACGTGTTCCGTGTGTTCCCATTGGCCCGAAGTGTGTGGCCGAGGACTAATGGGATGTGTGTATCGCTCTCCTCTCATCAACATACGGGGTGGGGGCGAGGTAATCTATAAGAAGTCGCTGCGATACAGCTGTTGTTGTTGTTCTGGTTGACATGTTTGCTGTGTTCCTGTGTGTGAATCCTGTGAAGCTGACAGAGCTGTGGACTCTGTCTGGGTGCTCGAGAGAGTGTCCCACAGTAGAAATAGATAAAGAGACAGGATTTGAAAAGGAACAAGCGTGTCTCTCCTGTTTTCTGCCTCTTGTGAAACGCTACAGTACATTGTAACATTGAAACTCGAATTGCTATTGAAACAATCTTTACAAGTGTTGGCTGCAAAAAAAAAAAAAATAACAAGCAGAAAAATAGATTTTTTAAAAACAACCTTGAATGACAGATTCAGCAACATTTCTGAGTTTTGTAAGCCTTTAAAACTTATGTTGACACATTAATTAAAATGACCATGTAATTCCCATAGCCTATTTTGCTGCCTCTAATTCTAAAATATTAAACACGGGAGAACGTTAACTGCAAACCTGAAATGACAAAACCGAAGCTTTTGTGTTTTTCTTTTTACATAAGTCCACACAATATGATACACCTGGCATTATCCCGGGGCAAGGCGTTTTTATATAGAAAAGCCAGCCTTAATGGAGTACTACTATATAGGGCTGCGGCTGGCTTGATTTTATTATTGGATACAAGGGTGTGTAAAACGCATTGCCTCAAAACAGTCTTTATTTTTTCTAAGATATATGTTATGTCCGCACACTATAAAATGTGAAATTACTTTAGGGCAATGCATTCTTCAGGGTGTCTGCTGTGCTGTTTTACCCTTTCTTAGGCTTCCTCATTCTTTTTTTCTGAGGGCTATAATATTTGGCATCCCTTCTTTTAAGGGTTAACGTTAAATGAGACACTAATTCAACTTATTTTGTATTTGGAGGTTTTAGGGTTAATTCGCTGTATCAATGTAATTACTTTTTGGGGGAACCCCAACTACTACTACTTTGGTATCAAATTGCTGTACTACTTTGTGTATCCTAGCTTGCTAATTGACAAACGCAAAATTGGAAACCAACTATTGTCTGCTAACGGGGTTGGGGGAATGTGCTGTTCCAACTGAATCATCGTTGGGGTCCAACAACTGGTTACATCTGGGAGAAACTACATAACATCTGATAATAGTTGGTATCTCTTACCTAGCATGGTAGGGGTAAAATGTTAAAACACACTGCCTGTTAGTAATCATTAGTTATGAACATGCAAAATATTCCCTTTACATTGTACAGCACGCTACCTCATACATGGTTCATAACTCCTACATATTAATATGAATAGCTCGCAAATAATTTAGACATTGCTGAGTTTACTCCTTAGCACCAAGACTTTCATGAAGTGCAACACCATTCTTTTGTGAGTTTGTATGTAGGAGTTATAAACCATTATATTTTGCAAGCTTAGGTACACAAAGTATTATAGCAATTTGATACCAAAATAGAAGAAGTTGGAGTGGCCATTGCAGTAACATAATCAGTAGTAACCGGTTATTCCTATCAGGTCCATTGTCAGACCCTGTCCGACATCATCAAAAAAACGCAAAAAAAGTCGTTTTTTCTCCGGAATAAGCCGAGAAAACCACTCAATGGCCGAGTGGGAGCGACAGGAGCCGAGACAAGCCGATAAAAAAAAAGGCGTATCTCATGAATAGTCATACTTGCCCCTGGCATCACATAGGGGCGGCCATAAGGAAAATAGCTAGCTGTTACTGTATCAGCGCACAGAGACTATCACGGACATTTGCAGGCTTTTTTGAGATGTTATAGTAATAAAATAATGACTTGGATTGTATTATTGAGGAGTTTGGTGATAAAACGAGTGATCAAGAGATGATTGATCGGCATGTACGACTATTATTATTATTTATTTGTTAGCATATGTGAAAGCGATAGCGAACGAAAGGGTGGGGCGGGGCTGGAGATGCCTAGTGAGTGCTTTGTTGATATGCAGGGCCTTTTAAACCCGTTTGACTGTGGAAAAAAATACTTTTAAACAGCGCGTCTAAAATTAACTGCGCGTGTGAAAATAAATTGGACCTGACGCGCCTGACGCGCACTTAATAAATGGACTGCAAAGGGTTAAAGTATTTTTTCGATGACGTTGTAATATTATTAGCAACCATTATACAGAACCATGTGTATTATGGAATGACACAGTTACCTACCACGGCCTGGAAATCCAACAGAAATGTAGGGCCCAGCACATTCGATGCCTACTATTATAGGTTAATTTTTAGTGTAATATGTGTGTAATATACTGATTATGAAACTCTTTCATATGTTTATGGACTCTCTGTTTGTTACTAACCCTGGTTATTTTTACAGAGGGGCTTGAGCATAGTCAGAAATGTTTAGGGACTCTCTGTTTATTGTTGTTGTTACGGAGAATCTCAAACATAGTCAATAAAAATGCACTATAATACGTCTTGCTTTCTTTTCTTTCTTTCTGTCTTTCCCTTTTCTTTGTAATAGTCTACAAACTAGGGGTACAACAGACGCCATTTTTAGGGGAGGGCTATTTTTGATGGATGTCCGGTTAATGTCAGAAAAAAAGGGACAGGTCATACGGGGTCATAAATCACTCAAAAGCGTGGGAAAAAGGGGCGAGGCTTTAGGGCCATAAATCACTCAAAGCATGGGAAAAAAGGGGAGGGGCTTAAGGGCCATAAATCACTCAAAGCATGGGAAAAAAGGGGCGAGGCTTTAGGGCCATAAATCACTCAAAGCATGGGAAAAAAGGGGAGGGGCTTAAGGGCCATAAATCACTCAAAGTGTGGGAAAAGGGGGGAGGGGCTTAAAGGCCATAAATCAAAGCGTGGGGGAAATGGGCGGGGCTTAAGGGTCATAAATCAACCAATGGGGGTGGGGGTATGGTCATAAATCAACCATAAGGTGTGAAAAGGGCGGGGTTTGGGGGTCATAAATCAAATAAAGGGCGGGGCTTAAACAAAGTGATAGACGCTGTACCACCTTTACTACTCTGTGTGAATATGTATTATTTTGTATTGGTGTTGTGTTATTATTATTTAAATGTATGGTTTGGTGTGTTAAAAATTGTGTTTGGTGTGTTTTGTTATTGTTGTTTTGCAGCATGGATGGGGTTAAAATTCCCCATCCATCCTAAACTTGTGTAGAATGTGACCGTCTCCAGATTGATTAATTTACTGCTAATACGGAAATGGTCACAGTGACTCACATGTATAAAAACAGCTTTGGCTGAACGAGCTTGGTTGTTCAGAGGCGGAAAGTGAGTAAAGAGAACTGAAACAGAGAAATAACAATTGTTACGCGTGCTGGTTATACACCCGTAGGATATTTGTTTGTTTTGTTCCGTATCTGTTTTGTCTATCTGTTTTGGCCACCGTGCCGTTTTGTTTGGAAAGTGTTTTCTGTTGTAACACTTATTTTATACTGCTCTACTATTAATAAGATCCAAAAACAAGTGTTTTTAATTAGGAAAAAAAACTACATTTAGTTTACCAGATGATTTGGCCATATTTAGGTTTGATAATGTTTTGAAGGGAAATAGTTAGTGACTGAGGTATTTGACCAGTATGTTTTCTTTTTGTTTGTTTGTTTATGAAGGTGGTGTCAACCGTACAAATATTCAGAATAAAATATGGTAGAAACCCATTATGGGTAATGTCATAAATTAGGTTTGTTTCTGATGGGTTATGGCATGCAGCACATGAAACTAGCACACTGATAGAAAGCATCAGTGATCTTCCTCAGGCTACATAGAGTATGGCTCACTTAATATTTGACTGTACAATGCTTTTCTAAGTAGAATGAGTGAGTTTGTGTTAGCCTGACTTCCAGTAATGCTTTTAATTAATTTAGAAGGTAGAAATGTTATGAAACAAAAATTTGAACCAGACTTATATTTTGTTTTTATTAGTAACACGATAAAATTGGAAAGATCTGCAAAATACAGACAGGTACAAAATGTGTGTTCACTGTCTAATTAGGGTATTAAAGTATTGCTACTTGTTTTTTTCATTACACTTTGTAGTATTGTATTTGCAGTGCAGCCATTAATGTAGTGATAGTAATCAGTTACAGGTCATTGTAAATCAAATACAGCTTTGTTATCAAGCACAACATAAAGAATTTGAACATTGGTGTCAGGTGAGTTTACAGAAAGTAATAGCCCCCTCCCAGAGCCTCAAAGCTGGATACACTGGCTCTGTAAAGCTGGCCTTAAAGGTGTAAAGGTGCCTCATGCCGCACATGGCGTCGAAAAAGCTGAGGGTGCCTGCCTCGTAATCCAGAAAGACACCAATACGGTCTGGATCTTCTTCCAGCAGCACAGGAGTCCTGGTACCGTTGTGGAAGGCCCAATACTCCAAGTCAAAGCGCTTCATGCACCAGGAGCCCCTGTTCCAACCCAGACGAGAAGCCTCTGTGTCCCCTTTGCGGCTCATAGAGCGGTAGGCTGCCCCAATCCACCAGCCCTTACAGGCACGGTGCAGGTCCACCTCCCAGTAATGGCGACCTGCAAAGAATGAGTCCCGGCTCAGCACCTGCCAGAGCTTGTCAAATCTCAGGGGCCCGTCAGGATAGGACTTCCGCAACCAACCGCAGCTCACCGTCTCCCGGCTCTCCGACAGCCTCAGTCGAGGGTGCAGAGTGTCAGGCTCCAGAGTTGGAGATCTGGCATCTAGAGGGTGGCAGTAACAGCATTGTATAGAATGACTTCATAAAACAGTGCACGTGGCCATTAAGGTGATTTTGAGCAGTCTTAGCTGACCTCCAGTAAACCCCCAGTAGGCCTCTAGCAGTCCCTCTCTTAATAAATCTTGTTTGTAAAGATTGCAACTATGCTACTCTCATTCAGTCCAATTTATCACTGTTGCTATGGTCTTGGTTTGCATTCTGATTTCCTTTACTGCTCTCTTCTATTAATGTATATTGGCCAGCTATAGTACAGTATAGAGTGCAGCCACAAAATTGATCTCAAATGTGAAATAAAAGTAACAAACACAAATCCATCGGCCAAGTACTAATAATACAGAGTAAATAAGCAGTATATTTTACTGATGGTCAAATGTTGTTAATGTTTTTTTTTTAAATAAAATTTTAGAGGGCTAAATTAGTTTACCCTCAATTGTCACCCCAATTTAGAATGCCCAGTTATGTTCCCTAACCACTGCTGTTCCCAACACAGCTCAGGAGAACTGAAGGTTCAGTGGGCATCCTCCGATCTCATGACCGAGCCAGCTTCCTCTTCTACACCAGGAACTCAAAAGCGGATGTCAGCAAGCTACAGGCCTCAGGGGAACAAAGGCCTGCAGGTGTCTGCTTCAGCTTGCCAGTCACCTAGCCAGCAAGGTCTGCTGTAGTGCGATGAGGCGAAACAGTCCTTGCCAGTTATGCCTCCCTAACCTGTGGGAGCGCCAGAGCCAATGCAACACTGCCTCTGGAGTCCCCAGCGAAGACTTGCAACTTCACAGGACATGAACCTGGACTTCACTGACCTTACGACTAGGGGCCTGGGAAATTCATGGTATTTTTTTAAAGAAATGTACAAATGACAATAAAAAAAAAATTAAAAAAATGTTATTGAGTGTGACGAAACTGCCATTTTATACATATAAAAAAAAATAATTAAAAAATCACCAGAAAAGACATTTTCTATTTACATTGTATTCTACTGATGTAAGTTGCCTAAAATGTGTTATCATTGATAGTTCATCAAGAACACCAGTGGAAACCCAAGGCTGAAACATTTTAACATGTACCCTAGCTGCAACTGTTTAAAATGTACTGTAAGGATCTGTGCATTTGTGTTGCATTGTAATTCCTGTACTGTAATAGTGTTCCCTTCCCACTTTGTATTTCCCGCCGTGTGTTTTGTTACCTCTGTCTGTGTGAGCCTGGTCTGAGTGTGGGCATGTTCTGTGTCTTCCCTGTGATTGGTCCTGTTTGTCTATATCAGTCTTGTAGTGCATGGTCTGTGTCTCCCCTGTGATTGGTCCTCTGTCTGTGAGACACTTTGTGTGCACGTGTTCCCATTGGCCCGAAGTGTGTGGCCGAGGACTAATGGGATGTGTGTATCGCTCTCCTCTCATCAACATACGGGGTGGGGGCGAGGTAATCTATAAGAAGTCGCTGCGATACAGCTGTTGTTGTTGTTCTGGTTGACATGTTTGCTGTGTTCCTGTGTGTGAATCCTGTGAAGCTGACAGAGCTGTGGACTCTGTCTGGGTGCTCGAGAGAGTGTCCCGCAGTAGAAATAGATAAAGAGACAGGATTTGAAAAGGAACAAGCGTGTCTCTCCTGTTTTCTGCCTCTTGTGAAACGCTACAGTACATTGTAACATTGAAACTCGAATTGCTATTGAAACAATCTTTACAAGTGTTGGCTGCAAAAAAAAAAAAAATAAATAACAAGCAGAAAAAATAGATTTTTTAAAAACAACCTTGAATGACAGATTCAGCAACATTTCTGAGTTTTGTAAGCCTTTAAAACTTATGTTGACACATTAATTAAAATGACCATGTAATTCCCATAGCCTATTTTGCTGCCTCTAATTCTAAAATATTAAACACGGGAGAACGTTAACTGCAAACCTGAAATGACAAAACCGAAGCTTTTGTGTTTTTCTTTTTACATAAGTCCATACAATATGATACACTTGGCATTATCCCGGGGCAAGGCATTTTTATATAGAAAAGCCAGCCTTAATGGAGTACTACTATATAGGGCTGCGGCTGGCTTGATTTTATTATTGGATACAAGGGTGTGTAAAACGCATTGCCTCAAAACAGTCTTTATTTTTTCTAAGATATATGTTATGTCCAAGACACTATAAAATGTGAAATTACTTTAGGGCAATGCATTCTTCAGGGTGTCTGCTGTGCTGTTTTACCCTTTCTTAGGCTTCCTCATTCTTTTTTTCTGAGGGCTATAATATTTGGCATCCCTTCTTTTAAGGGTTAATGTTAAATGAGACACTAATTCAACTTATTTTGTATTTGGAGGTTTTAGGGTTAATTCGCTGTGTCAATGTAATTACTTTTTGGGGGAACCCCAACTACTACTACTTTGGTATCAAATTGCTGTACTACTTTGTGTATCCTAGCTTGCTAATTGACAAACGCAAAATTGGAAACCAACTATTGTCTGCTAACGGGGTTGGGGGAATGTGCTGTTCCAACTGAATCATCGTTGGGGTCCCACAACTGGTTACATCTGGGAGAAACTACATAACATCTGATAATAGTTGGTATCTCTTACCTAGCATGGTAGGGGTAAAATGTTAAAACACAATGCCTGTTAGTAATCATTAGTTATGAACATGCAAAATATTCCCTTTACATTGTACAGCACGCTACCTCATACATGGTTCATAACTCCTACATATTAATATGAATAGCTCGCAAATAATTTAGACATTGCTGAGTTTACTCCTTAGCACCAAGACTTTCATGAAGTGCAACACCATTCTTTTGTGAGTTTGTATGTAGGAGTTATAAACCATTATATTTTGCAAGCTTAGGTACACAAAGTATTATAGCAATTTGATACCAAAATAGAAGAAGTTGGAGTTTCCCAAAAAGTAATTACATTGACACAACAAATTAACCCTAAAACCACTAAATACAAAATAAGTTGAAGTACTTTCTCATTTAATTTGTGTCTCACTTAATGTTAACCCTTGAAAGACAGAGGGTGCCAAAATATTAGGCTATATCTGTATACCATAAAATAATAATAATAATAATAATAATAATAATAATAATAATAATAATAATAATAATAATAATATGATTCAACTACAACAGATTACTTTACATCAAGATAATGTTCTAAAGCTATTTTGATTCAAACCACTGTGCTTTGAAACGCTCTGTGTTTAGGTGAGGTAAATAAAGGAGCCTGTTGTGTAACAGGTATTTTTTATATTTTAGCCTACTGCAGCTGGAAGTCTTGCGCATCTGTTGAATTACTCTCTGTTAAAAAATGTAATAATGATCCTAAACTGAGAAAAACAACCAAATGCAAAAGTATTGAAAGAAAAAAAAAATGTTAGTTGAGGTTCCGAACAATTAAAACAGTGAACCGGGCGAAGCTGCAAAACGAAAGGGATGTTGCTGCGGACAAATATCTGGAAACTGCTTTAAATTAAATTCTTCTGTGAGTAAGTCAGATTATTTTTTATTAAGGTAGCTTAATTTACTGTGTATGTATTGAAATTGGTTTTGTTTGTCTGATTACTTTGTTGCTGCATTCTGTCTGCATATTGATTGAACTCAAATGTAAGGGCCTTATCCACAGTCATATAGATACAGTATATATATATATATATATATATATATATATATATATATATATATATATATATATATATAGATAGATAGATAGATAGATAGATAGATAGATAGATAGATAGTAGCGAGCTAGACTGGGACTCAAGCAAATCGCCAGTTTTCAGGAAAAACAAAACGCTCTTTTATTCTTTCTACATTGTGTCAAATTGTATAATACTGTATTGAGCTTATTTATCACAGTAATGCAGTTCGGTTTTTAGGTTTTACCAAAAAACAATTTGACATCAAAAACAGCTGAAAGAGTTGATAAAAACCCGAACCGAACATGTAAAACAAAGTATCTTAAATGTGTACCTGGGGCCATGTTTGACGGTGAAGTGCTTCACAATAATCGAGCTGCAGATGTGGCATGTAAACCCAGGATGAGGATTTCGCTCTGACCACACAGTAACAGTTTCAGGCCACACATCACTGGGATGTGAGGAAAACCTCTTTGCTGTAATATGGTACTTACATTTAAGGAAGGTTGACTTGTCCCCTGAACTTTTAGTCATGTGTATTAACCCCACCACTTGCTTTGTGTCAGGTCCATTCATTACACCTAGAATGAATTAAAATGAAAAAAACAATAATGATAACTTTCTCCAATACACTGCTTACTTTATAGACACTGAGCCCGATTGTCAACACTTTGTAAGTTTTGTTGAGTAAATTTACAATTATAAAGCTCTGGAACTAAATAAAGCTATTTACATAAACAACATAGCTTCACTGAGCAAAACAGAGCATTACATTTCAGTTGAAATACAAAAGCAATGCAGTTTTTTTCCTCAAAATCCCATTACCAAGCTTTGAAAATCAGGTCCTATGCAAGTATGTCCATGTTAAAACAATTTGAGTAAAGTATTTCAGCTTCTATTGAAAATATATTTTAGGTGGGGCTTATTGTTTTAAAACAACTAATGCAAGTAGTTGTAGGAGCATGCATTTTTGGATCACAAGATTACGGTTAAACTACAGAGTATGGTTAAACTATAGAAAACTGTATTGAATTTTGTTTAATGGTAAAATTAAATGTTTTTGGGACACTTCAGGTTAAATTCAGTGCTAATAAATACACATTAAAAAACAACACATAAAGAAACAACCCAACAAATACATGCCCTTCTTGAGTCTGTTCTCTAAAGGCGTCTTCAGAATGGCTTGCAGAGCCTTTTTGAAATTGGTGAAATAATTCTGAACCCCCTTGAAGGTCACAGGAACAGGGTGGATTTGATCTGCCGGCTGCTGATGGTGCTGCATGTCTTTTTCTGTTGCAGTGAAGTCCTGTGGAGAACAAACCCAACATGTAGGCAATGTAAAATAAGGATACAGTGCATTCAATATTTAAAAGCTACAAGGGGTTCTGGACTGGGAATGTCACATTTCATAGCAATAATTTGATTATTTGAACAAGTCGATCTTACAACAAACACCCCTTGAACCCATTTAGTTTGCATAATAATGTAAAGTTTATGACAGTACCTTCAAAAGCTGTACAGCATCATCACACTTGTAAATCTGCTTGGCGGTCTGTGTGAAACTGTCAGTGATGTTGATTCTCTCTTGGCAGGCTCTGGTTTGCTCTTCATAGGTTTGGAGGGCGGATTGCATTTGCTGTTCGACAAAGCTCTTGGCTGTTTTCTCCTCTTCGTCCAACATCAGCCGGAGCTCTGCGAAGAGCCCCGCTAGAAATGTCTTGCTCTCAGTAGAAGCGGTCTGATACAGAACAAAACAGTGTTTATGTGTGTTATAACCTTGTGTAATAGGGGTGAGAGAATCGACTGTGAGTGAGTGAGAAAGACAGAGGGACTGACGTGAATACGACTGGTGCTGCTCTTGCTACACTAGAGAGGTCCTGCTGACACACTCCTATCCTGTATAGAAATCCCCAAACTAGTCCCTGTCCTGTGCAGGAAAATTATTAAACACTAACTCCAGTTCCACACTCTGTGGTCAGATGTTAGGTTTCTGTTTATTCCTTTCTACTTACGTAGCAGTGAAGGTCTTGGTTATGCTCCACAGCATGAACAAGCTTGTTTTGACTCTCAGCACAGGAGTGTGTCAGCACGTACCTCTAATTTCGACACACACAGCCAGGCCTGGCTTGCTCTCACAGAGCGCCTGGCTTGCTTTCCATTTACGAAAACCAAATGAAAGAAAGCAAATACTACAGTGCAAAGAAATAAAATTCACAAACACACTCAATCTCATGTGTAGGGCCTCACCTGGGAAAGTTGCTCAAGTCTAATAGAGCTGCCCACACAACATCTAAAATAAAAAAGCTAGCGTACAAAAATGAAAACTTGCAATGAACCTGCTTAAGGGTTCTGGACCTTTGTTGCATCTGACTTTCTATTTAAGTTTCAGGCCTTTTTATAAAAAAAATACTCGTTATGCAGTAACATCATCAGTAGTAACAGACAGATGGTGGACAATGGACCGATGAGAATTAAAGACTATATGGACACTCATTGGTACTGTATGAATGGTTTGAGAGTGTTGTTGGTATTTCTGGCACTGCACTTAGTTGGTACAGATGCTATCTGTCTGATAGAAAGCAATCTGTGACAATGGGAGGTTTTGAGTCCAACACTTCTTTGGTTTCCTCAGGGCTCTATATTGGGGCCTCTTTTATTTAGCATTTATATGCTACCACTTGGCCAGATAATTCCTCATCATGATGTCACTTTTCATTCTTATGCTGACGATACTCAGATATACCTGCAGACTAAACCTGACACTGATTTCATTGTCTTTGTACTTACACATTGCTTGACAGAAATTAAACTATGGATGCAACATAACTTTTTTGCAGTTGAATGGTGATAAGACTAAGGTAATTATACTTGGCTCTCAGCATCAATTGTGTACTAGACATGTTTAGTGTGGTTATTGATGGGCTTGAGATTAGGTGTAGCTGAATTGAGAAATCTTGGTATTATTTTTTACCCTTGCCTAGCCTTTGAGTCCCATGTGCAGAATGTCACCAGGGTGTCATTTTAGTAGTATTTCCCAATTACGTTCTATTCAGTCTTTGTCTGATGCTGATAAGTTAGTACATGCCTTTGCAGTATGTTCAGAATTCGGCTGCTCGGGTTTTAACAAAATCTAATACCTGCGAAAATATAACTCCTTTTTGGCATCCTTGTATTGGCTGCCTGTCAAGTCTGGGATTGATTTAAAAAATCTGTTGATGACCTATAAAGCCCTAAGTGGATTGGCACCATGCTATATAAAAGATTTAGTAAACTATATTCCTTCACGAATTTGCAGTCAATGGACTCTGATCTTTTAATTATTCCAAAAGCAAGGTTACATTGAGTGGGTGACAGAGCATTCTGCAGTGATGCACCAAGACTGTGGAGTGCTCTTCCTGGGCTGATCAAGGACTGAGACTGTGGGTATTTTTAAATCATGTCTTAAAACATCATTTTTTACACTAGCATTTCCTAATGTTCACATCTCTAAATGTTAATGTCTGCTATGTCTTTTTTATTAACTGTGCATTGCTTTGTGATGTTTGTATATGAAAGTCACTTTATAAAATAAAAACTATTATTATATTATAATGGCCATGAATATAGCTTTGTACAAATGGGGATTTCACAAATACCATCATACTGCCTACTGACAACCTTAAAAGACCTTAAGGATGAGCTAAAACCACACTTGGAATCTATTTTCGTAAGTTTCACTTTCATGAAAACGAAACTTAAGAGTTCATCTAAAATTAACCCCAACACTGCTACTGCTGACAGTGTGTAGCAACAGAGTAAGGGCACAGTGTATTCTGTGTTCTACCTTTAGGTCATCCACAGCCTTCTGTATCTGGTTGACATTGGCAGCTTCTTGCTTGTTTTTACAGTTAAGTCTGTTCAGGCAAGCCTTAAGCAGATTCTGCAGGGAACAAGGAAAGAAAAAGAAAAAAATATATTTCAATCAGAAACAAAAGTGTAATCTTTATTAGAAATATATGAACAATATTTGCGATAAAAGAAGATACAAATTATTTAGTTTTGCACAAAAATAGGATTAAGACATGTAATAAATTATAAGTAGCAAGCACATAAACAGTTTTTAAAATATATATATATATATATATATTATATATATATATACACACACACACACACACACACACACACCCACACACAGAGTGCTCCCTCGCTATAAGGCTCTCGGTTATAACGCTCCTCGGATATAATGCTCCTACAGCAGGTCCCCCAATTCCCTATACTAGTGATTCAAGCAATATTTCTACAGTAAATACAGTACCGGTGTTGTTCAGACTGTAAACAACTTCTCAGTCTCACTTCCGTTTCTGTCTCTCCCTTTACATACAGTATCTGACCCTGGGTCAAGCCCATTCCCTCTTCCCCTCGCACGACCCGCTCACTTGGTTTGCTTGTCTGTCACTTTGAACTGAACTCCCGACCGCCGTTTAGCCAGGCTATTTATAGTTCAAAAACTGCTTATTAAAATTATCCACGAGTGGGAATATTGCCTTTTTTCTGGAAAAAAAATATAGTGTTGATTACATGGTGCTTTATGCATGGTTAATTCATGGAATGTAACATTTTTTGCTTCACTATATATGCATAATAGAGAGGGTGTTATTTTATTTTGTATTTTAGTCAGTGTCGTTATGTGTCCCGCGGCACCCCCTCCCCCGTTTATAACGCTCATATTGTGTGTCCCGAGACCCGCGTTATAGCCAGGGAGCACAGTATTGTATCACTGCAGATACAGTATGATCATTTTATGATTGTTTTTTTAGTAGTAGAGTTCGTATCTTTAGTATTTATTCTGGTAAAAAAATTAATCAGTAAGTAATATGGTTATGTTGAAGCTAGAAACGTTTTTTGTTTTTTTTAACTTTATTTATTTACCGTCCATGCCTGCCTGGGGACTGTCAACAGAAATTGGCTATTTGGCTTAACCGAGTATACAATGCATTTTATGACATGGCTTCAATATTATAATCGTATGTTGTCCCTGACAAAAAAATAATGTCTAAATCACATAGTAGTCTTGGATACATTGCATCGGCCACTAACAGCTACTAACATTGTTACTAAAACTGACTTACAAGATGCAGATATTACAGGGATGTAACAGCCTAACAGCCATGTGAAGGACAGCCCATTTTATATGATCTGCAAATACATGCATCTTTTAACCAAGAGCAGTAAACCATTTACTCATATTTTTCTGAAGTTACACCGTAACTCCATGACTAATTTTATTTGTATGCTGTTGTATTCGCTTTGAATAATCTCCCATTTGCTGACAGAACAAATTTTTTGGTAATAAACACACTTCCTGATTTGATTGAGCTCAATCACTCTTTAAATAATAATAATTATTATTATTATTATTATTATTATTATTATTATTATTATTATTAGTTTATTTAGCAGACGCCTTTATCCAAGGCGACTTACAGAGACTAGGGTGTGTGAACTATGCATCAGCTGCAGAGTCACTTACAATTATATCTCACCCGAAAGACGGAGCACAAGGAGGTTAAGTGACTTGCTCAGGGTCACACAATGAGTCAGTGGCTGAGGAGGAATTTGAACCGGGGACCTCCTGGTTACAAGCCCTTTTCTTTAACCACTGGACCACACAGCCTCCTATACATATAATTGCCTCGTTTTAAGCCAATATTGCATTATATTCGACATTTACATTTTGATGTGAAGGCTGATGACTGCACAACACAACCAGAAATGTACAAAAAATGTTTTAGCTTGATACAGGTTTTATCAACATACACCTTTTTAATATGTCATAGATACGAATGAAAAAAACTTTAAAATGCAATGCAAATACATTTAACCCCAAGAAGTCTATAAGAAGTGCGGTTAAATAGTTTGAAATAAATAAGAAATGATTTAATAGGAGTGTATTGATTTAACTGTTTTGGACTGTGAGCAGTTTTTCAGACATTCAAAACAAGGGGACAAATATTTCCAATTGTGTCTTATTTATTCCCGAGTATTCCTTAAATAAAATCTTTCATTTACCTTTGTTCCACTTTTTGATTTCAGTATCAGAAATATTAAAATGATTTGCAGGCAGTATTTGACTACCTAGATGCATACAGAAACAATTAGAATATTTAAAATAGTAGTGACAATACCCTTTATTTCCCATAGCTTTGTTCTGTAGTAAAAGTTGTTTATTACATAACCAGCAGGCATTAGCAGTGAAACTTTACCAGCCAGCATTTTTTACTGTATTAGTTTACTTTTATTCCTAAACTGGCTGGAGTCTTTCCTGTAACTCTGTTTGTCATTTAATATGCTAATAGTAGTTTCCAGAACTAAGCACATTTGAAAATTATTAATAGGTGATAAAAACTTGTACTTAAAAAACATTGGGTTATTACACACTACTAGTTAACTGAAAATTTAATGTAGAGTTATGAAATAATTTCTCGTATTGCTTTATTTACGAAACCCTTAATTGTACCAGAAAACAATAAATATATTAGAGACCCAGTACCTTTTTCTCCTCTGCTGCCTGGTCGATGGTATTGATGCGGTGGCCTTGGTGCTTGCCCAGGATAGGGCACACATTGCAGATGCACAGCTTGCAGTCCCTGCAGAACATCTCCAGTGGCTTGCTGTGATCCAAACAGCAGCTCCTGCTCAGGTCATCACTGGGGTCCGTCAGCCTGTGACTGCGGAAGGTGTCCCCAGTGAGGTGTGGCTGCACGTGGAGCCCACAGAAAGAGGCCATGCAGGTCAGGCAAGTCTTCTCAGCCGGCAGCTTCTCTACCAGGCAGAAGTCACATGAAACCCTACAGGTGTCTTCTGACTTCCTTGGGCATGTCCGGTGTGTAAGACCACCTGGAGAGGGCCCTTTCAGACATAGGGGGCAGCCGTGATCAACACCTGGGTTCCGGGTCCAAAAGCCCTCAATGCAGCGCAAGCAGAAAGGGTGCCAGCAGGACAGCATGACTGGCACCACACTTACTCCCTGGCAGACACCGCATATTGGCTCAGAGCGAGGGGCAGAAAAACCTTCTGCCATCGTTGCACTTACTTAAAGCGTGCCTTCCGATTTCCTGGTGGCTCCCTGGCCCTCTAGATCTGGAAATGTGGGATACAGCCAATATCAATAATAGGCCCCGCCCTAGAATTTTACAAAATATGCACCAGCAATTACTATTGCTATCTACTGTCAAGTCCAAAGTACTGTTCAGATAGTGGTTTCGTCTCCTGGTAACACATGACACGTGGAGAGAGATTAAAGGGAAATGAAAATGATTGATAAGGTTCCAGTAAAATAAAATAACACAGAGCTAAATCGCCTACCATAATTTCTCTGTGCCTAACCACACACCCACCACCCTCCTCTATAGCTCTTAAAAACATTATTACTTGTCAAACAGCCTGAAAACCCTGATTGTCCACATCACAGAAAAAAAAAAACATTTATGTACATGCACCTTTAATCATTAGATTCTCAAAGACTGGATTTCAGCTGACACTGAGCTTTCCCCTCATACCTTAAGATTGTATCCCATCAAGGGCAGACCTAGTCCATTACCCTGCAATTTCCTGCTTGGCTCATTTTAAAAACTGAAGCCAATATTTTAAAAAGTGAATCATTACAATTACTGTATCTTTATCTAAAAAATATTTCTGACCAACTTTAGGTCTAGCTACTTTAAGACTGCGAATTCGGAAACATTCTGACTGGTTTTCCTAAGAATCTAAACAACATGGGGTAAGCGTAAAACTTTACACCTCAAATGAAAACATTTTAGCAAATTAGGTAACAACCCAGATTTCCTGGACTCTCAAAGGTCCTAGAAGGGCTGATATAACTATGTCAATTGAAGATATATATAGGAAATTAAAAGATTTCAAACAAAATAAATAACACATAAGTCCATTGGAATTAAGAGACTAAATAAAGATATCCAAATCAAATCAGTAATAAATAAGATAACATTAAGAATGTCTAAAATTAACTAAATTAATGCTCTGATCTACCTGCATTAAATGCCAAAAGAAAGGGACATTTTATAGGAACATATAAATAAGACCCGATATAAACTAGGAGTGATGTGGCAAGTTTTATTACCTTAAAAAGTTACAAGCACTAATTTTAAGATAATAATTCTGAAATTCATAGACACAGAAGAGACAGTGCTAAACACCTTCACTTCAAAGGAAGTGCCAGCTGTCATGTGACCCGCCAATCAGACTCTCTCTAGTGCCTTTGTTCCAAAATCCCATAAAACAAGAGTTCTCCCAATAACCATGTTATTCATAATGACTGCCAAGTTATTTATTTGTACCACTGAACCTTGTCCTCAAAATGGCTCCAAGCTATTAGTGCTGTACCATATTCTTCAAATTGTTCCTTGGGGTAACCCAGTCTTGCTGCCTTAAGAAGTCCTTACTGCTTTATCTAAGAAGATGTTAACTATACAATGGAAAGTTCACTTATTAAACAAAGCTAATGCTTATTAGGGTTACCTAAGATGAGAAGTGAATCATGATATAGAGTAAACCTCTATCAAGGCTCGAAGTTAACATATGTTCGGTCGCATTTTGTATGCTGTTTATATGACCGACCCTGAGTGAACACGTACACAATTACCAGTATTTTTTTTTTTAAACATGTACATTGTTAGTATCTTTCATAAAGCAGGATACCATTACTAATAGAGCTTCCCGATTTGTAGATCTCTGAGGTTTGTACCGCCCCATGTAGATACGCGTGAGGCCCACAATGCAAATTGATGGACAGTGGAATACAAATACCTAGTACCAGATCAACGTGGATGCAACGTCAAGGTATGAAGTTTATTTTATAGACCAATAGTAAAATCAAATAACTGTTAAAAACATTACGATTTTATAAGATAACAGGCAATGACCTAACAGGATATATAAGATTATTCACTGTTTATAAAATGCTAATTTAATCTGTCATGGAGAATGGCTGCTCCGGTTTTGTTATAATGTTAACCCTGGTTTCACTCACGCTAAAAATGAACACATAGATAATTTTTACTTTATCAAAATTCTGACTGTTGAAAAAAAATAGCTAGCCATAACATTACCAAGATCCAAATAACGGCTTCCTTGTTTTATCAGTACGAGTCACAAGTATGAGTCACCTTGTTTTATCAGTTCATTCGAGTCACAAGTCTGCGAAACCGGCGATTAACTGCCCCTGAAATACAAGCTCAGCTAAATGCTACTAGAAGTAGAGATGTTTCTACATCAACTGTTCAGAGAAGATTGCATGAAGCTGGCCTAACTGGAAGAATTGCTGCAAAGAAACCATTGTTAAGAGTGCAGAATAAGAGGAAGAGACTTGCCTGGGCCAAAAAACACAGAAACTGGACGTTTGAGGAGTGGAAGTCGGTCTTTTGGATCGATGAGTCAAAATTTGAAATATTTGGGTCCAACCGCTGAGTATTTGTAAGACGCAGAGAGGGTGAGCGCATGAGTTCTGCATGTGTGGTTCCCACTGTCAAGCATGGAGGAGGCAGTGTCATGGTCTGGGGTTGCTTTGCTGGTGACTGAGTTGGTGATCTTTACCAAGTCCATGGCAAGCTCAACCAGCATGGCTATCATAGCATGCTTCAGAGGCATGCCATTCCATCAGGATTACGGCTAGTTGGGCAGTCCTTCATTCTTCAGCAAGATAATGACCCGAAACACACCTCAAAGTTGTGCAAGAACTATCTGGCGAAGAAGGAAAGTGAAGGACAACTCAATCTAATGACCTGGCCTGCCCAGTCTCCAGACCTCAATCCCATAGAACTTGTATGGGACGAACTGGACAGAAGAGTCAAAGCAAAGCTACCCACAAGTGCCCTACATCTCTGGGAATTGCTGTAGAAGAGCTGGGAAGACATGTCGGGTGATTTCCTGCAAAGGGTGGCTATTTTGAGGAATCCAAGATTTAGAGACAATTTTCAATTTTCTTGAACATTGCTTTGATACTCCTTATGTTTTGTTTTGTATATTGTAACATGTGTTTTCATTTTCAAGTATTTACAGAAACGATTATCGACGTAAAACATTGTCAATTATGAAAAAACTAGTTTCCAGCAAGTGTACTCAAACTTTTGACTGGTACTGTATATATAATATATATATATATATATATATATATATATATATATATGGGGGGTGCACTTTGCAAATTTAATACATGTGTTGAATGACATGCAGTACGACAATAGTGCAGTATTCAGTTACGCAACACTGCACTGTACTACTGTAGGCATTAATTTGAGAAAAGACTGAATATATTTTACTATTTTTGTGAGTTTTGTCCAGTTCGACTTGGATTTTGGTGTCTGACCAGATTTATAGCACAGCTTAAATACAATCGCAAAACAGTAACGTTTTTACTGTTTCCGACCGGGACAAAAAATTAAGGCTGTTTTGCTCACTTGTTTCCTCAGAATATGAACTAAACTATGCGCCAAATGTTTATTTCCAAGTGGTGTTACCTTGTATAGTTTGTTTCCTATGTGCAAAAGGACCGAGTCCAGCAGTTGCTCACATTGACATTTAGCAGGCAAACGGACCAAGACCCCATCTTTAGTTGGATTCGGTATGGTTAGTTTCTCAGGCAGACTTTGTTGTTCACACTTCACACCAAACGTACTGAAACGTACGAGTGCAGACCAAACCCTCTAAACGGACCCAGAGTGAACACAGCCTAAATACCTTTTGTCAAAATAATGTAAACAACCGCTTTTATTTCATGGCACCTGCTATGAAAACAAAATAAAATAAAAAAAAAAACATTTGTATAATTAAAGGCTTCTACACAAGCAAATGTATCGTACGACACACCACACCATGACAAAAAAGATAAATCACGTATTTTTTAACAAGCCTTTCACACTGCCTTAGATGTGATGGGGCGACACTGAAGCGATGCGAAAAAAATAGGATTGGTATTTTTGCAATTTTGTCGCGCGGGAGATAGGGAACTGACCAATGAGTAACAGCTTCCCTTACGCACCTTCAATAAACAATGGAAGTATCAAAATACCCGGAGCTATACAATAAAGGACACAAAAATTATATACACTGCAGTGAGGGAGAACATCTGGCAGCCGATTTCCAAGGAACTTGATATAGCTGGTGTGTATGATTCCTTTACCTTTACTGAAATAAGTATTCTGAAAAGCTATTATGTATTCTACATTTTTATTTGATGTATAACATGACTATCATACGTTTGATTTGTTTCCAACTCATGATATAATCAGAGGAGAGCCGCCTATCACAGCGCATGCACCTGTTGCCACTGGTGTGAAAGGTAGTGTCATAGCGAAAGTACCATGTTATGGCGGAATTTAGCCCAGAGCAGTGAGAGGTTGCAAGTATTCGAATCCACCAGGTTAAACCACATCAACAACATCAATAAACAGAGCATGACACAGTGAGTTAAAAAAAGAAAGAAAAGTGCCAAAACATACATTTATTTTAATGATTGAATTTATTATTATTATTATTATTATTATTATTATTATTATTATTATTATTATTACAGTGCACTCAGTTTAGAAGAATCACAGATATAAGAATCAACTGCATATAGTGATCAAAACCACTGGGACCAAATCATTCCTATACCAACCAATGTAAAATAATCTGCTTGTAAGAATCAAGCAATCTGCTTATAAGAATCATTTCAGCATGGATTTCAGTGATGTAGGAAACACTGCATTGTTTGTAATCAAACGTGACTGCGCCACTGCATTGTGGAGGTATGTGTTTTGTGTTCTCTGTTAGTGAAAATGTGTTTCAATAAAGTGAATACAGATTCATTGAATACATACCGAGTACAGCAGTGTTATTATGTGATATGCATGTAGAGGAAGTGGGATTGTGGCGCGGGGAGGGGGAGGGGGGATTGCAGAGCTTTGCATCTTCTCTTAGTGAAAAACTGTGAGATTTGCAACGCAACAGAAAATAAGTAAGCCACAGATACTTAAATGCAGTGGTAGTCCTGACAGTAGAATACTGTACTGTAATGTCATTTTAATTCAAAGGCCATTACACGTAACACAGAAAGGCAGTTAAACTAGACACCCTCACGAGATGATCGTTTCTCAAGTATACTGTAGTAAAATAGGATTCTGCAGCCTTCAGTAAACATAGTCGTGATCATATAACAAGTTGCTTGCCCATGATGTAATGTCCTCAGTGACTGAACACCATTGACATTTAAACTGCTGATACTAAGTAGTACTAAGAGTGAGAGGATGGCTATTTAAATAACCATTACAATAGCCTATATTTAAATGGTTTAATTAGTCTTATCAATTATTTAACAATGTGTCCAAGTTTTGAACTTTGAAAATCTGGTCACCCTACCCAGGAAGTAAAAACAACTCACATTTTCAAGAAACACTGTACTCACCAGTCACTTGCTTTAATGGTCAGAAAAACTAAAAAAAAAAAAAGGAGAGAGATAATATAGAGAGATAAGTCTCGATAATTTTCTGGCTCACTCTTCCTTCTCTTGCGCAGCTTGTTTTAAAGTTAGCAGTGAATCATCCACAATGGCCCTCTTCTCAGGCTAAACTGCCTAGCTCCTGTTGAATATCGTTTCACTGAGAGATTTTGATTCGTCATCTAACTTGCATAATTTTGATTGGTTGGGAAATACACCACATTTGCTTCAAAAAAACTCCTTTCTACAAAGAAGCAAAGTCATGCTGTCTCAAGATGCACTGAAAACCTGGAGAACCAACCATCTGTCTTTTACGAATCAGGAATTGAAAGCATTCAGTGTGTCAGCAGTACAGATTGAGAATACTGTATGTGGCTGAAGTTGGCAAGGGATCCAGAAGTGTATTCACTTTTTCTGTACTTTAACCCTGTTGTTTTGTAATCTTCTGCATTCGTGCCACCAACTCTAATGTAAATGTTTATGCACATCAATAATAATAATAATAATAATAATAATAATAATAATAATAATAATAATAATAATAATAAAGATTTGCATTAAAAACAAGAAGTAGGAATAGTTTCTGTCCAATGGTCTATTGAATTCGATAGAAGTTTCTAAACATGTATTTATGGGTATATTAGTATTTATTTCTTAGCAGATGCCCTTACCCACGGCAACTTACAGTTGCATACAAAAAATAAATGTCAAGAATTACAGTACAATTAAGAGCAAGATACAAAATACAATGACTTCAGTCCTAATAAGAGCAAATAATAAAAAAATCAGGGATATAGGGGCAGTTCAAAAGCAGACAAGTGTTGACAGTTACATCAGGGTTAGATACGTGTGCAAGTGAAATACAAAATACTACAGATTGGGTTAAGTGCAGGATTAAATACAGTAAAATAGGGAGCAAATGAAAAACAGACAATGATTACCCACTGTTTCAATTAAATTAATTGTATTTCACATAGAAAGGTTTCATTTATATATTTTGTTTTTGAAATGTATTTTCCTAAACAAACATGCACCATCATATACAATATGTCCCTGCCACGCAGGATGGATTTACATTTTGTTTTTGATATCTTTAGCATCATCATTAGATATTTGGAGACTAGAATATAGTTAAAAATCTTGTTAACTACCACTTATTGCAACACAGTTTCCTCATTATTAACAAGACTGTTAATTCCTCTTCTAGCACACTGATTTGAAACAGGAACTTAAAGTGAGGTCATAAGAATAAAGAAGCTGCTGTTACAGTGTTACAGTGAAAGAACTTTTATTTTGGAGCATTGATAATACAATGTGGCCATCTTATGAGATGAAGGAGCACACACTGAAACTCTATCAAGACGAACCACATTAAGAGGCTATCCAAAACACTCTACACTACCATCTAGTGGTCACTCCATATGCTGCACTATAAAATTCCTCCCCCTTTAAGGTGTTAGTATTATTTATTTATTAGGCTTCCATATGGAGTGCCATTTGTGCCAAACTATCCAGCCATTAATTTGTCAATTTGTTTGTCAATTCATGAATTTGTCAATTTGTTTGTCAATTCGTCAAGTGGTCAATTTGTCCAGCAATTTGTCCATAAATTTGTCAGTTCATACAGTAATTCATAAATGTATTTGTTAATTCATCTAATAATTCATTAACTAATTTGTCAATTCATTAATACGAAAGGCTGTACGGACCTGCAAATTTCCAATCAACCAGACAAACTTCCCAACGAACAGACAAACTTCCAACTGTCAATCTCGCACTGTGCCGAAAACACTGCAACCTTTCTAGCCAATGGGAGCACACACTAATATTTTAACCAATGAAAATCCAGCCTCACTCAAAACTGCTTCAGCCAATAATATTTAGATGGCCGTTTCAAAAGATATTCTATTTAACATCAGCAAGGACGTGGTTGAGTACAGAATGAAGAGACACGTCTTCGGCAACAGCCCATCTCCAGCACAAGAAGGAGAGAATGACCACGGTGCTGACACCAGACACTTCATAGAGAGGGACTTCTATGTGGACGACGGGCTCAAATCACTGCCTACAGAGAAGGCTGCTATCAGTCAACTAAAAAGGGCCCAATCACTGCTAGCCAACTCCAACCTAAGACTGCACAAAATAGTCTCCAACAGTATGGAGGTAATGAAGGCATTCCCTCACGAAGACCAGGCAAAGGATTTAAAAGATCTGGACCTCAGCGTGGACACGCCTCCTATTCAGCGCAGCCTAGGACTGATCTGGGACCTAAAAACCGACACCTTCACATTCCAAGTGCCAGACGGTAAGAAACCCTTCACTCGCCGAGGTGTTCTGTCCACCTTTAACTGTTTGACCCGCTTGGCTTCGTAGCTCCAGTCACCATAAAAGGGAGAGCTTTACTACGAGAGCTTACTGCAGACTGCGATGACTGGGACTCACCACTGCCTGAAGAAAGACTAGGGGCATGGCAGACATGGAAAGACTCCCTGTAAGACCTACGACAGTTGCAGACACTGAGGACATACACACCCATCTCACTCAACCCCGCACGGCACAAAGAGATCTGTATCTTCGCAGACGCTTCTACTCAAGCAATAGCGGCTGTAGCTTACCTAAAAGTCACCGATGCTGAAGGAAAGTGCAACGTTGGCTTCATCCTGGGTAAGGCTAAGCTAGCTCCACAGCCTGATCACACCATTCCGCGCCTAGAGCTCTGCGCCGCGGTTCTTGCAGTGAAAATAGCCGAACTGATCAACACTGAAATGGACATCAAGCCAGATGCTGTCAATCTCTACTCACACAGCAAAGTAGTGCTGGGATACATACACAACCAGACAAGATGGTTCTACTTGTATGTCAGCAACAGGGTGCAACGAATCAGGAGGTCTACTCAACCAACACAGTGGCAATGTCCCCACCGACCTCAATCCAGCTGATCTGGCCACCAGGTCAGTCTCTGCAGCCAGATTGAAGCACACAACATGGCTGACAGGGCCACCCTTTCTTTCTCTCCCAGAGCAGATCAACAAAGACCCTGCACCATTTAAGCTGCTGGACCCTGAGTCTCATGAGGAAATTCATCCTCAGGTTACTACATTCAACACCAATGTTTCTGACAACCTACTGGGATCACAGTGCTTCGAGAGGTTTTCCAGCTGGACGTCGCTCACTCAAGCCACAGCACGCTAAATTCACATTGGCAGCTCCTTCAGAAAAACAAAGAGGCAACCAAGTGCATCGACTGGCACCACTGCAGAGCAGCATGCACTGTAGAAAATCTCTCTCTAGCTTAGACCATTATCACTCACAATGTGCAACGCGAGACCTATGCTGAGGAGTTCAAGTGCATTAAAAACAAAGTGGACATTCCTAAAAACAGCCCACTTAGGAAGTTGAATCCAATCATCGACGAGAACCACCTGATGAGGGTAGGAGGACGTATCTCACAGGCTGAGATTAGCAAAGGGGAGAAAAACCCTCTCATCATCCCAGGCAGTCATCACATCGCTACTTTGCTTGTACGCCATTTCCACAAAAAAAAAACAGCCACCAGGGGCGCTTCCTCACTGAAGGAGCAATCCGCTTCACAGGTTTGTGGATTATGGGAGGAAGGAGGCGCATCAGTAGCATCATCTTCAAGTGTGTTACTTGTCGAAGGCTCTGTGGTAGATTTGAAGAACAGAAAATGGCAGACCTGCCAGCCGACAGACTCAGCATGGAACCAACTTTTTCCTGTGTGGGACTGGACGTGTTTGGTCCCTGGGCCGTCACTTCTCGCCGCACTAGGGGGGGCCAAGCAAACAGCAAACGTTGGGCAGTGTTGTTCACGAGGTCATCGAGGCAATGGACACTTCCTGCTTCATCAACGCCCTCTGGAGAGTCTTCTCTCTTTGTGGACCAGCTAAACAGCTGCGTTCAGACTGCGGCACAAACTTCATCGGAGCCTGTAAGGAGCTACAAATCAACTCTCTCCACTCAGACAACAAGGTAGAACGTTTTCTCAGTGAGCAAAGCTGCACATGGGTGTTCAATCCACCCCATTCATCACACATGGGAGGAGCGTGGGAATGCATGATTGGAGTTACTCGACGCATCCTGGACTCCATACTGCTACAGAAAGTCATGACCACCCTCATGGCTGAGGTCACAGCCATCGTGAACGACCTCCTGTGTCAATGGATCCGGAGTCTCCTTTCATCCTGACTCCTGCTACACTTCTCACACAGAAGGTCAACGCAGTTTCTGCACCTCAAGGTGAATTCAATCAAAAAGACCTATACAAATGACAGTGGAGACATGTACAGAGTCTGGCTAACTCTTTTTGGGACCACTGGAGAGTACCTCCCTACTCTACAGAGCAACCACAAGTGGCAGTCACACAGGCCAAATATCAAAACAGGAGACCTTGTCCTCTTAAAGGACAGTCAACTGAAAAGGAACAAGTGGCCTATGTGGATTGTCCACAAAGTCATGCCCGGCGAAGATGGGAAGGTCAGTAAAACAGAGGTGAATGTCACAAACCAAGGAGTGGCAAAGTTCTTCTTCTGACCTGTGTCAGAGGTCATCCTCCTCTTTCTCAGGAGATCTAAAAAAGGGACTGTGACAGGGTGGCTGTGTGGTGACGTCAGGTCAGAAGCAGGAAGGAAACTGACACCAGTACTGCAGTTAAAGGTGGTGTGCGCTGTTTTATTTTTAAACAACAAAAATAAATAAAAAGTTCAAACACAAAAAGTCTTGCTCACAGAGCAAAAATAAAAGGTTGAAATAAAACAAATCACGAACACAAAATAATAAACCATACAGGTCAGGATGGGCAGTCGCTGTCACTGTTCCTGTATATTTTTAAGTTTCGTTTTCTCTCTCCTCGCTCTCTCTGCTCCTCTCATACTCCCACTCGAGGGTAGCCATCTCCCGATTAGCAACAAATTAATCACTTAATTAATTCGGGAGATGGCCACCTTCTGCACAAGGTTTTTAATTTGGATGGGGCTAGCCATCCACACTACTAAACAAAACAAACAAAACACTACGCCGTCAATACATAAATACAAATAAACAATAACAAAACCTGCGGTGCTTCGCCGTCTCATAAATAAATACATTTCTAAATAAATACAAAACCACACGGCGCTTCGTCGTCATAAATAATAAATACATAAACAAACAAATACAAAATAACACGGGCAAAGGGGGAAACCCTGTTCTAAAAATAAATAAACAGAACACTGTACAGGGTTCCTTGCCATCAGAGACTTTGGGACTATAAGATCACATTGTGTTTGATAACAGTGTCAAATATTGTGCGTATTATGTGTATAGTGTTACAGTGGCATTTTGTAAATGCCAGACAGGGAGTGTTCTGGTACAAGGTACATTGTTGCTATCTGTGTCGTTGCTGTGTAACCATTTTGACAGTTTTTAAAACAAGCCATCTTTCAACAGCAAAAAAAAAAAAAATTAAAATCTCACTTCTATCTACGTTATAGCTTGGTTAAGTATTATCTGTGAGTATTTAATTAGCATAAACCTTTTACTCACGCAAGGTGATGTTGTTATTTATATAGTGTTATTATTTTGTGTTAGTCGATGTTGACATAAATAAGTGGCATCGGAAGGCTGTATGCTTAACATTAGCTAATGTTACGTTCTTGCCAGCTAACTAGCGGGCTCATTTGTTCTCAGTCATGTAGTTAGTTTTCTACCTCTGTTAAATTATTAGCTTATGTCAAATCACGTATATGCAACGCAATTCTGTGTAACGTTAAGTTACAGATAGGTTAACGCAGCCTCTTTTATACACCACCATCTATCTAGCTATGTGCGCGTGATCTTAACGTTACTTATCCACATGACATTCATTTGTATTTATGCTAGCTTCAATGTAGAAATGTATGTATGTTAGTCTAGCAGGTGTCTGTTATTTAACTTTCTTATTTGTGTATTCTTCTCTGTTGTAGTTTCACACCCACCTTTTTTTATTGCCACACGGCAAATAAATTTGCTAAAACCCAAAAACGTCTTGTGTGGTGAAGAAGAAGGAGGGAGTTTCGCTCCCTGTCAACCTTGAGCAAGGACGACGCTCACAGGGTGATAGAATACTGGTATTGAAACGCATAATCTGATGGATGATAATGCAGTTTTTAGGGGGAAAATGAACAGAAAAGCTGGCAGGACCTGTGGTGAAATATCAATTTTAGAGGGGGCTTGCTTGCCTTGGGTAATTTAGATTGCTTGCTTTTTTTTTTTTTTTTTTTATTACATTGAAAGGGAGGGCCCAGTGACGGTGTCACAGGAAATTTTTAGACCGTGAAATAAGTAGATATTGTCTACACTGCGCATGCGCGAATTTCTGAATTAAAAGGGAAGGTTAGCACTTTCACTGTTACACATAAGACTCAATGACTCAAATACAAAAACCTTTATTTACACCGAGTAGACAAAAAATATATAGTCTGCATTTGAATATTTAATTATATATAAAGTTTTATTGTATTTTTCAAATAGTTCTATTGTGCATTTAACATGTTTTAAGATTGTAGTAGCTTAAAAAATAATGCAGCATTAATACAAGTTTGCAATGCATTTTTACATGGTAAACAGAGTTGAAGTGTTGTGATTTGGGTTCAGGAAATAATAATTCAGCAAGGGTGAGTTTTAAATGTTTGTTTGAAACATATTTGAATGATTATTCAATGACTGATTGAATAATTATTGAACTGTGTTTTTAACACATTTTTGTTATTAATTTATTTTCAATATGCTGTACCATACCTCGCCTGTTCAATAAGCAGCATTAAGTTTGGAATGTGTTTTTCCATGGTAAACGTTTATAAGAGCTGTACTAACAGGCCTGGCGCCAGGAATTACATGGGAGTCGGGCACCATGTTTTCTGTGAGGGGGCACATGTACATATCACGTATAATATACAAACCGACACATTGTACCGGTATTTAAATATAAGAGTGACACAAATAATAATAATACCCAAGTGCTTTACAATGCTACTCACTATATGCACCTATTATCAAATAACAGCTAACTAAGCAAATAACTGATCATATAACAACTGAATAAGCAAATCAACAAATCAACGGAAAATCTATAATGGCAAAGCATATCGATTAAATGTAAAACATAACATAACCAATGTCATGAAGAAGCCCTCAGTAAAGCTGCAATCTTCGCTTCTCTTTTTCATTGAACTCTTTCATTACTACATGTTTCCACTCACCACGGAACTTGAGGGTCAAATCCTTCTCAAAGGCCAACTGTATGAGTTGTGCTTTGCGATTCTGAAGCATGCTCCTTCTTTGTGTTGTCAGTATGTTGGAAAGGGTAGAAAATGAGTTTTCGCACATAGCAGTAGAAGGCCCAAAAATCAAAGCAAGTCGTAGCACTGTCTTAACACTGGCATCGCTTCAAGGCGCTGTGAAACGTTTTCAGCACAGACTGGGTCGTCCACTTTTCATTTTTGTTTGATTTAATCTGCTTCTGTAGAAACTGACGAGCAACTAGCAATTCAGATTCAACAATGTCCATCTTGATTAAATTAACTAAGGGTTGCAAATTAGCAAGTTGTAGAAACGTTGGGCTATTGGGGTCGGCAGCCTGTAGCGCTGCAATTAGTTTAGTATTACGTTACGTTCATTAAAACAAGCCGACAGTTCAATTAGTACGGCATCCAGCACACCATAAAAAAGCCTCGTGAGCTCACGTTCATTATCAGCTTGCATGGCACAGTTGTTTCACCATTGTCATTCAGCAGATCGTTAAAAACTGCATCACAACGCAGTTTCGCAATACACTCTGAAGCACTACGAACGACCTCTACAGCAGAAAGATCACTTTTTTCTTCCTGAAGCATTTTGTGAGTGTCCAGTATACTCCATTTTTTTTGCACCATGTGTGCAATGAATTTGAAGTCTACAGCTGACACCTGCTTCAATAATCCAATAGCTTCAAACTTCTGTTCCATGTCCTCGAGTGCTTTGGATTTCTGAAAGTAATTCTACAATGCTGTTAAACGACTTCACAACAACCCCAACTGTACAGTAATGCCCAGTCCAACGCTGCTCGAGTAATCGTTTAAGTTTCTCGCCTTTGTTAGAGAACAGCAATAGTTGGTTTCCTTAGAAATTTGTAGAATGAGCTGCACACACTGAAGAATTCTTCTACCTTTTCTATTGAGGACATGACATGCACAATGACCAAGTGTAGCTGGTGATTAAAGCAATGTATGTACGGGTTCTCCCTTCCCAGTTTGTCCTGCAAAATTTTTTGAACACCCCCGTGGCAGCCGGACATTGCAACCATTTGCTCCATCGCATCTGTTCATGTTTTAGAAGGGCAGAGTCCTGCTTCCGTTATTTCAGTTACAATCGTGTACAATGTCTCTGCACCAAAACTGTCAGTTGTGGCTATAGTCAAAAGCCTTTCCCTGATTTCATCATTCGCAGTTACAAAACGAACTACAATCGAGATGTTTTCACAACCAGTTGGGTCTCGTGTTCCATCAGCTTTTAGTGTATACCACGAATACCCGATTTCTTGTATTATCTCTTCCTTCACAGTTTCACACATTATTTCTTTATTCATTTCGTATCTCGTGCGAGGTGCAGTTAGCATTGCCTGATAGTTTGGTAAACTTTTGCCAGCCCTGGACGTTTTCTTGTGTACTCAAGTAAACCCAGGAAAACTCCACTAGATCTATCCGCAATGTCAACAGATTGTTTTTACTTATACACTTTCTAATATCCATAACTCTAGAGGGTAGATGTTAAATTTACACTCACAAAATATTTACTTTGTTTTCAGTGTGTGTGTTGTACGGCGATTAGGTAAATACATAGGGATCCGGAAGGGGGTAACTCTGGCGGACACCGTGGGATGTAGATAAATAAATACAATAAATACAAACTTGACTGAAAAACATTAAATGTTCTACAAATTATATAGTATATTAATTGTTTATCAAGGCTGAGAAGAGTCAAACTGGGTGGGCACCAGCTTGACTTTGGGCAGGCATTGCCCCCCTGGTGCAATCTTATATAGGCCTCTTTATATTTCTAACAAACACACTTCTCTGTTCTCTGCACATTTTAACAATTCACATTTCTCCCTTTTAAACCGTTTTTGTTTTTTTGTTTTTTTTAAATACACGCATTGTAACCTTGCTTTCACCATTTTACTGCTCATTTTATTTTAAAAACTTATTTAATTTTTCAACTCTCCATTTTAGCAAACTGTTTTAACATTTTCAAGCTTGCATTTTTTTTTTTTTAGCAGTATCTATTTGTATCAATAAAAGATGCATCGACCACGTGGAGATCGGTCCTTTGGATCTTAAAGTCATTTTTTAAATAACCTTGTTTAACATTTTAATGCTTTAACACGTTCAATCTATTTTTATTTATTTTTTCAACACTTTGTACCTTTTTGTTTTTCCCATTTTTACTGCTCATTTTATTTATTTTCTGAAAAAGAATATAACAAACTGTATACCTGTTTTTCAAACTTATTTTATTTTTTAAAAAAGCCCATGTATTCCCCTTGTTTTTCACAATTTTACTGATCCATTAATTTTTCTGAACTAAAGAATATAACACAAATTAAAAAATAATACCCAAATCCCTTAATTCCCCATTTTAATGTGATAAACTGAAATCATGGAACATGATGGGAGGTGGGATTTCCATATTTGCATTAAAACTACAAACACATGACAGGACAGGAGGGTGGGACTTCCGGAATTGCTAAAGACTACAAACACATGACAGGAACTGGGAGGCGCGACTTCCGCAGGGCTCAGACAGAAAAAAACAACAAAACAACACTGATGCAATAGATGAATTGGGAAATGGGTCTTTCACCACAAATTTGCTAAAAGGTAATGGAAAAGAGTGGCTTTTCAAATAAACTCAACTGGTTCATTAAACAGTGTGAATGCGGTGAAAATCAATAACAACAATAAAAATACAAAATAATAAAACTATACATAGTAATACATGTGTAATTACTATAATACAACTAAATTAGTCTGGGATTAAGAATTATTATTATTATTTTTTTACCTACCCGCTAATCGCAAATCAAACCCAGAATCTGATGCTTTTATGAGTAGAATATATATTTGCTTCATATATATATATAAATATGAAGCAAATGAAGCACTGAATGAAACCAGTGAAATTTGGAATTGTTTTCAATTTGAAGCATTGTAATTGGTTTGCTGGTCAGAAATCCCTCCAAACAGAAATCTGACCAGGGATTTGTATTAGGTAGGGCTGTTCCGGCACGGCTGGCAAATATTGTAAAGAATCATTGTAAATATCTGTTAATAATTTATTTGAGACCATCTGATACCACAAGGGAGAGTCCAAAACCATACAAATTATAGCTGTATATATCTGTATTAAACTTGTATAATTTTGTTTATTATTATTATTAGTACACCTTTATTCTGTTTAATAAACCAATTGAGTTTATTTGAAGAACCAGTGTCTTAAAAGTTCCCTTCTTGTAAATTACTTACAGTGGTGCAAGATCAATTTACCAATTTACTAATTGCATTTAAGTGCATTTTGTGTCAGGGCTGACTTTGATGCATCATTACTCGAAAATTCCACAGTATTTTTTCTTGAAATTCAGGGCAGCAGTGTGTAGTGGTTAGGGCTCATGACTCTTGACCAGCGGGTTGTGGGTTCAATCCTAGGTGGGGGACACTGCTGCTGTACTTGTGAGCAAGGTACTTTACCTAGATTGCTCCAGTAAAAACCCAACTATATAAATGGGTAATTGTATGTAAAAATAATGTAATATATTGTAAGTTGCCCTGGATAAGGGCATCTACTAAGAAATAAATAATAATGGTGCTAGTAAGTGTAATATAAGTGTAGTCTCATTTATCACGGTACATAATTTCTCCAGAATTCTACAATAATTTATCTTGTAATTTTAAATAATGACAGTTGGGGAGGTCTTCTGTAAATGCACAGTCAGATTTTCCATGGACAAAGCAAACGATTTTTTTAGCGCTGATAGCTTGACCAAGAATTTGAAAGCGTCTGATTGCTTGGACACAGTGAAATCACAGGGGATACAGAAATCCATGGGGTACAAAAATCAGCAGTACACCGGAAATACATGAATAAAGGCCCTCATTTTGAAGCTCTTACTCGGCTCTTTTAAATGGTGCACTGGCAGCAGGGCTGTCTCTTACAGTGCCTGAGTAAAAAAATTTAAAGGGCCAGTTCACCGGCAGGATCTTTGACATTCGGCAGACCTTAAAGAGTTACCTTTTTTTTACTGCATATTTAACCATACCATTTTCCTTGATCTTTCACTTTTTATAAGCTTGAGCATACTACTACAATATCAGTGATATTTGGGCAAATTATGATTCCCTTTTTTCTCACGTGATGCACTATTGAGAGGAACGGTAGTTCCTCTCGCCAAGTTATCAGTGAAGCATGAGAACTGCCAGACTACGTGTTTTCAAGGTATTGGCGCAGCAAAAGTAAATCAGCCAAAAGCACCATTTCACTTTTAATTTGTAGTTCCCAACACTCTAAGGTGATATGTAGAAAAAAAAAAGTCAATACCTGTCACAGTAAGAGAAACAAGTCACCAAAGTAAAAATATCCTTCTTTTTCTCCCAATGTATTTTTTGCAGACCCCAGGCACATTTATCCACGCATATGTATATTACAGGGCATCCGAGTTTAATGACAATTAATTTGTTTTGTCAACATGGAAATATACTAGGGATATTGTGACGTCTATTTCATTTACATTTATGTTAAATTATTTATTTGTGTTTTAAAATGGAACACTTGCCTGCAAAAAAATATCTTTATGTAAATATAAAAAAGGGTCTGGTATATGTGGGATTTGAACCGCTACCTATCAGTTTGCAAGCGTGTTGCGTTATACTGTCAGTGCTACACGATTAGTTGAGACAAGCAGTATTTTGAAAGATGAAGTCAGCCAGCTGAGAATTCTCCGGACATTCATTTTGGAGATTTTCGCGTCATCATTCATCTTCATCATCATCATCATCATCATCATTCTGAGATTCTGCTCTTGCGCTCTGAAAAATGTTGGTTTCCTGTCAGTGTAATGCTCATTGCGGTCCCTATTGGCGCAAGAAAGTATGGTTTCCTCTCGATACTGGTTGATTAGAGTAACACTATTTGTGGTCCCCACGGGACAAAAAGGAACGTTAATTTCTGATAATTAGCTATATGCTGAAGGATAGCCTAAACATTTTGTAAATGTAAAACATAAATAAATAAATCCATTAATAAATATTGAAATAAATAAATACATACATGAATACATATACACGTACTTCTTTATTTATCTTAATATTTGTTTATTTATTCTTTACTATCATATAAACACTGACATTTAATACTGTATGAAACGAAAATAAATGCTCAGCAGTACTTGTTCAAGTGTATATTAGTGAAGGTTTTTTTTACATAAAGTTTGTAACGCCCCGGACAATTGCTTTGCTGCAGGACTTGTTGTCTGTTCAGTTTGTCTCGGCTGTCTTTTATATTACATGTATTGTAAGGGGAACGGGGTGAGTGAATGAGTGAGTTTGTTGTTTTCGAGGGTTGCAGAGCATTTTGAGAAATCAACACCTTCTACCTGAGTACGACTTCCTAAACATGAAAACGATACAATATACTAAATGAACAGATCAAGCTTATTAAAATATAATTATTTACAAAATCTTCTGCTGTTAAAAACTGTAACTTTACTGCTATACTACTTGCAAATGTTCTGAAACGGAAGTACAAACTTTGTGGCGTGAAAGCTAGGGGCATCTGCATTGCAAACTGCATTCAAAGCATGTCTTGTGTTCGATTCCCACACAGGGTTTATATTGCAAACTTTACAAAAAATTTAAAGTGTTTTAGTTATGTGTAACAAACACATTTTTAATGTGAAAAAAATGTAGTTGATATGCATGACACTTCCATTTTTTCTTTCGTTCGTCCTTTGCAAGGATTAGTAAGTGCATGTCTTCTCAGTTTTAGTCATTTATAGAAAGTGCATTCTTGTGCGTTTAACCTCTTGTTGAGGCGGCTGTTTCTTATGTTCCGCTTTTGCCTGATATTTGTTTTCGTTTTGTATTTATTATTATATGCTATATCGCCAAGTATTTAGAATTGCACGCTATCGACTTGGGTACTTGTAATGCGCAGAGCAGTCAGCCTGCGTTGTATAACTAGAAGTGTTTGTGCAAACAAAGAAAGACAAACCTGGGACTGATTAAGACCGTACTTTCTATGTGTGAGCTGCAGGAGCAGCAAACTGCAGCCATTGTGAAGGTGCTCAAGAGTAAGAAACACAGACACGGGACTTTTGTTTTATAAATTGCTTATTATTGTTGGGGTTGTCAATTCCCCGCCGGTCTGGTAAGGAAGCCAGCCTCACTTCGTGGTCGTTCTGGAATACGTCAGTGGTGGCAGTCTCTCTACATTCCGCTGTTCCCATAAGTTGGTGCTCCTGTCTCAAACCACAGAGTGCTGTTGTCGTCTGCTTGTCTGTGTTCCAGGCGATTAATACAGAGGGAACCCTGTACTCTGCTTACCTGTTTTCCTGGATCACTCCCACGGAGGGGGCCCGTACTCTACTTACCTGTGTTCCCGGCTTACTCCACCAGAGGGAGCCCTTACTCTACTCACCTGTGTTTCCAGCTCACTCCACCAGAGGGAGCCTGGACTCTACTTACCTGTGTTCCCGGCTTACTCCGCCAGAGGGAGCCCTTACTCTACTAACCTGTGTTTCCAGCTCAGTCCACCAGAGGGAGCCCTTACTCTACTACCTGCGTTCCCGGCTCACTCCACCAGAGTGTTCTGGGACTAATTCATTCGGAAGAGACACCTTACACTGCTTGCCTGTGTTGAGGTATCCAGATGTTCTACAGGAAGAGCCTGCAGCAGCTTGATCTTCATAGAATAGCATAGAGAGGGGAGAAGTGAGTTAATTAGTGGCCCGTACAGGGCTTAGTACGTGTTGATTTGAGTTAAATCCTGTGTAAATATTGTAAATAAAATTATTCACCTTATTACGCAGTGTGTCTGTGGAGACGAAAACGCCAGGATATAACAACACCACACTACCATTGGTTTACTATATACAGTACTGTGCAAAAGTTTTAGGCAGGTGTGAAAAAATGCTGTAAAGTAAGAATGCTTTCAAAAATAGACATGTTAATAGTTTATATTTATCAATTAACTAAATGCAAAGTGAGTGAACAGAAGAAAAATCTAAATCAAATCCATATTTGGTGTGACCACCCTTTGCCTTCAAAACAGCATCAATTCTTCTAGGTACACTTGCACACAGTTTTTGAAGGAACTCGGCAGGTAGGTTGGCCCAAACATCTTGGAGAACTAACCACAGTTCTTCTGTGGATTTAGGCAGCCTCAGTTGCTTCTCTCTCTTCATGTAATCCCAGACAGACTCGATGATGTTGAGATCAGGGCTCTGTGGGGCCATACCATCACTTCCAGGGCTCCTTGTTCTTCTTTACGCTGAAGATAGTTCTTAATGACTTTCGCTGTATGTTTGGGGTCGTTGTCATGCTGCAGAATAAATTTGGGGCCAATCAGATGCCTCCCTGATGGTATTGCATGATGGATAAGTATCTGCCTGTACTTCTCAGCATTGAGGAGACCATTAATTCTGACCAAATCCCCAACTCCATTTGCAGAAATGCAGCCCCAAACTTGCAAGGAACCTCCACCATGCTTCACTGTTGCCTGCAGACACTCATTTGTGTACGCTCTCCAGCCCTTCGGCGAACAAACTGCCTTCTGCTACAGCCAAATATTATAGTTGAGTCGCTTGGCCTTGTTTCCACGTCGGAGGTATGGCTTTTTGGCCGCAAGTCTTCCATGAAGGCCACTTCTGACCAGACTTCTCCGGACAGTAGATGGGTGTACCAGGGTCCCACTGTTTTCTGCCAATTCTGAGCTGATGGCACTGCTGGACATCTTCCGATTGCGAAGGGAAGTAAGCATGATGTGTCTTTCATCTGCTGCAGTAAGTTTCCTTGGCCGACCACTGCGCTTCACGGTCCTCAACGCTGCCCGTTTCTTTGTGCTTCTTCAAAAGAGCTTGGACAGCACATCTGGAAACCCCTGTCTGCCTTGAAATTTCTGCCTGGGAGAGACCTTGCTGATGCAGTATAACTACCTTTGTGTCTTGTTGCTGTGCTCAGTCTTGCCATGGTGTATGACTTTTGACAGTAAACTGTCTTCAGCAACCTCACCTTGTTAGCTGAGTTTGGCTGTTCCTCACCCAGTTTTATTCCTCCTACACAGCTGTTTCTGTTTCAGTTAATGATTGTGTTTCAACCTACATATTGAATTGATGATCATTAGCACCTGTTTGGTATAATTGTTTAATCATACACCTGACTATGTGCCTACAAAATCCCTGACTTTGTGCAAGTGTACCTAGAAGAATTGATGCTGTTTTGAAGGCAAAGGGTGGTCACACCAAATATGGATTTGATTTAGATTTTTCTTCTGTTCACTCACTTTGCATTTAGTTAATTGATAAATATAAACTATTAACATGTCTATTTTTGAAAGCATTCTTACTTTACAGCATTTTTTCACACCTGCCTAAAACTTTTGCACAGTACTGTATATATATATATATATATATATATATATATATATATATACAGTGCCTATAAAAAATCTACATACCCTTGAACTTTTTTCACATTTTGTTGTGTCAGTGCCTCAGAGTTTCATGCATTTAAATGAGGATTTTTTTCCACTTATGTACACACCATACTCCACAATGGGGGGGAAAAAGGGGAAAAAAATTATATATTAAAAATACAAAACTGAAAGATCATAATTGGATAAGTCTCCACCCCCCTGAGTTAATACTTGGTGGAAGCACCTTTGGCAGCAATTACAGCTGTGTGTCTGTTGGGATAGGTCTCTACCAACTTTGAACACCTAGATTTAGCAATATTTGACCATTCTTCTTTACAAAACTGTTCAAGCTCTGTCAAGTTCCTTGGGGAGCGTTGATGGACAGCAATCTTCAAGTCATGCCACAAATTTTCGAGTGGATTTAGGTCGGGGCTCTGAATGGGCCACTCAAGGACATTTACCTTTTTGTTCCTTAGCCACTCCAGTGTAGCTTTGGCTGTGTGCTTTGAGTCTTTGTCCTGCTGAAAAGTGAACTTCCGTCCCAGTTTCAGTTTTCTTGCAGAGGGCAGCAGGTTTTCCTCAAGGACTTCTCTGTACTTTGCTCCATTCATTTCCCCTTCTATCCTGACAAGTGCCCCAGTCCCTGCTGATGAGAAACATCCCCATAACATGATGCTGCCACCACCATGCTTCACAGTAGGGATGGTGTTCTTTGGGTGATGCGCTGTGTTGGGTTTGCGCCAAACATAACCCTTTGCATTTAGGCCAAAAAGTTCCATTTTAGTTTCATCAGACCACAAAACTTTTTGCCACAGAATCTCCTGAGTGTTTTTTTGCATACTTCAAATGGGATTCAAGGTGGGCATTCTTGAGTAATGGCTTCCTTCTTGCCACCCTACCATACAGGCCAGATTTGTGGAGTGCTTGGGTTATTGTTGTCATATTCACACTTTGACTAGTCTTCGCCATAAAAGCCTGTAGCTCTTGCAAAGTTGCCATTGGCCCCTTGGTAGCCTCTCTGATCAGTCTCCTTCTTGCTCGGTCATCCAGTTTGGAGCGACGGCCTGATCTAGGCAGGGTCTTGGTGGTGCCATAACCTTCCACTTCTTAATAATCGTCTTGACCGTGCTCCAAGGGATATTCAAGGCCTTTGATATTTTTTATACCCATCCCCTGATCTGTGTCTTTCAACAACTTTGTCCTGGAGTTCTTTTGAAAGCTCCTTGGTGCTCCTGGTTGAGTCTTTGCTTTGAAATGCACTACCCAGCAGAGGGAGCCTACAGGAACTGCTGAATTTATCCTGAAATCATGTGAATCACTACAATTTAACACAGGTGGAGGCCACTTAACTTGGTGTGTGATTTTGAAGGTGATTGGTTACACCTGAGCTAATTTAGGAATGCTATTACAAGGCTATAAAACAACAAAAGGTGAACATTTTGAAAGGGGGTGTAGACTTTCTAAAGGCACTGTATGTATATGTATATGTATCTATCTATCTATCTATCTATCTATCTATATAATTGATAGATAGATACACACACACACACTTCAATGGAAAGATTCCACGCATTTTAAATATGGTTGAGCTAGAATAATTCCTGATACATGCCCTTAGAATCTTTGTAATCGTATCACAAAAACAAATCAAACAAGATGACTCCATCAGCTATTAACAAAATGTTGTTTAAAGTAAATTTCAACTTTTTTAATAAGATGTCAATTGAGGACCGTCAACGAAGAGCAGCACAAAACCTGGTCACACACACTCTGTTGGCAGCAGGAAACGTTCATTCGCCATCTTCATCAAGCTCTTCCGAAGAGCACACCACTTCTGCTGTCCAATTACAAGGCAACTTTCCCAGAAGCATTTTTACTAACTGCCCTATATCTGGAAATATTCAAATCAATTACCAAGGAAAAGACTAATTATTATTATTATTATTATTATTATTATTAAACTATTTTTTTCCCGATCATTGTCCTCAGTTTATTTTCACTGAAGCATTTCTAATAACTGCACACTAATATTAATAGTAATACTACTACTAATAATAATAATAAATCTTTTTTTTCACAATCTTTTGTTCTGTTTATTCAAATAAAAGTATACAGTTTAAAAAACGCTGTTTTGTACACTCATTATTTATAGAATATTCATTTTAGAGTGCTTATGTGAAAGGATACGTAAAAAAAAGGAAAACTTAATAAATTCAGTTAAAATCAATGAAAATTATAGTTAATTGTGCTGTAACATTGAAGTATATAAGCAATAAGACCCTCCACATCAGACATTATTATTATGATTATTTATTATTTATTTCTTAGCAGATGCCCTTATCCAGGGCGACTTACAGTCGTAAACAAAAATACATTTCAAGAATCACAATACAAGTAATAATACAATTAAGAGCAAGATAAAAATACAATGACTTTGGTTCTAGCAAGTACAAGTATGACAAAATACGATTCAATAACGCAACAGATAACAGTGTCAGTGAAAGTTACATCAGGATGTAATTAAATACAAAATATTACAGATTAAATAACACTTGTGACAGATTACAGTACTCTAAAGTACAGGATTAAATGCTGTAATATAGGGGGCAGATAAGAGCAAGTAAAGCACATTTAAGGAAGAATGATAAGTGTCCAGAGGGAAAAAAGAGGAGTTCTACAGGTGCTGTCTGAAGAGGTGAGTCTTGAGGAGTTGCCGGAAGGTGGTCAGGGACTGGGCAGTCCTGACATTTGTAGGAAGGTCATTCCACCACTGCGGGGCGAGGGTGGAGAAGGAGCGGGCTCTGGAGGCAGGAGTGCATAGAGGAGGTAGAGCGAGTCTTCTAGTGCAGGAGGAGCGGAGAGTTCGAGTGGGGGTGTAGGGAGAGATGAGGGTCTGGAGGTAGCTGGGTGCAGTCTGGTCAAGGCATCTGTAGGTGAGTACGAGAGTCTTGAACTGGATGCGAGCAATGATCGGGAGCCAATGGAGTGAGCAGAGCAGTGGAGTTGCGTGGGAGAAGCGAGGCAGAGAAAACACCAGACGAGCAGCGGAGTTCTGGATGAGCTGGAGCGGACGGGTGGCGGACGCAGGGAGGCTAGCCAGGAGGGAGTTGCAGTAGTCTAGGCGGGAGAGTACCAGGGCCTGGACCAGGAGCTCGGTGGCGTAGTTGGTGAGGAAGGGTCGGATTCTTTGTATGTTGCTCAGGAAGAATCGGCAAGTGCGTGCCAGAGTGGAGATGTGCTGGGAATAAGAGAGGCAGGGTTCCAGGGTGGAGGAGGGAGAGAGTGTGGTAGATTCCAGAGGAACGGAGATAGAGAGATCAGAGGAGGGGAGGAGGAGGAGGGAAAGAAAAGGAGGTCAGATATAGAGAGGTTGAGATTGAGGTGATGCGAATGCATCCAGGAGATAGCAGACAGACAGGTAGAGATACAGGAGTGGATGGTGGAGTCAGAGGTGGGGAAGGAAAGGAAAATATGAGCATCATCAGCATAGAAATGGTATGAGAAACCATATTATTATTATTATTTGTTTATTTAGCAGATGCCTTTATCCAAGGTGACTTACAGAGACTAGGGTGTGTAAACTATGCATCAGCTGCAGAGTCACTTACAAATACGTCTCACCCGAAAGACGGAGCACAAGGAGGTTAAGTGACTTGCTCAGGGTCACACAATGAGTCAGTGGCTGAGGTGGGATTTGAACCGGGGACCTCCTGGTTACAAGCCCTTTTCTTGAATCACTGGACCACACAGCCTCCTAATAGCATAGGAAACCATAGGATGTGATGAGGGGGCCCAGGGAGCGGGTGTAGAGAGAGAACAGGAGAGGACCCAAGACTGACCCTTGGGGGACTCCTGTTGAGAGAGGGCGAGGTGTGGAGGTTGCTCCACGACACGTTACCTGGTAAGTGCAGTTGGAGAGGAAGGAGGAGAACCAGGGCAAAGCAGTGTCAGAGATTCCCAGGTCAGTGAGAGAGGATAGTAGAATAGAGTGATAGTCAGTGTCAAAGGCAGCAGAGAGGTTGAGGCGAATTAGGACAGAGGAGAGAGAGGCAGCTCGGGCAGAGTTTAGTGAGTTGGTGACAGACAGTAGGGTGGTTTCAATGGAGTGAGCAGAGCGGAAACCAGATTGGTGAGGGTCGAGCAGAGAGTGGTTGGACAGGAAAGTAGAGAGCTGGCGGTGTACAGCCCGCTCGAGGGTTTTGGAGAGGAAGGGTAGGAGGGAGACAGGACGGTAGCTCTGGAGTGAGGTGGGGTTGAGGTTTTTTGAGGAGGGAAGTGACAGAGGCTTGTTTGAAGGCAGAGGGAAAGAGACCAGAAAGAAGAAAGGTGTTGAGAAGGGAGGAGATGAAGGGAAGTAGAGCAGGAGCAGCAGCTTGAAAGAGGTGATTGTGGAGGGGGTCCAGGGCACGTGTGGTGGGTTTGTGGCCCTGGAGGAGGGAGGAGAGGTCAGAGTCTGAGAGGGGAGAGAAGGTGGAGAAGGAGGGTGAGTTAGTAGGAGATGCAGTAGGTGTAGGGGTTGGAGTGGGAGGGTGGGGGAGGGAGAAGTGTTAAAGAGTTTCCAGATATCTGAGATTTTAATATATACACCTTTCGGTATATTTCTTATCAGCAAATGAGGATGTTGATTTTTTGCCAGTAATGAATTCCGATCCGTTGGTTTATTGAATACACTAGTTTGTAAGGTGCTGTTCTTACCTTTAGATATTTCTAAGTCGAAAAAAAAATATTCTATCTAGATCAGATTCATATTTAAATAATAATAATATCTTTATATAGCGCCTTTCATAGAGTACCACCATCACAAAGTGCTTTACAGAGGTAGGCTGTGAACTGTGCATTATATGCAGAGTCACTTACAATAGGACACTGATTTAACATCTCAGCCGCAGGATGGAGCACAAGGAGGTTATGTGACTTGCTCAGGGTCACACAGTGAGTCAGTCAGTGGCAAAGGTGGGATTTGAACCGATGACCTTCTGGTTACAAGCCCTGGACTTTGACCACTGGACCACACTTCCTCCTTGTGGAATTAATATAACCCACAAAATGATTAAGTCTTTGATCCCAACCATATCAAGACATCATCAATACCTAAGCCATAAAGAGAGAAATGGTAAAAAGATGTTATCATTATTGTAGATGAATTTCTCCTCCGAAAATCCCATATATAAACTGGCATAACTGGGAGCAAATGCTGCACTCATTGCTGTACCCTTTATCTGGGAAACCTTCAAACACAAAATAATTGGAATTTAAGCACACATCAAGTAAATCTATAATCAATTGAGAGGGTGGAATAACCTCAATGGGTCTGGAATTTATATAAAAAGTGACAGCAGCAATGCCCCTGTATGTGGGATGTTGGTGTACAAACTAGTAACATCAAATGACACAAGAATATTATCGGGGAGCACCCTGATTTCATTAATACAGTTAAGAACGTCACATGTATCAGAAGAAGTTGGACTTAAAAGTCTATATATTGACATAGTGGTTCAATAACTGAACCTATACCTGTGACAAAAGGTCTTCAGGGAGGATTAGTGTAATATGACAATTGAATCAACAATAATGTTTAATATAACATATGGCAGATTGTTAAGTATATGCAATGTGAATTGAATTCATTGATTGCTAGATTACTATTTCTAGTAATCGGATAATGGTGTTAAATGACAATGAGTACCAGGTGCATCTAATAGATCTAATGAGTCCTGCTTTCAATATGCTGTGATGAAGACAACATGTCGAAACATGTCAGCATACCTGTTTTTACCTTGTTTTAATGAATAAAGTATGAATAATTGAGAGACACGTTTGGGATATAGACTTATTTAGCGAGCGTTGCAGTCTTTTCTCTTCAGCGGGGGCAAAATCTAAGTGGTGTTTCCTATTTAACTTTTCCTGGGAGGAAACATGTCGTGTTTGATTAAATGGACTGAAACATCTCTATAGTGATAGAGAAAAATAAACAAACAAACAGACAGGTACAGTGTATAAACAGACACAATGAAAAGACATATTTTCAGTGCAGGTTAATTTTTTCTCTTAGACTGAGTCAGGCAGTCACATATTCTGCAGCTAGTGCACTTGTTATCCCCACCTCTCCTAAAAAAATATTTGTAATTTTTCAGTTTCTGTGAGGTGGGTGAAGTCACTTATGTGAATTTGGGTATGAATGTGTCCCTGAGCAGCTTGTATTTGGGGCAGTGCAGTAGGAAGTGGAGCGCTGTCTCTATGTGGTCTAACTCACAGTGCTCACACAGTCTCCTCTCTCTGGGTCTCCACGTGTCTCTGTGTCGACCCTTTTCAATTGCTAAAGTGTGGTCGCTCAATCTGTATTTGGTCAGTATTTGTTTTTGTTTTTGGTCTTTAACTCTGACCAAATATTCTGCCAGAGCGTATGGTCTGTTTAAGCTCTGGTAGAACTCTAATTTATGCTGTGATTTTACTTGGCTCTCCCAGTGTATCAGGTATTTGTTTTTCAGGGTGGTGGCTATTTTAGATATCAATGGGGCCTGATTAGAGCAGCTGTTCTGAGGCTCTGTGATGCAGATATATATATATATATATATATATATATATATATATATATATATATATATATATATATATATATATATACATACATACACACAGTGCCTTGCAAAAGTATTCAGACCCCTGACCAATTCTCTCATATTACTGAATTACAAATGGTACATTAAAATTTTGTTCTGTTTGATATTTTATTTTAAAACACTGAAACTCAAACTCAATTATTGTAAGGTGACATTGGTTTTATGTTGGGAAATATTTTTAAGAAAAATAAAAAACTGAAATAACTTGCTTGCATAAGTATTCAACCCCCACACATTAATATTTGGTAGAGCCACCTTTCGCTGCAATAACAGCTTTAAGTCTTTTGGGGTAAGTATGTACCAGCTTTGCACAGTGTCAGAGTGATTTTGGCCCATTCTTCTTCGCAGATTTGCTCCAGGTTGTTCAGGTTGGTTGGACTACGCTTGTGGACCGCAATTTTCAAATAGTGCCACAGATTCTCAATGGGATTGAGATCAGGACTTAGACTGGGCCACTGTAGGACATTCACCTTTTTGTTCTTGAGCCACTCCAATGTTGCTTTGGCCTTGTGCTTGGGATCATTGTCCTGCTGAAAGGTGAATTTCCTCCCAAGCTTCAGTTTTTTAGCGGACAAGCAACCTCTCTTGCAGTATTTCCCTGTATTTTGCTCCATCCATTCTTCCTTCAATTTTAACAAGATGCCCAGTCCCTGCTGATGAGAAGCATCCCCACAGCATGATGCTGCCAACACCATACTTCACTGTAGGGATGGTGTGTCTTGAGGCATGGGCAGTGTTAGGTTTGCGCCACACATAGCGCTTTGAGTTTTGGCCGAAAAGCTCTATCTTGGTCTCATCTGACCACAAAACCTTTTCCCACATCGCAGCTGGGTCACTCTCATGCTTTCTGGCAAACTCCAGACGTGCTTTCAGATGGTACTTTTTGAACAACGGCTTCTTTCTTGCCACCCTCCCATACAGGCCAGTGTTATGCAGAGCTCTTGATATGGTTGACTGGTGCACCATTACTCCACTCCCAGCCTAATCTATGCATTTGTATTACTTTATCTCTAACTTCTGTAGAATGCTCTTTAGTCTTCATTTTCCTTCAGATTCACAGCCTGACCAATGATCCTTCAACAGTGGGGTTTTCTATCCAGAAAATGTGACAGCAACTTTAATGGTTCACAGGTGGAGGCCAATGGTAAGGTAATTGTGTCCTCGTTTGGGAAATTTCTTTCATCGGTGTAAACTGGGAGCTTCCACAGCACAGGGGTTGAATACTTTTGCAAGGCACTTTATATATATATATATATATATATATATATATATATATATATATATATATATATAAATTGCCCGCAGCCCCATGCAGAATTTACAATTTAATGAGAATCTGTTGTTCAGCAATTTAATATCTTATGTCTGTGTCAATTACTAAATTTACTTGATCATGTGTAGCCTACAACCATTAATATTATAACAGAATGCGATTAGCAACAAGTTTCCGAATAATTAAACTAATTATTAACTTCATTGGTATAAATGTAAAGCCTACTTCCATTCACATTCAATGTGAACCTGTTGAAGACACGCTGGTATTGAAATGTGTTGTTTGTTACAATCATGGTTTTAAATTAATAAAGATAAATTTTATTAAGAAAATAAATTAGCAGGAGTAATTAAATTAAATAATTTGAAGAAAAATGACCAGAGTGCGACCATGAATGTCTCTACGAAAACTTTTTGGTAAGACGTTTAAACTGGTAGTCTGGCTGAAAGAATTCTGAACTTTTGTTTTCAGTAGAGACTTCACTTCTTGTTGTATATATATATATATATATATATATATATATATATATATATATATATATATATATATATATATATATATATATATATATATATATATACACACACATACATACATATACATACACACACACACACACACACACATATATATATATATATATATATATATATATATATATATATATATATATATATATATATATGTACACACATAACTGGTACAAAAATCTTAGAAAAGCAGGTAAAGACAAGGCCAGACACCACCCCCCAAATTACCGGCATGATAACCACACAACCTTAGCTCTGCACCCTTATGTGTATGTTTCCCGTCACACTTGAAATCACATATGACATCATCAATGACATCACTAAGCACATGAAAAATTCTCCCTGAAGACTGGAGAGGTGGGGACAACTTTGAACAGTAGTGATGAGTGCAGTTATTCTTCATGTTGTATGGCTCTGTCCACTCTCTCTACAAAGATCATGTAAGAATCATGCAGGTTTTTAGGCAGCCTGATGCGTTGTGTGCAATTGCGTATCATTACATTGAAACCATTGCTCATCTTTTCGCACCCAGGCAACATAGTGACCATGGCTGATGGTTTTCCCTTTGTGGAACACAATTGCCATAGTTTAAAATGTTTTCCTATCAATTACAACTCTGTCTTGCTTGAAATTGGCAAGTGCTGTATTAATTGCAATATCATATCATTTTAATAAACTAATAAACAATATGGGGGATAATGAATTCCGTGTTTGAATTTTAAAATTGCGCTATATAAATCTGGTGATATGGAGCAGTATGTTTATTTTCTAACTCAGCACAAGTGACATTTCAAATAAGTAATTTTTGGTAGGAATAAACGTATCAATACATTTATGTCTTTACAAAATAATTTTCATTTCGGAATATTCTTTTGAAAACTGTAAACAGGAGCATGTTATCATTTAAGCCTTGTTGTCAACCAACATTTTGTTATTGTTAAACTGCTAAATGTCATCATGTAATGACATCAGTAAATACTTCTGAAAGAAATCTGTACTGTGCTTGTAATTACATGCTAGAGGTTACATCCCCACTCATTGTGTGACCCTGAGCAAGTCACTTAACCTCCTTGTGCTCCGTCTTTCGGGTGAGACGTAGTTGTAAGTGACTCTGCAGCTGATGCATAGTTCACACACCCTAGACTCTGTAAATCGCCTTGGATAAATGCGCCTGCTAAATAAACAAATAAACACCAGTGGCACTGGAACCATTTTTATAGTGGGGGTGCTGAAAGCCATTTAACAAAACTGTAACCCCTGTATATAATGGAAGCAGGTGGACAGCACTTAAAGCATCTTCAGAAAGCACCTGTTGAACTCCTCTGTTCTTCCCCTGGGACACTTATCACCCTTCCTTAAATGCGCTTTACTTGCTCTTATCTGCCCCCTATTTTACTGCATTTAATCCTGTACTTCAGAGTACTGTAATCTGTCAAGTGTTTAATCTGTAGTATTTTGTATTTAATCACATCCTGATGTAACTATCACTGACACTTATCTGCTGTATTATTGAATTGTATTTTGTCACACTTGTACTTGCTTGAACCAAAGTCATTGTATTTATCTTGCTCTTAATTGTATTATTACTTGTATTATGATACTTGAAATGTATTTGTTTACGATTGTAAGTCGCCCTGGATAAGGGCGTCTGCTAAGAAATAAATAATAATAATAATAATAATAATAATAATAATAATAATAATAATAATAATAATAATAATAATAATAATCCCGCACCTCCAGCACCCCTGGTCCCCACCAGTTTAATTTAATCTTAATTGTATAATAAGTAACACTATACACAGAGTCACTTTCATTTTTCACGTTATTACTTAAAAGTACAGAGAAGTTAACAGTTTTAATACCGACAGCAACATAGATTTGTTTGTGCAATGGAACGGTGTCATTGAACTCCCGACCGTACCACAACAAAAGAGGGAGAAAATGAAAATCGTATTTCCTAAATTAACAAAGTATTATTAATTTCCCCAGTGTTGAAGGCACAAACACAAAAAAATTATCACTGATTACCAGTTTTAATACAGAGAGAAACTCAGGTGTGACCTGTGTGTGCTGAACTATATATTCCATGTCTCCCTATTCAGTGCAATGGAAAGGTCACAAGTCACTCTGCTTGTAAATGACGTCAGACCGTTATCTTTGGGGTTCAATTTCTGTAAACTAGGACCGCCCAAAAAAATATTAATACCCTGTTGCACATCTACACCCCCGGGACTATGTGTATGCTGAGCCTGGTTCCTTAATTTGCTATACTTTTTGTGATACAGGTGTATAAAAAAGCATCTTAATCATTTCTTTAAAAAAAAACAAAAAACTTTAGGTTATTATCATAACCCTGGTTCCCTGAAATAGGAATATTAACCTTTACAAAATTGGTGTTTCCCTTTAAGACACCCAAACTGAAAACTCTATACCAAAGATTCTCGCTAGAGCAGGGTGGCGCTGCTGAGGCTCCACCCCGCAACCACAAAACAGCAGCGCACCCTGCAAGCAGCGTCACTTTCTTCAGAGATTGCGACCATGAACGCCGCGACCCTGAAGTTAATGGTTGATATCCTATTTCAGGGAACCAGGGTTATGATAATAACCGAACGTTCCCTTTGAAGTAGGGAATATTAACCATTACAAATGGGTGAGTATACCCAAGCTGTCACAAGGACATGGTATACAATCCAATTGCAAGCAAGTAATCGCTTGTGTCACAATAATGTTCCAATGAACACATTAAGATGGACTCACCTCTAATGTTCTATCATGTGGGTGGACTGGGAAGCTACCCTCAGTACTCTGGTGCCAAATCCAGGATTCTGCGGGTCTATGATATTCAGCCGATAGAACGTGGCAAACGTATGGGATGAGGCCCAAGCCGCTGCACTGCATATGTCCTAAATAGATGCACCCTGGAACAAAGCCCATGAAGTCGCCCGACCCCTGGTGGAATGGCCGGTGAGCTTCTCGGGCAGGGGCAGATTGGCCAGTTCATACGCAGTCTGTATTGCACCTGTTATCCATTTGGATATAAGCTGTTTAGACAGAGCCTGTCCTTGTGACTTGGCTCCGTAACAGACAAAAAATTGTTCTGACTGCTTCCAGCTTTTAGTTCTGTCCACATAACACTAATGCCTGCACTAGGCAAAGCATATGGAGCTGACGCTCCCTGTCAGACTGGAAAGGAGGGGGATGGAAAGCCTCCAGTTCCACAGACTGGTTAAGATGGAAAGCCGAGATTGTTTTCATCAGAAAAGCTGGGTTAGTACGAAGTGTAACCTTCCTTCTGGCCTCTGAAAAAATTTAGACAAGCTTTCGAAGGCATCATCCAAATAGCAAGCAATGTACCATTGCTGCTTCAGCTTGTTAAAAACGGTAACTGGACTCTCAACAAGGCCTGCTTGGTACTAGCCAGGTAGGCTGGCTGCATGTGTCACAAGGATAAAACCCCGGTAACAGTTTGGAGTAGTGGTTAGGGCTCTGGACTCTTGACCGGAGGGTTGTGGGTTCAATCCCAGGTGGGTGACATTGCTGCTGTACCCTTGAGCAAGGTATTTTACCTAGATTGCTCCAGTAAAAACCCAACTGTATAAATGGGTAATTGCATGTTAAAAAAAAAAAAAAAAAAAGTGATATCTTGTAACAATTGTAAGTCGCCCTGGATAAGGGCGTCTGCTAAAAAAAAAAAAATAATAATGAAAATAGCAAGCAATGTACAGTAAAAATTGTACAGTTGCTGCGTCAGCTTGTTAAAGACAGTACTGTATGAACATCAGTGTGCAATGGGGGTTACACCGCCCCTACGCCCCCTCAGCCATTCTAGACCACACCCCAGCCGAGGCCGCTGTGGCACAGGCGGGAGCTGCAGCTCCTGTATGCAGTATTTACTTTAACAGGGCTGGCGCGGTATACAGTACTTGTAACCAAAACTTAACACCACAAGCAGCAACACTGCTGTACAGTATGTGTGGAAGGGTGTAGGTATTCACTGACACGGGAGACAGAGGAGTGTACTTGGAAACACCGCACAGGTGCCCAGTTTTATTTATTTTTTATTCAAGAGATTTATTTTAGCCAGCAGTGTGTGCTGTTGCCTGTTGCCTGAATACCAGCGATGGTTGACAGGACCACAGAATACCCACAGGTAAACAGACACGTTGGCGCATTCACAGGTGCCCTGAACTAATAATAACAAAAGGCGAAATCAGAAAGAGAAAATAAAACACAGTAATCAAAAACTACAAAGAAAAGGTGCTGCACTCGGCAGCGTTACCCCGACCGTCGCTACCCGCACGGCCCGGGTCCCCATCCTAGACTTGACCGCTCCCTCAGCCTGCTTGCTATACATTTATGGGGTCTGCCCAAGGTTTCCCCGCTATCACTATTTTTACTTTCTTCTCTTTGGGTTTCTTTTGTTTTTCTTTTTCCGGCTGTTCTCGGTCACTCGGTCTCGCAGCACTATGAACGTACCAGAAGAGTCAGCACAGATCTCACCCTGTTACAGTATGTTACAGCTGGTACTGGACCAGGGATGGTACTGTTTAACCTATTTTTACTAGGGTATCAGCAGCTATCAGTGTAGGCTGACAGTAGTTCCCTTTCAAGTCAAAAATAACCATCAAGTATGGGATATTGCCGTCAGGCAGTAGCGATTGGCTGAGCTTTTATAGCAAAGCTGCCGATAGGCCTCTCGCTGAAGCTGCCACGTAAGCCCGCCCCTTGGGAGCTTACTATACGCAGCGCAGAGACTCACTTCCTCTTTGTCTTCAGCATTGGTAGCGGTAGGTATTAGAGCTCGTAGCTGATTGTACTCGATAAGCTTAAGCTTGAGAAGCTGGTTATTGCCCCTTCTCTGAGTTGATTTCAGTTACACTCTTCGGAGTCGTTATTATTTGTTAAGGATTATATAAATTGTTTATATATTTTTATATATTTTTATATATTTCCTTCACGCTTTGCTTCGGCATCGCGTTGTCTCGTGGTCTCTGTCTTTCCTGTTAATAATTATTTTTGATTATTAGTGTTGTGTTTTTGGGTTTTTTAAATAAATTGTATATATTGTGTGTTTTATATATATTTGTAAAGGACGACGCTATGCGTTGGCCTCGGCCACAGCAGTATCTGCAGCCCCGGTCTTGCCTTGGCTAGACCGCGTGTGTGGAGCCTGCACTGCTGTCTCCCACATACTGCCTCCGCGGTGTGTTAAAAAAAAACAAAAAAACAACCGCGTGGTAGGTGTACTGTGCCCACATATTTATTTGTGTCCCAGTTACTCTCACTACCATTAGTGCTGCTGCAGCGTTCAAAAAAAAAAAAAAAAAAAATTCCCATTCACTACACGGAGGAAGACGACCACTAAGCCCAATTCCCAGCACCAACAGGTAAGTAGTGCACAGCATCCAAGACACCGTACCAGCACTTAGCGTGTCCGCTCTGCGGGTCAGCTGACGCTTAGGCGTCTGTGCTAGCGTTCTGCCGGTACTCACGCTCTGGCGTGCTGCGCTTCGGGCGCTTGTGGTCGGCGCTTTGCCGCTGGTGCAGCTCTTCGGGCGCTTTGTGCAGTGCTTCGGCGCTTTGGTGCTAGTGCGCCTGCGCTTGGGGATTCGGTGCTCAACGCCGACGCCGGGCGCCGGTACACGCACTCGATGCTCGACGCCGGTGCATCGACGCCGACGCCGGTGCACGCACTCAACGCCGACGCTCGGTGCTCGACGCCGGCGCGACGCACTCGACGCCGACGCCGGCGCCGACGCCGACTCTCGGTGCACGCACCTCGACGCTCGACGCGACGCACCTCGACGTTCGACGCCGGTGCTCGACGCCGGCGCGACGCACTCGACGCCGGTGCGCCGACGCCTCGACGCCGGTGCCCGCGACTCGACGCTCGGTGCCCGCACTCGACGCCGGTGCCCGCGACTCGACGCCGGTGCCCGCGACTCGACGCCGATGCCGGGCGCCGACGCCGGTGCGCCGACGCCGGTGCGCCGACGCCGACGCCGATGACGCGACTCGACGCCGGCGCGATCGATGCCTTAACAATCAGTGCACGCGACTCGACACGCGACGCTTGGTGCACGTATCTTGACATTCAACGCCGCCGCTCGACGCTCAGGGTCGGAGTGGCAACCATGTCCGGTTCCACCGCTGCGCCACCTGCCAGGCAAAATTGCCGGCGAAGCGATCCGCATGAGGACTGTGTGGCGTGCCTGGGTCCAGAGCACGCCGCGCCTGCCTTAGCAGACAGATCGCTTTATGCGACAGCGCCAATTTTCAACCGCGACTCTTCGCCAGAGGGCGAGGAAAGCGGTGGGTAGCCACTCCCTTCCTCAGGGTCTTCTTACACCATGTCTGTCCCGCCGTCATCCACGGGCGACTCCGCCCGCCACACTGCGGGTATCCAGGAGCCCTTCCCAGCTTACAGCTGGCCAAAGATCTCCAGACCGTAGACATGCCCACGAGCCGCTCGCCCCGAGGCTCCTCCCTCGCAGGGAACGCTCCCGCCGCCACGGTCTCGCTCCCTGTCACCCCGCCGTAGGGGACGCTCCCGCTCTCCTCGCCGGGACAGGCGCTATAGGGACAAGTCAGGCGTGGCAGAGCTCACATCCAAGATGTCTCAGTTTATGGATGTGATGATGGGCCAGCAATCGCTGCTGATGTCCCTTTCCAGCAGGGCACCACCAGCCGAACCACTTGCCAGTCAGCCGGGCGCTTCAGCCACAGCCTCTGGCCGCCCCTGTTGTCCAACAACCCCAAGGGTATGGGACGAGATGCCATCTCCAGGGATGCTTCTGAAGGAGAGCCTCTCCTTGAGGAGGACAGTGTAGAAACTGACCTGGCATCCCAGCACTCAACAAGACACTGACTTGGAGACGCTGGACACCAGTGATCCCTTGTGGTCATTGGTGGAGCGAGCAACTCGTCACCTGGGAATTGAGTGGCCAGCCGTGGAATTACCTCGGCGGTCGCTGTTTGAGTCGCCATCGGTACGGTCTCCACTGCCCAGGACGCCCCAGCCTTCCCTGATTTCATTAAGGAGGTACAGTCCACCTGGGGGCCCTGCTTCTTCACTGGCAACTTCCGGAAGGCCTCCGCTTGCCATGCAAGGAGCGAGTGAGGTTGGTCTGGCGCCCTTTCCGCCGGGTCGATGCTGCTTTTGCATCCCTCGTTAAGACTCCGACACTTTCGGGTCTGGTTAAGGACCCTGCATGTCCTAACAAGCAGTGCAGGACCACTGAGATCCATTTAAAGAAAGGCTACTTAGCAGCTACAGAGGCAGTTAGGTTGTCCAACGTGGCCAGCCTCCTTTCAGTTTACCAGGCCGCTGGTGAAGGATCTCCCAGAGCACCCATCAGCGCCTCTGAGGGCGGAATTGGAGCTGGTCGCACAGCTCCTGGTCAAAATAGCCCAGTTGAACGCACGGGCTCAAGGCAGGAGTATTGCTTCCCTGGTGGTCGCCAGAAGGTAGCTCTGGCTCTCGCAGGCGAGAGTTCAAGAGCCTGACAAGGCCCCTTGTTAGATGCCCCTATTACGCCGGGCACACGCTTGGTCCAGCGGTGGAGGAGATGCTCCAACGCTCTGTTAAGGCCCGGAGGCATCTCAGCAAATGGATAAGATGTGGCCGCATAAGCCCTTCCAGCCAAGGCGCCAACAGGAGCACCAGTGGCGTAGAGCACCAGCCACGCCAGGGGTACTAAGACCTCTCCTCAAGCACAGCTGCGCGGTCAACCTCCATTTTCAAGACCGCAGCGCGGAGGGTGGCGCCTAGAGGTGGTGGCAGGCCACGCCTCGGGCTCTGGCCAGGCCCCTCGCGAACGAGCCCAACCTAAACAGCCCTGAGAACACCAGGCAGCTGTTAACCCACCCCTACACTGTCTCCCAGCTCCAGTTCTGGCAACAATGCACCAACGACATCTGGGTGCACAAAACTATATCCACCGGTACACCTTTCAGTTCCAGTTAAAACCTCCCCCCTTCCGGGGAGTGGTTATAACTGCAGTAAAGGACTCGGTTCAGTCCTCAGCTCTGAATGTGGAAATACAGGCATTGCTCAGCAAGCGTGCCATTCAACAAGAAGACCCTGCTCTGATCGACCAGGGGTTCTATTCCAAATACTTCCTGGTGCCCAAGAAGGATGGCGGGCTCCGTCCTACTTTAGATCTGCGAGTACTGAACAAATACCTGCGGGTGTTATCATTCAGGATGCTTACGCACAGGCACATCATTCAGTCAGTCCGACACGGCGACTGGTTCACCACCGTGGACCTGACAGATGCGTACTTTCACGTTCCCATCTGCCCGGGTCACAGGAAGTATCTGTGTTTCGCCTGTCATTAGCTCCTCGAACCTTTTCAAAATGTATGGATGCCATTCTAGCTCTCTTGCGGGCTCAAGGTGTCCGACTGCTGAATTATCTGGACGACTGGCTCGCCTGCGCCAAGCAGTCGAAGGAGCAGGTGGCACAGCACACAGTGATGGTTACAGACCATCTTCGCGGCTAGGTCTGAAGATCAATTCAGAAAAGAGCCGCCTAGTGCCGAGCCAACAGACCGAATTCTTGGTCTGCATCTGGACTCAGTGTCCATGGAAGCGACCCTGTCAACACAAAGAGTTGCCTCGATGGAGCGGTGTCTCTCCCTATTCAGGTTGAGACAAACAGTCAGCATGGAGCTGTGTCAGCGCGATGCTGGGGTTGATGGCTGCCGCCCACAAGCCCTTCCTTTGGGCTTACTACACCAGAGACCTCTGCAGGCCTGGTTCAATGCCTCGCTGCATCCGCTGAGAGACAAACACCGCAGGTTGACGGTATCCCTAACCTGCTGGGAAGCACTGCGCTGGTGGAAAGTTCCGTCGAACATCCGCCAGGGCGCATACTTGGGTCCCATCTTCCGGCGGAAGTTATCACGATCGACGCTTCCAACCAAGGTTGGGGAGCAGTCTGGAACGGTGCAGGGACCCGCGAGTGTGGTCAGGACCCTGGAGGTCAGCCCACATCAATGCTCTAGAGCTCAGAGTGGTGGACCTCGCCTCCCACACTTCTTGCCAGTGCTTCTCGGCAAGCATGTGTTAGTGCGGTCAGACACCACCACAGTTGTGGCGTACATCAACCGCCAGGGCGGCTTGCGGTCCCCCGGTCTTCACCGGATGGTAGCACGGATGTTGCTATGGGCACAACCGCTTAACCTCTCTGCGTGCAGTTCACCTACCGGGCAGAGTCAATTACGCAGCGGATCTCCTATCCAGAGGAGGCCCTCTTGCCGGGCGAATGGCGCCTCCATCCTCAAGTGGTAGAGCGCATCTGGGAGTGGTTCGGCACAGCCCAGGTAGATCTGTTTGCTTCAAGAAGAGACCACGCGACTGCCCCCTATGGTTCTCAGTGAAGGATCTCGACAGCCCCTAGGAGTCGATGCACTGGCTCACTAATGGCCGCCAGGGCTCCTATATGCTTCCACCGATTCCGATGCTCCCGCCTTCTTAGAGAAGGTCAGGGTAGAGCAAGCGACAGTGATTCTAATCGCTCCTCGGTGGCCTCGGAGAGTATGGTTCCCGAGCCTGGTGCAGTTGTTGCACAGTCGGCCGAGGGAGCTCCCTCTGCGAGCGGACCTGTTGTCCCAAACCCCAATCTCATGCAGCTATGGGCTTGGCCTCTGAACGGGAGCGCCTGTTAGCCTTAGGGCTCTCAACGGCGGTGATTTCGACCATTCAGAGTGCTAGAGCACCCTCTACTAGGTCGCAGTATACGTACAAGTGGCAGTTGTTTCAAGGTTGGTGTCTGGCGGAGGGCCATGACCCAATATCCTGCCCTATGGCAGTGATATTACAGTTTCTACAGAAACTGTTAGATGAAGGGAAATCTCCCTCTACACTTAAGGTGTATTTAGCCGCCATATCGGCTTGCCATGTACACATTGACGGTTTATCACCAGGTTGCCATTTTCTGGCATCGCAGTTCCTCAAGGGCTAAGACGCTTGCGGCCTCCAAGGACTAACCAGTTTACCGTAATGGAGCCTTGACGTGGTGCTAGAAGCCCTTACCAAGGCACCGCTCGAGCCTCTCCACAGTGTGGATATGAAGCTCGGTTCTATAAAAACTGCGCTTTTGCTATCAGTGGTATCAGCAAAACGCTGGGCGAAGTTACATGCACTTTCAGTGCATTCATCATGTACTCGCTTCGCAGGAGACGGTTCTAAGGTCTCCATGCGTCCAAACCGCCTTTTACCCAAGGTCATATCCCCGCTTCACATGAACCAACCAGTCGAGTTGATGGCATGCCCATCCTCCTCCTTTTCTTCCCCAGAGGAAGAACGGTTGCACATGCTCTGCCCGCGTGGGCATTGAGGTGTTATATTGACCGCATTAACGGCTGTGAGGCAAACAGAACAGTTGTTCATATGCCATGGTTCTAGGACTTTGGGTCAGCCGTTGTCTAAACAACGCCTTTCCCATTGGATAGTGGATGCTATTAAATTAGCATATGAATCTGCAGGCCTTCCGCCACCAGGGTAGTTGAAGGCACATTCCACTAGGGGTATGGCGACATCCTGGGCCCTCTTTAGAGGGGTGCCGGTGTTCGACATTTGGCGCTGCAGCCAGTTGGGCTACACCGCATACTTTCATGAGGTTTTACCGTTAAACGCATTGATTCCTCTGCTCCACTATTTGGAGCATCTGTATTACACTCTATGATGCCTCAGGATGCAGATGTATAGAGTGGTTCACAGCATGGTGTTGAATATTCCACCTTAGGACAGGTGTCATTGCGAGCATAGACGCTGAGGCGCAGCTCGCATATGTGTAGATGTATTCCCCACGCAGTTGCGCTATGACGTAAGTCTGTCCTACTGCCGAGAATCCTCCTCGCGACGGCTTGGGTACACTGTTCCCATACTTGATGGTTATTTTCGACTTGAAGGGAACGATAGGTTGCGGATGCAACCCCGTTCCCTGAAAGAGAAAATAACCATCAAGCCGCGGGTCGCCTCCAGAAGCCTTCACGCCTGAAGAGCAAAAGAGGACGTGAGTCTCTGCGTGCTGCGTATAGTAAGCTCCCAAGGGGGCGGGCTTACGTGGCAGCTCGCGCAGAGGCCTATCGGCAGCTTTGCTATAAAAGCTCAGCCAATCGCTACTGCCTGACGGCAATATCCCATACTTGATGGTTATTTTCTCTTTCAGGGAACCGGGGTTGCATCCGCAACCTATCGATATGCACTCGGTACCGACACAGTGCACTCTGCACCGATGCGTGCACTCGACACCGACATGTGTACTCAGTACCTATGCTCGCCGACGACACAGTACACTCGGCACTGACTCTTGGTGCCGACTCAATGCACTCGGTACCGATGCTCGGCAATCCGAAGCAGTAACCTCGAACTCGCAAGCGAGATCGGGGGCGATAAACACCAGTTACTTGCATGTCAGCCACTGGCTAAACTGCATAGTCAGTGCAAACACAAGACCAGCAGTAGCCTGCACCGAAACAGTAACCTCGGTCCCTAAGGATCGGGGGCAACGAGTCGCAGTTACTGTATGTCAGCTACTGGCTAATTCTAAATTCACTCACAAAAATAGAAAAAGCCTGCTTCAAAATGCCTTTGTAATAGCACTGCAGAAGCAGTACTAAAACAGCATTGAGCTGCTAGTAGGCATGCCCGCAATAGCTTCTCGGAATTTTTCAATACTTACCTTTCTGTAAGAATGACATATATACACACTGGTGGAAACGAAAGCAAAACCACACGGTCCACAAAATATTCTTATGTTTATGTATATGTAATAAATACACAGTAATATTTACAGAAAAATATTTTTATATACTCCAACTGGTACTAGGATCCCAGGAAGGAATGGCTAATCGAGGCACACAACAGCACAAAAACAGCTCGAAATATTTTACTTCAGCGATTCTGTAATATAAATATATAGCACTTAAAAGCAAGCTAAAAAGCGCTAACAATAGGTATATAGAGAAGAAAGAAACACTTATCTGTCTCTGGAGTAATCAGCACGGCTAAAAAAAGAAAATGCCGATGATTGTAGGGCTTGCTGCTGCTTATGGTTGCGGGGCGGAGCCTCAGCAGCGCCACCCTGCTCTGGTGGGAATCTTTGGTATAGAGTTTTCAGTTCGGGTGTCTTAAAGGGAAACACCCATTTTGTAATGGTTAATATTCCCTACTTGAAAGGGAAACAGCTGTTTTTTAAGCCACTCTGTATCTCAAAAAGTATTCAACCAAATGCTACCCCAGGGTTTATTGAGCCTGCCAATCCGAGTTATCAAAAGTGCCCAGCCATTTAAAGTGGAAATATCAAAAACACAAGCCAAGTTTCAATAAACCATTGGGGCAACCTTGCACGGCCAAGGTTGCCCCAATTGTTTCTTCTAACTTGGCTTGTGTTTTTCAGGCACAATAAAAGTGGATCGAACTTGCATCAAAAACACAAGCCAAGTTAGATGTTCCAATGTTTTTGTTTCAGATACACTACACTCCAGCATGTATTGAGCTTTCTGTACAGTCAAGACATTAGTCCAGCAAAGAATATTCACTAAAGGAAATGCATTCTAAATAGAGGGGGATCCACCAGTTTTAGGTTGGTGGACAAATCACATTGCATTTGAGAAAGACTGTGACTAAATATTCACTTATGCAGTATACTGTTCACATTTTTAATAATTATTTTTTTTCAAATTAAAACCTGTTTTCTGATCGTTTATTTTCATATTATTGCCTGTTTCCATCATCTATGTAATGGACCTCCCAGATTTGTATGATTACTCAAAAAAGTATTCAACCAACCGTGTTGGGTGTGTAACATCTGTTGTCTGTTTTAACCCACTCAGACACCTTGCTTTCTTAGCATCGTGGCATCCCTGAATAGATAATGGCCCTCTCTCCAAACACAGGCAAATTATTTGAATGATTAAGTCTCATTTCATTACCCAAAAATGTTCTACATTTTGATGGGATGACTAATGACTTGTGAAGGGACATTTATTGGCCATTAGACACCTTGTTTACTAAATATCTTGGTGTCCCTGAATACAGAACACAATTACTATGCATGACAACCTGTCAGTGCACTGGCACAAAGGCAGCATTACTGTACCCGTATTGGTTGTTATTAAAGAAACCAAACCTTTTCTCAGACATCATAGGTACTCACCCATCACCCACAATGCACCACTGCAGCTATCGGCTTACTGTGTTTGTTGTACACCTCCCCATCAATTATTTGTATTTACTTTTTAAACAGAGACAACAGCAGGATAAGTGTACATCATACATTTATTAACGAACAACCTTCTCAAATCTATAATTGGGCACAGGGATTAAAAATAAAAATTCATTGCACTACGTAGTAAAGCATAACTCTCATAAAAAATGTACAAATTTTGTTAAAAATGTATCAAGCCTTCAAATGATTTGGTTACATATATAATACATTTGAAACTACATGTCATGTTAATGATACAATAGTGTGTAAGAAATTAATAAAAACACTTGATGAATCAGACAAATAAAAAAAATACAGAAGCTTTCATATTCATTTAGCAAATTGTGAAATACATAAATAGCAAAATGAGGTAACTGTGAAATGTACCAAAGAGGAGAAAACAAATATATAAGCTGTGCTTGAAGATAACCCACTCAAATGTGCTGCTGAATAACAAAGGATTGAGGTTAAGGAAAACAACAGTACAGTAAAATGTGGATAATTGTAAAGAAACAGCTGTTAAGAAGCTGGTTACTCTCTGAAGTATTTAATCAAGAAACATTTGTGAACAAAACTGATGTATAAAGAATCTGTGGCAAATATTTTGGGGGATTAAAATGTGGACTATCTTTAGGCCCAGTTAGCCCTTCTAAAGAGGGTGGAAAATCATGCAAAAACACAAATGGATAGTACAGTATGCTCAGACATCGCCTGGGCAACAAAAGCAAAGCAAAATCCTACTGAGTCCTGATGCTTTGTGTACCATACAGGCTGTGTAGACTTTTAATTACACGTATCTTCATTACAACACATGGCAGTTAATCAAAAACTTTCCCTCCCACTGCTGGCTGCAAGATGGGTTGTTTAAGAGACACATGCATATGCCATTGTGTGTGTGTGTGTGTGTGTCTCTGCGTGTGCTTCAGTTTTGTAAATGCCTAGCTTAGAAAGAAAGCCTACTAAATCACCAGCCATGCAATAAACAGTTCCTGAAGTGGTTATCCTTAAGAAAGCGCAAGAATTACATTTGGTTTGAACAACTCCCCAGAACAATTGGTGACCCTAATTTAAATTTGTGCCAGTTTCATACAAAAAGGGTACCACAACCTAACACCAAATTACTGTACTTAAACTTATTGCAAAGCGGCACTTTTTTACATTCATATATTTTTAGTTTTATTTTCAATGTTAATCGACACATTTCTTTCTTAAATTATTCTAATACTGTGTTGGAGCACCAAGCTGATTGCACACACTTGTAATAGATGTGCATTGATAGGTTCTGTTCTGTAATAGTTTTTTAATAACGGTAGCAACCCCCCCCCACCCTCAACCTAAAAAAATACACATTACATTTTAATTTACAATCTTATGTGCTGCATCCATTATTGTTTAAAGCCTAAAGCTCCTGCGCCCCACCCCCTCAAAGGATCCACATACCCTTGCACTACAGTTCTCAGATACTATGGCTTGTACAGTACAGCTGTGGCCACTTGCTAATCTGATGGTTGGCTAGAATGCTCCCAGAAATCTCAGCCTACTAGCTGAGGAAATGGCTTGAGGTAATAACCCAAGAGTACACTCATGTCTTTCATATTCCCTCTAAGGAGGCATTTGATTCATAGTATTCCTATAAAAAACAGCTGAATTAGTGAAGCTGAAGGATTTTCTACTGAAATCCATAGCTGAACAACAGATTCTCATTAAATTGTAAATTTTGCATGGGGCTGGGGGCAATAGATAGATAGATAGATAGATAGATAGATAGATAGATAGAGGCAGGATTACAGGAGGGCAGTTGCCCCCCACACACTTTTTTTTAATTTTTAACACAATTTAAGTTTGGTAAGGAAAAAAATATATAATAGGATTGCTTTGCCAGTGAATCTTGTGTGTAATTATTTTGATTTACCACAAGATGCCGCAATAGAAACACATGGTATATTTCTATTGCGCCATCTTGTTATTGCATAGCTGTGGTACTCTCTTTTCGTTCGACACTTTAGTAATGCCTTGGTTATTTAAAAATGGCTAAACACACTTATACATTGGATTCGTATTTCACAAAACATAATAAAATTACCAATACCGGTACCAGTGTTCAAAGTGAAACACAATCACCTGCTGCGCCACTCACAGAAGAAACTGAAGCGCCCGTCTCAGAGCAACAGAACATGGGCATGAGAAACACAGGGCCAGCACCTGAGCCTTTGGAAAGGGATCCATTTCACGGTTTCCAAATTGTTTAAGATTCATTGAAAACGGACTGTACCAACCAGATATATTCCCGGTGAGTAGAGGGAGGAAATTTAGAAAATAGTGGTATGTAACCTACCCTTGACTTGAATACAGTCCAGCATTTAGTTTTCCTTTTTGCGGATGTGGTGGAAGTGGGTGCACAGAGGAAACTTTTCGGACGAGAGGATTTTCAAATTGGAAAAAGGCAACAGACAGATTTAACGATCACCAAAAAAGCAATGCTATTGTTTCTGCATCAGTGAACCTTTCTGCTTACAAAGATTCCCAAAAGACCAGTAGCTTTTCTTCTAATATATTATTCGGAACATTGCAGGCAAGTTGAGGAAAACAGGCAATACTTAAAAGCTGTGTGTCAAAGTATAATTTTGTGTGGACGAGCCGGTATTGCACTGCATGGCCATGATGAGAGTGTCTTCTAATCGTGGGAACTTTTTAGAGTTAATGGAATTGAGAGCAACTGACAACCCTTTTATTGATGGCTTTTTTAAAAAGCGGTAGAAATCCTTCAGTTACGTTCAGGGCAAACATCAGAATTAGCTGATTTCAATAATGAAAGACCAAATAATAAGTGAAATCGCGCAACGTGTACAGAATGCAGGCATGTTCTCTTTAATCGCTGATGAAACACAGGATATAAGTAGACATGAACAGGTTGCAGCTGTCCTCAGATACGTTGGCAGTGAGTTTGAAGTGCAGGAATCCTTTGTCGGCTTCTACTGAACTACAAAAAGACGGCGAATCATTGATGCTGCTGCAGTCATCCAACCTCAGCTATGCCTCTGTTAAGGATATGGCTTGTGCTATGATGGAAACAATTGTGTCCATGAGAACTGAAGACGACTTCTTGCAGTTGTGGAACTACGTAAGTGACATATGTGGCTATCTAGGCCCGCAGGTGCCAAAGCAAAGATATATCCGTGCAAAGTCTGGATGACATCCTGTAAATGAAACCAAACAAGTTCATGATTTTTACCGAAGTTCTGTTTGCAGTACTGGATAAAACTTCTGATGAAATTAAAGAAAGGTTTAAGGAAAATGACATGGAGGCCCTGACTGCGCTTAACAGCATCCTGACACCTGCTAAAAGCATCAAGGAGTCTCATTTGGATTTGACTTGCAAAAACTACAGCATTTGTAAGGAGGAAATGACAGCAGAGTTGTCTGTATTCAAGAAAATGCTTGAAAAGAAAGTTCCATGGATAACTTTGAACACTGACTGGCATTTTTTAAGGAACAAAACCTTCGAAACAGCTTGGGTAACATGGACAGCCTCTTTTGACTCTTCCTCACAATACCCATGAGTAGTGCAGCATGTGAACAAAACTTTTCCTGTCTTCGTCGACTAAAAAACTACATGTGAAACACAATCGGACAGGAAAGACTTTCTGGATTAGCCATGTTAAATATAGAACAGGACATTCCAATTGATTTGGAGCGAGTGATCGATAACTTTGATTTTCTTGGTAATGTGAGCGGACGTCGTCTTCCTCTTCATTAAGGTAAGAAAAAAATATATTTATTTTCAATAATGATAATACATTTAAATAATGAATGTATTTAGGGTTTCATAATTTGGCCCAAGTATGGCTTCCCAAATGGCATTCTATAACTTTGTATCCCACAATTAGTTAATATATTCTTTGATGTAAACTACTGTAAAGAGGGTATACTACTGTTTTCATTTTTTTGATTTGGGCAGTAAATGTGTCGTATAATCGTGATGTCGCTGTGTCTAAAAATGCTAGTAAATCTGCGTGATATAGTATAGTACACACGAGAGATATTTACAGTAATTAAGTAATTTTTTTGCCCCCAAAACCCTCCATGTGTGTGTGTGTGTGTATACACACATACACACACACACACATGCCAGTGGAAAAAAAAAAAAAAAAGTTTAACCAGCCTTTTAACTCAATGCAGAAAACTAGGAACTAAATTCTTAGGAAAACAAAAAAAAAACAGATGTTGCTCAAATTCCAGAAATGACTTGTCTAAAAAAAACCAAAAAAAAAAACCGCACATAACTATTAAAATAATACTTGGAAAAAAATGATGGAATTGTCTGGTCTGCATATATCTTTTGTGGAACCACATACTGGTAAAACCAATAGTCAAAAAAAAAAAATTCTCCTGCACACACTTGTATCCACCAGATGTAAGAATCCAATACAGTCTACACTTGTACAGAATGCAACTCAACTACTGTATTCACATATCTGTCACACTAACAATCACTTTGCAACTGTGGAAAACAGTTATATCACTTTAGGACTGTAGTATGATAGGCAAATAAAGGATTATTAGGATACAAATTACTACTTGATTATGAATATGACTTAAATACATTACAGCATTGCTAAAACATTCTGGCATGACTTTTGTTCACACTATTTAAGCCACTGGTTGGTCTCCATGCACATCGCAATAAGGCAACTGTTTGCAAACACATTATGTATTATGAACAATACTACTTGGGCTGTTCATTTAGGTTTAAACAAATAATATAAGCATGTCATTCATGAATAGGGTTGCTCCTTTTCAACACCTATTTTTCAGGGGGTCACAAAATACCATGATAAATCAATCTCCTTTTAACTTACAGTATTTATTTTTGAGCCAATCCTGGTTCTTCATTGAAAAATCAAGAAACCTGTTAATTGTGTGAAAGGTTGCAAGGGTTTTGCTGCCTAATGCGATCTTTTTCCATTTATTCTTTGTTTCTGACCAGCAGCTGAATAAGCTCAGCTGGTTAGAAACAACAAACCTAAAGTGGAGAACCCGTCAAACACGGACTTTAAAAGGTTAGTGACTTATTACAGTACTTTGTGAGCCAGCCTCAATCTCCTACAATTGACCTAGTAAGAGGCAACAGTATCAGATGGTCTGGTAAACATGGACATTTGTATTTGCACTTGCTAAAAATAAAATAAATACAGTTGCGACTGACAGCCAAAACATGCTAAGCAACAACAATGAAGATGATACAACACTGTTACAGAAGTTAGGGTGTAATGGTGGGTAATAAAGCAGCATTTAGACACTGGCAAGGTACCATGGCACCATAGTGCAAGGCACGAGAGACCCAAGTGAGAAATTAATGAACAGTAGATCTCTATTTTTTAATTAAAGAAAGAGGTGGATTTAAATACCAGTACCCTTTAACTCTATATTGATTCCAGTGGTGTGCCCCCTATATCACAGAATATAATAAAAATACAATGGAAAGAGGTCTGCGAATAAGCAGTTTTATTTATTTTACAACAATGGTATTAGAATCCACAACTCTTCAAAAAAAACCTTATAGTGTAGTGTTAAAACAAAAAAATACATATGCTACATCTGTGTTTTAGGAGTGATTTGTGCAGATAACTGTTCTATCTGTGTTTTAGGAGTGCTTTGTGTAGATAACCGTTCTATCTGTGTTTTAGGAGTGCTTTGTGTAGATAACCATTCTATCTGTGTTTTAGAGTGATTTGTGCAGATAACCGTTCTATCTGTGTTTTAGGAGTGCTTTGTGCAGATAACCGTTCTATCTGTGTTTTAGAGTGATTTGTGCAGATAACCGTTCTATCTGTTTTAGAGTGATTTGTGCAGATAACCGTTCTATCTGTGTTTTAGAGTGATTTGTGCAGATAACCGTTCTATCTGTGTTTTAGGAGTGCTTTGTGTAGATAACTGTTCTATCACCCTAAATTGTGCATTCTATTCATAAACAGCAGGAAAAAAGTCATCTAGTTTAATAATGAAGTCACTGCTGGTTCTCCTTTGTTCTGACGTGGGGCACAGTGGTTTTGTTTGTATTTTAGGGGTTTGGTTTGTTTTTGCAGCACTAATGAACTATACAAATGGAAAGTTCTTTCCAATCAAAAGGACTATATTAATATATCAGTATGTTATTAGCTCAATGTTTCTGGAAGTATAGAGGTGATTCCTTAAATCTAAATACACAAAACACAATATACTTCTTAGGCATATATAAGAATTGTGAATAAAGAAGTGTATTTTTCCCCCCTATTTTTTAAGTTTTTAAATCATTGGTTAGTGGGTATCTCAACACGTTACAGCAAACATGTTTGGGGGAGAATCTGAAAAAAGCTTGTGTAGAAATATTTAAGACTTTTATTTAGCAGTGTAGAGCAAGACCAAAAGCAATCCTTTCAAACCATGAGCAAAAGACCATTTCTGCACACTAGCATGTTTATATAAAAAGGCAAAAGGGGAAGCGCAGTTTGTCACAATGACCTGTGTTCTCAGAAGAGGCCAGAAAAGCCAAACTACATACAATTCAAAACTTGCTGCAGCCTGAGGATTCAGTGCACAGCTAGCATGAAAAAATCTAGAATAAAAAGGAAGAAACCAGTGGACAGTACTAGTACTGTATAAATAACACACACGATTATATATGGCAGCATAATTACTATCACACACATGTACACAAACCCACACCTGTCTCATTACATGCTGGCATATAAGGGTTACCAATTGCACCCGCACATATTCACACAAGTACATGTAGCTACAAACACACACTCATCCACACTGCGGTCGCTCCAGCTCACAGTATCTGAAGGCTCTATATAAGGTAGATTGCTATATTGATTTCAGCTACCACTTTTTTTTCTTTTTAATATACATTTTCATATATAAAAGCACATGCTTAAAGATCACGTCCATTGTAATCTTTAGAGCAACACTCAAAACTCGGAATGCTCACACGAAAACCAGGGAATGTTAGTGCACACACATAAAACTGAAGCTAATAATAATGAGAATATTGATAACAATAATAATAATAATATAGAAATTATTATAATCTTTGGAGTTCCAATCACACAGTTAGTATAAACAATCCCATAATTCATAATTGAAGACTATAATATAGAAGCTTAATATTTTGATTAAATCACACAGTGCAAAGAAAGGTCCAATTACACTTTTTTTGTGTAAAGGAAGGCTGGAAGCCAAAATAAAAAGATAATGCGGGGAACATGAGGAGTAAGTTCAATAAGAAGTCTGTATATACATGTGAATAGGAACACCCAGACAAGAATTGTGCTATTTTATTGGTCATTCTGAATCACGATGCACTTCTGAAGCATCAGCTCTGCAGATTGGACAGGTACGGTTTGCCTAGGATGGAGGGAAAAAAAATAATTAGGGTGGCATATTTTTTAGACAGTCAAACCGTAGTTGAGTTGTACTTGTTCCACCAAGTACCTTAAAGTTTTAGAATTGATTTCCGATGATGGGTTTTAAGACCATCATCATTAAATGCATTTTAACCACTAGATGGTGCAAATGACATCTGATTATAAAATACAGTAAACTCTTGCTAACTCCAGCCATTTGGGACAGTTCAGATTAGTAATTTGCACAGACTGGAATTGATACAATTATAAAAAGGTCTGGTCCTCTGTTTTTTAACCAATGTATGATACCACTGTAAATTATATGTATAAATTGGGGAACAGATACAAAATATACAACCCATAGTCAGCGGTCCAGATAAACTGCATACTGCATGCCTTTTTTACGCATTAAAAAAAATCAAAAATACACACTAAATTTTAATTTAAGATTTTGCTGCCCAGCTTGTCTGCCTTGGCTCCCGCCTCCCTTAAAACCTCCACTAAGAATTACATCTCCCAGAATACAATCTATTCGGTTACCAGGAAAGGGAGCATTGTTAAATTCATTGGTGCTCTGCATGGCTGGGGTCGGAAGTGACATCACTTGGTGCTCATCAGTGCAGGGAATTTAACAGTTTGGTGAATCAACATAGCTGATAATAATAATAGAAAGGTTGTTGCTGCGGCATGCAAGGCAGTGGCTGACCTGTGCGAGCTGAAAGCGCATTGAGACGAAGGTTTAGTTATCTTAACCAACTAATTAGGAGCTAGCTTGTTGTTACATTAAAAATTGTACACAAGAAAAACCAACCCAACAAACATTATCCAATCTCTGGCTAGCCCTGTCTTTGCAGCCAATCACAGTAAGAATAAGAAAAAATAGAAGGTAGACAGGTTGAAGCGTAAACACCTCAGTCCAACTGGAAGCAGCGTCAGAGGCAAAAAAGGTGCCTATAATATTAAACAAGCTGTTTTATAACTTATTAATGCATTTCCTTGTTGTATTTATCTGTATGGCTTTATATTGAAGTTTTAGCATGTTCACTGAGTGTGATGCTGCGCTGATAAAGAACCTTGTAGAACAGTGTGCGCAAACTTTGATATGACCCCGTCTTTTCTTAGCATACATTTTATTGCTCCAGATTTTCTTATATTTCATGTAGTAAATCGCTTATTTGAATCTAGATCTAACCACAAGAAGTCTAGACTTAAGCGTACAAATTCAACATTTAAAATCAGTCTATAAATCTTTTTTTTAGACTTAGCGAGTGAACATTTAGCTGACATGTTAAATCTGGGTTTAATTTCATTTATTTTATTTTTTTTAAACTTGGCAATTCAAAATTTACTTAACAGATAAATCTGAAAAACACTGTTCAACAATTAAAATAATTTAAAAAAATAAATAAATAAATGTTGCCAGCTACCTGTATATCTGAAGCTAACATGCAAGCCCACGCCCATTGTTGCGCTTGATTTGGCCTTCCAGTACGACTTTACTCAAAATAACGAGGCTCTCTAAATGCTCTGTATACATAACAAATGCGTCTCGCTGCGCCAATTTTGTTAAAAAGTCATGCATTTGGCCAAAATGGTTGTGTCAGCTTTCTGGGTCAGTTGGAAATGCAGGCTGCTGCCATAGATGATGCTTTCTGGCGCCGCTGTTACGTCACATCGTTGACAGCCACCCACACCAGTGAACGCAGGCAGAATGCAAAGCTTTCGGGTACAAAAATAACAAAAGGAAAAACAGTAACAAAAAGTATTTTTGTATGCCTAAGCCTTTAAACCAACAAAGGGCGGCCATAACAAAACAATGGCTTCATAACATAGGAACGGGACATACACTCAATAGAATACTATGTGTGACTATAGAGCGAGTCAATGACAGCACATCGCACAAAGTACGATGGAAGAAAGCTCCAATACATTCAATGTTAATTTGTTTCAATGGTGTTTATATGATATAGTGCTCAAGAAGAGGCTGGAAATGTGTCAAAAGCTTTAGTTAACATGTTTTCTTTTGAAATTGTTATATATTAATTTGCATTACAGTTCCCCTTTAAGAATGTGCTTGTTAACATTTATATATTTAGCTATATCTTGACTTTTTTTGTTAAATCTAGGAAAAAATATGCAGGAAAAAACACCAACATTAGTGTTTTTTTTGTGTTTTGTTTATTTCACATTTGTCGCTCCATACATAGAAGTATGGAGTTAAAATTAGAGGGAAAGTAAGTACCAGACCCAAAACCGTATCTGGAGGGTTGCCCATAGTTTTGGTTGTTATATTTTAATATTTTATTGAGCTCTACGTTGTTTCTGTAACAGCTATACTGTATCGCATAGAAGTGTAACAAATGTTACAAGCATAAGGAACAGTGAGCAAACCCACAGTAGGAGACTCTGCTTGCCAAAGTAAATGTTTGGTCTCTCTCCTTCCTGTCAGGCGCTTCAATTAGTTGCTAGGCAACCTTAATATAGCTGCATTCTCAGTCAGTCTAATAAATTATCTTAAAGGAGAACCGACTGACCAATACTGCTAAACCAGGGAGTGGTAATGTAATGTATTCCTACGGTTGCATTCTTCAGTTACATATACATGTTAACCACTGTAAAAAAGTGTCTGATCTGTTTTAAGAGTGAACACATTTCCCTTTTATAAATACCGCATTACCTTAATGTCACCTGTAACAGAAATGCATCACTTACCAAAACACAATCTGTTAAACTTGCAACAGTGGTGCAAAGTACATTTATCTTTCATTAGAGTATAATTATTATTGTATAATAAGAAAAAAACACAGTAGCGGTGTAGCGCTGTTGCATGTTTTATTAGGGGACTACCATACCTGCAGAATCTAGCTTAGTTCTACTCAAGTTGCAGAAAAGGCTTGCATTTCTTAACAGGATCCCTGCAGCTTACCTTTAGCCATTTGTCAACACACTTGGCATGGAACTCATGGTTGCAGGGTAAGACTCGAAGTAGCTGCCTGGACTCAAAATCACACATACAAACAACACATCTAGAATAAAAAAAGATCATTCAGAGCTTAGCTTTTTGAAAACACTTTGTTTAAGACAAAAAAATCAAGAAAAACCCAATACATTTTATCTACAAATGCCTTTGGTTGTTAATGGCATCACATGATACATATTTGTTAATTGCCCACTGTGCTTCTCCACCAGAAAATTAAGGGGGCAGTAGAAGCTCCTTTCTCTTTATATTATAAATAATTAAATAATTAAGCTCCTGACACTTCATAGTTCCCTGTGGTACTGTTATCAACAAAATATGAACACAGTAGATGCAAAGAAAAATCATCAAAAGCAATCAAGTCAAACAGTGAGATAATCAAAAGAGAAGGGGTAGTATATGAAGTGTCAACCTGTTTTGCTCTTAAACAGATTTAAAAACAGGCTCATGGCGGAAACTAGTTATGAGGACATCAAGGTGGTGTCCTTGTTGTTCTTTAGCATCTTAAATGCTGATGCTCATGTATAAGTTCTGGTAAAGTAGAAAAGACTCCTTCATTTTTTCTGTTGGTTTGCTGTGTAACATAGATTTGGAGGCTGGATAGTAAATACCAAGCAGTCATATAAATACTGCAGCTATAGCTTGAAACCTCTTGTTATGGCCCTGAACAGGCGGATTTAAGATTATATTCAAACTTTTAAAAACCAGCCTGATACAAGATTATATTTAAACTGTGTTTGGTGAGGGGGGGTACTTACAAGGTCTGTTCAGACTGGTGGTTGTTGGGGTTGAACCTGTAGGATGGAAGCTGTTCGATGTCTGCCTTTGTCAGGCCTCTGGGTTTGGCTTCTCCTAGTCGCTCTGCCAGGTTTAGCAGTGCCTGTAGAGACAGTAAACATGCTCCAAGTCATTTCATATCCTACGACAAGCAACACAAAAACTCTCAATGTACAGCCATCTTTCATGTATTGCAGCTTTGAATATCTCATTGTGATTCTCTGAATATCTCAAAATATGATTTTTGATCTGATCACAATGCTGCACTATCAAAGGTAAACGGCAGTAACTTCTGTCCATCCATGTCCAAAAATTCTGAAGTCATTTTTAATCAAAAGAGTTAATCAACTTCAACGATAAGCCACAATGAATCAAATTACTTTGTCCTATCCACTTTTTTTGTGAGTATTATATAGGACAAATTGTTACCCAGGCCCACAGGAAGGCCCCTAGGCAAACTTGGCAGGTGCCTAGGACGGTAAATCACTGGTAAATCCATCTCAGTTACATATGTGAGCAGGAAGATGATGGGAAATGTAGTTCTGAGAGATCCATGCGGGTACATATAAAGCCATCTGATGCAGGAAATGCAATTTAAAAGTCGTAAAAATGTAAAAAAAAAAAATTAAAACAATACACACACCTTATGTAAACAGTTGTAGCAACACATGAGAACATGTAACACAATAAAAAAAAATTAAAGGTACCCTTTAATGTTAAATTGCGATCCATAACGTGTGCTACGCAAGTTAAAAAGCTATATCTCTTCGGTCTGCTTAGCTTATTCTTTTTTCTTTTTTTTTTAATTTAGTCGTTTCCAATTAGTTTTTATTATTTTCTCCCCAATTTGAAATGTCCAATTATTTTTAGGCTCAGCTCACCGCTACCACCCCTGCGCTGACTCGGGAGGGGCAAAGATGAACAAACGCTGACCTCCGAAGCGTGTGCTGTCAGCCGCCCGCTTCTTTACACTCTGCAGACTCACCGTGCAGCCGCCTCAGAGCTACAGCGTCGGAGGACAACGCAGCACTGGGCAGTTTACAGGCAAGCCCACAGGCACCCGGCCAGACTACAGGTGTCGCTGGCGCGCGGTGAGCCGAGGACACCCTGGCGGACCTAACCCTCCCTCCCCCCGGACGACGCCGGCCAATTGAGCGCCGCCCCCTGGGAGCTCCCGTCCACGGTCAGCTGTGGAATAGCCTGGACTCGAACTGGCGACGTCCAGGCTATAGAGCGCATCCTGCACTCTAGCGAGTGCTTTTACTGGATGCGCCACTCGGGAACCCTGCGCTTAGCTTATTCTAACATTAGTATCTGCCTGTTGCAGGGCAGTGTAATGTATGGGGGTGTGTGGGGAATATGCCAGAACACACGTGGGAATGTGGCTGGGGCCATACTGGAATAACTGATGATTAACTAGGCTCCAGCCACAGGTGTATAAAAAGGGAAATCACAGTGTGTTAATGTTAGCATTAATGTTGGTGATAGTGTTGATGATGTGTGTTGTGCTGTGCTTTGGTGTATTGAAGGGCATATGTACAGTAGAGTTTTGTGTAAACCTTTTATTTTGGCCCTTGTGCCTCTTGTTTGTGTTTTGTGTCTCTCTCCCTGACGGAAACATGCCTTGCCAGTTATGCTACCCTGTCACACTGCCCCACAACCTTACCGTTTTAAAATGGTTGGATACTTCCCTAGGGTTGTGTTTTTCTTTAGAATAGTTGTTAAGAATAAAAAAGCTAATTTGCAATATCAAAGGAACGCCACGGTAATCATTTTGACTGTTTTCACTTTTAAAATTTAAATTACTGTGTGTTAAAGATCCGCGGTTGTCTGTTTGTGACTTCTACCTAGAACCGCCAAAAGTAGTCATTTTGACGGCTTGTTACAATACATGCTTTTACTGTTAATATAACCTACAATACGCTACTTTTTATATGTATAAAAGACATTTTGTTATCTCTGCCTCCGCTGAGTTTACAGCAGCTTGTATTTGAATAGAATATTGCTCTTGAAGTCTAGATATGTGTTATCCAAATATCTATTGTAATCCTATCAATTCCTTGGAGAACTGCCATCTGGCTGTCTACATGAGCATATATAGTCTGCTGTCTTATAATATTACTGTTACAAGAATTGTTCAAGAAATTTCGATATTTTTGCATTTTGATTTGAGAGCAACTACAGATATATTTGCCTTGGCATCAGAAATTTGGAACAACTTCATTGAAAACAGCATTGCCTGTTTCAAGCTAAACATAAAACATTACATGGACAAGCAGCTGTTTCCGACACAAGCACGGTGTTGCTGGACAAACAAACCTGTCAAATTTGGGATCAGGTTTTGGCTGGCAGCGGACCATACCCCAGCTGTGCAAAGATGAAACTCGCCCAGCTGGTCAGAGACTGGGTGACAATGTGTTAGCCTGATGTAACCGTGCTTGGAAAAGAGATGAATGTTACCAATAACTTTTTTTTTATTTCACTGTAATTAGCAAAACTGTTGAAGAACAAAAAAACCCAGCCTGGTTGGAACAGTAAACAAAGGGAGAAGACAGTTTCCACCATCTGCACAACACGTAGTACTCAGTGAAAGCAATGACCAGTATCCAGTTGCTGTATTTTACATTGTACTGGACATGGCAGCCATCAATTCCTTCGTCTTGTACAATGAATGCACCGGGGGAAATATCAGTAGGAGAGATCTCTTATGATGCTTGGCACAGAGCTTTGGCAGAAACATTTCGATCAGAAAACTGCAAAGTGGCAGGGAAACGCAGCTCAATCTGGATACAGTGCACAGCCATCAAGTGACACACGCAACAGAAAACAATGCCAGGTAACTAAATGCAATAAAAATAAAACTTCTGATATCTGTGCCCAGTGTGAAAGAGCAGTATGTGGTAAATGCACACGACAAGTTGATAAGCGTTACATCTGTGTGGATTGTGCGAATATGGGGACTACTTTGAAGTATGTTTCCCTGAATGCCATTCCCGTTACACAATGTGTTACTATATGTTATTTTTTATATAATAATTATAATTATATATATATATATATATATATATATATATATATATATATATATATATATATATATATATATATAGTTATAATATTCTATTTAATAATTATTTCGATTTTACAATTGTGTACGTAGGCCTACATATAACCAGTTTACAGCTGGTTACACAATATTTTCTTTTGAAATGTTTATTTTATTGTAGTTTTTCATTTTTTGAAGTCGTGCTATGCAGTAGGCCAATGTGAAAAAAAGCCCTTTATGTTATTTTTGTAAATAATGACTTTGTTTTTACAATTTTGTATGTACATATAGCAGTTTACACAATATCTTCTTTTGAAATGTTTATTTTATTATAGTTTTGGATTGTTTTACGTGTATTATATGCACTAATTTAAAAAATAAAGCCTTTTATGTTTATTTTTTCATTTTAATACGATGTTTCTGCAAAAGAAATGTTAGAAATGATGTTCATAAATAAAACTTTTGAGTTGTATCGATAGTTTGTGTTTCACTTTCATATCGAACTGTTTAAAATGTACCCGTCAAAATGACTACTGCTGGCGGTTCTAGGAAGCAGCATAAACCCGGTGGTTCTAGTGTTAATTTTCAACCAATACATTTAGTTTCATATTACAGTTTAAAATGATGACGTTATTGAAGTTATGAATCAGTCATTTCAAAATCCCATATACGGTGGGAAACCCAATAAAAAATCTGTATATGGTCAGTACAACTTTTCAAAACAGAAACCAAGTTACACCAGCACACAGAGCGATTGCACAATACAAGCTGAATCAAAAACCTGTTGATTTTAAAAATAAATAAAATAATCATTACCTGAGTGATATAAGGGTGCCATGCTAGGCTTTGCCTAGCACCAGGACTGGTCTTACCTCATAGTTTTCTACCTCGCCATCATCCACGTCAAGTTCTAAACTAAAGGCTGGTCCCACACTGGGCTGCACTGGAAGCATTGAGCTACAGTAGAGAAAAAGAGAGAAAACACAGTGAGGCTTGATGTGGAAGAACACTCGCACCTTAAAATCTAGTGTTGACCAGCGTTCCCTTTTAAAATCTAGTGTTGACCAGCGTTCCCTTTTGAAATCTAGTGTTGTCAAGCGTTCCCTTTTAAAATCTAGTGTTGTCCAGTGTTCCCTCGAAGCTTTTTAGATACTGAGAAACTTGCCGTTTTGACTGAGAAAGGGTAAATTATCAGTGAGAAACTTTCAGCCACGCATCAAATGTTTAATTTATTATTTTTGTCACATCATACAATTTTGAAACAATATTCCAACACAAGTATCTCAACAATGTTACAATTTGCTTTAAATTGAAACATATAAAAAACATTTATTTTGGCTCTACCTCTGATTCTGAATCATCCTCTGATTATAGAATTTTTATGAAGCATATATTTACCTTTAGGAAGCCTGTCTGAGATCCTATCATAACTCCAGCCAAACAACTAAATATTAAACATAACTCAAGCCAAAACAACTAAATATTAAAATTAAACTTAAACACAGTGCACAAGATTCCATTTTTAGTTTCATTCACTCGTATATTGTTGGCAGGAAACAATATGTCCAGAACCAAAAACCTTTTCCATTAAAAATCAAAGCCGTTGTCTGATACAATACTAGTTCCCAGCGTCCCACCCCTTCACAACGGCGCTTGTGCATTCATGTGAAAAAATAAAGACTTAATTTCCCAACGTCCCTCGCTTTCACGGCTTCTCAGTTCAACTCACTTGCATAATTATAAGTTGTTCTGTAATTGCACATGTCCTGTTGAACACACATAATAAAATATGGACAAATAAAACATTGTATGCACTTTCTAACAGACATCTTATTCGCCATTCTTTTTATAAATAAATGTTTTTCTTTTCTAATGTGTTAGTGTTTTACTTTGTGGCGTGAATGGAGCCGTGAGGTGCCTTAAATCACACAGGCTACTCACTTTACTGAAATAATGTACAGTACTAAGACTAGGGCCCTATGGAATCCGAGTTATTTTGTTCTGATTTCCATTTAATTTTTTTCTGATTTCGGTTTTTACTGTTTTAAAAAATGTAATTAGATTTATTTAAATGAACTTATGCACACCGCAAGCAAGGCGAACAACACAAAACCGTAAACCTACAGGCTTCTACTTTTTCCATTTGGTTTCCGTTCGTGTTCATTGGATTAAGAGTATTGTTTTATCTAATTGTATTGAAAAATAGTATTCTTAACTTTAAAAACAGGTTGTAGTTTCATAACTTTTTGTTTTGAAATTGATCAATTCTATATTTACTGCTATGCCCATGGTTTCTCTGCCATAACTCTCTGTGCGAACATTGGGATCTTATTGTTCAAAAGTGACTGTACTGTAATAGCAGTCTGTGTGAGTAGTACTTTTTGGGTTTTAATACAGACGTTTAAAATAGTCTACAACATTGTCTAATTCTTTAAGGTTTCTATTTATTTAACACACTCAAACTGTGAATTATTTTTACCGATTCAACCCTTCTTGTTTTTATCCCTTTCAGAATACCCAGTCTCACTTATAATCCAGCTACAGAAACTGCCCCCCCACACACACACACTTTTGAAACCAAAGTTTTACCACTGCCTGTACTGACCATTAAAGTTTCACATTTTCCCTTCAAATATGCAAATCTCAAGCTTAATGCTCCACTGCCAAATGCATTTTATTTCGTACAGCACTTAATTCTGCATTATTCTTTTGATTCCGTGATTCTGCCTGTGCTCTCGTTAACACAGAATCCATAGGGCCCTATAAGACATGAAAAAGGCAATGCGATGGAACCAGAAGCCAGAGTGGGAAGTTGTGTATGCTGCACTGCTACGGTGACTGTTTGTTTGGCCTGAGTGAAAAGATACCAAAGAGACTATCATATATCTTTGGAGATACACAACAACGCAGGAAGTTGGTCTGTTCTTAATTTATGCAAGATGTCTTTAGAGTGATCATGTGGGAGAACAGGTCAGGTTTCCTTAAAGGGGAAAAACAGACATATAGAAAGGGAAGCATAGCTATGCGGAAAACATGCAAAAATCATATGGTAATATATTTTATTGCTGAGTTGTGTTTAAACGTATAATACAAATTTTAAACGAAAATATTTTTAATCCACGTTTACACCCTTACAGCCCTAAATAAAAGCACACAATAGTATACTCAAACGTGTAATATATCCAACTACAATGTATTTTAGTTGGATATATTATTACAGAAGTGGCCAAACCGCGGCTCACGAGCTGCATGCGGCTCTTTTGCAGTTCAAGTGCGGCTCCCAGTGAAATGCTGGGTGACGCACACTTTGCAGCTCGAATAAAATGAAGAGCTTGTCAAAAAGAATCCTTATGAAAATGTGTGTTTAATGTGGTGTTTTTGGTGAAATCTGGACAGTTATTGTATTTTACTTTATAATAACTGAATATTTTATTTAAAGAGCCTTACACAAACTGTGTAGGAAATGTTCTGTCCCTTGATCCTGTGTATTTTGCTGCCATCAAGAGATAGCCTAACAACTACTGTACTGCACTAGTATTTAAAATATCTTTCTCTCACACACATTCCATGTTTTACAGTACGTGTCCTGCAGCTCTCGGCCATATGGAAATGTTGGTATGCGGCTCGTAGGTCATGGAGTTTGGCCACCCCTGTATTATTACATAGCTGTGATATAGAAATATGATGATATAACTTAACCACATAATAACCCCACACAGGCTAACCATTATTATTTGTTAGTAGAGCCCGGTGTTTTTCGCAAATACGAAATAGCACGAAATAAAACGAAATCCAATGTATGAAACGAAATACAAATAGAAAATGAAAAATCATTATAAAGCAAACATAGAATGACATTTTTAAATTGGGAGGTTTTACACAAAAAATACTGAAATGGAAGCTCTGACTAGCACTTGCACAGATGTATAGTTTGGAGCGAGTCGTTTGCAAAGAACTGCTCCTTGGTCAACTGTTTAATTCACTGGAGAAAGCCACTCGGGCATCAGTGGATAACAATATGTGTAGGAATGTATTGTGAACGTGCCACTGCTGAAGTGGAAATAAATTATTTTGTGATGTGGTATATAAAACTAAGCAACAGTGTGAAAGATGTAGTTAAGAATAATTTTGACGGCTCTGTAGATATTATTGACACGCTGTTTGTGCTCAGGTGCCAGAATGTCAGATTATCCAACACTGTGATTTCTTGTCATGTAAGCTGTGGTTTCCATTGACTTAATTTGAATATTTGTGCTAGTTTGAAGCTCATTATGAACACATGCATTAAATATCCAAATATTCTTTCAGTAACCTTCTTTTTGAGTTAATACTGAATTATACAACATTATGAAATATGTCATGTTGTGTCTGTTGATTTAATATCCTTCACGCTGATTTGATTTTCACTGTGCAGTAATAGAAGTATTTTCACATTTTTATTTTATCTTATTGTATTTTTATAGAGGACATGGGCAGTATTTACTGTAAATAGGTAGTTCATTAAAAATAGTGGGGGACTTCATGTATGTTACTGTTACTGTCGCTAATCAGAAATTAATTATGGTAACTAAATTATTTTTCTGTGCTAAGTCAGTTTGCCAAAATAAATTAAAAAAAAAAAAAAAAAGATGTTTAATCAAATATATTTATATAGTTAAAACATGATGTATACTTTGTTTTTATTTATACACATCATCTATTTGAGTTATTTTATTAATGTGTATCTGTAACAAAACTAAATAAAACAATTTTTAGTGGATATCATTGAGAATGCTCTCAATTATATGACGTTTACCTTGAAATGTAGGAGTCTCGATTGAGGTTGATATTTATGATAATAACTTTCAAAAGTTAGTAAACTGAGTGTGAAGGCTGTTGCTAGTTATTGCGAAAAATAGGCACATTTTAGCCCTATGGGGAACACTGGTGTGGACATAGCCTTCTCTACGCTCAGATCCCTGGTTAACAATCAAATCTGCATTTACATGAATAAACACCCAGGCAGTGCTACATAATTCATCTGAAAGTTTAAAGATTTTACTTGCATGACAATACAAGGTTTAATCAATAATTAATTAATAAATAAGAGGTTCTAAAGATATAGCTAACGGTGTTATGTACTGAAACTGGTAATATTCATCCACTGCACGGAATATGATCAACACCTCCTTCCCTGTGCCAGGGTCATTATGCATAGTTACTGTCACTTACAGGAAGTATGGCAGGAAGCTGGAGTGATAGGGTGGAGGGGGCAATGCCTGTTGGGATCGGAATCTGCGACCTGTGATTCTTCTAGGCATGAAGTGTGGATAAGGCTGCAAAAAACACAAACACAACAGACTGTCAGTGGACTACTCCCTTAGAATTATTTTTTCTATTTTAAATATTTTTCAATTTTAATGAAATCTGTAATTATTATTATTTTTTTTTTTACAGTTTCCCCAACATTATTTCTGGAAACATTACCCGAGTGGTTTAGAGAAAATGAAAACTTTGCCAAAATGTAATTAAAAGGTATTGCAATATATTTGGTGCATGCAGCAAGCTGCTTTGAAAGGTATTACAATTGCTCACCTTAACAACACAGATCCTAATAAATAATGCATAGTACTTGTCAGATTTATAAATATTATGCAGTAATATCAATATTTCAGGAGAAACAGGTTTTTAATTTAAATATTTTATTTTAATTTTAAATATGAAACAGATACAGCTCCACAGAGTTGTCAATTTAATTTTCATGTGTAATCGGTGTGGATCAAGCATATTAATATATATATACAGTACTGTGCAAAAGTTTTAGGCAGGTGTGAAAAAATGCTGTAAAGTAAGAATGCTTTCAAAAATAGACATGTTAATAGATTATATTTATCAATTAACTAAATGCAAAGTGAGTGAACAGAAGAAAAATCTAAATCAAATCCATATTTGGTGTGACAACCCTTTGCCTTCAAAACAGCATCAATTCTTCTAGGTACACTTGCACAAAGTCAGGGATTTTGTAGGCATATAGTCAGGTGTATGATTAAACAATTATACCAAACAGGTGCTACTGATCATCAATTCAATATGTAGGTTGAAACACAATCATTAACTGAAACAGAAACAGCTGTGTAGGAGGAATAAAACTGGGTGAGGAACAGCCAAACTCAGCTAACAAGGTGAGGTTGCTGAAGACAGTTTACTGTCAAAAGTCATACACCATGGCAAGACTGAGCACAGCAACAAGACACAAGGTAGTTATACTGCATCAGCAAGGTCTCTCCCAGGCAGAAATTTCAAGGCAGACAGGGGTTTCCAGATGTGCTGTCCAAGCTCTTTTGAAGAAGCACAAAGAAACGGGCAACGTTGAGGACCGTAGACGCAGTGGTCGGCCAAGGAAACTTACTGCAGCAGATGAAAGACACATCATGCTTACTTCCCTTCACAATCGGAAGATGTCCAGCAGTGCCATCAGCTCAGAACTGGCAGAAAACAGTGGGACCCTGGTACACCCATCTACTGTCCAGAGAAGTCTGGTCAGAAGTGGCCTTCATGGAAGACTTGCGGCCAAAAGCCATACCTCCGGCGTGGAAACAAGGCCAAGCGACTCAACTATGCACGAAAACACAGGAACTGGGGTGCAGAAAAATGGCAGCAGGTGCTCTGGACTGATGAGTCAAAATTTGAAATATTTGGCTGTAGTAGAAGGCAGTTTGTTCGCGAAGGGCTGGAGAGCGTGCACGAATGAGTGTCTGCAGGCAACAGTGAAGCATGGTGGAGGTTCCTTGCAAGTTTGGGGCTGCATTTCTGCAAATGGAGTTGGGGATTTGGTCAGAATTAATGGTCTCCTCAATGCTGAGAAGTACAGGCAGATACTTTTCCATTATGCAATACCATCAGGGAGGCATCTGATTGGCCCTAAATTTATTCTGCAGCATGACAACGACCCCAAACATACAGCAAAAGTCATTAAGAACTATCTTCAGCGTAAAGAAGAACAAGGAGTCCTGGAAGTGATGGTATGGCCCCACAGAGCCCTGATCTCAACATCATCGAGTCTGTCTGGGATTACATGAAGAGAGAGAAGCAACTGAGGCTGCCTAAATCCACAGAAGAACTGTGGTTAGTTCTCCAAGATGTTTGGGCCAACCTACCTGCTGAGTTCCTTCAAAAACTGTGTGCAAGTGTACCTAGAAGAATTGATGCTTGATGCTGTTTTGAAGGCAAAGGGTGGTCACACCAAATATGGATTTGATTTAGATTTTTCTTCTGTTCACTCACTTTGCATTTAGTTAATTGATAAATATAATCTATTAACATGTCTATTTTGAAAGCATTCTTACTTTACAGCATTTTTCACACCTGCCTAAAACTTTTGCACAGTACTGTATATATATATATATATATATATATATATATATATATATATATATATATATATATATATATATATATATATATATATATATATATAAGGCTTATTCACAAAACGGCAGTAAAACGGCAGGAGACAGTCAAAGCAGAGAAAGTAATTGTTAATGGAACATTTATGTGTAACTCTGCATCTCAGATAAATATTTTTTTGTTCAACTTGATCTCCCTCTGATTTATTTTGTAATATTAATCAAAAGTCAGCAAAGCACTTGCCGAGTCAATTAAAAGTTCACTATTTACATTTCAATGTTTGGCGAAACGTCACTTTAATGTCAAAAAAGTGATGTCGTTTGATTGCTTGTATTTATGACTGCACCTCAACTCTCACTCTGTACATTCATTTATTGGACCTTCACAGTTTCCACAATTTTATTTTGTATATTATAAAGCTATTTTAAGCACAGCCTACTTAAATGTCACACTTACATGGTGACTATATAAATATATTAACAGCTGAAATTGTTGCATAGGACAAGAAGCCAACCAGTTCCATATACACCTGCCTTGTAATCTTCATAGATCCCGGACTGTCTGAGGATGTATGAGTCGTGTGCTGCAACCACATCAAGAATCCTCAATTTCACATCACACACCATTTGTACATTAATGGAGGTAATGTTTCCTTTTACGAAAGATATGTTCTATATCATGGGGTGGTGACAGTGCTACATGGGTGCCATCAATAGCCCCCAATACATTTGGAAAGCCAGACACTTTGTAAAAGGCCACTTTTATATCTTGGAGAGCATCTGTATCTCTGGGCTAATAGATATAATTCCTGATGCATTACAAAAGGGCATTCAGTACCTGCTGTAAACACCAGGAAAACGTGGGTTAGACCTGGCACTGCATGACTCCAATCTGTAAGTGGCTCTAGATCAGATCTGACTAGACCAGTCATGCAGGTATTTGTTTGACCCCGTTGCCGTAGTAACCAAATGCACAGCATTGACGCCGGGCCGTGTACAGCTACTGTAGCGCTGCTTCTACTTGATAAAAGTATGAAATGAACAGGGGAGGTGAAGAGTAATGAAAAATACCGTACAGAAAATAAAATGCGTATTTATAACATTAGGCAGTCAAATGTGAATTTTGTGGTATTGTGAATTTTCCGGGGTGCTACATATAAGGCTAGTATGATCAGTGCTCAGTCTGTATCTAGTTATTACCTCTTCCTCACACAGCTCTAGTAATGTCTGCCTGCGGTCTGAAATACTCTCTCCCTGACTTCTCTCTCTCCTGTGCGGCTCTTCTGCTGGTTCTGTGACACTGCCTGGTTTCAATAAGCGGTACTTTTAACACACGCTGAGGCACCTAGTAAAGTTAGCGCCCTTAAATGAATATGGTTTGCATATCAAATACCTCCCTCCCTGTATTTTGTGACGCAATGTGCATACTTTTCCACCCATTAACATTAATCATTATATTTAAATGACGAACGCTGTACTTTTTCCACGTGCTAGGTTGCCTGCTACTAGTTAGTGAATACAGCAGGTGTACAAAGCATGCAGTAAAGGGGTTTACTGTGTGCAAAACACGTTACCGCTGTTTAGTGAATGAGGCCCATAATATTTAGTTATACAAAGTATCATTTCATTCATACTGTTGCTCTAACAGAAACAGATATGTGTAGTGTTTTATATTTTACAAAATATCACTGGGAGCTAAGCAATCAAAGAAGCTAATCAAAACTGAAAACCTGAGTTACTTTAGGTCAAGTAGTACGACCCGGGGCCTTTAACATCAATTACCTGATCAATATGTAATGCAAGACTGATCTTGAATGTATTAAGATAACAATTAAATAAAACCATCAATATGAAACCAGCAGAGAACATGTTTTAATTCCAACAGGTGGCACTATGTTTGGGTGAAGAAACATTTTCCCCTGTAAAATACTTACTACTCCGAAGAGCTCCTGGTGGAGGGGATCATGTGAGAGGAACTGAAGGGGTGCTGAGGGCGGCAGGGTGGTGGGGTGCACTGAAGGCGGGTAGGTGAAACCCCCGCCCACAGAAAGGTGATCTCCCAGCAGCTCTACTTCATTCTCTATCCTCTGTAATGGCTGTGGAGTGAGAGGAGGAAAACATAAATGATTTGGAGTAAAAACCTTAGCAGACTACAGGACATGGTTATTCTTGACTCAGTTAATACTGCACTTCATATTTTAAACACAATGCTTAAGGGAAACTATACTAGATTAACTGCAACATGCAAAACAAAGTCTGTTAAAAGTGAATCATCCTCACTGTCAACGATTGCTAAAAGGTGCACATTTACTGGCTGAATCGTATTCCCCGATGACTGGTGGTAAATGTGTTACGCTGCAATGCATGACGTCAACTATTATGATTCATCTTGCAATGTATAGTACTTTGCTCTTGCTGATAATAGAACATCTCAGAAAACTGGATTTGAAAACAAACGGCAGTTGTTAGTCTTTATTAGAATCTTATCCACTTTGTTTTTACTAATCACATGGGGGATGCTAATAGACATATGCCTATGCTGATAGACATACTGATTATTTTTTAATTTTTGTCAGCAATTACGCTTGCTGCAGGTTTAAGAGTAATTAAAGAAGAAAGTAGCTTAAATAAGAAATCTCTATGAACAATGTCAACTATTCTACCTTCAATTTCCATCTACCACTACATTCAACTGCGCCATGTAAATTTAGTTGCGTACAACGATAGGCAGGGAACTTAACATCTGCCATCTGCCCTGGTAGTAGGTCTGAGTGCTAACCTTTATGCAGTGCAGCAAACGTTCTATCAAGGGGTCTAGTTTAATGATATAAACTGTGAAGGATCTAAAACACTGCAACTCTTTTACTCTATATAAATCCAGCCAGGGATTTTACACTGATTTATAGAACCACTTATTAACATTACAACAGGAAAAAATAGCACAATGCTGTTTCTAACTCATGCTAACTTTCCTCAGTGCTGTTTTAATTCTTATACAGCCTTACATGGAAACACACATGCTTCCTCTTTTAGTTGTTTTTCAAGGGTAGAACAGATGCACCCTGGTTATACTGCCCTGAAGCAACATGCATGCTTATGAACAAATTACACATTATACCACAATGCAAAAATCCTACAGCATGCCTATGTTTGGGAACTTTGTTATGAAATGGCTGTGAACATTATGGAGGGGAGGGGGTGCTCTGTGGAGATACTGAACTCTAATGCAAATCTCTTTATATAAGTATCTGAACAGAAAAAAACAAAAAAACAAAAAACACTTACCGATCGTGACTGCTGAGCCTGGAAAGGTACAAACTGACCTGCAGGAGGCAAGTGTGGAGGGTGATGAGAGAGGTGGGGCGGGTGTATTAGAAAGGGATCGCTTGAGATGAGGGGAGGGAATGCATAAGGGACTGGCAAGTGCTGGACTGAGCATGCCTGTAGCATCTGAAAGAGAGAGAAAAAAATAGGCAAATTATAAAAGTAGTAGTAGTAGCAATTTACATACTAAACTATTAAGATTCCTTGCTGAAAAGGAGAAAGACTGTCGTATAACAGTATAATTGTATTAATTTAATTTAACTAGATACTCATTTTAGGTGGTATTGTTTGCTGGTGGGGTCTATTAAGAAACCATTTACAAAAACTATAGGCGACCTGTAATACTAGTATAGAAACCTTTTATGTAGGATACATACTATTAAAATAAAAATGAAGTTGGTTCCAGGTGTCCATCGGATATGTAAAAATACCCATCTCAGAGGGTTATACTACATTGTTATTAACGTTAGCAGCATTAGAAATTAACAATGTCAGGTAAATCAGTGTGTCTAAGGTCCTGTCCACACTATGCCTTTAAACCAGCAAATACGTCAGCACGTGGCTTTTTGAGCCTTTCTACGCATGTGTGAATCTTAGAACTGGTTAAGCCGTCACCATTTCCAGTCTTTGAACTTTAATTCAGAACAGACTGTTATTGCGATCTTTCCAATGTGTCGAGTAAATTGTTTTACTGGTAAAAATGTTGTCAGGATCTTTATTAAAAGCTACATTATCTGTGGTAAAAATCGAGAACACGTCATTGCAATATTAATAACATGTTTTTCATATTTAATAATAGGTTAACTTTAGGCTATGTAGTTTACAAAGATTACATGTAAATCGCTGGCTACTTTATATTATAGGTTTTCTTCATACATGTACTTGCAATATATTTGCAAATATTAGCGAAAGAGAAATAAATACAATACATGGATTATTTTGTATATGGGTTATGACATAAGCAGAAACAATCTATCACTTGTCATGCGATTTAGTTTTATATGCAAATAGATTTGTGTTTAAAATGTAATAAGTTTCTAATACGACATATTATCTGTTATTTAATAATAGGTGTTAAGTTTAATACCCAGTTTACAAAGACGTGGCAAACTCTCACCAGAGTTGTCATTTTTAATTTGCAATCGCCATGTACATTTATGACATAGTGTATCAGAAACGAGAACCTTGCCTTTAAGTTCTAAGATTCGCGCATGCGAAGAAAGGCTCAAGTACACACAGCAATGGCAAAAGACACTGAATAAATTCGGGTTGAAAAGGCTCCTGCCAAATCAACAGCACAGTGTAGCTAAAAAGCCCTTAACACTGGCAGTGTCTCTGTGGCTTGAAAAGCTGTCTGGAGATCGATCACTATTTAGCTTCAGAATCATACATCAAATACAACGGAGGCTGCTAAACAGAACGTAAAACAAACAACAGCTTTCAGAAAACAAACTTGAACGTCAGAGCAGACAAAAAGTATTATTGTTGGTTACAGCCAAGTTAAAATCAGTACTGCAGGTATGATCCAGCAGAGCCTCCTCGCTTCAAACAGCCTGCTGCTTACTTTAACGCAGTTAGAATTTTAGACCCGAACAGGCACGTTTTCTTTCTTTTGACTCAGTACAATGTATGGGCAAGTCTTCACACCACAGAGACAGAGAATGTCTCCAGCAAAACTGTCAGCACTCTGTTTTAGTAAGGAAGCAAGTATCACTATTTTTAGGCTTTTATAGTGCTCGGAAACATTATCTACTTAGTTTTATTTAATGTTTAAATAGGCCCAAAAAATCCTAATTTTATTCCATAACCTACCTGGGAAAAATACGTAAACTCTCAGCGACTTAACTAGACCCGTAGTCATAATATACCTATGAAAACAGGAAAAAATAATGGTCTTTTCTAATTACTAGATTAAGTACTGTAAATCGAAAAATGCTGTTAACTAGTGAAACACAATGTTATTAGTTAACCACTGTGCAAAAGCAATTGTCAAGAAAAGTCATGCATTTCTTCAAACAAATGCAGACATGTAGAGAGAAAACAGATTTTTGTTTTTAAACTGAACTCAAATTTCATCGTTGAACACTTGAGCAAGGATATGTGTGCCTTGTGTGGTATCGAATCTAGCCAGAATAAGCACATTGTTTTGAAATGAATATTTCCAAGAGCTGATTTGTTGAAAGTAGAAAGGGAATATTTATATCAGGCAGTCAAAAATGACTTTTAGCAAAATGTTTAGTGTTTAGTGTAGTAGTCCGTTTGTGTTAATTAGCTGTAAGACAATTAAAGCTTGTTGATGGGCACTCACTGTATGATATGAACACACTCCACAGGTCTGGAGTAGGGAATCCAATTCCAGACAATTCCCAATCCCAGGAGGGTTTTTTTTTTTTTTTTTTAAATCCTGGGATTCCATTATTGTAATAATAATAATAATAATAATAATAATAATAATAATAATAATAATAATAATAATATCAGGCTTTTGCTTTTATTAATAATTACCGGTGTGGAGGCATAGGGCAATGCACTCACATGACAAAGGAGTTCTTCAATGAATTAAATAATGAAAAAACACATAAAAGCATTGCAAGTAAAGATAACAAGAAAAAGAAAAAAATTCACACACAAAAAATAACATCTGTAGCATCAGTGAGTTCTGATTTTACTCTGTCATGATTATAAATGTACATAAAATATAGTAAGAGTTATTAAGAGTTTGTTTTCTGCTTTCTTTTTCTTTCCTGGGAGGGATAAGCTGTACCGTAATGAGTATAAGAGCAGCGCATTTACAATTATTAACCCTTTGCGGTCCATTTATTAATTCTGCGTCAGGCTCGCCAGGTCTAATTTATTTTCACACGCGCAGTTAATTTTAGACGCGCTGTTTAAAAGTATTTTTTTTCAGTCAAACTGGTTTAAATGGCCCTGCATATCAACAAAGCACTCACTAGGCATCTCCAGCCCCGCCCCACCCTTTCGTTCGCTATAGCTTTCACCTTTGTAAGAAATAAATAATAATAATAATAATAGTCGTACATACCGATCGATCATCTCCTGATCACTCGTTTTATCACCAAACTCCTCAATAATGCGATCCAAGTCATTATTTTATTACTATAACATCTCAAAAAAGCTCTGCAAATGTCCGTGTTCTCTGTGCGCTGATTCACAGTCAGCCAGCTTGTTTACTTACGACCGCCCTGTTATCTGATACCAGATACCATGTATGACTATTCATGAGATACGCCTTTTTTTTTTTTTTCGACTTGTCTCGCTCCTGTCGCTCCCATTCGCCATTGAATGGTTTTCGGCTTTTCCAAGAAAAACGACTAGAAACCCGTTTTTGCGTTGCTAGAATGATGTCGGACCCAGTCCGACAAAGGACCTATGAGGAATAATTGCAATGTCGGACCCAGTCCGACAATGGACCGGAAAGGGTTAACACAGTGAAGAAAGCACCCATGTTATATATCCCATTGTTTTACACTGTTTCAATATTTTTTAACTGAACAGCAACTGTCAACTGGGAAAGGTAGGTATTTATATAGTGACACAGCAAATGTGTCAACAGGCACAGGTGTTTATAAAGCGACACAGCCACTGGGTCAACACAAACAGGGGATTACACAGTGAAACAGCCACTGTGTCATTGAATACAGGTGATTATATACTGACATAGCGTCTGTATCAATGAGTACAGATCATGTTATGGTGACATGGCCACAGTGTCACCAACTGCAAGTGATTATATAGTGACACAGCCACAGTTTCAACAGGGACAGGTGTCCTTAATGCATGGAGAAAAAAATATTATAAATTACAACATCGCATATCCGCCCCCCTGTTGACTGGGGTATAGACGGATATGTAAAAAAGTTGCATTTGCAACTACAGAAAAAGCATTTACACATCCATATTTACACATTTAAACATGGGGACGTTTTTTGCTTTAAAAGTAAGCAAAAGTAAACAAGATTAATTAGGCTACAAATGCACAGTGTTGCTATGCGGTTTGCTATAAGCCACCTCCACGCAAAGCTTTTAAAAAACAAATACAAATTAAATGGTAAATGTACAGTAACCTGCAACTGATGGCTTCTTTCTTAACTCTAGTCCCTGCCTCCCTGGTTCTGCTTTATTAATCTCTCTGTCACGGTACTTTGCGCTCTTTCTTGTATTGCCAACAGCCGATAAGCAGCTTGGTTTGAATATTTCTTCGGATATTTTAAACAAACGGCAGGTAAGCACTGCGTTTATGAAACTTGCTTTGTTTAATTCAAATGCTTTTAAAACCTTCGACACGCTGCCAATATCTACAAGCATGCGCCCCATCACATAAACACATTGCACAAAAAAAAGCTTTCTCGACTGGTGTATTGAAACGTCACTGCTACACGCAGCTGACTGACAAACACACACAGCCTGCCTCTTTAAAGGGGAACGCACCAAAAGGATTGCTGTAACGCATTCTTTCTGTTTCCATCGCAGAAGCTGCTTTTGCTGGCAATGCCATTACTTTCGTAGCCTACTTTTAATATTTATTTATTTAGCGAGGAGGTTAATTGATCAGGGAGGTTATGAGACTGTCGGATATACGACCTTCCACTGTATGTGATTATAAATTATTACCATTGTATTGTTCACCATACAGCAGTAAAAAAAATGGTTTAGTACTTTAAATTGAATAGGAACAACTTTAATTATATTATATATATATATATATATATACAGTACTGTGCAAAAGTTTTAGGCAGGTGTGAAAAAATGCTGTAAAGTAAGAATGCTTTCAAAAATAGACATGTTAATAGATTATATTTAACAATTAACTAAATGCAAAGTGAGTGAACAGAAGAAAAATCTAAATCAAATCCATATTTGGTGTGACCACCCTTTGCCTTCAAAACAGCATCAAGCATCAATTCTTCTAGGTACACTTGCACACAGTTTTTGAAGGAACTTCGGCAGGTAGGTTGGCCCAAACATCTTGGAGAACTAACCACAGTTCTTCTGTGGATTTAGGCAGCCTCAGTTGCTTCTCTCTCCATGTAATCCCAGACAGACTCGATGATGTAGAGATCAGGGCTCTGTGGGGCCATACTATCACTTCCAGGACTCCTTGTTCTTCTTTACGCTGAAGATAGTTCTTAATGACTTTTCGCTGTATGTTTGGGGCCGTTGTCATGCTGCAGAATAAATTTGGGGCCAATCAGATGCCTCCCTGATGGTATTGCATGATGGATAAGTATCTGCCTGTACTTCTCAGCATTGAGGAGACCATTAATTCTGACCAAATCCCCAACTCCATTTGCAGAAATGCAGCCCCAAACTTGCAAGGAACCTCCACCATGCTTCACTGTTGCCTGCAGACACTCATTCGTACGCCTCCAGCCCTTCGCTGAACAAACTGCCTTCTGCTACAGCCAAATATTTCAAATTTGGACTCATCAGTCCAGAGCACCTGCTGCCATTTTTCTGCACCCCAGTTCCTGTGTTTTCGTGCATAGTTGAGTCGCAGCCTTGTTTCCACATCGGAGGTATGGCTTTTTGGCCGCAAGTCTTCCATGAAGGCCACTTCTGACCAGACTTCTCCAGAGAGTAGATGGGTGTACCAGGGTCCCACTGTTTTCTGCCAGTTCTGAGCTGATGGCACTGCTGGACATCTTCCGATTGCGAAGGGAAGTAAGCATGATGTGTCTTTCATCTGCTGCAGTAAGTTTCCTTGGCCGACCACTGCGTCTACGGTCCTCAGCGTTGCCCGTTTCTTTGTGCTTCTTCAAAAGAGCTTGGACAGCACATCTGGAAACCCCTGTCTGCCTTGAAATTTCTGCCTGGGAGAGACCTTGCTGATGCAGTATAACTACCTTGTGTCTTGTTGCTGTGCTCAGTCTTGCCATGGTGTATGACTTTTGACAGTAAACTGTCTTCAGCAACCTCACCTTGTTAGCTGAGTTTGGCTGTTCCTCACCCAGTTTTATTCCTCCTACACAGCTGTTTCTGTTTCAGTTAATGATTGTGTTTCAACCTACATATTGAATTGATGATCATTAGCACCTGTTTGGTATAATTGTTTAATCATACACCTGACTATATGCCTACAAAATCCCTGACTTTGTGCAAGTGTACCTAGAAGAATTGATGCTGTTTTGAAGGCAAAGGGTGGTCACACCAAATATGGATTTGATTTAGATTTTTCTTCTGTTCACTCACTTTGCATTTAGTTAATTGATAAATATAATCTATTAACATGTCTATTTTTGAAAGCATTCTTACTTTACAGCATTTTTTCATACCTGCCTAAAACTTTTGCACAGTACTGTATATATATATATATATATATATATATATATATATATATATATATATATATATATATATATATATATATATATATATTTTTGTATATTGTGTTTATTTATTGGTTTATTTTGATTAGGTGTTAAAAATTCATGCTGATATTGAGCTCTTGCCAAGATAAGCACCAACTAAGACACAGCTTCTTTTACTGTAAACTAATGTGATCCATCTGATGATGTAGATATCTTTCTGCCTGGTGTTGTTGGCTGACGTGTAACGCTGGCTCTAGGGATCAGCCTATTTTGCCTCCCTGGCGCATTAGCACACACAGCAGCTGCAATGCTGGCTCCAGGGATCAACCACAGTGCGGCCTCCCTAACACATTTTAATGCAGAGGTCGCATTAGCTTTTCTGTTCATGCATTCCTGAAACGTACATGGCCAAAATTTTGCATCCCATCCATCAAATACACATTAACAAAGTCTAAGAAACTCTAGTGATGTGTATTTTGGTACATTTTTATGAACAGCACGCAAGCAGCGTGGTCCAGGGCTTGTAACCCGAAGGTCACCGGTTCAAATCCCACTCTGCCACTGACTGACTCACTGTGTGACCCTAAGAAAGTTAACCTCCTTGTGCTCCATCTTGCGGATGAGATGTTAAATCAGTGTGCTATTCACAGCCTACCTCTGTAAAGCGCTTTGTGATGGTGGTCCACTATGAAAGGCGCTATATAAAAATAAAGATATTATTATTATTATTATATTAACATTTAAACTCTATGGCATGTAGTAGTTTAAAAAATATCTGTCTGTGTATAGATATACATATGAACACAGACACACTTTTTTCTTTGTTATATATACTAACAGTAGACCGTTCACATGACTCTAAGCACTGTTTGTTGCCTTCATCTACGTGTGTTTTAATATTTTTCTGCATTCCAATAATAGCAACAGCATCACCAGGTCTTTTAAGCAAAGATTCCTGAAAAACTGTACATCCATGCGTATATGCTTTTTTTTTTTTTTGTCCAGCAGCTCTCTCTCTTTTGTTTGTGTTTTTGTGCATTACTACTGCTTGCAACTGCTTCGGTCACTGTAGTACTCGTAGTCAGAAGTTGATGGCTGAGATCCAGGTGAGCTATCTTCATGAGACTCCCCTGAAGATGCTGACTGCTTAGTAAAAAAACTTCAGACTGACAACTGACTTGCTGTCAGTGTACACTCTGCACTAGATATTCATTTTTATGCTTAAAAAAATCTGTAAGGGTATCCCTGTTAAACTAGTTCGGAAAATAACAAAAGCACAACGTTAAATTAGGCAACTGCAAGAATGAAATGCGAGTTAAAAGTAGGATCGGGGATGAACAATTCACGTAATTTGTCAGCTCTGTTTGAAATAAAATTAAAAGGGACCAGAATTAGGCTTAGGCAAGATATGAAGGTAAAAGCAAAGATTGTTTTGCAATTATAATCTTTTTCTGAGTTTAATTATGAAACAGAATCAGCTAAATTTGTAACCTGATTAAAAATAAAACCTGAAAACTTCAAGCCCTACTTGTGAGTGTGTTCGCATTTAATTTTTCCAAAATACTTTTTATTTCTTAGCAAATGTTAATATGGGTCATAACACATTATTTGAAAATAAAATACAGCGCATGGTGGGATACTATCGTATTCATTTCCAATGTTCATTGCGCTGCTAGGAACTGTAACCAAACTATTGTAATAGCATTAGTGTGTGTGTGTGCATTACGCCTGACTAAACATAAAACGGTACTTCAGTGTGGACGCTAAAGTTTCAGCTGGATTAATTAAAACGTTTTTGAGTACGGTTCTCGAGATCAGTTATGTATAGGGACCTACCTAAATCGCGATTTTGCGGAAATCGTGAAATTGATGAGTCACCGCGAAATTCACCTCTTAGGGGCCAATGCATACAAACACGTACGGAGAGGAAAAAAAAAAAGAAAACTTGTTTAAATGAACTACTGCACAACGCAGCGGCAAACTACGTATCTTCCTTCTGCAGATAGCCCTTTTTTATTCCTTCGCCGTCCCGTGCGCATTGCACTTAAGCAAAAAACAAACAACAAAAAATGTCCACAAGTAACATTTACAAAATAAATTCTCCAAAGCAGTTAACGTTTTTGTTTATTATTCAAATTACACAGTTTTAATCAGCCTATCAGTGCATCTTTACTGCTTTTATGTGATCTGTACTGTGCAGGAGGGGGCGGGACAAAGTTGGTGATGCATTGTTTTGATTTAGGTTGCTAAAATCTAGTTTTCAGCATTGGAGGTAAAATAGTAGAAATGGACAACAGAAAAGCAAAGTATATTTTGGCTGATGATCGTTTTAAGATATTTCCCAAAGAAACTACATGCAGACTGAGGTAATTGTTTTCCATATCTTAATGTGTATTTGGAGAAAATATGATCGATCGCTTTTTAGCTTCAGAATCACACATTAAACAAAAGGCTACTTCAGAGGCTGCTGAACAGAACGTAAAATAAACAGCTTTCAGAAACCAAACTGGAAAGTCAGCCCGGACAAGAAATATTCCTGTCTGCAAGTTAAATCAGTACTAAAACGAGTAGCACAGCCACCTCGCTTCAACCTGCTGCTTACAGTTCGAATTTTAGTCCCGAATAGCCACGTCTTCTTTGTTTTGACTCGGAACTTATAAAATAAATTATTGGATGGGACAAATAACATGACAACGAACGTGCTGCATACATTGACTTTATTAAAGTATGCCAGATGCCCTTGTGTAAATGAGTTTTTGGGCTGTTTCTAATCGATTTCCACATCTGTACAACTTGGCAAAGCTTTGCCTTAACTTCCAACCAATTCAGTGGATGCAGATGTGCAGTCTCTATGTATGGGCAAGTGAACTGCAGGGGGATGCTGCATACTCGCCTTTAACAAATGCCAGCACTCTGTTTTAGTAAGGAAGCAAGTACCACTATCTTTAGGTTTTATAGTGTTCTTTAATACTGTCTACTTAGGTTTATTTAATGTTTAAACATGTCCGCGAAATCCTAATTTTATACCGCAACATACCCGTGAAAAATACGTAAATTTGCCGCGATTTAAGTAGACCCCTAGTTATGTAGTGTGGACAGGGCCTAAAAGTAAATATCCTTAATAATACTGAATATGAGGCTTATTGCTGCCACCTACAGGACTGGAGTCTACCTTAATCAGTGCAGTTTTATTGGAGAACAGTTTTTTTTTTAAACAAGCAAGTATTTTATGGTCTTTGCTGCAGTGTAATAGATTACCACGAATATGCATGTCTGTGTCCCTTTCCATTCTGTGCGTGAACACAAGAGAAAATATTTTTATGTCCAATGGATTTAATTTGCGTCTAGGATGCAAAATTTTGCGTTAACGCGACCTCTGTTAATGTATTTGTTTACTCATTTATTTTGTTTATTTTTATTTATGTTTGTTTACATATTTGTTTATATCTTTATTTAAGTATTCATTTATTTGCTAATTTACTTTATTTTTATTTATTAAGTTACTTACTGGCATTAAAATACATAAAGTAATGACATTAATACAAAATACATAAATACAAAATTGTATTAATATAAAAAGTATATTTTATATATATATATATATATATATATATATATATATATATATATATATATATATATATATATATATAGTTGTTCCTATTCAATTTATTATAATAAATTATTATTAAATTGGTGTATTGTGAACAATACAATGGTAATAATTTATAATCACATAAATAATTTTTCCATGCATTCAGGACACCTGTCGACACGGTGGCCGTGTCAATATTTATTCACTTGCAATTGGTGACACTGTGGCCGTGTCACCGTAACACAACCTGTACTCATTGACAGATGCTGTGTCAGTATATAAACGCCTGTTCTAATTGATACAGGGTCTGTGTCACCATATAAGCACCTGTACTCATTGACACAGACGCTGTGTCATATATAAACGCCTGTTCTCATTGACATAGAGGCTCTGTCAGCATATAAACACCTGTATGACACAGTGGCTGTGTCACTATATTATCACCTGTTCAAAGTATAGAAATATTTCAGTTTTGAGGTAGCTGATGATGGCATGGAAAAGCAAAACAATATAACAAGACCTTGTTTTTCTCCATGGATATTGTGAAGTAAAGTACCACTAAGTTAAATTAAGTTTTTGCTTTTCTTATGTAAATATCTGTTAACGTCTATATGTATATATATGTTTCATATTGCATTTGTGTTACTATATTTTTCTGTGTTTTGGAAGACTTCGATATTATCGATATTGAAATACGTGCATGATATCGATATACAATTTTCATATTGATGCACACCCCTAGTAATAATTAACTTCAGCCTGGTTTCTGCCTTCAGTGTTCAACTTTGTTTTCCAGCTGGCAAAGGGTTAAGCTTTAAACGGTTTCTGTCAATCATGTGTTTTGTTACAGGCAATCTTCCCCAAACCATTTAAAATACTCTAGTACAGTTCCAACAGTCCTTGCTGCCTGGACGACTGAAGAGGTGTATCTTCACTATCTTCAGTTAACACATTATCTATACATAGTTGAACATATCTGAAATACATTGTATGCAAATCTTTTAAAAAATATTTTAAATTATATTTGAAAATAATTGAAATATTAAAAAATATGTCATTTAATATTAAAATATGTAGATAATGAGTTACATTGACGCTTGTTAAGTAATACAGCAAACTAATGTCGTCCTGCTGCATACATATTCTTTTCTGGTACAATCTTAAAGAAAATTTAACTGAAATGTATTTATTCTAAATATCCAAAAGTCCCAACAATCTAATGCATTGTATATAGAGAATGTTAAATTGATTTTATAAATACAACTGACATGAAAAAGGCGAAGCGAGTTTTGATCACAACAGCTACCTAGTAAACAAATGGCTCATCGTTACTTTTCTATTACTGGTGGAGTGTAAACAGCACTGTTGTCAATTTTTATTATTATCATCATCATCATCATCATAAGGGGTGTGCTCGTGGCTATGAAAACACATTTTCTGGAGGGGTGTACTATCTCATGGCTATGAGAACACATTTTCTGAAGGGGTGTACGATCTCATGGCTATGAAAACAATTTTACATTTTCAAAGGTATATATTTAAACTATTTTACTCTTAATATGTATTTTATTGAAAAATACTGTAAATAAATGAACAATTAATACACGTTACAGGAAACAAACGTTAATATCAAATTCAACAAAAATAAATATAAATCATATTCACTAAAGAAAATATTTGCGTACATTTCAAAAATCTACGATGACACAGTTTAAGGCACAGCATGAGCTGCAGTACCTATTGTTTGCAATAGTTATTTATACATCCAATGTTTTCAACTGTGAATTGATTAATTTAAAATATATAGATAGCAGATTATTATACAGTACTGTGCAAAAGTTTTAGGCAGGTGTGAAAAAATGCTGTAAAGTAAGAATGCTTTCAAAAATAGACATGTTAATAGATTATATTTATCAATTAACAAAATGCAAAGTGAGTGAACAGAAGAAAAATCTACATCAAATCAATATTTGGTGTGACCACCCTTTGCCTTCAAAACAGCATCAAGCATCAATTCTTCTAGGTACACTTGCACACAGTTTTTGAAGGAACTCGGCAGGTAGGTTGGCCCAAACATCTTGGAGAACTAACCACAGTTCTTCTGTGGATTTAGGCAGCCTCAGTTGCTTCTCTATCTTTGTGTAATCCCAGACAGACTCGATGATGTTGAGATCAGGGCTCTGTGGGGGCCATACCATCACTTCCAGGACTCCTTGTTCTTCTTTACGCTGAAGATAGTTCTTAATGACTTTCGCTGTATGTTTGGGGTCGATGTCATGTTGCAGAATAAATTTCGGGCCAATCAGATGCCTCCCTGATGGTATTGCATGATGGATAAGTATCTGCCTGTACTTCTCAGCATTGAGGAGACCATTAATTCTGACCAAATCCCCAACTCCATTTGCAGAAATGCAGCCCCAAACTTGCAAGGAACCGCCACCATGCTTCACTGTTGCCTGCAGACACTCATTCGTGTACCGCTCTCCAGCCCTTCGGCGAACAAACTGCCTTCTGCTACAGCCAAATATTTCAAATTTGGACTCATCAATCCAGAGCACCTGCTGCCATTTTTCTGCACCCCAGTTCCTGTGTTTTCGTGCATAGTTGAGTCGCTTGGCCTTGTTTCCACGTCGGAGGTATGGCTTTTTGGCCGCAAGTCTTCCATGAAGGCCACTTCTGACCAGACTTCTCCGGACAGTAGATGGGTGTACCAGGGTCCCACTGTTTTCTGCCAATTCTGAGCTGATGGCACTGCTGGACATCTTCCGATTGCGAAGGGAAGTAAGCATGATGTGTCTTTCATCTGCTGCAGGAAGTTTCCTTGGCCGACCACTGTGTCTACGGTCCTCAACGTTGCCCGTTTCTTTGTGCTTTTTCAAAAGAGCTTGGACAGCACATCTGGAAACCCCTGTCTGCCTTGAAATTTCTGCCTGGGCGAGACCTTGCTGATGCAGTATAACTACCTTGTGTCTTGTTGCTGTGCTCAGTCTTGCCATGGTGTATGACTGTTGACAGTAAACTGTCTTCAGCAACCTCACCTTGTTAGCTGAGTTTGGCTGTTCCTCACCCAGTTTTATTCCTCCTACACAGCTGTTTCTGTTTCAGTTAATGATTGTGTTTCAACCTACACATTGAATTGATGATCATTAGCACCTGTTTGGTATAATTGTTTAATCATACACCTGACTATATGCCTACAAAATCCCTGACTTTGTGCAAGTGTACCTAGAATTGATGCTGTTTTGAAGGCAAAGGGTGGTCACACCAAATATGGATTTGATTTAGATTTTTCTTCTGTTCACTCACTTTGCATTTAGTTAATTGATAAATATAATTTATTAACATGTCTATTTTTGAAAGCATTCTTACTTTACAGCATTTTTTCACACCTGCCTAAAACTTTTGCACAGTACTGTATATTTTAATAACATTTTACCTGATGTTGCAATATATTCAAAAAAATATATACAGAAAAAACCTTGTTAAGGTGTAAAAATACATTCAAATGTATCTTTAGATGCCTGCCATGGAAATCACGTGAATTATTCGCAATACTAACACAGTGTGAAAAAGCAGGAAGAGGTACAACCTATTTATTAATAACATATTTTTATTGATAAATAAACAGCTAAACATCAATATTAATTCCTCCCTAGGGGCTACAGTCTCTCTTGATCATACAGTCACTCACTAAGCAAAAACTGTTATAAAAATGACTTACTGGAGGAGGCACACTGCACACAGGGTAGTGCTGTCCACTGAACACCACCGAACAACCTGGCACCTGCTGTGTATTGCATGCTGGGATATGCGGGCCTGTGCAAAGTGGAATCCCATGTGGAGCTACTGTGGTGACCGTGTAAGAGACTGGAACCGTGCCCTGGTGAATCTGTCAAAAAAACAAACAAACAAAAAAAACACACTGAATTTGGAAGGGTTTAAGGTGAAGATTTCACATTTAAAACAAGATGTTTCACCTGTGTAGACTAATTCCATGATTCTTTAAAGCACTGTTAGTGTGTTTAGCACATTGTCTCATACCTGCTCGTGGATGTCCACCATGACTGTGTTCGGCTGCGGGGGGTGGGCAGCAGGGTGCAGCAGGCGCGGGGACACGCTGGGGGGGTGGAAGGCGCGAGGCTCCTCCATACTCGGCTGCTGTCCATACGTGAGGTGGTGGTAGTTCTCGTCCTGGCTGATTGAGTTGTGTCGTGGCATCCGATCCCTCCTCCCCCGCTGACGCCTAACAGGAGGGCTGCAAAAACAACACACTATTAGCACAAAGAAACTACAAGCTTATCTTTACAACACACAAGAGGAAGACAATATAAAGTTGATATTTCATGTTTCATTAAAATAAGCAAAGGGTCACGTTTAAGTCAAGAGGTTTCAGACAGCAATATTAATTTTATTATGGCAAAATTACATATTCATACTATTGCTCTCTAACTTGTTCAGACCTACACCTCCAACCCCTGTACTGTAGCTGTTAAGGGTACAATTTCAATACCTGATAATTACATTTTTATTTTCTCTTAGTTTTCCCCCATTTAAAAGCATTGTTCAGACTTAAGCTGCAGGACTAGGCCACAAAACACAAGTACAGTAAGTACACAATACAGAAAGTCACGCATGCTGGCACTAGTGTAGCATATGTGCCAAACTGTATTAGAAAACGGTTTACTTACAGTCAGGAATGACAACTCTAAAGAAACTGTTTGCATGTCTAAGTGGTGGGATTCTGAAAAATATAGCATTACACGTCCCCACGTGTTGCTACAGCTATTGAAATAACGTGCCTGTAATTTTTAATTCAGTTGTTATCAACCTGCCAAGTTTTTACATTTATAAATTTAAAGTCTCTCTCAAAGGTCTTTTCAAGATTATTATTATTATTATTTGTTTATTTAGCCAACGCCTTTATCCAAGGTGACTTACAGAGACTAGGGTGTGTGAACTATGCATCAGCTGCAGAGTCACTTACAACTACGTCTCACCCGAAAGACGGAGCACAAGGAGGTTAAGTGACTTGCTCAGGGTCACACAATGAGTCAGTGGCTGAGGTGGGATTTGAACCGGGGACCTCCTGGTTACAAGCCCTTTTCTTTAACCACTGGACCACACAGCCTCCCTAAGATGTCTGCTTAGTGCACAGGTTTGAGATCAGAGGTGTGTCTTCTCCATGGACACTGCCAGGAGGCATACATTCGTTTCCTACCTGTATTCCTGAGGAGACATGCCCCAATGAAGCTGGGGCAGTGACTTTCTTCTGGGGTTTTTGTGTGTAGGCATTTTTGTACATTGCCACAATTCTGTTTTAAATCCTCTGTATCTTAACTGTAATACAGCTTGAAATCCCGCTAACAAGCCTTCATCCTGATTGTAATCTCGTTTTAAATCTTGCAAGCAGAGTCTCTAATAGAAATGTTGTAATGTGCTGTCATTCAGTAGTTGGGGCGGGTTTAAAGTATTGACAACAAATCAATGATAGATGCAAGTCAGGAAGGCGGGACATTGCACAGCAGCACTGGGAAATGTATTTATTATTATTTTTGGAGTAGGTTTTATTTTTTAATGGGAAAAGGGTAAAGTCAACGTGAATTGATAAACCATTTCCACAGTTTTTTCGGTGTTTATTGGCAGCGACCGATTTCATTTTTTTTTGTAGTATGACTGGGCCCGCACTTGGCATAGCAAATAGACAGGGGCAGACTGGTTGGGTCACAGGCCAGGACGCTAGTGTACAAGTACAGGCCACTTTTCTGAAATCATCTCTAGACAATCATAGAAATTTAAACCACATAAATATTTCACAACTACCACTATAAAGCATAACACATAACAATGACTCTGACTCCTGTGAAATGTTATGGAAAATGTTTTGCTTTGGATTACACAACACACCCATACTTGTTGCCAACAGTTATTAATATTTTTTCTATCATGTACAAATTTTTAATTTATACAATAATAATAATAATAATAATAATAATAATAATAATAATAATAATAATAATAATAAATACTGTACTCACTTCTCTGACTGCTACAGCTGCTGAATTGAGGTGTCTCACTGCTACTGCTGCTGACTTGAGGTCTCTGACTGTTACTGCTTCTGAATTGAGGTCTCTGACTGCTACTGCTGCTGACTTGAGGTGTCTCACTGCTACTGCTGCTTTATAGGAGTCTGTGACTACGAATATTTCAAGGTTGGGAGATTACATATCACATGTGTGATGAAAATCTAAGTAGAGCAAACATTTCATTTCCTGTGATGAAGCACACAGACGTTTGATAACCTCATCATATGTGATCTGAACCTCTTTTTCAATGTTCAGAAGCATAAGATGGTCATCCCTGAACACACGAAAGAAGTTTCAGTGCACAGACTAAAGATCCATGACTTGCAGAATTAAGCAGGTGCCCTGCTTGCAAGTAGTCAAGTCTTGAAGATTGAAGGCAAATCTGCAGCACTTGAGCTCAGTGAGAAGACAAAGCCAGTAAGAATCGTATCAAATTTTATCAAATTGTTAATCAAGAAATTTGCTTCAGCTCTGGTTTTGGCATCAAATTGCTCAATACCATTTTCAAATGCTTATCTAGCAATGGGTCACATTTTGACCATGAAAGAAGCAGTTCCAAGAAATTACCATGGTTTATTTCTGAATATTTAAGTGTGTACGCCTCTTCTCCATGCTGGGCTCTGTACCCTATACCTTGTCTTCCAATGTACAGAATTGCTTCAATGATTCTGCTCAGAAAAAGTCTTCTTTCTTTTACTTGCTGTTGATGTAGGTCTGCTAATTCTTTATTAATTTTATTTTCTATGTTTCTCTCATTTTTAACAGCCAGATACCCAGCAACAGCTCTTGAATGGCAACCTGAAATCTCATGCTTTTCTATTTTCACATAAACACTCTTCACTGAAACAGACTCCACCTTTAACAAATGATGAATCCTCGTTATCAGAGAATGCCATGCAAACATTGCAGAAAAGTTTGTTTTCATTCTGGGAGTAAGAGATCTACTTTCTTTGAATTTTTGGGGAACTGTCTTATACTTCCCTATAGTATGTCTTCACTGGGTCAAAGGGAAGATTTTTACAATTTGGCTGAATAGGATGTTCAGATAAAAACGACAATTTTCCCACGACTGAAGCATGCTTCTGGGGTGGAACAAACAGACATGATAGAAAAGAACTACTTTCTGCTTCACTGTCCATGTCAATTTCAGTATCGCTCTCAATTGCAACATCTGACTGAGCTTTCTCTTCCCTTTCGAATTGTACATCACACGCATCAGCAGCAGACTGAACAGCTACTGCATCTGTGCAGCTTGTATCTAGCATGGTTTGCACTGGAGTGATCTCATCAATGAAAGCACTGTTTAGATCATGAGTGTAAGCAGGGTTATTACCTACAAGTTGGCAGAAGAAAGTGAGGAAGACCGCAAATTTGTAAATACTTCTGTTGAAGATTGAGTAAGTTTACAAAAAGAAAGCTTCTTCTGTTTAGTATCTTCCTGTGACAAGCTGGCTTTAGTGGTTACGTCAGACCAGAAAGGAGTACACAGACAGACAGCAGTGGTGGGTGAATCTGAGACGCTGCTGCGCTCAGTGTTTTATTAACACACAGAAAATAAAAAAGGTTGAACAAAACAGAAGACAGGACACGGAACTTTTACGCCAAAATAAACAGACAAAACGGACTAACACTTAAACAAACGATGGACTAACAGACAAACAAACACGGTGAGTAAAAATAAACAAACAAGTATCATGTTGGTCCTACCAGCACGCAATAGCAATTGTTATTTCTTACTTTATTTCTCCTTCTCTCTCTCCCATTCTCCACTCACCGAACACCCAACCCTGAGTGAGTGCATCTATATATACTGTTGTGCCGGGATTCAATTATTAATTAATTATTCACTTGAATCCCAGCACGTGAACTAATTCTGTGCAACCCCGTGCTCACATATTATTACATACTTTAAAAGTGAAGTGAAGTGCAATCCCCGTGCCTGAATACAATTATACATTTTACACTCGTGCTCATTACCCACATTATATCCCGTGTAGCAACTACAATACACCAACATTAACATGCATAATTTATATATATATATATATATATATATATATATATATATATATATATATATATATATATATATATATATATATATATAGTACTGTGCAAAAGTTTTAGGCAGGTGTGAAAAAATACTGTAAAGTAAGAATGCTTTCAAAAATAGACATGTTAATAGATTATATTTATCAATTAACTAAATGCAAAGTGAGTGAACTGAAGAAAAATCTAAATCAAATCCATATTTGGTGTGACCACCCTTTGCCTTCAAAACAGCATCAATTCTTCTAGGTACACTTGCACAAAGTCAGGGGTTTTGTAGGCATATAGTCAGGTGTATGATTAAACAATTATACCAAACAGGTGCTAATTCAATTCAATATGTAGGTTGAAACACAATCATTAACTGAAACAGAAACAGCTGTGTAGGAGGAATAAAACTGGGTGAGGAACAGCCAAACTCCTCTAACAAGGTGAGGTTGCTGAACACAGTTTACTGTCAAAAGTCATACACCATGGCAAGACTGAGCACAGCAACAAGACACAAGGTAGTTATACTGCATCAGCAAGGTCTCTCCCAGGCAGAAATTTCAAGGCAGACAGGGGTTTCCAGATGTGCTGTCAAGCTCTTTTGAAGAAGCACAAAGAAATGGGCAACGTTGAGGACCGTGAGCGCAGTGGTCGGCCAAGGAAACTTACTGCAGCAGATGAAAGACACATCATGCTTACTTCCCTTCGCAATCGGAAGATGTCCAGCAGTGCCATCAGCACAGAATTGGCAGAAAACAGTGGGACCCTGGTACACCCATCTACTGTCTGGAGAAGTCTGGTCAGAAGTGGCCTTCATGGAAGACTTGCGGCCAAAAGCCATACCTCCGGCGTGGAAACAAGGCCAAGCGACTCAACTATGCACGAAAACACAGGAACTGGGGTGCAGAAAAATGGCAGCAGGTGCTCTGGACTGATGAGTCAAAATTTGAAATATTTGGCTGTAGCAGAAGGCAGTTTGTTCGCCGAAGGGCTGGAGAGCATACACGAATGAGTGTCTGCAGGCAACAGTGAAGCATGGTGGAGGTTCCTTGCAAGTTTGGGGCTGCATTTCTGCAAATGGAGTTGGGGATTTGGTCAGAATTAATGGTCTCCTCAATGCTGAGAAGTACAGGCAGATACTTATCCATCATGCAATACCATCAGGGAGGCATCGGATTGGCCCCAAATTTATTCTGCAGCATGACAACGACCCCAAACATACAGCGAAAGTCATTAAGAACTATCTTCAGTGTAAAGAAGAACAAGGAGTCCTGGAAGTGATGGTATGGCACCCACAGAGCCCTGATCTCAACATCATCTAGTCTGTCTGGGATTACATGAAGAGAGAGAAGCAACTGAGGCTGCCTAAATCCACAGAAGAACTATGGTTAGTTCTCCAAGATGTTTGGGCCAACCTTCCTGCCGAGTTCCTTCAAAAAAAGTGTACCTAGAAGAATTGATGCTTGATGCTGTTTTGAAGGCAAAGGGTGGTCACACCAAATATGGATTTGATTTAGATTTTTCTTCTGTTCACTCACTTTGTATTTAGTTAATTGATAAATATAAACTATTAACATGTCTATTTTTGAAAGCATTCTTACTTTACAGCATTTTTTCACACCTGCCTAAAACTTTTGCACAGTACTGTATATATATATATATATATATATATATATATATATATATATATATATATATATATATATATATATATAAAATAACTGATTCTTGAGAGTAGGGACAAGATTTTTACACTTATATAGTTTAAATAATCTACATTTTCTAGATTGTACCCAATAAATTAAATGAATGAAGAGGGTACAAAAAAAAAAGAATTAAATCATTTTTTAAATTTTGGTCTAAAAGGTGCATGGAGCTGGCATGCTATGGTTGTGACAATGAACAAATAAGTTTGGTTAATTTCAAGAAAAAATAATACTTAAGGCAATGTGCTGTCCTGCTTAATAGAAAGATAACAAAGTGAAGAAAGCACCCTTGGAACATAGCTGCCTTTATTTATGCCTAATTTAAACATTTTTAAGAAACTGCAAAACTTGCAAAACTGAAGACATACTAATGAATGATTGTTGTTTTACTTTAAATAAATATACATGTCTTCCTTTTTTAGTCCAGACAAAGGATTTTCTAGTACAACGAAAACTCTTTTAAGTTGCTAGGATATATTGTGAAAAGTGTTGAATTTAAATCAAGGGAAGTAATGTTAAAACTTTACAATGCATTAGTAAGACCTCATCTATAATATTGTGTTCAGTTCTGGTCACCTCGTTACAAAAAGGATATTGCTGCTCTAGAAAGAGTGCAAAGAAAAGCAACCAGAATTATCCCGGGTTTAAAAGGCATGTCGTATGCAGACAGGCTAAAATAATTTAATCTATTCAGTCCTGAACAAAGACTACGATCTGATTCAAGCATTCAAAATTCTAAAAGGTTGTTGAAGCTGACACCCTGGGATCCTTCAAGAAACTGCTTGATGAGATTCTGGGATCAATAAGCTACTAACAACCAAACGAGCAAGATGGGCTGAATGGCCTCCTGTCGTTTGTAAACTTTCTTATGTTCTTATGTTCTTAAGTTAAAATTTAAAAAAAAAAAAAAACATCTTAGTTTGTTTTCATTATTATGCTTAGCACACTTAAATTAATAATTAAAAAACAATTTTCAGCAGAAGGAATGATTATTTTAAGAATAATTGATACTTAGTTGCCAGAACTGTTTTGTCCCAATTCTCAATAATCAGTGATATATAAAATAATAAATAACAATTCCAGTACAGCCTTCAATAAATTCTAAATGATTTCATGTTTATAATTAAGCCTTACAACCGTTTTCATAATGTAAAACATCGATAAGCCTATACTATTTATTTAACAAAACATGCATTTATCTTGAAGTTTGCAAAATTCATGATTAAAAATAAATAAATAAATAAATACATAAATAAATAAAACCGTTTCATCCTTATTCAACTTAAAGCAGGCCTATGAAACAAATAATAATAGTAATTCCAGTACGACCTTCAATATATTCTCAATTACTTAATGTTTGTAATTAAACCTTAGAACTACTACCACAAAGTATATAACGCCAGGGGCTTTGAAATAAAGCTTTTGTTCCATTGTATAAACAAAATGAACACACGCAATGTAGTTTTCAGTTTCACGACAGCAATACAGAAGATTTTAAATTGGCTATTAAACCTTGCAATATAATTGTGAAGACTGACAACATGAATTGTTAGTGTAAAAATGCACTTTACTTACAGTTAGCAACAGCACTTGTGTTCCCCCACTTTGCTCCTCAGTAAACTGGCGCTGCCATTTTTCTCTAACTAAACCTCGCACGTAAGGCACGCAGTCAAGCCTCGTGAGACGCGTGCATATTTTCGACGCGTCTTATGGGAGTGCTCATCATAATTATGGATACGATTTTGTCACGGTGATTTTTAGTACATTTCACGGGCGAATTGCGGAAAAAAAGCCAAGAGGTCACGGAAAGGTCACCAAATAATGTAGGTTTAGCTACATCAGCATTCACTTTTAAATAGTACACCAAAACCAACAATATAAAGACTATTGCTTTTGACTGCTGGCAAGTTTAAATGTTACTTTAAAGTAAAAAACTTTGTTAAAAGTCCTTTCACACCAATGTCTTTTTTTTTTTTAGAATACTGTACGATGCAGGCTTTCACACCACGCAGGGAAACAGACAGGGTCTGAAATCAACTCTTTCGGTGGTAAATACCCATACGGTAATGGTTACATTTCATACTTGAAAGGGAAATACTAAAAAGACTACAACATGGGCTGTTAATGTATTTTTGTTTTTTTAAATGGACATTCATTTTAAAGAAATAAATCCAGAAAACCTCAACAGCATTCCGAGGAAATTTTATGCCAGTGCAAAAAGTTCAACTGGCAACCAGTACTGTCTCCAGTTTTAAGACCAGCAATAACGTCTTCCTGTCAGTAATGAAAACTTTCAGAAAAGCCAGTAAAGACAAAGCAAACCCCACCCACACATTATCGACGTGCATTAAGCACCTGCGGGAATCTGAAGCCCATTCACCAGATACCGCGACCCCAGTTGTCCTGTGCAGAGCTTTTGTCAAAATGCCCTCCCGATGCAGCCTTTTACCTGCACACACACTCAGAGCTCCTCTGCAAATCCTGAACACTAGACTCTACAGGCACTCCCGTGAAGCGATGGGAATACATTTCCTCTGCGAAATGATGCCTATTAAGCAACAAAGTCAGTCTCAACAAAGTCACAAAGCTATACAACCACTGCTTGAGAGGTACAGCTGTAATGTCTGTAACCGAACATCGATCTGAAAGCAGTTTGCTAAACTACTGACTCCAATACTGCAAAACAGAAAACAGTGGAGTTCAATTTTATCCACAACTCACCTAAAATCTGACTCCAGCCTCCTTTGCAGCTGCGCCACTTCCTTCCTCAGTTTCATTTGAAACCCCGCCCAGACCATCCACATTATCAGCTTGTACTCCACCCTCTACTTATGAGATGCTGCTTGCAATGCAGAAATTCACAATAAATGGAAATGTGCAGTTTATTTAACAAGTAAAGCTTAAAACTAATTATTGAATACAAATTAAATGTTTTGTCATTTGGGACTATATAACACTAATAAAAGTGTATTGTTTTTTTTTTTTTTTAAATATCTATACAGAGAGAGAGATTCATTGGGGCGTGTCTTCAGGAATACGGGTAAAGAAAAAATACGCCTCCCAGCAGTGATCAGAGAGAGGACGCGCCTCTGATCTCAAACCCGAGGGCACTAAGCAGACATCTTGAAAAGACCCTTGAGAGAGATTTAAATTTAAACATGTAAAAACTTGTCAGGATGTTATCAAATTACAGGTATAACACTGTATGTTTCGGAAACCCACTACTTACTCTAAGTGACTTTGACATAAAAAAAACAAAAAAAAAACAAAAACACAACACCACCACCACCACACATTTAAAATGTCCCCTTAAGCAGTTGTTATATAAGCAGGCTTTACTGCAAGTCCTTTTGTCTGCGACTGTATACTATGTGCGTGTGTTTATACTTAAGGACAAGCATTTAGTAAACGTTAACCACATTTTAATAAAACAAAATGAACAACACACAATTTGTAGTAATTTAACTAATAATCTTTATAAAAAACAAACATTTTATTTAAAGTATTCATTCATGACAAAAGTATTGACACCACTGCTTTAGTATTTTGTGTGTCCTCCATTTGCTTTTCTTATGGCTTTCTGATGTTTATGACAATTCTTGTTGGTGAAATCTAGCTTGCATATTTCCTTTAGCCCAGACAGATTGGCTACACAATGCCTGGCTACAGCTTTTTTCTGATCAGTCCAAAGCATTTCTATTGGATTGAGATCTGGTGATTGCAAAGACCATGCCATAACTTTTATATTTGTTTGCTTCAAGAATTCCAGTTGACTTAGGGTCATTGTCGGGTCATTGTCGTGTTGGCTGCCAATCAGCCTGCAAGCAGATGGTATCATTGTACTCTGCAGTCCCTGAACTGCTAAAACACCCCCATATCGAACCACCTCCATATTTAACTGTAGGTATAAGGTTTTCTTCATTTAAGGCTTTCCCTTTTTTTTCCCCCTAACATACTGGGATCCAATTTTGGGGAAAGGTTATATTTTAATCTCACTGGACAACAGAATTTTTCAAATTCAGATTCCTGTTCATATTTCTTTTTATGAATTTTCTTTAAAAGTGGTTTGCAGCGAGGTTTACGTGCACACAGCTCTTCTGTGTTCAGGTGTCTGTACAGGTCTTTCATGTACCATGACGCACAATGCTTCGAAATCTTTCTTTAAGTCCTTTGCTAACCCTTTAAGTACCGTGATTGCGTACACATGATCATACTGAACTGTCTTTCTGGGCCTGTGAGGGTAAACACGATAAAAACGCATTCATTTTATTGACTTACAAGGCCACCACTTTGCCGCACAGATTGGAAACGCATATCATTGCATAGGGAGGGATTGAATTTCACTCCCCGATAGATATTTTTCAACAGCGCACAGAAAGAAAACATGAGAGAAACTTGTTAGAGATGTGAAAGAAACAGAAAATCACTGTAAAAATCAGATGTATTTGACAATTATATTAGAACATTTATTCTGTCTCATATGTTTTAATATACAGTACTGTGCAAAAGTTTTAGGCAGGTGTGAAAAAATGCTGTAAAGTAAGAATGCTTTCAAAAATAGACATGTTAATAGTTTATATTTATCAATTAACAAAATGCAAAGTGAGTGAACAGAAGAAAAATCTACATCAAATCAATATTTGGTGTGACCACCCTTTGCCTTCAAAACAGCATCAATTCTTCTAGGTACACTTGCACACAGTTTTTGAAGGAACTCGGCAGGTAGGTTGGCCCAAACATCTTGGAGAACTAACCAGAGTTCTTCTATGGATTTAGGCAGCCTCAGTTGCTTCTCTCTCTTCATGTAATCCCAGACAGACTCGATGATGTTGAGATCAGGGCTCTGTGGGGGCCATACCATCACATCCAGGACTCCTTGTTCTTCTTTACGCTGAAGATAGTTCTTAATGACTTTCGCTGTAAGTTTGGGGTCGTTGTCATGCTGCAGAATAAATTTGGGGCCAATCAGATGCCTCCCTGATGGTACTGCATGATGGATAAGTATCTGCCTGTACTTCTCAGCATTGAGGAGACCATTAATTCTGACCAAATCCCCAACTCCATTTGCAGAAATGCAGCCCCAAACTTACAAGGAACCTCCACCATGCTTCACTGTTGCCTGCAGACACTCATTCGTATACCGCTCTCCAGCCCTTCGGCGAACAAACTGCCTTCTGCTACAGCCAAATATTTCAAATTTGGACTCATCAGTCCAGAGCACCTGCTGCCATTTTTCTGCACCCCAGTTCCTGTGTTTTCGTGCATAGTTGCTTGGCCTTGTTTCCACGTCGGAGGTATGGCTTTTTGGCCGCAAGTCTTCCATGAAGGCCACTTCTGACCAGACTTCTCCGGACAGTAGATGGGTGTACCAGGGTCCCACTGTTTTCTGCCAATTCTGAGCTGATGGCACTGCTGGACATCTTCCGATTGCGAAGGGAAGTAAGCATGATGTGTCTTTCATCTGCTGCAGTAAGTTTCCTTGGCCGACCACTCGTCTCACGGTCCTCAGCGTTGCCCGTTTCTTTGTGCTTCTTCAAAGAGCTTGGACAGCACATCTGGAAACCCCTGTCTGCCTTGAAATTTCTGCCTGGGAGAGACCTTGCTGATGCAGTATAACTACCTTGTGTCTTGTTGCTGTGCTCAGTCTTGCCATGGTGTATGACTTTTGACAGTAAACTGTCTTCAGCAACCTCACCTTGTTAGCTGAGTTTGGCTGTTCCTCACCCAGTTTTATTCCTCCTACACAGCTGTTTCTGTTTCAGTTAATGATTGTGTTTCAACCTACATATTGAATTGAATTAGCACCTGTTTGGTATAATTGTTTAATCATACACCTGACTATATGCCTACAAAATCCCTGACTTTGTGCAAGTGTACCTAGAAGAATTGATGCTGTTTTGAAGGCAAAGGGTGGTCACACCAAATATGGATTTGATTTAGATTTTTCTTCTGTTCACTCACTTTGCATTTAGTTAATTGATAAATATAATCTATTAACATGTCTATTTTTGAAAGCATTCTTACTTTACAGCATTTTTTCACACCTAAAACTTTTGTACAGTACTGTATATATGTTTTACAGCTTGGACAGATTGGAAATGCTGATCAGACCTCCATATTTTTCTACATGCCAAGCAATACCACAGTTCACAAAAAGGGACCAAAACAGGTGTGAGTAATCATGACTGGTAATGAGAAGCAGTGCATAACTGTAATGCTCTGTGATAGCAGACGGCTGCAAACTGCCTCCATACGTCGTTTTCTTATACTGTATGCATAACTGAGGTTGTATCTTTGTAAATGCATCTTTACTTGAGGTTTTATTTTTTTCCTAAAATTGAGGGTGGGAAATTTGGGTATATACACACTGGCCTTTATGCTCCGATGCCAGACATTGCATGCAAGTGTTTTTGCCTGTGAACCAGTTTTATAAGCGTGTGTGTATCTGTGTATGACCGTTTTTGCCTTGATGTTGCCTGGGTGCTGGTGTCTCTTACTGTACCTTCTCCTGTTCCGAGCTGGTGTGTTGCATCTTTCCCCTGAGAAATGGTGTTGGTTGGGTCTAGCTGAAGGGGGCCGACGATTTGATGGCATCTCCCATGGTCTCATTGGTGGAGATGGGGCAGGGGAGGCAGAGGTGAAATCGAAGACTGAATGAGAAAGCCGCTGGCGCTTGGGGCTCGGGCTGTCTTCACTCTGCATTGAGAAAAACATGGAAAGATTAGGTTGAGAGCAAAACATAGAAAGCATCACACAGGTACGTACAGTAACAGATGGTGACACAATCTTCAAATAACAAAGTTTACAGTTTTATAAACTGAATAATAACCCCATAGAAGGGCTTTAAAACCCTGAAATAAAAATGATAACTTAGTTGCCTTGCTAAGGTATGTTATTCTGTGCAAGATACACACAAGCAGTGTATTTGTGTTTTCACAGTAGATGTGTCAAAATCGGCTTACCCCAGTGTAAACTAGGGATGGGTCAGTGTAGTCGATTACACAAAATAAAAAAATAAAAATAACTATTCAAATAGCATATTAGATATTCAAGTAAACGTCTTTTTTTTTTTTAAATGCTTACCCCTGACAAGTGTTAAAAGTCAGACATTCTTTGCATATTAAATGTAAGGACCCTAATCAATCATGCAATGCTTGTAACAGCACAATTCTACAGTGAACGAATTTGGTTTGAAATTGTTAATAATTGTAACTCCCCAGTAATGTTGTTGAAGCTGACACCCTGGAATCCTTCAAGAAGCTGCTTGATGAGATTCTGGGATCAATAAGCTACTAACAACCAAACAAGCAAGATGGGCTGAATGGCCTCCTCTCGTTTGTAAACTTTCTTATGTTCTTATGTATTGCCTTGTTTTTAGCTAATGTTAACAGATCCCTGCTTGATTTCCTCTGTAATGACTGCACACAGCAGCTTTTGCGCTGTTGCTAGGCCAATCGTGAAACAGCTTCCGGGAGCAGTTCAATGTAAAACATCTACTGCTGGACTGCAGTTCAATGTAAAACATCTACTGCTGACTTTCTGTGAATGGACAATAACGTCAACACTTGTTAATGACCATCAAAAGTACAACCAGGTATGTTCCTTGTTATTGAGCATTATGCTACTGTAGCTCATTTGCACCGGTGCTCCAGTTCAAGCGCACAAACACAGTTCGTCACCAACCATCTACATCGGTTGGGTCTAAAAGTGAACTATGCAAAGAGCCAGCTGGTGCCCGCCCAGATAGTTACCTATCTAGGTGTGCACCTGGACTCAGAGCTCATGTTGGCCACTCTGTCGGATGACAGAGTGAAGAGAGTAACCGCCTGCCTAGAGTTATTTCAACTCGGCAGGGCAATACCAACAGTGGCTTTCCAGAGGCTTCTGGGCTTGATGGCAGCAGCAGCATCCAATATCCTCCCACTTGGTCTTCTGCATATGCGCCCCCTGCAGGTTTGGTTCAACTGCACGACTTCCCAGCTGGTGTCCAATCGCTGTCTTCAGGCACTCTCTTGGTTGGAGACAGCCGGCCCATCTACGCGTAGGCATAATGCTGTGCAGCGTCACCAGGAGAGCGGTCATCACCACAGACGCACCCAATTCAGGCTGAGGCGGCGTGTGGAAGGGCCGAGGCATGCAGGGTGTGTGGCAAGCCCTGTGGGAGAGTCGCCACATCAATATTTTGGAACTGCAGGCAGTGTACCTGTCCTTGCAGGAATTTTGGAGCATGTTCAGGGGAGACATGTGCTCGACCGTACGGACAACACGTCTGTGATGTCTTACATAAACCACCAGGGTGGTTTGCGGTCACCCAGTGGCCCACAAACTTCTGTTTTAGGCACAAGTGAACCTCCTCTCACTCCGGGCAGTTCACCTACTAGGAACGATCAACTGGGCTGTGGACCTCCTCTCGAGGGGGGTCTCCAGCAGTGCAGAGTGGAGACTACATCCTGAGGTTATGAGCCTCATTTGAGAGAGATTCGAGAGGGCAGAGGTGGACCTTTTTCTCTCTCAGGAGTCTACACACTGTCCCCTGTGGTTCTCCATAATAGGAGAGGGGGGACCTCTAGGGGTAGATGTGCTGGCACAACTGTGGCCAGTGCGTCTACTCTGCGTTTCCACCGCTTGCACTGCTCCCACCACGTCTGGAGAAGATAAGACAGGACCGGGCCAGGCTGCTCCTAATAGCCTCTTACTGGCCCAGGAGAGTGGTTCTCCTCCCTGATGCAGCTCCTGAGCAGCCAGCAGTGGGAACTGCTGATGCGTTGTGACCTGCTTATTCAGACGCAGGGCACTTTATGGAACCCCAACCCATCAAGCCTGCAGCTCTGGGTTTGGCCCCTAAACGGCTGCATTTGATCCATCTGGGGCTATCGAACAGGGTGATTGACACTCTATAAAATGCTAGGGCAGCCTCTACCTGTTCCCAGTATTGGTACAAGTGGGGCGTGTTTTAGGCGTGGTGCTTGGTTTTGAACCCACGAGATGCCCTACGGCAGTTATACTGCAATTATACTGCAATTTTTACAGGACCTTTTTGATGAAGGGAAATCTCCTTCTACTGAAAAGGTCTATTTGGCAGCCATTTTGGTGTACCACGTAAAAATTGATTCAGTCTCCCCAGGAGCTCATTTCCTGGTGGGACCATTTTTGAAAGGCTCCCGGCAGCTTAAGCCACCGGTGAAGGAATTAGTTCCTTGTTGGAGATTAAATGTAGTGCTCAATGCACTGACAAAACCTCCATTTTTAGTATATTATGTTGACAGGACTAAAAGCTACAGGCAGTCAGAACAAGTTTTTTTTTTTTACGGGGCTAAGTCCCAGGGATAGGTGCTGTCTAAACAGCGTCTGTCCAAATGGCTGACAGGCACAGTCCAGACTGTTTACTAACTGGCAAATCTGCCCTCGCCTGAGCAGCTCACCAGCCATTCCACCAGGGGTCAGGCGACTTCATGGGCTTTGTTCCAGGGTGGCTCTATCCAGGACATATTCAGTGCAGCGGATTGGGCTTCCTCCCATACATTTCCCAGGTTCTATCTGCTGAATGTCGTGGACCCACAGAATCCTGGATTTGGCACCTCAGTACTGAGGGCGGCTTCCCAGTCCACCCTCAAGACAGAACATTAGAGGTGAGTTCATCTTAAATGTTTTTCAGATTGCTGGAATTCTTTTCAGCTCAAGTAAGCTTGCTAGCTTTGCAGTGCTGTATACCATGTCCTTGTGACAGCTAGGGTACACTCGCCCATTTGTAATGGTTAATATTCCCTTCTTGAAAGGGAACGTTGAGTTATCATAACCGTGGTTCCCTGAAATAGGAATATTAACCATTAACTTTGAGGTCGCAGCATTCATCGTTGCAATTCTCGTAGGAAAATGACGATGTTACCAGGGCGCATAGCTGCCTTATGCTGCGGGGGCGGAGCAGCAGCCGCATCACACTGCACTGACGAGTGTCTTTGGTATAAAGTTTTTCAGGTTCGGGTTCTTAAAGGGAAACACCCATTTGTAATGGTTAATATTCCTATTTTAGGGAACCAGGGATATGATAATAACCCAATGTTTGTACTCTTCGTGAACCCAGCCGGCTCTTCTGAAGAGTAAACTTAAAACCTTACCGGCTTACACTGTTTGCTTGTAGTACACGTACACATTTGCCTTTTATTCTTGGGAGAGTAAGAGCACGGACTAGCATTTGGTTAATCGAATACACTAACATTTTGGACCCTGTGTATTTGATGTTTTTTCTTTTAATTTGTGTGGAGCAGTGGTTAGGGCTCTGGACTTGACCAAAGGGTCGGGGGTTCAATCCCAAGCGGAGGACACCGCTGCTGTACCGTTGAGCAAGGTACTTTACCTAGATTGCTCCAGTGAAAACCCAACTGTATAAATGGGTAATTGTATGTAAAAAATAATGTGATACCTTGTAACAATTGTAAATCGCCCTGGATAAGGGCGTCTACTAAGAAATAAATAATAATAATAATAATAATAAAATGTTGGTTGCAATCAATGATAGCAAGATGCAGTGGGGCTGAACTGAATGGGTGGGCCAGTGACATCACTAAATGGGGTGTGTCAATTAAAATGAGTGTCGCTGATACAAGGGTTATAGTGCCTGTCTTGGTAAATATATGGATACCTACAAGTCTGAGTATGCATTTCATTGGTTTCATTTTACAACATATCATATTGATTGGTTTAATATTACAACATCTAAAGTTATTGTAGCTCGTCTGACAAACTAAAGTTTGGTACTGGACTGCTCTTCCTGCAGCCTTCAGTTCTGCTCCCATCGGTTCCCGTGAGATTGATTTATTTATTTATTCCCGTTCCACCTGTTCCTGCCAGTTTACTTTCCGTTTCCATCCGTTCCCGCAAACATAGAGAGAAATGTATTCCTGTACCATGGGAATCCTGCAGGGTCCCATCCTGATGTCACTCTCTAATGGGGTCTCAGACAATGTGACTCAGACAGTAACAGACCAGTTCAAGGGGAAAAAAAAGAAAAACCAAATGTGTTCTCTTTGCAAATAATTATATGAAAAACATCACTTAGAGCCACATTAGAGGTCTTTATTAATATTATCAGAATGAGCTGTTCAATCAGTAGCCTACTGTTTATATTAACTCTGTACAGTTTAAATCTGCTACTCCCGCTCTGTTCATGTGGTACAATAGCCTGTATATACTGTACAGTGACAGGCCAAAAAAATTAATAAAATAGATATGATGGTTTTTGTGAACAAAAACAAAAGCATGCCCAGAGGCATAAAATAAAATAAGTTTAAAGGCAGATTGAATGGTTTGTAAAGAAAGTAAAAGCAATATGTGGACAATGTCAATATCACTGATAGCTAGAGGTTACACCGAGAGAAACCAGTTGTGTACAGAGTATGAAGATATCTTCTCACGGGGGATGCTTAATTACAGACTGGCCACATAACATACATTTATATACATTTCAGAGATAAACACACAAGATGATTTTCTCATTTTACTTCAAATCTGAAATTGTACCTTTCTGCACTACTGTGTTGGATATTACATTTATTTAAATTTTTTGCATGTCAACTCAAAGAATCTTTTCCAGTGGGCTATGGTATAGTTTCTGCCTCGAGGCTGTTGAATTTGCCCCTTACAGTACCACCTCCAAATCCCTCACCTCACATACACGATGCCTGTCTAGACTGGAGACGCCCCTGCACAGGGTGGTTTCACTGCCCTGGCAAGTGGCTGTTTAGACTGAACTCTCCTCCACTCCAAGTAAATGACAGCTGTAACTATCGCAAATTTCAACCCCCCGGTGACTGGTTAATTTGTTATAATGATGCCAAGTTGCACAGATCAAAATCACTACCTGGGCTATGCACTGCAACAGCTACATTGAAGTGACTGGAAACATGGTGTCCCCAAAATAAATATATTAGACAATCATATAAACTCATTGATTGAGAAATATCTGCTTTTACATTTTCAATATGCCAATTTGGGCATATTCAGTAGCATATTAAGCTGTATATCTGGTTCTGTTTAATAGCTTTATATAATAGTATAATAGTTTGAAGTAACAATCATAATATCTGTATACAGTAGCTGGTACTATATGACATTTTTTAATGTATTAATTCTAGTAATTTATCATCATATACAGTAGTATCCGACTGCTGTGGTGCCAGAGTAAGGCGGATATTATAAAAAGGAATGGGTTTGGCAATTGCCTCCAAGTAGTTTTTCTAATTGGTGCAACAGAAAGATTGACACTGGGGCGGGTTTTATTCTCGGTCGATCTGGCGCTTCATTGGTGCACTCTGTCTTCATGCTGTAGTAGGCGTGGTATGTTATCCAGTCCACATGGGGTAAGAAAGTTAAAGACAAGCGTTTTTTCTGACGTTTGTTATATATTTTTTTATAAAATGGCATCTCAAACAAAGGAACAAGGCAAAGCCATGTATGGAAGTATTTTGATGAACTGGACGAGAAAACCGTGGTATGTAAATAAATATGCTAAACAAAATTGCCGTACCACAAAAACACAAGTTCAATGATTCACTATTTGAAATGAAAAGATTCAGAAATTACTGTGGATGGAGCTACTGATGGCAGTAAAAAGCAAACATCCATATGTGACAGGGTGACTGGGCGGTGATGTCAGGCAGAAGCAGGAAGGAAACTGACACCAGGGAAGTACTGCAGTTAAAAGGCGCTCGCGCCGTTTTATTAAACCAAACAAAAATAAATAAAATATTTGAACAAAAAAACCACTTGCTCACAGAGCGAAAATAAATATTCAAACAAAACAAATCTCGAACACAAAATACCAAATAAGATCCAGGTCAGGCTGAGCAACTGCCTTCACTGTTCCTGGATTTTCTTTTAAGTTTACTTTCGTTTCGCTCGCTCTCTCGCCTCGTTCCTCCTCTTGAACACCAACCCCTGAAGCTGGAGAGCTGCAGGCTTTTTATATTCAGGTGACCAGCTCCCGATTAGCAACAAAATTAATCACTTAATTAATTCGGGAGATGGCCACCTTCTGCACGTGTTTTTAAATACTGTGTGGATGGGGCTTCCCATCCACGCTACTAAATAATAAACAAACATTCGGCTACGCCGTCATCTAACACAATAATAATAATAAATACAAAAACAAAACCTGCGGCGCCTCGCCGTCATATAAAATACAATACTAAATCATAATACAAAATAAATACAACATCCACTGCACAGGGGCGGAGGGGAACTCCGTTCTAAAAATAAATAAACAAATCAAATGTACAGGGCACCTCGCCTGTTACATATCCCCCTTGTGCAACGCACACATGGCCCTTAACGGCCACCTCCCCTCAGTATCAGAGTCCCGGAAGAGGGGAAGCACAGTGTCCATGGGGTGGCCATGGTGGGAGGTCCGCACTTCAATTCTTCGTGGCCGCAGCTCCTCTTCCGGGCTCCCGACACACACTATCCTGCCGAAAGTGCGGCTGGGGAGCTGGTCTCCTGACCTCCCCTTCTTCATGGCCGGCATTTCCTCCGTGGGGCTCCGACCACACGATCTCCGCAGCTTAAACTGCTGCGAGGGAGCTGGTCTCCTGATCTCCCCTTTCTTCATGGCCGCAGCTCCCCTTCATGGGGCTCTGGCCACAGTGTAGCTTACCCCAGGCGGCAGGACCTCAACCACCCCAGGCGGCAGGATCCCTGACGACCCCAGGCGACGGCAGCAGCAGCGACCCTCGGGAGGCGACGGCAGCAGCAGCGGACCCTCGGGAGGCGACGGCAGCAGCAGCGACCCTCGGGAGGCGAACTCGGGAGGGGAGCCCTGGCCATAGAGGCGGCAGCGGAGCTCCACTTCTCCCTCGTACCCTGTACCCTGTGTGGAGCAAAAGGCAGCCCCAGGCGATGCGGAGCAACAGGCAGCCCCAGGCGATGCGGAGCAACAGGCAGCCCCAGGCGATCCAGGCATGGCATCCCCGGGCGGTGCGAGGCTGGCATCCTTGGGCGGTGCGAGGCTGGCATCCTTGGGCGGTGCACGACAGGGCGGCAGCGGACCCTCGGGAGGCGACGGCGGCAGCAGACCCTTGGGAGGCGATTGCAGGAGGGGAGCCAGGACCAGCGGTGGGGCTAGGTTTGGCCCTCTTCTCAGCCGCTGCGACCCAGTGGTTTTCCCCCTTGCTCCTTTTAGCAGCCTGTGCAAGTGCAGCTGCAGACCGCCAGCCTTCTGTTCCGGTCCGTCCTGTCGTGACGGGAGAGGCAGCTCCTGCTCCTCTCCCTCAGGTGGTGATGGTGGAGGCAGAGGCAGCTCCTGCTCCTCTCCCTCAGGTGGTGATGGTGGAGGCAGAGGCAGCTCCTGCTCCTCTCCCTCAGGTGGTGATGGTGGAGGCAGAGGCAGCTCCTGCTGATCTGCTCCTGGCGAGGCGCAGGGCTCCTCCCTTCTGCTCTGCGGCGGCAGGGCTCCTCCCCTTCTGCCTGCAGGCGCAGGGGCTCCTCCCCTTCTGCCTGCAGGCGGCAGGGGCTCCTCCCTTCTGCCTGCATGGCGGCAGGGGCTCCTCCCCTTCTGCCTGCAAGGCGGCAGGGGCTCCTCCCCTTCTGCCTGCATGGCGGCAGGGCTCCTCCCCTTCTGCCTGCGATGGCGGCAGGGGCTCCTCCCCTTCTGCCTGCATGGCGGCAGGGCTCCTCCCTTCTGCCTGCATGGCGGCAGGGGCTCCTCCCCTTCTGCTCATGGCGGCAGGGGCTCCTCCCCTTCTGCCTGCAAGGCGGCAGGGGCTCCTCCCTTCTGCCTGCATGGCGGCAGGGGCTCCTCCCCTTCTGCCTGCAGGCGGCAGGGGCTCCTCCCTTCTGCCTGCAAGGCGGCAGGGCTCCTCCCTTCTGCCTGCAAGGCGGCAGGGCTCCTCCCTTCTGCCTGCAAGGCGGCAGGGCTCCCCCTTCTGCCTGCAAGGCGGCAGGGCTCCCCTTCTGCCTGCAAGGCGGCAGGGCTCCCCTTCTGCCTGCAGGCGGCAGGGCTCCTCCCTTCTGCCTGCATGGCGGCAGGGCTCCTCCCCTTCTGCCTGCATGGCGGCAGGGCTCCTCCCTTCTGCCTGCATGGCGGCAGGGCTCCTCCCCTTCTGCCTGCATGGCGGCAGGGGCTCCTCCCTTCTGCCTCATGGCGGCAGGGGCTCCTCCCCTTCTGCCTCATGGCTGCAGGGCTCCCCTCATTCTGCTCATGGCGGCAGGGCCTCCCCCATTCTGCCTGCAGGCGCAGGGCTCCTCCGCTTCTGGCTGCGAATTACTACCCAGTTCCATAATTAGAAAAATAAGCAAAGTGGCGTTGTAGCCGACCGCTTAGAGTCTTAGTGCAAATATCTGGAAGATGTTCAGATACTGTACTTCTGTGAGTAGGTCATTTAAATTTTCAAGGTAGCTTAATTTACAGTGCGTATTTAAAATTACTTTGGTTTGTCTGAAAACCATGAGCTGCAGTTCTACTCAGACATGATCTGCCACTTACAACTGGGGGGGTACCAGAATAATAATAAATAAAAAATGTCTCAATACATTATTTTATTCTTTCTACATTGTGTCTAAGTGTATAATACATTAGTATGAATGATGCAATAACACTGTATTCAGCTTACAGGTCACAGATGGTAATAATGGTATGTCCCATTCCCTTGGCTGCACAAATACAGTCCGTTTTTTCGGGTTTAAAACCTTCATTTAGGTTTTACCGAAAACCAATTGGACGTCAAACGGCTGACGAGTTGAGAAAAACTGGAACTGATCATAAGCGACTTGCATCCCTAATCCACATCCATAGACAAACAATGCATTTCTGGTAATAATAGCCTTGTGTATATTGTAAATCATGTTCTACCTAAGCAATTTTGTTTTACTTGGCACCCCCATATCCAGTGCATAGAACACCACACCTAATTCCAATGTTAAAAAAAAGGATTAGAACCAGTTGAAAAATTTTGGCAGTTTTTTTGGGGTTTCCTATTACCAGTACAAATTCTACTGCCAGTAAGAAGCCCCAAAAAGACTGCCAATAGTTTAACACCAGGGCTCAAGAAAGAGAAATACTTTAAGTTTAGAGAAAGTAATATGGGTGGCTATATTATGAATTTGTTTTGTGCACTACGGGCAGCAGCAGAATCAGTGCCAGTAAAAATCCAAGTACTGGTAGTAACATCTGCCAAAAACAAATTTGGTAACTTCTGTAAAATGGATCATCCTATAAACTGAACTCTTTAAATTTTGATGAACGTGATGCTAGTTTCTCTAAACAAATTACAGAAATTGCTACACACTTTTAGAAACACATTTCTCCGGCTGCACTTTTGTTTTTAATACAGAGTCTGTCATTAGCCAATACATCACCACAGACAACACTCTGAGGACGAGGTTCTTCTGCAGTGCCAACAAAGATAAATCCAATTTCTAAGTAACTTTCTTCATATTTCCAATTTTTCTGTTTTAGAGGATGATGCACCTGCACAATCACTTTTTTCCCCCCACACACCACAAACTGACTCATTATGTACTGAACAAGGGTACAATGCAGCGGAAACAGAACATTCTTAAACACAAAATTCTTAAACACAAAATTGCCTGTCATTGGGTCTCTGCATTATTAAGTGTGGTTTTCCAGACCTTCAACGGTAAACTAAAAACAAATTTAAAAAGCAACATCTGAGTTTGTAAAATTCACATTTGTAAACTTGTATTTTGAATGTGTTGTTATTGTTATAATAACTGACTTATTAGAGTGCATACTGTGCATGCCCCCTCCCCCTGGCTGAGGACCGCTACTGTAAATAATCCCAAGTCCAAAGTAAGAAATACTAAATTAGTAGCTTGCTTGTTCCGTAATTTAAAATCAAGCTGGCCAGGATAGTTTAAACATTGTTGGGATGATGTGCTACTCACTTCTATATTAAGTCTCTGAGTCAGTCTAAATTAACTCTTCAGTAGCAGAGGCCAAAAACAGATTACCAAATTGGAGAGGCTATGCTCGGATTGAAGTAAAGCTGTAGCAAGTCATAGCAAATGGCTCTGCAAGTAAAACAAGCCTACACAATAATGCAATTTACAATGTGTGCAAAAATACTGTGAACAAAATATATTTGAAAGTGTACTTGTGTTTAGAGGATCCATTAAGATGTCTTACTCTCATGAAATGCTACGTCAAGCTCAAGAAGTTAGAACAAAACATGGCAAATTAAATTAAACTTTCCAAAGTGCTACCAAAACCAACAAAAAATATCTTCAGAAAAGTTGAGAAATAACAAAACCATACAAGTGGTTTATTCTACCCTAATTAGGGACATAAGATTCTGAAAATGCAGTAGTAGCACACACTGTTAAAGGCACTAGCAGCCATCGGCACTGAATTCTAAGCTGTTTTTCCACCCAAATACTGCACACCACAACCCAAGTCATACAGCATCAGTGGGAGTGATATGGTGACAGAAAGCAAAGCTCATCAGGTACAGTTCTGAGCTGCCTGAAAACTAACCCAAATTGCTAGCCATTATAGTTTTAGAACTCTGATTAATTAATAATAATAATAATAATAATAATAATAATAATAATAATAATAATAATAATATTTAGCAGACACCTTTATCCAAGGCAACTTACAGAGACTAGGGTGTGTGAACTATGCATCAGCTGCAGAGTCACTTACAACAACATCTCACCCGAAAGACGGACACAAGGAGGTTAAGTGACTTGCTCAGGGTCACACAGTGAGTCAGTGAGTGAGCCAGGATTTGAACTGGGGACCTCCTGGTTACAAGCCCTTTTCCTTAACCTCTGCAGCTGATGCAGTGGCGAAGCGTGGGGGGGACTTAGCCATTGCGTTAGGATCGTTCACACTGAAACATGTGTAAGAAATAAAGAAATTGCAATATTGTTATTTTTTTCGCTTCCCATTATAGTCTACTTGTGTGTTCAAAAAGGCGCTGTAGTTTTGCTTTGCTTTGAACACCAAATGTTAGTTAACAAAAATGAACAACCATAAGTACAAATGAAATTATATGTAGTTATTTTTATTTATTATCATAATGTGAAATTGAAATCTGATGCGCATGTTAAAAGTCCTTTGCTTTGTATTTCATTTTTTGTTTTTAATCGGAAGTGTTCTAAAAATGAATCTTTTTGTTGCACAACAGTGTATTTGTTTATTGGATCTTCTGTTAAAAAAAAAAAAAAGATTGTTCTTTATTTTTCGAAAATAAAACGTCAATGCACTAATAAGAAATCAGGTTGCTAATTGCACCACTGTGACTACTCACCTTAAAGTTACCACTTCCACCCTCTCCCGAAAAAAAATCCTGGCTACGCCACTGTTGCCAGGGTTTATTATTTAAAAATACGTAAGTGCGCAGTTTATTTCAAACTTTCAAAACTTAATAACATAACCAAAGTTATATTTGTTCTTGTGTGAGACTTTCACTTTTTCAGTCAGCGAAAATGTGCTAAAAACTGAGTGAATTTCATGTAGCCCTGTTAAAATGGCAAAAAGACAGCTTTGTTTGGAGTTTTTCTACAACAAAAAAGCTAAACCACCAACGGCAGAGACATCAACAGAAACCGAACCTGACTCTTCTGTAGTTCAGAATGTTATTAACAGCACAAGAGTGTGACGATACTTCCATTTCAAACACTCAGGTTAGTGCAGGTGCAGCTGTCTGTCGATAAGAGACCCTTGCCTGTAAAGTGTTGTTTGCAGCTCTTGATTGTGATAATCTGGCGTAGAACTGTTTGTGATGAAAGATCTGGTAATGTTAGAAAGCTAGCTTAATGTTTACATAAAAATGGTTAAAATCAGGCATCGGGTTTGAGCACAGTGCCCCACCAGTTTTTCAAGCCACAAGTCGCCAGTGAGCTGATGCATAGTTCACACACCCTAGTCTCTGTAAGTCGCCTTGGATAATGGCGTCTACTAAATAAACAAATATTATTATTATTTGTTTATTTAGTCGACTCCTTTATCCAAGGCGACTTACAGAGACTAGGGGATGTGATCTATGCATCAGCTGCAAAGTCACTTACAACTACGTCTCACCCAAAAGACGGAGCACAAGGAGGTTAAGTGACAATATCCTGTGTGACTAATGGCTTGCTGGCATGAGGGTGACTTTTGTGCCCACAGGGTAAGAAAAAAAAAAAAAAAGTTTTTTTGGAGTATGTAAATTTGCTTACTCTATTCTACACTGAAAGGGCTGCAGATACCAGATTTGATAAATATTTTATAATGACCAGTACTTCCTGCCCATGCTCCGACAGCCTCCTCCACACGATCGCTTGCAATGACAGTTTCACTGTTCGGAGGAACAGCTGTCCTCACAGAGACCGCACAGCCACAATCCAGCACTTTAAACTTCCCCACCGGCAATGTGGCCAATTGCATTGCTGTGGCCCGGAAGCCAGCAGCTGAGATTCAAGCTTGCAAGCATGTAGCTCCCTGTGCTGAAGGCAATGGCTTTGACCGCTTCGCCACGGGACCATTTTGTTCAATTAGTGCATCTATTCATTCCACACAGTTTAATTTAAGCTAAACTCAGATATATCTTTCCTGTGTGTAACTGTGACGGAGTTGTTGAGTGGCGTGTGGGTGGTGACGTCATGGAACAGGAACAGAAACCAAAACAATGAATGGTGGGAGTAACTGAAGCGCAACGGCACTCTTGTTTTATTAATAAATAAAACAAAACATTTAAACAGAACAAAAGACATACTAAACAAAAAGTTGTTTCTATTTTAATTTCCCTCCTTGTTCGCTCTCCCTTACTCTCCTCTGTACACTCTCTCCTCAGCGCAGATAGCTGCAGCCTTTTATATTCTGGCCGAGGGGTTAACTAGCTGTTAATTAATTATCATATTACCCCTTGGCCATAGTCTGCACGAGTTTAGTAAGGATGCGTGACTGTCAGCTAGTTAAATAAATCACTAGCTGATCAGTCATGCATCCTCACCGGGTTTTTTTTCAAGAAGCACAAAACAATAACAAATACGCGGCGCTTCACTGTAATATAAACATACAAATCAGAATATAAAATAAATAATAAACAAAGGGGAGAGACACAGTAACATACAAAATGCCGAGGTGCTGTGTTGCATTTATGGATGAACTGAAAAAACAAACTTATCTTCATCAGAACGTGAACAAATAATGATAAACACAGTAATACAGTGCAGAAAAGTATTTCCTACCATTTTGGTTTAATTTTGGTAACAAATCGGGAAATTAAAATAAGGGGATAACAGCAATGGAACCACATTCAACATTCATAGTTAAACATCTCTAAACTTTTTTCTAACCCAAATTGTTCAAAGACTTCTTTTTTCAGGGCTCTTCTGAGATGGCATTATTACGCGTGGTAGAAATCCATGTGCTTGAAGTGGTTGTGGTGTTTTTTTTTTCACGCTGATGTGACTTAATGCAATTCACTTAATCATGTTATTGTTTTGTATCCAAACACTTCCTAATACAGGAGCCCATAGTTATTATAGTTACTATAGCTGAAAGGTACCCTGCGGTCATAATTACAGTGAAGAGACATACATTTTGTTCACCAGAAAAGACATTAACAGTACCGTAATGAACAACCATAGTTCAGATAGAAATCACGTCTGTTAAAACAGATGCATCTTTATTTTAAATGCTTCACTGCGTTATGAAAAATTTAATGAGAAAAATTGCACTTTCGTTCTGTGATCAGCTTTAGAATAGCAGGCGTGATACACGTGACGACGATACCAGTCCTCCAAAGATTCTTGTGTCAGCCTGTTTCGTGCATCTGTTTTTAATATTGCATTCATTGTGGAATAAGCCGCTTCACATGTGTACGTAGATCCAGACATGGAGGGCACAAACAGAGCCAGCGGTAGCTGTCTGGACATATATAGGCAGACCAGAATGATTCCAGATTTGCTTTGTTTATGAATTCAGTTTTCAGCAACGACGATGCCTGCAAATATACTACTAGATCTAATTGCTGCTTCGTCGATTGCAGGAAGCACTTGCTTTGCATGGGACGAGAAATCACCATCGGGGTTGATTGAAAACGGATCACGGACAAAAACGATTATGTACCCGGGAATGCTGGAGTTGTCAATGCGAGCACTGAAATCGCCTTTCAGCTATACAATAAAGTCTGTCATCGTTAGGAGTCATTTTGAGTTACGTTTCACTTACAACATATCGGAATGTTAAACTAAACATATCGGAATGTTAAATGTGTCTCTTAATAGATACAACACAGATGCTATATTATTTTACTAATATTTATTTGGAGGTTACAAAGACATACTATCACAATTGTTACTTCTTTTTTCCTTTTTAGTTTGTTTTCAACTGGCTTGACCAGCTTTTTTTTAATTGACGAGATTAGCACTTTTGAACTCAGCGGGCCCGAAAACCCAGGTGACTTTTTCTAGCAAAATCTGAGGCAGTCGGGCAACGGCTCTGGTTGAATTGGTATGGAACGACCCTGCTAGCATTACAATAACAATAAAAATATGAAACAGTTAAGTAACAGTCCAGCAATGTCAAGTGAGAGTAATCCTATGTACAGTACTCCACAAATTAAGTTTAGCATTTTACTGGCATTACAATAACCAGGATAAAACATGTCCCTTTTAATGTAAACACATCATGAATCCTCCCAATTGTTTCTTTGCTAATTCTGCCTTCTTGTTATATGTAAAAATTTAACAAGAGGTGTGTCTCCAGACAGAATGTCTTTATGAAACAAATAGTGTTTGTTGCTAGAAAAATAGCTTTGAGCTTGTTTCTTCATCGTTAGATAATATAATTAGGGCTTCTGATTTTCAGTTTTAACCGATAAAACCCGATAAAACACCCCTTATACAAAAAAAAATGAAATCGGTCGCTAGCCAATAAACACCGGAAAAACTGTGGAAATGGTTTATCAATTCACGTTGACTTTACCCTTTTCCCATTAAAAAATAAAACCTACTCCAAAAATAATAATAAATACATTTCCCAGTGCTGCTGTGCAATGTCCCGCTTCCTGACTTGCATCTATCATTGATTTGTTGTCAATACTTTAAACCCGCCCCAACTACTGAATGACAGTACATTCCTACATTTCTTTTGGAGACTCCGTTTGAGAGATTTAAAACAAGATTACAATCAAGATGGAGGCTTGTTAGCGGGATTTCAAGCTGTATTACAGTTAAAGATACAGAGGATTTAAAACAGAATTGTGGCGAAATGTACAAAAATGCCTACACACAAAAACCCCAGAAGAATGTGCCCGTGACCATAGGGATTTCGTTATGGAAGACAGCAAAGGAAAGAAGGTACAACTTAAGTGTGCAAGTACTGTCGAGTTACTACTATATTTTGACATACAAAAACAAAACGCTCAAACATTTTGCAAAGTAACCGAAAACACTAATTTCATACAGTATATATATATATATATATATATATATAGAAATAACCAGGAGGTCCCCGGTTCAAATCCTACCTCGGCCACTGACTCGTGTGACCCTGAGCAAGTCACTTAAACTCCTTGTGCTCCGTCTTTCGTGTGAGACGTAATTGTAAGTGACTCTGCAGCTGATGCATAGCTCACACACCCGAGTCTCTGTAAGTCATCTTGGATAAAGGCGTCTGCTAAATAAACAAATAATATCAAAAACAAAAGCCCCCAAAAAAACGATTTACATAAAACTCGAAAATAGCTAAAATTAAGCACCGGAAAATACAATTAATAAAACCCGAAAAACAGAAGCCCTAAATATAAATTTGATTAAGAAATGGTCATTGTTTAACATTGCAAATTATAGCTTTATTAAATGCAGGTAGAGTGAAAAGAAATAAACTAAACAATAATTAAATATGCAATTATGCACCTTCCTTCGGGAAAGCCCGGCCTTGACCGCAGTACCATAGGCCTAATTTTTTCAGCATAGAAGAATGCAAGGCTTTACCATTTTTTGCTTTCTTGTTCCCTACGACTGGCAATATGATCTTTAATGGTATTGACTCAAACGTGATCAATTGAGTGAAAAGAGCAGAAAAAACCATCCAACAGCTTCTAAAGAAGGCAAACGAAAAGGGCACGGACCCAGACACAGCCCTGCTAGTGCAGAAATACACCAGCAACAAGAATGAAATACCTGCTCAACTCCTAATGAGCAGAATGCTGAAGTCCAAACTACCAACAACTCAAGCACGGCTAAAACCAAGAGTGCAGAAAGATGCTTTCTCGCAACTAAACAAGAGGCAAAAAAAGTATTTTGATCATAGTGCAAAGGAGCTAACCAAGCTTCACATAAAAGCAAGGTTGAGAGTATGGGAACCAGCAGTTGTCTTAAAGCAGCATAAGGCACCAAGATCCTGTATTGTCCCTACACCTGATAACACGCAGTACAGAAGAAATCGCAAGCAACTTCTGAAGAGTCGCCTGAAATTTTGGGACCGCCCATTAAAAATGAAAGCAGCACATCTTCAACCGAGTCTGTACCTTACACCTTACAACCTGACAGCAACAGATACCACTACCTGGTGCAGCAGAAACAGCTTTCAAGAAAGCAGCCGTTTCCAGAGACACATTCTCCCACGCAGTATACACGAAGTGGAAGGATAATAAGACCACCAGCAAGATAGAGAGGAGTTCTAATTTGCCCAATTGTTTAAAATAGTTTAGTTCAACAAGTTCAGAAGTAAAGGATATGGTGGTAAAGACGCTGGACTAAGTGCCTGCAACCTCTAGTCCCAATGTAGACAAGTGCATTATTTGTATAAAAGTAAGTACTTGAGATTCTAGGAATTTAGATATTTAAAAGATAAGGGAGAGGTTACATAAGGTATTGCACTAGCAATAAAGTTTATTGATAGACAGGGCTTACACTGTCACTTTAAGCTACAGCTGTTAATAAAGTTGTTGTTGTTGACCTCTAGCTGGCGTCAGTCATATTTTTATAAACATAAAAGGTTTGTCGGTACCCATTTTATAATTGTGCATGGGGCATGAACAATTACAGAATGTGTCAACCAATTAAGAAATGTGCATTTAGTTCTGGGGAGATTTGTATTATATCTGTAATGAAACAGTAACATTGTAAATCATTAGATTTGTTACAGAGATAAATACAAACAATTGTGCCCCCCCCCCCACTGCATTGCAAAAAGTTTAATCCACCAGTGTATATTTAGCACATAACCCCGTGCACTGGTAAGAAACTTTACAACATTTTCATAGGCTACATTTTTGTTAGTTGGAGTCAGGCACTGTATATTACGAGCTGGAGGGTTTGACTTGCCACAGTACTTTAACAGCAGTATGATTATTACTGAGCTGCTGGCTTTAAAGCAATGTGTAGATGCATGTATTGCAACTTGAACAGTAAGATTTTGTTCTTACTGTCATCAAAGTAGAACACCCAAAAACAAGCAAGAACAACAAATAATACTTAATAATAATGACAACAATCTGACTTGTAACATAACTATAATGTTATTTGTAGAATCGTGCAGTTCTGCCAAACAAATGGTCTATTTGACAAAATTATTATTCCATTTACTTTAAGCCTTAATGAACAAGCACATACAAACACAAACGTTACCACCTTTCTGGCTTATAAAACAATGCTTTAAAAAAAAAATGTAATACATTTTTTTTTCTAATTCTGGTATGGGCAATTGCAATTACAGTAAGCACAGGGCAGTATAGCTTACTAGGCAAATAAAAGCAGCCCTTATTACACAGACTGCAGAGGTCGCGCTAGCTTTTCTGTTCATGCGTTCCTGAAATGCACATGGCCAAAATTTTGCATCACATCCATCAAATACCACATTTTAACACAAAGGCTAAGAAACTCCAGGTATGTGCATTTTGGTACATTTTTATGAATTTAAACTCTGGCTTATAGCCTGGAATTAAAATGCATTAAAATAGTTTGCTTTTTTTTCATTTATCTACACATCGTACCCCACAACATCCAAATGAAAAAAATATTCTAGAAATTAAAAAAAAAAAAAACTGAAATAGCTTGGCTGGATAAGTGTCCACCCCCCTTGTAATAGCAATCCTAAATTAGCTCAGGTGTAACCAATCACCTTCAAAATCAAAACACCAAGTTAAGTGGCCTCCGCCTGTGTTAAATTGTAGTGATTCACATGATTTCAGGATAAACTTAGCAGTTCCTGTAGGTTCCCTCTGCTGGGTAGTGCATTTCAAAGCAAAGACTCAACCATGAGCACCAAGGAGCTTTCAAAAGTACTCCAGGACAAAGTTGTTGAAAGGCCTTGAATATCCCTTGGAACACGGTCAAGACGATTATTAAGAAGTGGAAGGTGTATGGCACCACCAAGACCCCGCCTAGATCAGGCTGTCCCTCCAAACTGGATGTCCGAGCAAGAAGGAGACAGATCAGAGAGGCTACCAAGAGGCCAATGGAAACTTTGCAAGAGCTACTGGCTTTTATAGCCAAGACTGGTCGAAGTGTGCATGTGACAACAATATCCCAAGCACTCCACAAATCTGGCCTGTATGGCGAACCGCAGGTACTTCCTGTGCGCTGGTTTTATGGGGCTGTGTAAATAGGCTTCTTTTAGGTCCACCAAGGTGGACCCGTCGCCTAGCCTGATTGAATTCAACAGCTGTTGCATCGTCAACATTTTGAACTTCCTTCGGCTCAGATACAGGCCATCATCCTGCTTTGGCAATAGGAAGTACCTGGAGTAAAACCCTTCCTCCAACCGGAGAGGGTCCATCATGCAAATAGTCTTTTTTTCAGCAGAGCTGCTACCTCCCGAGACACCACAGTGGCGTCCTGTGGGTCCATGACTGATGTAGTCACGCCCCGAAAGGGAGGGGGACCGTGCTTGGACTGTAGCAAATTATCGGTAGCAAGCACCCAGACGTCTGTGGTGCACTGACACCAATAGTCCAGATGGCTCCCTGAGAAGGGACCCTGGGCTTGTCGCAGGAAATTCCTAGAGCTGCTGCTCAGCCTGCGGCTTCTGTCTCTGCGCAGGGCGGCGGAACCTATTAAAGCCAGTTCCGAACATCGTCTCTGGCAGCGACGAGCTGCCTGTGATGGTCTTTGAGGCTACTGGGGCCTAGGGCGCAAGTTTGCCGTGGTTTATGTACCGGAGGTGCTCGCTTGGGGAAGCAGGTGAACCAGCTCCTTAGTGTATTCCTGCGCGCAGTGAGTGTGCTGCAGCATCTCGTCCACCGCGGGAGCAAATGTATGCCCTGGAGTGATCAGGGCGTCCAACAGTGGTGCTTTGTCCCCATCAGGCACATCTACGTGCAGCTCCCAGCACAGCCAGGTTTCTACCTACAGTCTGTCCATTGAGCTTGGACACACAGAGCAGGTTCTTGTTAACCAGCGCAGCTCATCCAGCTGTTGTGGTGAGGGCCTGTGGTTCTCAGAAAGGAACCGCAGCAAATGGTAGGTAGGCTACCACAATGCTCTTGTAGTTCCCTAGCCGTGCAGCGAACGCACTGGTTGAATAGGACCTCTTGAGGATCATCTCGGAGACCCAGCACTGCTTATTTGGCAGGTAACGTCCTTGAATTGGAGCTCTGACCAAGGTGGCAATAGAAACCTCAACTGGCAGAAAATGAGCCAGACCCAGCTTCTCCGCATCATGCACCCTATACAGAGCGTCCACTGACTGGGAAACAGCAGAAGCTGTTGCCGGATGGTCCCAGGAAGACCGATATCGACATCATATCAAAATATCGATATTGGTGCCCACCCCTACTTATTACTGATAATAATGGAATGAACAACTATTTTATTTATAAATAGTTATTTTGAGAACATAAAAATCGAGAGTAGTGTCCATTATTGCTTATAAAGACCCTGAGAATTATATCATTGCAATCACTCACGTGAAACAATGTCTTGTAATTTACCCGAACATCAATATTTCTCAACAAACCTTTCAGGAAGTAGTGTAAGGTCGCTCGGGTCATAGAATAACATGTTTTTATATATGTAGCTCTAAGCAAAATACATAATAAAAAACACTTTACAAAGTTTACATTTTTTGTAAAAAACAAAATAAAAACTAAATATTGTGTTGAAAAAAAGTGAAAAGTTTGTATGGTTTCTGAAACACTTTATAATGTTCCCCACAGTGTTCTAAAAAGAAGTACATCATTTCTATAGGAAGAGAATCAAATACAGCCAAAAAAAAGGCCTGGTCCTGGGGGAGCATGGTCCTGAAATGGTTAATATCACATACATTTTGTGTAAAAACTAGGGCTGCTCCGATTAACAGATTAATCGGATCGATTGATCAACTAAAGAGCTGATCGCAGATTAATTTTTTTTATAATTTAAATCGTGCAGAATGGTATACAAAATAAAATCAACCAATAGAAGATCTGTGGCAGTACAATCATAAGTGAGCAGAGGCGGGACATAAACAGTTGAAGGTTTTATTAGGTTTAACCAATGGGAGAGTTAAAGATCTGCCCCTTGTTATGCAGGTGTCCAATCATGAGTGAACAGAGGCGGGACAATTGGGAGTTTAACCAATGGGAAAATCAAAGACCTGCCCTGGTTTTACAGCTGTCAAATCATTATTAAAAAGTGGAAGATGCATCACACCACCCAGACACTACCCAGATCAGGTCACCCTCCCAAACTGAGCAGCCAAGCAAGCAGGAAACTGGTTCGGAGTCTCACTCCGAAGCCAACAATGACCTTGGGAGATCTGCAAAGTTCTCTGTCTGAGATGGAAGTCAGTGTTCACACAGTAACAATAAGCTGGTCCCTATACAAAGCTGGCCTGTATGGACGGGTGACAAGAAAGAAGCCATTACTCAAAAAGCCTCATCTTAAAAGCATGTATGGAGTTTGCGAAAAAAAGCATGTAGATACTGTAGACATGTGGGAAAAAGGTTTTGTGGTCAGACGAGACAAAAATTGAACTTTTCAGTCTAAATTCCAAGCGTTACGTCTGGCGCAAGCCCAACACTGCACATCACCCAGTCAACACCATCCCAACTGTCAAACATGGTGGTGGCAGCATCATGTTATGGGGATGCTTCTCTTCAGCAGGGACTGGGAAGCTTGTCAGGATAGAGGGGAGAATAGAAGGTGCAAAGTACAGGCGAATCCTTAAGGAAAACCTGTTTGAGTCAGCCAAGACTCTGAAAATGGGGAGGAAATTCACATTTCAGCAGGACAATGACCCGAAGCACAAAGCCAAAGCCACACTGGAGTGGTTGAACAAGAGAATTAACATTCTTGAGTGGCCCAGTTATCGAATCCAATCAAAAATTTATGGCTACACTTGAAGATTGCAGTTCATCGACGATCCCCAACAAACTTATCAGAACTGGAGCAATTTTGCCGTGAAGAATGGGCAAGAATTTCACCATCCTACTGTGCAAAGCTAGTAGAGATCTATCCAAAAAGACTCATAGAAGTAATTGCTGCAAAAGGTGCTTCTACCAAGTACTGACTTAAGGGGCTGAATACTAGTAACCAGTAAATTACATTTTGTACATTTTCTTTGCAAGCTTTGCTGACATTTAACCTCCTCCTCATATAACAGTTCAGTTTAACCACTACAACTTTGAATAAAAAAAGTTTGTTTGAAAAACTGTGCATACATTATTTGTAATTCAACAAAATGTGACATTATTGGTAGGGGGTGAATACTGCTGCTGTTATAAATTTGTTGAGGTGAGGGCGGGTCACAGGGAACCTTTTGTGTATCCTGAAGACAGATGTGCCATCATGGACTAAACAAGTGTGGTGTGGTGTGGGCACTAGACTAATGTTGGATGTATAGACCTGTGCAAAACACAAGGGCAGCTCTTACTTCTAGTAACAGTCTATAAAGTGGTCAATGTAAAGCACCTAACTTTATCCTGAGCTTCTATTACTACAGCTGAGGTATGACATACAGGAGGGTAAAATCACAAATCTGCATATACTTCCACTTTAGTAACATACCCATAAACATTAACCCTGTAACTATCACTTATCAAAGTAGGTGTCCGAGAAACAAAAAAATAGCTATATTAACCTGTTGATACTTCACAGAACAAAACTTGGGAACAAATACATTTTTTGACAAGTAAAACAATTAAACCCTGGCATAATTTTCTCAATCACCTGGCTGAGAAAACAGACAAAGGTTTCAAAGTACTCAGCAAGAACAGTGAATGTTTTCTTTTGCTGTTCTGCTGCTGGTCAAGGATGACAGGATCTGTAAGAAGTTATATTTAAAATTGTCCATACTGGGAATGTTCTTCATTTAAACTGTAATAATATCTGCAGGATATATATATATATATATATATATATATATATATATATATATATATATATATATATATATATATATGGATTTTTCTAGCATTTTGTCCCTTGGACAACCATTTTTTTTCAGAAATTGCATTGAGTTATTTTTCAAAATAAAGAACAAACACTAAAAACACTTGTGTATAATAGTTAAATAAAAAGGCACAACTTACAGTGAAATTAGAACACTTCCAATTATAAAAAAAGAAATACAAAGGACTTGAGTTTAACAACTGAAAAGAATGCATTCACATCAGATGTGCCTTTAACATTGTAATAATGATAAAAAATACTATATTTTAAGAGAAGTCATTTGTGAACTATGGTTGTTAATTACTGTTAACATTTTATGTCCAAAGCAAAACAAAAGTTGCAATTATCAAAAACATATCTTCCTCTATTTTTGCTAAAGGGTGTATATTTATGCAGGCTGTATTATTTTTGTTGCGTTTGTGCCTTTTTGCTTTACAGCCATTTAAAGTTACTGTTAAAGAAGAAAAAAGCAACATTTTCAGAAGTCCAACTTCCATTCATTTTCGGTATCAATGGTAGGATAAATGGTTTAGTTACACATTTGTAAATATGTCACATTTTGACTCCATGGGTATGTAATACCACGTTACAAATATTACATTTTCTTGGGATAAAGGAAAATATTTTACAGTGATTCACAATAATGGTGTTTAAATAAAACCAAATGTCACATCCACAGCATTTTCTTGGTAAAGTTTTTATAAAAGTTGTAAACTACATTATATTTTTTTCAAACTTTCTCTGCAAAGCTAACTTTTTAAAATATATGTTATGGTATACAAATGTTGACCTTTTCTTAATAGTAAGCATGCAAATTAGCGTGACTGGTGAGATTGATAAGAAATCCCATGTCTTATCATGCACAAGCAAAATATGAATTGTAATCACAAAAGGGCAGCATAGCACATTGTTATGAGATTATATAAACAGATCACAATACCAAAAAATCATTTTAATGGGGATTAAAGTGTTTTCTTTCATCTGCTGACCTTACATTTTCTGTTCATGTTAACGCTCCTCCTCATGTAAAATGTCGAGCACTGTGCAGTGCCGCTAGTTAAAATGACAAACTTAGTGGCAATGTGCTAAGAACACGTGTACTTGTAGCCTGTGTCCACTTTGTTTTTTGCCTGCACTGATGTTCAGCCAATGAAGGGGAAAGGGGCGTGTTTGTAATTTGATTGGCCGCTGTGTTAGTGTGTACATAATACAAATTAAATCAAGTGTACTCAATTGTATTTATATTTGGTGAGATTATATATATATATATATATATATATATATATATTATTTTTGGACAAAAGTTTTTTTGTTTTTTGTTTTTTTGTTTTTTAACAAGATTACAATTCATTTCTTGATTACAGTTCAGACACCGTCACATACATAACACTGGACTTCAGGTTGTACTATTAAAATATTTAAAACCTGCTATATTAATTTATCGATTTTGGGGAGCATTTTGTGAACATGTAAAGTGACCCAGGAATACTTGTCCATTTCTGACACATCCATAAGGTCAGTTTCTTTGGGCAACAAAAAAAATTGTGAGACTCTGAACCATGGAATTTTAACAGGACACAGTTTAAAAAACACCTTATTTAAATAGTATGTTTCTTTAATTCATTAAAGGAGCCCTTGTGTATGGTAACAAAAAGTTACATTTTGTGTGCAAATGTCACATCCATTACTGGAATTTCCCACAGCATTACATTGAAGTCACAAGTACTTCCAATAAATACTGTACATAATGCTGACTTACGGGGTATGCATTAACTACAGCCTTACATTTTAACTGTAATGTTAATTTGAACTACTGTACAAAAACGTGGTCTTACTTAGACCTCCTTTTAATCCTGCCTTAATATTCTAGCCTGAGAAGTTGCTACTCTTGATATAGTTGGTTACTATGTTCACTGAGTTTCCAAAATGTGAAACTAGGTAGTCTATCTAATCAAAATGCTGGGAGACAGCGAATGGGGATTTAGACTACATACACAAGATTTACATAAAATGCTGCTGCTTCCCCCTCTGCCCCCAAAAAATTAAATGGTAAAAACCATTTGCTCGGTAACTGTATTTTACAACTTCTGACAGGCCTTGTGCCAGTCAGTTTCACCTGAAGAATTACTCATCTTGACAAAGCACAACCCCACTTATTTCAAGGTTACACATCTGAATGAGTGACCTTTACTTGATCAAATCTACAAGCTAAATGTGATGGAATTTGGGATACATTTATTTATTATATTATTCAAGTATTACAAGCATTCTTATGTACAATATAGAGTAAGTTGTCTAATGGAGGGTGTAAGCAGTTTGGTTGATATCTTACCCACACAAGGATACATTACAAGACCAAAAACAACTACAAACACCTAGCTTTAAAAGCCAAACTTACAAACCCCAAAATAACATGATCCAACTCATGTTAAAATAATGAAATAGGTGTTTTAACAGAAGCAGGTCAGGGTCTGGTTTCCAATAAGACATCAGAATAATAAACCTGTATTAGGGTTAGTTGCCCACATTGAGGGCTATACATCTGCATGCACCATCCATCAACAGTACTTGATGTGGTACAAACAGGTGCTTTCTAAAGTTGCACTCTTCAATGAAACAATGGTATACAGCAGCAGTATTAATTACTTCTTTATGCTATTCGTTTAAAAGCTACAACGTTTTTAAAAAGTAGTTGCCACCTTTGTTTGGGAGCTATTTGTGTTATTTATTTACACTAAACTCACTTGCTAGGTTTTAACTTTGTTAAATAAAATGAGGGTACATAAAATACATAAATAAATAAATAAATAAATAGTTGCATGACAGTATTATAATAGGAAAACAGTTCTGGCTTATCTTTTAACAATACATTTATTGTTAATAGATTGGTACAGTAAGGTTGCAAATGTCGTTAGCTTGTTCTTGACCCCTTTTTTTGTTGTTTTGTTTGCTGAATCCCAAACCTACACATACATATTTGTAGAGTCAGCTACCAGATACCACTTTAAAAAGCTATTCCACCACGAGAAATTAACCGAGTAATAATACATAGAATTAGCACGTCATAAACTGTCAGGAAACCGACTTGCTCTTCACCCTTGGCGTTGCTAAACGCTGTGCATTTTTAAAGAATGAAATAGTGCATGCACAAACCTGAAATTCAGGTATCCTAACCACGAAAATAAATAAATAAATAAATACCACAATGTTACAGTTGCCATAATATAAGACATACATACACATCACCACTCACTTTCACAGCTTTTTCTTCCTCTCCATTTTCTCTTCCTCTGGTCCCTTTTTTTCTACAAACCAACCAACCCACCAAAAGCGATCACGTCACCTACCCTACTACCAATTGTATCCTATCAGATCGCACGGGTAGGTACAATTTGTCAAACTGGCCAACCAGTGCGCAGATTGTAAGGCTGGCTTTAGCGCAGCCGAGTGTAAACAGGCTAGTTTGAGAGCAGGCACTGCAGTGATCCTTTGTTTTCAAACTGAGCAATTGAGAGATTAAATATATTAGGAAGAGTGCCTTCAATTTTGCGTTCAACCCACAAACAAAAATGCTTGTCAAAAGCAAAGGAGAGAGTGCAACATGAATGCAGATCTTTTTTTTGGTTTTACTTTCGAACACGAACACTGGTCCAACCAAAATGTAACCCGCTGATTAACAAGAGCTCCTAGCTACAGTACTTGTTTTCATTATTATCCAACTAGATCAGACAACCATTCTTCGTCTTCTGGTCTGCTACAGCACAAACTGTTTAGAAATGCAATACAAATTAATCCAGCGGAGGAACCCAACCAGAGAAATACATTCAGCATTTCACATTATGAATTATCCTCTTACCAGATGCAATCTGGAATTAAGTTATAAATACCCACAAAAATTAAATAGTATCATATCGCGACTATATTCGTTCATATAAAGCCTGTACACGCTATAATATACACCAACCTAACATGTGGTGTTTGCACATCAGCAGTCACTCCGATTACAACAACCGCTTAATTAAATCATGAGGGTTAAAATACATGATGCATTTATAATTAGATTGCAATATACATGTTGATGAAATCGAACACTGAATTCAATATGTTTTAATAATTAGAACATTTTGGATTTTCCCGTGTTACCTGTTTTATGTTTTCTTTTGGTGAAACAGTGATGATCATTAAAACGAGTGAGCCCCGCTCGCCGCCCTATTTTAAAAACAGCCTCCAACATCGATCACCAACCTCCCTCTTCCACCATCAACCCCCCAACCGCGGTTCCGCGAATAAAGTACAGTAGACACGCCAGCAAAGTCCTAGGCTTGAACCGGACCAAGCCCCACCACCCTGCTGGTCCAACAGACGGTGGTATACTCCAGAAATCAAAGCACCGCAGAGCTAGCACCCCCTACGCAACACCCTGAATGGAATCGGCAGACTGTCAGTTCAGTGGGAGAGGAAGACTAGTCAATTTTAAAATTGATCTTCATTGCCATAGACGTCTTCAGATAGAAACCGAAGAATTTGATTTATTCTGTAGTTCTTAAAATATGCCAACTATTTTGAGCGCCAATGGGCACAACCACGCATTCATACTTTAATAAAACAGGATATTATATATCATCAATATATAACAATGACAATATGAACGTCCCATTTCAGGGTTTTTTGTAATCGAAGTATAAGTTGTATGTAAAAGTAACTAGTGTATTAATTACATGTATATACATCTTGTTTATAGGTCACAAAGGTAGGTTCAAGTTTCCCTTAAAAATAGGGTTGACACCTTTCCGGGTTTGACCCGGCATAAGAAACACCATACAGTCGTTGCTTAAGGATTCCCACTATAGTATTAGAAATATATTGTTGAGTACTGATCTGTACTACTTTGCAACGGACATATCCACGTGATGTAAACAATCCAATACGACTCTTTTGTGCTTTCGTCACTGATATATATATATATAAAATAATTAACTTCAATAAATATATAACATTTAAATAAATAAACAAAATTCATTCAAAAGTTGTGCATGCTGATGCGCTGGGGAGGCCAAATCAAGACTGATCCTCAGAGCCAGCATTGCATAATATAATAAAAATATAAGTTTATATAAAGTAATGTTAATTAGAATTAATACAGATTCAAAGATAGAAGTAAAAATGATGTCACAATATATAGAACACCATTACATCATGTAAGAATAAATCATGGATTTGAATGTAAACAATAACAAGTAGTTGTCATGCCGTCAAAAACCTATAAATACCTCCAATGTTTTGATTCAAACACATGCTCCCTTGAGAAAGATATGTACAACATCTCGAAACGTTGGGCAGCTGGCTCTTTGAGCTAAATATATATATATATATATATATATATATAATTTAAACTGTTTTTAACAGCATAATTATTTGATTATTTTTCCTTGTAAACTAAGTGAATCAGCAGCACCGCATGCAACATTCAAAACGCTCAGCTTGTTATTAGAAGGAGGCAGTGTGGTCTGCGTGACCCTGAGCAAGTCATTTAACCTCCTTGTGCTCCATCCTGCAGATGAGATGTTATATCAATGTCCTATTGTAAGTGACTCTGTATATAATGCACAGTTCGTAGCCTATCTCTGTAAAGCACTTTGCGATGGTGGTCCACTATGAAAGGCGTTAAATAAAGATATTATTATATATTATATTTGTTTGTTCGGCCAAACTCTCATTAAGAAATATTTTCTTAACTGCATGTAAAATGAACAATAATGGATGAATAGCGCTGTGTTAAAGGTGAACCATTTATTTTATTATAGTTTTGCTATTTCTGCGAGATTAGGCTTCAGAGTGTATCTAGGCTGAAAAATCACAGAAGGCTGCACCGAAAATTTTAAACCTTTCATCCCATAGGATACCAAAGCTCTTTACACGCGAAAGCTATTCTGTGCCAGCACACTGTAACAGCAGTTAAGGTGGGAGGAGTGAGGAATTGCTTAGCCAACTGAACTACAGGGGTAAATTTAGGTAGGCCCGATTGTAAGTGCCTGAATTGGAATTTAGTCATTATATTTGCATAGTCCAACTGTTTAAACATTATCTATAGCCTGCAGTTTAAACTATCAGGAATAGATAAGGAATACAATAAAATAATATTTATGTTTAATTGTTGAAGGGCACTGGTTTCTTAAAACCCATAAGCGAAAGAGATGATATAGGCGGTATTTTTTATTTTATGCATGAAGGTGAATAATATATGTTGAACTCCACCACAGACATTACATAAGCAAATGAGATGTCTTTTTTGGACTATTATTATTATTATTATTATTATTATTATTATTATTATTTCTTAGCAGACGCCCTTATCCAGGGTGACTTACATCCATGTTCCTTCTCAAAAATGTGCTTTAATATTAACCTTTAATAAAGGAAAACGACTGTTTTAATGAATTTTCATATATCTGTTTCAGTGCAATGTAGTTTCTTCTTCATTGTATAAAGAAATAAGCTTTTTTTTTTTAAACATTTAAATTTGATTTCCGTTTCTTCATAAAAACAGAATGTTTTCTGGGGAGAGTCAAAACATACATTAACTTTGATTCATGTACTAAGGGTTACTCTTAAATGAATTAATGATTCAGTTATGGTGTACATTTTTATGGTAAACTGAGCATGACCTATAAACTCTGCTGTCATCTGTAACAGCAGAGCATCACAAAAACTGACTGAATTCAGAAATGCAGAGCGGCCCAGAATTTTCGACGTCATCTGAAAGCCAAAGCGGTCCAGAATTTGGGACGTTATCTGAAAAGCAGAGCAGCCCAGAATTTTGGACGTTCAGTGTTTTTTTTTTAGTTAACTGTAATGATAACGAAAATGTCTATTAACGAACATAAATCATATCCATTAATAGTAACTATAACTAAAAAATTATGTAAAACGATAACGAAATAGTAACAAAAAAAACAACATTTCATTATAGTTAGTTAGGCTTGCTACTTTTCGATTGTAAATCGGTAAAGCTTGTTAAACATCGAATTCCCAAAAAATCAATTTATATAGGATAAACGTGTGTAAAACCACTTGCTATTTTTTTTTAAATTTTCTTTACCAAAAATCATCATTTAGAAAGCATCTCTAGTTTGTGTAGTTTTTATACTTGCTGTCTGTCCCGTCTCGGTTCTGCTCTGAATGGCTAGATGTCGCTGTGTCAGTCAACGTCAGTGGTCCCTTAACGGGGTACTGTAGCTTCACTGTCAGTCATTTCATCCTGTTACGTAGAAATTAGCGGGTTAAGATGTAGGTAATCTTTTGATTTAAGTATACGGTGACAGTTACTAATTTGTTTTAAAAATGCGGCGCAAGAGGAAAACACTTAAGAGGCGTCGTGTACATTGAGGCAGCAGTAAAAATCAGCTAGGTACATTAAAAAAAAAGTACAAAAATATATCAAGATTTTTTTTTTAAATAATGTGCCCACTTACATTTTTAAGACTGGCATATAAATCGACATGTTTTCATATTATAATTTTTTATTTGCCATTTCTTCGTAACATTATTGTGCTCTTAGGCTGTATATATATTTGACCACGGTATTTAAATTTCGCGTCAAACAGACATGTTAGCTTATCGTTCTCATTGGTCAGTTTCCATAGTTACACTGTGTGTAGTTCCAGAATTGGATCCAACATCTGTTTATGATCCGACTCCAGTGAATTCGGATCCGATCCTGTTTTTTGTTCTCGTTAGTGCAACCAGCCCCTGGAGCAGCGGGTAGTCCTGTATTTATTTAATGGACGGTACGGTACATACTAAGATGAAACGAAGAAACCAATCTATAACGCATTTCTTTCAAAAGAAGCCAACTCTGGGTATGAATGTTTAGTGAATGTGTTTCTTAAATTAATGCTGTTTTTCTGCTGACAGTCCTGTGCAATTTGATGTTTAGCTGCGATATGTTTTCATAAATCTGTGTTTTTCTTGCGCAATGGCAACGCCTTCCCTCTCCCCCCGATATAACAATTCGTAGCTGTAGCACTTTTCATGTATTGTATTTGACGCTCTGGGGTAGAGGAATTGGAGGTAATTCTAATTATAAATTCACTGTTTTGGCAACAGCAGTTTAAAAAAAAAGAAGTTATTTTCCTAATGTTTTTGTTAGAGAAAAAACAAGGAAGTACTGTTTTAATACCGGTGATTTTTTTTAAATCGTTTTTGGCATCTTTAAACAGCTTGTTCAGTGGTAACAATGCACTGGATACTGAAGTAAACTGCAGATGCTTTCCAGCATGAATGTGACAGCACACCTTGTTCAACCTTGACCTCTGTACACCAGCAGCAGTTTAAAGTATATTTAAATGAATTTAAAGCAACATTGTCTATGTTAATGATTATATATGATAAGTGTATTGGTTTGGTTATCAAACAAACAAAACAAAACAAAAGCCTTGGATGTTTTTTGCCCTGCCCCAAGTGTAAAACAAAAAATTCTCCTACAACATAGAGACAATCCATGTTTTCTGCAGCAAATAGATTCCTAAGGTCTCTGTTCATGACGAGAAACAGTTTAACTGAGTGCATCCTTTCTATATGTTTGATCGGTCTCGCAGCACTATGGGTAAAAATTGACTGAATGGCCTTGCCCTGCTATATGTCCACAGAGACTGGCAGCACCAGTCTTACCAGTTCCAGTTGTAACATCAGTGTCACCAGTCTCAGCATTAAGTTCAGTAGCAGTGAACCAAATGCATGTCTCAATGAAGGTATAAACCCATCTACTTATTCATATTTATAAGTTCTATTCTTCTTGTCCTTTTAATATCACATATTTTCTAACAGTGTGAATAGGGTCATTTTAGGTTGGTGTTGTTTTTGCTTGGAGATTTGTTTAAAAAAAATATGTGTCATGAAATTTCAAACATCATCCAAGGTGGGTTCACTGGGTAAAAAGAGTTAGCAACGTATATTGTTTTGCAGTTTGCATTAATAGTCTCCAGGCTTCAGGAACAGGATATGCAGGGTTTTTTTTACTTTTTTTTAAGACAAAAAATAGATTTTTTTGCCTTGGTGAATACCCTGACCGATCGCTGAAGTCTCCGTGACTTTGAGTCCAGCTGTGTTGAAGCAGGAGAGGGACGGATCTCAGACTCTGAATAATAAGTGCAAGTTAGTTCTGTTCAACTATCTCTAGTTTTGTTCTGTGCATATTATTTTTACCTGTAAATTTATGCTATAAAAGTCTGTGTAATACACTTTTATATGCTGCTTTTATTTGAGATCATTTTTAAACATGTGTAGGATCTTTGTCTCTACGTATAGCTCCACTGTGAACAAACGTTATTTCAATAAGAATGTTTCGCTAAATGAGACGTTTCTCAACGGCATAAAAAGTCTGTTTTTTTAAAGCATAAAGGCGATTTCACCCATTCTCTGCTTGAATGGAAAAATAAAGATCGAAAAAACCCAGTACATTATTTAATTAAAGTTAATCAAACAAAACGAGTGCTATATTACATATAGCAGAAAAGTGTATGTATAAGGCCTCTGCGAATATCCTAAGAGCATTCAATAGGATACATCCAGATTTTAAATTGGATCCAACTATCACAGGTCATAAAATCATGCCCCTGGGGAGTGGTTTTAACAATGGTATGTCTGTCATTCATTGACTAGCTGCAGAACATGCTTCCAAAACAATCTTAATAAATACAATGGGTGAATATTTTGCCCCCTTTGTTGTTAATCACACATTGTATCACTCTGTGAACTACACTAGAGCCACTGAGAGAATCAGCCATGCAGGTCAGTTAGAGAATGGGAGATTCGTTGACATAATGTCCTTGGTCAAGGTAAAACCAGCAGCAATGGTGCATGTGTTTCTTCATACATGTAAACATTCTGACCAGTAAGTGTGCTGCAGTTGGTGATCGTGAACTTGCTATAGGGTGTGAAGGATTTTTATATGAGGTAGAAGAAGGTGCAGAGGTGTTTGCAGGTAACCCAGAAACACTTAATAAGTGCATTAAAGTGCAGGTAGTACTTAAAGTACTACTCCAAAATGCTTTGACATACAGTATTAATATAAAGTACTAAAATATACAATCATACTACTATAGTATTATATTATATAGTATTACTATAAAGTACTACAATATTATATAGTACTACTATGATATACTATAAAGTACTATAGTACAAATATGATGGACTACAGTAGTACTCTAAAGTACTATAGTACTACAGCACACCCTCACTATAACACCCTTCATTATAACTAACATTCAGCTATAACGAACCTGGCCGCTGGACCCCAAATAAAATATATAAAAAATATAACATAAACGCGCACTCTCAACATCCTGGTCTGTACGCACGGGATAAGAACATAAGAAAGTTTACAAACGAGAGGAGGCCATTCGGCCCATCTTGCTTGTTTGGTTGTTAGTAGCTTATTGATCCCAGAATCTCATCAAGCAGCTTCTTGAAGGATCCCGGGATGTCAGCTTCAACAACATTATTGCAGTGAAATCAACTCTTTTGTCTTAATAAAAAACACGCATTGTGTTTCTATGCCTCTGAAACGAAAATCATTTTATGTTGCAACAAAGCTGGAAACTATATAGATCGTTTGAAAGAAGCAGTAACACAGGCATATCGCTTCTGTGAATGTAATGTAGGTTGTAAAAAGCACTGTTTTTTGGCTTGTTCAGCAAACACCTGGCAAAGCAAAATTGATTCAAGAAAAAAAAAAAAAAAAAAATGAGGATCTGATGAACTTTTCACGTCGGGTTAATTTGTAATAAATGCTCAGTTTGGGATTCTTGCATGTTGGATTAAGATTTGGTGCACTGAAACGATTCGTGTCAGACTGATTTTGAATAAAAGTTCAGCTTCAATTTGTGCTTTGTTTTGTACTGCGTTTTAATTCTTCAACGAATAGGATCAAACAAAGGCAGAATACTGCATACATGAGAAGAACAGGTACATGTAATTCTACTTTTATTCACAATGGAGCAAAGGAGCATCCACCAGAAAAAGTAAACAAAAACAAACAATATATGTTACAAAATGTATTTAGATAAAAACAAGCATACATTAAAAACAATTACATGAAATACCAGCGCAGGCATTTGAAACATGACATATCATTACCTTGTTAAATACCTCATTCAGATGCATACATGCCAACAGTCCCTATATGGTCAGGACAGTCCTGATTTCCTAGCAAATGTCCCGTGTCCCGATGCATAGGAAGAATGTCCCGATATTTACACATTGAAAAACATTCATTTATTCTGCACAGTAGAGTTAGTGAAAACCACACGCTGTACTCTTCGTGCGGCTGACACATCTGCTGATCACTAACTTACCGGTATACAAAGGTAAGAACACTTCATTGTGTGTTTACTGTCATGCTGGTTGTGTGGTGTTGAGTTGAGGGGATATGATAGAGTGTTGTTTGCATATGACCCCTCCCATGTGTATGATGCGTATAACACCAAACCCGCCCCCCTCCCCCCGGGGACAAGCGTCCCGCTAAACAATTTCCAAATGTTGGCAAGTATGCATATGGACGCTAATGTGCAATAGAATTTTAATATTACACATATGATTTTCAAAGAAAACACAGTTTTAAGCTCTACTTCCTTGTTTACACAACTACCATCCACCCACTACATACTACATACCATGTGACAACCTGAACTTCTGCTATGAGAAAGCCATGAGACAGCAGCTTGAGGCAGCAGTAATACCCTATTCGGTAATGGTTACATTTTTATTTCAGGGAACCAGGGTTAGGTTGCACCTATTGGACAATAATGGTTTTAATCTGACACAAGACTTGAACATGCTGAATTTGTAACCAGATCTTGAACGGAACTGGAACTGCACAGCAATGCATGTCTGCCTTGGTTACCCGGGCGTTTAGAATACAAAAGTAAGTTAGCTACAGTATATTATTTATTATTATTATTTGTTTATTTAGCAGACGCCTTTATCCAAGGCGACTTACAGAGACTAGGGTGTATGGACTATGCATCAGCTGCAGAGTCACTTACAACTACGTCTCACCTGAAAGACAGAGCACAAGGAGGTTAAGTGACATGCTCAGGGTCACACAATGAGTCAGTGGCTGAGGTGGGATTTCAACCGGGGACCTCCTGGTTACAAGCCCTTTTCTTTAACCACTGGACCACAGCCTCCTATATGGCTTTTAATACAGTACTGGGGAAGGAAGGGTGGCTTGATTTTTTTTCCTTTAAAAAAAAAAAAAAAATGTAGTCGTTGCCAATTATTTTATTATTTTCTCCCAATTTGAAATGGCCAATTATTTTTAGGCTCAGCTCACCGCTACCACCCCTGCGCTGACTCGGGAGGGCTTAAGACGAATCACACGCTGTCCTCTGAAGCGTGTGCTGTCAGCCGACCACTTTTTTTCACACTGCGGACTCACCATGCAGCCACCCAAGAGCTACAGCATCGGAGGACAATGCAGCTCTCGGGTAGCTTACAGGCAAGCCCGCAGGCGCCCGGCCAGACTACAGGGGTTGCTGTGCGCGGTGAGCGGAGGACACCCTGGCTGACCTAACCCTCCCTCCCCCCGGGCGGTGCCCCCTGGGAGCTCCCGTCCTCGGTCGGCAAAGGAATAGCCCAGACTCGAACTTGCGACATCCAGACTATAGGGCACATCCTGCACTCCATGTGGAGCGCCTTTACTGGATGCGCCACTCGGGAGCCCAGGGTGGCTTGATTTTGTACAGTTTTAGTAGAGCTTGATAGATTTGCATTCTCTTATGTACCAGGTCAATACTGAGTTATGCATAAAAATCATCTATACAGCAGAATATACACAAGGGGTAGTTTTCAAAAAGAGCTAGCAGAACTGGACTTTATATACCACAACTTTGTAATAACCTTCAAAATACTCGCTGTGTAAAATATAAACCAGAAACCAGCATCTCAAAGAGACTCAATTTTAATACACTGTATGAGAGCTCAGCTACCGTGGGGACAGAAAATACAAAATGTGTATTTAACAGTTACATTACAGACATTTCCCCCAGTACTGAATTATTTATCATAATATATGAAACAGCTAGTTAGCCTATTTGTGCTTTCAAATCGGAATAGATGGAGTTAAAACTATAACTGATATACTGTACTGGGATAGCCTTGGGAACTAGACAGGGAGTTCAGATTGAAGCAGAAGACCTTGAAGTTACTTGGATAATGTTTCTGATAATTCAGGAGTTGGGCCCCCTGAAAGGTAAACCTTGTGATCATTATTTGTTTATGTTGCTAGGTGGCCCAGCAGGTTAACTTCCCAGCTTCACATGCTTCTTATCTGTCCTTACCAATTAGGCTGTCTGCTTCAGAAAGGCCCAGGACTGAGTGTTCATTTTAGGAATGAGCACTAAGTTTACTAACAGACCAGCAGCCAGGCTGGGTTATTGGTTACTGTGTAAAATGTGAACTGGCGGTTAGCACCTGGCTATTGGGATGCTTCACCAGCCCTAAATTGAATGTGTTTGTGAGAAGGAAGCAGAAGCATTGTTTCTATAGTGAGCAGCAAGACGAAAGTGCAGCACTGCTGACAAATTGATTAGAGAAGGGGAAAACTAATTTAAACTGGTTGTCACTCGCTGAGAATGTAACACAGGTTCAAGGGGCCTTGACGGTAAATGTATTACGAGGGTGTTGTTTATATGCACGGATTAGCTCCCTGCTATTCTGTCATGGCCTACTGTACAGTAGTGTGCACGTCATTCTCAGGCTGTGGTTATGTACTTTCTGCACAGACCTGCATACAGCCAGCTGTATATTGTAGTGCTTCAGAATGAACTGAAACGGGGAGGCATTTTTGCTTCTCAAGCCTGCATAGTTTCAAAGAAAAGGGCAGTGTAGTGAAAGTGATTTGCATCCCAAATTTGTGGCATGCTACAAATTTAGGACCAACTGATGGTTAACTTAAAATAAATGCAGTACCTTGTGACTGACTGGTGAGGTAATAGGGGAATTTTCAAATAACTACACTTGGACTGATAAAAAGTGTATATAAAATGTATTGATATTATGTTTTTTTTTTTTTAACTTATACTCAAATCAGCAAACTTTGAAGTTTTGTTTCCCACTGTTGACAGTGGTAATATTTCAATTTTTTCTGTATTGTTATCTTAACTTTCTGTCATTAACCCCTCTCATAACCGACAGGTGAACACAGTTGTTAAAAGTGGTATTTCTATAATTGTAATTAATTTTTTTGTTATATATATCACCCAATAATTTAAAAACTATTTAATTATTTAATTATTGTTCTTAATTTAAATTATTTCAATTTCTAGCACATAACCAACACTCTATTATGAACATTTCACGAAAAAAAATAAATCACAAGCAAACAGTACTTGGACAGACGTGGAGTATTTTGCAAATTAGAAAATACCTAAAGCATTTGTTTTTAAAACTTATTTTTGATATTTTGTATAAATTGTACTTTTAATTACAATGTTGGTTATGTGTAGGGTGTCAATTATGAAAGCTGTGTGTTAGTTTTCTTTCTCAGCACTTCATCTTGTAACTAAATCCTTGGGTACAATTCATTAAAATGTCAGAAAATAAGGTTACAGACTGCAGACCGTCCTATATCATAATCCAGTTGACATGATACCTTTTGAGCCCTTTATTAAATTACAAAAAAAAAAAATCACACACACACACACACACACACAAATACAATGGCTCATTCAACAACCCCTCACTCTCTTGAATTCTGGTCTTCAAAGTCAAGTTAGATTCCAAACATCACCTACAATACATTAATTCTGGGACAGGGAATAGGGAATAGGTTATATATATATATATATATATATATATATATATATATATATATATATATATATATATATATATATATATACACAGTACTGTGCAAAAGTTTTAGGCAGATGTGAAAAAATGCTGTAAAGTAAGAATGCTTTCAAAAATAGACATGTTAATAGTTTATATTTATCAATTAACAAAATGCAAAGTGAGTGAACAGAAGAAAAATCTACATCAAATCAATATTTGGTGTGACCACCCTTTGCCTTCAAAACAGCATCAATTCTTCTAGGTACACTTGCACACAGTTTTTGAAGGAACTTGGCAGGTAGGTTAGCCCAAACATCTTGGAGAACTAACCACAGTTCTTCTGTGGATTTAGGCAGCCTCAGTTGCTTCTCTCTCTTCATGTAATCCCAGACAGACTCGATGATGTTGAGATCAGGGCTCTGTGGGGCCATACCATCACTTCCAGGACTCCTTGTTCTTCTTTACGCTGAAGATAGTTCTTAATGACTTTCGCTGTATGTTTGGGGTCGCTGTCATGCTGCAGAATAAATTTGGGGCCAATCAGATGCCTCCCTGATGGTATTGCATGATGGATAAGTATCTGCCTGTACTTCTCAGCATTGAGGAGACCATTAATTCTGACCAAATCCCCAACTCCATTTGCAGAAATGCAGCCCCAAACTTGTAAGGAACCTCCACCATGCTTCACTGTTGCCTTCAGACACTCATTCGTGTACGCTCTCCAGCCCTTCGGCTAACAAACTGCCTTCTGCTACAGCCAAATATTTCAAATTTTGACTCATCAGTCCAGAGCACCTGCTGCCATTTTTCTGCACCCCAGTTCTTGTGTTTTTGTGCATAGTTGAGTCGCTTGGCCTTGTTTCCACGCCGGGAGGTATGGCTTTTGGCCGCAAGTCTTCCATGAAGGCCACTTCTGACCAGACTTCTCGGACAGTAGATGGGTGTACCAGGGTCCCACTGTTTTCTGCCAGTTCTGAGCTGATGGCACTGCTGGACATCTTCCACCATTGCGGAAGTAAGCATGATGTGTCTTCCATCTGCTGCAGTAAGTTTCCTTGGCCGACCACTGCGCTCACGGTCCTCAACGTTGCCCGCTTTTGTGCTTCTTCAAAGAGCTTGGACAGCACATCTGGAAACCCCTGTCTGCCTTGAAATTTCTGCCTGGGAGAGACCTTGCTGATGCAGTATAACTACCTTGTGTCTTGTTGCTGTGCTAAGTCTTGCCATGGTGTATGACTTTTGACAGTAAACTGTCTTCAGCAACCTCACCTTGTTAGCTGAGTTTGGCTGTTCCTCACCCAGTTTTATTCCTCCTACACAGCTGTTTCTGTTTCAGTTAATGATTGTGTTTCAACCTACATATTGAATTGATGATCATTAGCACCTGTTTGGTATAATTGTTTAATCATACACCTGACTATATGCCTACAAAATCCCTGACTTTGTGCAAGTGTACCTAGGAGAATTGATGCTGTTTTGAAGGCAAAGGGTGGTCACACCAAATATGGATTTGATTTAGATTTTTCTTCTGTTCACTCACTTTGCATTTAGTTATATATATATATACAGTACTGTGCAAAAGTTTTAGGCAGGTGTGAAAAAATGCTGTAAAGTAAGAATGCTTTCAAAAATAGACATGTTAATAGATTATATTTATCAATTAACTAAATGCAAAGTTAGTGAACAGAAGAAAAATCTAAATCAAATCCATATTTGGTGTGACAACCCTTTGCCTTCAAAACAGCATCAATTCTTCTAGGTACACTTGCACAAAGTCAGGGATTTTGTAGGCATATAGTCAGGTGTATGATTAAACAATTATACCAAACAGGTGCTAATGATCATCAATTCAATATGTAGGTTGAAGCACAATCATTAACTGAAACAGAAACAGCTGTGTAGGAGGAATAAAACTGGGTGAGGAACAGCCAAACTCAGCTAACAAGGTGAGGTTGCTGAAGACAGTTTACTGTCAAAAGTCATACACCATGGCAAGACTTAGCACAGCAACAAGACACAAGGTAGTTATACTGCATCAGCAAGGTCTCTCCCAGGCAGAAATTTCAAGGCAGACAGGGGTTTCCAGATGTGCTGTCCAAGCACTTTGAAGAAGCACAAAGAAACGGGCAACGCTGAGGACCGTGAGACGCAGTGGTCGGCCAAGGAAACTTACTGCAGCAGATGAAAGACACATCATGCTTACTTCCCTTCTAATCGGAAGATGTCCAGCAGTGCCAACAGCTCAGAACTGGCAGAAAACAGTGGGACCCTGGTACACCCATCTACTGTCCGGAGAAGTCTTGTCAGAAGTGGCCTTCATGGGAGACTTGTGGCCAAAAAGCCATACCTCCGACGTGGAAACAAGGCCAAGTTTACTCAACTATGCACGAAAACACAGGAACTGGGGTGCAGAAAATGGCAGCAGGTGCTCTGGACTGATGAGTCAAAATTTGAAATATTTGGCTGTAGTAGAAGGCAGTTTGTTCGGCCGAAGGGCTGGAGAGCGCATAACGAATGAGTGTCTGCAGGCAACAGTGAAGCATGGTGGAGGTTCCTTGCAAGTTTGGGGCTGCATTTCTGCAAATGGAGTTGGGGATTTGGTCAGAATTAATGGTCTCCTCAATGCTGAGAAGTACAGGCAGATACTTATCCATCATGCAATACCATCAGGGAGGCATCTGATTGGCCCCAAATTTATTCTGCAGCATGACAACGACCCCAAACATACAGCGAAAGTCATTAAGAACTATCTTCAGCGTAAAGAAGAACAAGGAGTCCTGGAAGTGATGGCATGGCCCCCACAGAGCCCTGATCTCAACATCATCGAAGTCTGTCTGGGATTACATGAAGAGAGAGAAGCAACTGAGGCTGCCTAAATCCACAGAAGAACTGTGGTTAGTTCTCCAAGATGTTTGGGCCAACCTACCTGCGAGTTCCTTCAAAAACTGTGTGCAAGTGTACCTAGAAGAATTGATGCTTGATGCTGTTTTGAAGGCAAAGGGTGGTCACACCAAATATGGATTTGATTTAGATTTTTCTTCTGTTCACTCACTTTGCATTTAGTTAATTGATAAATATAATCTATTAACATGTCTATTTTTGAAAGCATTCTTACTTTAAAGCATTTTTTCACACCTGCCTAAAACTTTTGCACAGTACTGTATATACACACACACACACACACACACACACATACAGTGCCTTGCAAAAGTATTCAGACCCCTGACCAATTCTCTCATATTACTGAATTACAAATGGTACATTGAAATTTCGTTCTGTTTGATATTTTATCTTAAAACACTGAAACTCAAAATCAATTATTGTAAGGTGACATTGGTTTTATGTTGGGAAATATTTTTAAGAAAAATAAAAAACTGAAATATCTTGCTTGCATAAGTATTCAACCCCTGTGCTGTGGAAGCTCCCAGTTAACACCGATGAAAGAAATTGCCTTAACGAGGACACAATTACCTTACCTTTGGCCTCCACCTGTGAATCATTAAAGTTGCTGTCACATTTTCTGGATAAAAACAAGAAGGAGACTTGTGAGAGAAGCCACAGAGAGGCCAACAATCACTTTGAAGGAGCTACAGAGTTCAGTGGCTGGGAGTGGAGTAATGGTGCACCAGTCAAGCATATCAAGAGCTCTGCATAACACTGGCCTGTATGGGAGGGTGGCAAGAAAGAAGTCGTTACTCAAAAAGTACCATCTGAAAGCACGTCTGGAGTTTGCCAGAAAGCATGAGTGTGACCCAGCTGCGATGTGGGAAAAGGTTTTGTGGTCAGATGAGACCAAGATAGAGCTTTTTGTCCAAAACTCAAAGCGCTATGTGTGGCGCAAACCTAACACTGCCCATGCCTCAAGACACACCATCCCTACAGTGAAGTATGGTGGTGGCAGCAGCATGCTGTGGGGATGCTTCTTATCAGCAGGGACTGGGCATCTTGTTAAAATTGAAGGAAGAATGGATGGAGCAAAATACAGGGAAATATACTGCAAGAGAACCTGCTTCAGTCCGCTAAAAAACTGAAGCTTGGGAGGAAATTCACCTTTCAGCAGGACAATGATCCCAAGCACAAGGCCAAAGCAACACTGGAGTAGCTCAAGAATAAAAAGGTGAATGTCCTACAGTGGCCCAGTCAAAGTCCTGATCTCAATCCCATTGAGAATCTGTGGCACTATTTGAAAATTGCGGTCCTCAAGCATCGTCCAACCAACCTGAACAACCTGGAGCAAATCTGCCAAGAAGAATGGGCCAAAATCACTCTGACACTGTGTGCAAAGCTGGTACATACTTACCCCAAAAGACTTAAAGCTGTTATTGCAGCGAAAGGTGGCTCTACCAAATATTAATGTGTGGGGGTTGAATACTTATGCAAGCAAGATATTTCAGTTTTTTATTTTTCTTAAAAATATTTCCCAACATAAAACCAATGTCACCTTACAATAATTGATTTTGAGTTTCAGTGTTTTAAAATAAAATACCAAATAGAACGACATTTCAATGTACCATTTGTAATTCAGTAATATTAGAGAATTGGTCAGGGGTCTGAATACTTTTGCAAGGCATTGTATATATATATATATACACAGACACACATGGATGAAGGCCATATCTGCATTCTGAGCCATTCGAAAAAAAGGCATAATACCACAGTAGTGATGTCAAAAAGTGATAATTCTCCACAAACTCCACACCTCACCCTCTCTCAACAGGAGTCCCCCAAGGGTCAGTCTTGGGTCCTCTCCTGTTCTCTCTCTACACCCGTTCCCTGGGCCCCCTCATCCTATGGTTTCTCATACCATTTCTATGCTGATGATGCTCAGATTTTCCTCTCCTTCCTCACCTCTGACTCCACCATCCCCTCCCGTATCTCTACCTGTCTGTCTGCTATCTCCTCCTGGATGCACTCGCATCACCTCAAACTCAACCTCCCTAAATCTGACCTCCTTTTCTTTTCCTCCTCCTCCTCTGATCTCTCTAACTCCATTCCTCTGGAATCTACCAAACTCTCCCTCCTTCTCAGCTAAGAACCTTGGAGTCACCCTGGACCCCTGCCTCTCTTATTCCCAGCACATCTCCACTCTGGCACGCACTTGCCGATTCTTCCTGAGCAACATACGAAGAATCCGACCCTTCCTTAACAACTACGCCACCCAGCTCCTGGTCCAGGCCCTGGTACTCTCCCGCCTAGACTACTGCAACTCCCTCCTGGCTGGCCTCCCTGTTTCCGCCACACGTCTCCTCGAGCTCATCCAGAACTCCGCTGGTCGCCTGGTGTTCTCTCTGCTTCGCTTCTCCCACGCAACTCCACTGCTCCGCTCACTCCACTGGCTCCCGATCACCGCTCGCATCCAGTTCAAGACTCTTGTACTCGCCTACAGATGCCTTGACCAGACTGCACCCAGCTACCTCCAGACCCTCATCTCTCACTACACCCCCACTCGACCTCTCCGCTCCTCCTGCACTAGAAGACTGGCTCTACCTCCTCTACGCTCCCCTGCCTCCAGAGCCCGCTCCTTCTCCACCCTTGCCCTGCAGTGGTGGAATAACCTTCCTACAGATGTCAGGACTGCCCAGTCCCTCACCACCTTCCGGCACCTCCTCAAGACTCACCTCTTCAGACAGCACCTGTAGAACTCCTCTTTTCCCTCTGGACACTATCACTCTTCCTTAATGCGTTTTACGTGCTCTTATCTGCTCCCTATTTTACTGCATTTAATCCTGTACTTTAGAGTATTGTAATCTGTCACAAGTGTTATTTAATCTGTAGTATTTTGCATTTAATTATATCCTGATGCAACTATCACTGACACTGTTATCTGCTCCGTTATTGAATTGTATTTTGTCATATACTTGTACTTGCTAGAACTGAAATCATTGTATTTTATCTTGCTCAATTGTATTAATATTTGTACTGTGATTCTTGAAATGTATTTTTGTTTACGACTGTAAGTCACCCTGGATAAGGGCGTCTGCTAAGAAATAAATAATAATAATAATAATAATAATAATAATAATAATAATAATAATAATAATAATAATAATAATAATAGAGGAAAATATACTTAAACTCTGACCCATTCGACTCCTCAAGACCATCACTTTCAATTGAAACACAATGTCTCGTTTTCTCTCGACAACAGCTACAGTACAGAAATGTTCATTAATGATCAACAGAATAAGAATACGTTAAAAAAAAAAAAAAAAAAAGTAAAGCTGGTACAGTCGTACCTCAAAGAAACTGGGGAGGAACGTGAAATTAAAACAAGGTAAAGGCAATCATCCAAATAAGAACGTCTTTACAGCACTGAAACACTACTGTCCTGCTGAAACGATCTGAAACAGAACCGGAACGATAAATGGTAAAACGTACTTTCATGAAACAGAAACAGAAAACGAAACAAAATTAATTTATTACGTTCTGGAACTAAAACGACATTCAAGATTTTGTTCATCGATTAATAACTTTTTTTTTTCATCTTTCAATAATTTGAAAAACAACACTCCTCCCATGGTCTTACACCTCAGTGGTCAACGACAAACCATTACATTACAGCCAGCTAATGAAATGATTTTTAGGAGCAGCCAGCGAATCAAATCGCACTATATCTGCCTTCAGTTCAGGCATCCTCCTTGCGGTCAGCTACATGCTGGATCCAGGTGACGTGATCAGTCTTGTATTCGCTCAGAATAAACAGGTACTGTTATGAACTTATTATTAAGTTATGTACACAGAAAAAGCTGTAAAAAGTATGTGTGGCAAGTGAAGAGCTTTGTTAATAATCGGAGGTTTGCAAGTTAATATTCCTGGATATTAAGAGTTAAGGCATTTTACCGTCGCCTCGAAAAAACAACAACGTATAATGAATTTATGTCATTGTATTCTCAATAATTTAATGATTCATGATTTAATTGTTCAGTGTTTCATTTTCATTCTTATATCCAAAAGAAGTATGAAGAAAGGTTACACGTGTATACATGTTACATTTGTTGCATGTACTGTGAAATGTGCATACCGATGATAACAATGTTTCCCTTAGTGCTTAATAATAAATAATGTTCCTATATAATTGATTACTTGGAGAGGATTTTTTCCTGCATATCTTCTGTTTAAAACAGAGTAGCTATGCAATAATAAATATGTAGGTTATGGTAAATAAAATGCTTTGAAGAGATGTTTGTCAATCTTTTTTTTGGTATTAGCTTTCAAATATACAGCAGATGCTTTATTTTTAAAAACACCACAAAGTTGAAAGGTGGTACAGAACGGAGAAAAAAAAGCAGGTGCCATATTTTATGGAGCCATGATCTCAATTTATTTCAGACAAACAATGCATTAAGTTATAGTGTTGAATTTAAGGACGCAAACCCACCTAGATTGTTGGAATGTCACTGTTTGGAATTGTTGTTTTTTTAAAAAAAGTTGAAAGGGAGAAAAGGAAAAAAAATAAAGTGGACTGCATAGGCATTGTTGTTTCTATCGACAGGAAATAAGTGCATTCATTGATACAGACAGATAACTTGTCACACCGTTTTCCTTTGAGTGCCGAGTTATCTGGAGTTTACTGTATTTAGTACTGTACTGAATTTAGTGTGCAACGCTATTTTTGCAACACTACAGCAGGCAATGCCGTTTCCTAGTTCTGTTTTCCAACATTCAAACCCCTCTCAAGAGGCTTATTAACTCAGTCCGGTTTTCCATATATAATCAGTGCCCTCACCTTGTCGCTGTCTTCATTGCAAGTGTGCTCCTGATGTACTGACTGACAATGAAAAGCAGCCCCAACACCTCCTGCAATGGCAATACATGACATTAGTATTGGGATATCAAACCAAACAATGTTATAGCATGCTGCAAGATATTACACTATATAAATATTATTTAAAACAAAAAAAACAACAAAAAAAACAACATTTGTAAATATCCATATTGAAAGAATTTATGTTTTGCTTCTTATATAAGCTAAAACTATATTTGGGTGAATGTAAACAAATAGTAAAAACAAACAAACAAAAAGTGTTGGTATTTTTAGGTAGGGTAGTCAACTGAAAAAAAAGTGGTGCATTTATCCCTTAATCAACAGCTGCCGATCACCTACAATGGTGCCATTACCATCAAAAGGAAGACTGGATATTTCTAGAAAATGTCCTGCTGTTTTTTTAGTCAATAAATACTAAAATAAACTTGAATTCAATAACAGGCATTTTGACTAAAGTTGTCGTTTTCAGTGTCCTTCGAGTCTGATGACAGAATCATTTTACACTATTTTTTGTAATGTTAGAAGTAGTGCCCATGGGGGGTTTTATATAGTTTTAAAGCGAATATGGTGACCCTAACTTTTACATTTTTGTGATTCATTAATATCCAAGTCCGTTTTAAATAGGAATAATTATCCTTAGGCTGTAATAACTGAAAAAATTATCAGAAGATAGACAACATATTTGATATAGATTTTTATCAGTCAAAGTAGATTACAAAAAGAGGATAATACAATAAAAATAAAAAAAACAGAGCAATATTTAGCTTGTACGGTAATTTGCTGGATTCGATTAATGTTTTAGGTGACCACAGAACCCCCAGAAGAGGAGGCTTGGTGGTCCAGTGGTTAGAAAAAGGGGCTTGTACCAGGACGCTCCCAGTTCAATCCCAGTTCAGCCATTGATTGACTCACTGTGACCCTGAGCAAGTCACTTAACCTCCTTGTGCTCCGTCCTTCGGATGAGACGTTAAAACGAGGTCCTATTGTAAATGACTCTGCAGCAGCAGTTGTGATGTATAGTTTACCCCCAAATCTCTGTAAGTCGCTTTGCTAAGTGACATAAGAGTCTTCTGGCTGTGATGGTGGGGAAGGTGAAAATGGAGGGATACTAATTCTAGTATGAGCACATCAATCAAGACATGGCTTGTTATGCACTGGGGCAGTGAGCAATATACATTATATACTATTGTAATAGTAGTCCATTACCAACATGGATTAAAAGGCTGACAAAAGGGCTGCAGGTGGCCTGATGGTCTGCTGTCAGCTGCAAGCAAAGATCCTGGAAGTTAAAATCATCAATGTAGCACTGAGTCCTCAAGTCTCTCTTTTTTAATCACTAACAACCCGGTTTCTGCATCCAATGAGGCAAAAACAGGGGGCACGTTAATAGACAATACTGTTCAAATGATACTGCAACTTACTATATACCTCAAGTCAGTTTATACAGTACCTTATTTTAAAACATTAGCACTTTAAAATGTCATTAAAAAAGGCTTGCACAATAGCCTAACCTATCCTGCTGCCTGTATTTAGTGCTCAGAAAGTGGTGAAGTGCCATTTGTGGTCTACTAGAATGAGAACTTTGCAAGATGGCACATTCAAGCCTGATGTACCAAACCAATCTGTGTTTTTATTTGGAAGGGGTAGAACCTCTTAGTTTATGCACTGCTGTATATTTACAACAACAAAGACCCTGTTTTGAACAGTTCTTATAATTGTATTTTTGACAGAATAAACAGAATGGAGAATCATTTAACAATTATTTATTTATTGCATTCATATAGTAGTGCTTTTTATACAAAAGTATCACAAAGTACTGTACAGTACATAGCAGAAAAAACACAATACAATTGTATAACATGTCACAAATACAACTGCCACAGTCAGACCATTTAAATAACAGTATACACATAATACAAAAGCAACAATTTTAAAGTTACATTAAAACCCACTAAGATAAGAAAGCCATTTTATAAAAGTGCGTTTTTAGGCTTGACTTGAAAACTAATGGTCCCAGCTTCCCTGACAAACGAAGGCAGAGCATTCCATAATTTAGGAGCTCTACAAGAAAAAGCCCTACCTTCCGTGTTGCTTTTGTTGTGCAGTTTGGAAGATACAGGGTCAGTAACTCCTGCAAATAACTAGGTGCTAATCCATTCAGGGCCTTGTAAGTTAACAACAAAATCTTAAAATCAATTCTAACTTGGCCTGTGGTTTTGATGCTAGTTCGATCCGCTTTTATTGTGTCTGAAAAACACAAACCAAGTTAGTAGAAACAATCAGGGTAACTTTGATCCCCACTGCTTTTACAGTTGTTTCTATTTGCTTTGTGCTGGCCAATGTTGCCACAATTGTTTCTTCTAACTTGGCTTGTGTTTTTGATATCTCCACTTTAAATGGCTGGGCACTTTTGAGAACTTGCCGTTTTTTCACACTTCCAATGTGTTTTTGTTTCAGATTTCGCTAATTTTTTTACTTAATGGATAATAACTAACACACACACACACATTATGGGAATAGCAAAATTGTTCAACCTATATTCAGGCAATGTATTGCCATTTGGATAGGGTAAATGTAAATAGTAGCCCAGTCTGTTGAAAGGGTTAAGATGTGAATCTGTGTAGCGTAGCGGTTATGTAGTTGGAGTGAAAGTATAACTAGTTAGGGTTCAAATGCTGCATTTTTAAATATATATATATATAATCGGATTCTGCCGAGTCAACGCCCAGGGGGGGGCATAAAGTTCTCATTAAGGCAAAAGTGGACATGGGCGTTGACTCAGGCAGGGGTGAAATTAGAGGCATTATTGCAGAGGGAGTATTTTTAACATTAGGTAGATAGACTATGTTTACAATTAGGCATGCTTAAAATTCAAAGGTAAAGCCCAGCACACAGTCATGCATCAAGAAGTGCAGTTAACATGCTTAATGAATGGTAAAATACAATTCAAAGCTGCTGCACTATGTCCACTGTTTTGTCATTTCTTTTCACAAAACAAACATTGATTGATTTCCATTACATGAGAGTAGATGTTAAAACTTCATGCTGATTTGAGCTTGGCTCTCGCCAAGATAAGCACCAACTAAGACGTAGCTTCACAGTAAACTAATGTGATCCATATGTGTCTCCATCCATTTGCGCTTCCTTCCATATGATGATGTAGATATCCTTCTGTCTGGTGTTGATGGCTGAAGTGTAATGCTGGCTCCAGGGATCAGCTTATTTTGCCTCCCTAGCGCATCAGCACACACAACGGCTGCGATGCTGGCTCCGGGATCAACCATAGTGCGGTCTCCCCAGCGCATCAGCATGACAACCGCCTGGATTGAGCTAAGTAGGGTACATCTCTGGGGTCTTCAAGTGGGCACCTTCCATCCTCGGTGTTTCGTCGACTAGCCCACGACACCTCAAGAGGGCTCGACGGTGATTCTGGCGTCCCAGCATCACCCCCTCCGCCCCCACTCAACTCAGCCCAGCTTACTTACCTGTACATCAGCCTTTCTTTCTTTCTATTGTGCTTGAGATCCCCAGCCAGAATCTTTCCGTCTCAACCACAGCCAGTTGCTGCTCCTCTCTGCTGCCTCAGATAAGTTCTTCACTGTGCGACGCAACTCTTGGCCATTGAATCCGACATCTCTGAGAAACCGGGTTGTAGAGTGTGCCACAAATCCTCGACATCCCACTTCCACTGGGTAAACCCAGACTCTCCATCCTCGCTGTTCCGCTTCAGTGGCTAGTTGAGCATACCGCAATTTCTTCCTCTCATACGCCTCATCTACAGCATCCTCCCATGGCACTGTTAACTCTACCAGGTGAACAAGGCGTGCTGATCCAGACCACAAGACAATATCTGGTCGAAGGTTTGTGGTGGCAATCTCAGGTGGAAAAATAAGCCGTTGACCAACATCTGCCAGCATTTTCCAGTCTCTAGCAGCTTCCAGTTGTCCTGGGCGAGGATTGGTTTTAACACCTTTTCTTTGTGGTTGCTCTCCTGGGCGGAGGAATGTTGTCATTTGTGTGTAATGTTTTGATGGAACAGGTGGCAACTTATTGGTCATGTTACGCTTGTCTTCCAATGCTAAGGCCAAACATCGCAGCACCTGGTCATGGCGCCAAGTAAAACGTCCTTGGCTAAGAGCCACCTTACATCCTGTCAAAATGTGCCTTAATGTTGCAGGTGATGAACACAAAGGACATGAGGGATCCTCTCCTACCCAGAGGTTTAGGTTCTGTGGTGATGGGAGAACATCATATGTTGACCTTATAAGGAAACTGATCCTGCTCTGTTCCATTGACCATAGGTCTTGCCAGCCAATCTTGCGTTGTTCCACACTCTCCCATCTCATCCATTCTCCCTGCTTGCCCTGGGAAATGGCCTTTATACACCTCATCCTCTCCTCCTGCTTTTGCACCTCGTTGACTACAAGCTTCCTCCGTTCGCTGGGGCTGCCTTGTGCCATGTAGGAGGAGCTAAACTGAGACCAAGACCCCTCTTCCATGCTGAACTTGCCCCATGATATCACCAATTCGAAGGGCAGCCTTTGCATCCTCCACAGCTTTCTTTGCCACCCACTTTCTTCCAGTTTTCAACACAGGTGCTGCCTCCCTTACGCATTTGTCGCGTGACTCTACTAATGTCATTTCCAGTCGGACCTTGGCGCACTTAAACTCCTCGGTTAGAGCGGAGACAGGTAGCTGCAGTATTCCTTTACCATAAAGTCCCACTCTGCTGAGGCAGCGTGGAACTCCCAACCATTTCCTGATGTATGAACTGATTAAAGCTTCCACCTTCTCTACTGTTGTCAAAGAAACCTCGTACACAGTCAGTGGCCACAGCAACCTTGGCAGTAGGCCAAACTGAAAGCACCAGAGTTTTAGTTTGCCTGGTAAAGCACTGCTGTCTATGCTCTTCAACCCTTCCACAACTTGTTGTCTAACTTCTCCCACACGAACTGTGTCCTTTAGATCCCCGTCGTACCATCTCCCAAGGCTCTTCACTGGCTTCTCAGACACTGTTGGTATTGCCTCACCATTAATGAAGAACGTTTTATCTACTACTTTACCTTTAATTATAGAGATGCTCCTTGATTTAGTGGGCTTGAATTGCATTCGTGCCCATTCAATGTTATTGGTTAATTTGCCCAATAACCGATTAGTGCAGGCTACTGTTGTAGTCATGGTTGTCATGTCATCCATGTATGCTCGAACTGGTGGTAGTCGTATTCCAGAAGCCAAGCGCTCTCCTCCCACTACCCATTTTGATGCCCTAATGATTACTTCCATTGCCATGGTAAAAGCCAGTGGAGAAATGGTGCATCCTGCCATTATTCCAACTTCTAGGCATTGCCATGTAGTGCTGAATTCTGAAGTTGAAAAACTAAATTGCAAATCTCCAAAGTAGGCTTTCACTAGATTTGTTATTGTCATTGGTACACTGAAAAATCAAATGCTGCCCAAAGAAGTTCATGTGGCACTGAACCATATGCATTAGCCAAATCCAGGAATGTCACATGGAGCTCCTTCCTCTCCTTTTTAGCTGATTGAATTTGTTGCCAGATCACACTGATGTGTTCTAAGCATCCTGGGAAACCTGGAATGCCCGCTTTTGTATTGAAGTGTCAATGAAGCAGTTCTTTAATAGGTAAGTTGACAATCTCTGAGCAATAATGCTGAAGAAAATCTTGCCTTCTACGTTTAATAGGGAAATAGGGTGAAACTGACTGATGCTGCTAGAATCTTTTTCTTTAGGTATAAAGACTCCACCTGCTCGGCGCCATGCTCTTGGTACAACCTGTTTTTCCCATGCTACTTTCATCAGTTTCCACAGGATTCAGTAGAACTCCTGAAGCACTCTTGTACACTCTGTACGGAACTCCATTAGGCCCTGGAGATGATGAAGCCCTTGCTTTTTCACAGCTTCCTCTACTTCTTTCCACTTAGGTGCACAGTCCTCCATTTGGTATTCTGGTGGATTGATAGGTGGGATGTCTGAAGGAATTGACATAGGCTCCTGCCTTTTTGAATCTGTATGCGTTTCCTCCAAATATCTCTCCAACTCAAACTTAGATGCTTTTAGTGTGCCATTCTTCTCACTGGTGAATAACTTATTTACAAATTTGAATGGGTCTTTATAAAAGTTAGTTCTCGCACGCTCCTTCTTTTTGTAGCGTTTCCGTAGGCGCTCAGCTCTGCGCAATGTTGCAAGCTTATCTTTTATGACCCTTTGTAAAAGATTGAGTCCCTCCTTCTGACTTTCTTCTGCTCTTCTCCATTGCTTCCTCAGCTGTCTCCTTTCTCTAACTAAGCGTTCAATCTCCTGCTGCCGTCTAGACTTTCCAGGAATAGTTTGTACTTTTTCCTTCCTTTTCTCAACTCCAAACCTCTCGCTTCCATATGCGTAGATGATGTCCCCAAATTTATCCAGTTTCTTTTCAACTGTTCCACTTAACCTTTCCAGTGCAAAGCAGAGATCTGTGTTTACTGTGTCCCATGCAGTTTTCTCACAAGCTCTTGGCCATTTAACTCCAGGCTTGTGCCCGTTGAGGTTCTTTTCTCTCTTACGCTGGTTTGTCTGACCGGGTTCACAAGGATCATTAGGTTCATCACTAACTGTGTCCATGCAAGTCCTCCTCACATCTATGACAGGGTGCTGATATCCTGCGAACTGTGGTTTGCTTCCTGTCGCTGGATTTCATTCGACTGACTTGACTGACTTCGTAAGAAGTACTGATCAATGTGAGGCCCTTGTCCCTTCTCCCTCAAGCATTTCATTCTCCCTTGATGAATCTTCAAACCCCTGACTGTTGTCGCCTTGCTCCAGCCGCAGACACAAACCTGGAGTTCCATGTCTTTGCTAACTGCAGATCTTGAACTAGTCTTTTGTGAAGTACTCTCCATACTCATATCCGCTTCCGTTCCTAAGTCCTTAACCGTGTTGTCCAACGTTGAGTCATCTTCGCCCCGCTCTCGCAGACTCTAGGGGTATTTTTCTGTTTAATTTCTTTGAAGCCTTGGTAGGTGTCTCCAGCATCCTGTAAACACAGAGCTGGATACTGCCGACAAGGGTAGCTAACCCTGCCAGCCCCAATGGGGTCTCTTTCCTCCAGTCAGCTGTCTCTCCAGGCTGTCACGAGGTCTTTCCCTTGTTGCCAGCTGCACTATTCACAGCAGTCACTGGGCGTATCCAGATCTTCATGATTTCCATTACATGAGAGTAGATGTTAAAACTTCATGCTGATTTGAGCTTGGCTCTCGCCAAGATAAGCACCAACTAAGACGTAGCTTCACAGTAAACTAATGTGATCCATATGTGTCTCCATCCATTTGCGCTTCCTTCCATATGATGATGTAGATATCCTTCTGTCTGGTGTTGATGGCTGAAGTGTAATGCTGGCTCCAGGGATCAGCTTATTTTGCCTCCCTAGCACATCAGCACACACAACGGCTGCGATGCTGGCTCCGGGGATCAACCATAGTGCGGTCTCCCCAGCGCATCAGCATGACGACCGTCTGGATTGAGCTAAGTAGGGTACATCTTTAAAGCTGCAGTGTCCAGTGCAACAGCACACCATGAAAACATTTGTAGGTCGCTACATTTAAAAAATGTATAAACACATGAAATTTTCGGTCCACTAAAATAAATGGCTTTACATAATCTATGTAAGTAACAAATAGGGAGTGTCCAGTGTGAAAACACAACACAAAATAATAAATTAACGTAGCATTCAAAGTAGTACTATAGCATTAAAATGTTCAATACAAAAAATGCCTGAATTATAAGCTGTCATAGTGTCTAAAAAAAAAAAAAAATCCAAAATATGGATTGTTGCGTAACAACAGGAAAGCATAATCAACCAGACTGCCGAGTCTGTATCATCTGATCCGAAAAACGCCAAACTCCTCGACTTCGTTATCTGAACAGACGATAACCCTAACCCCTCAGGCATTACTGGCGCATGGCAGAATCTATATATATAATAGTTTTTACATTTTGTTGGCACCTGAGCGTACTCCACGACACTTTCAAATTAGACTTTACATGTAGAATCTACACAAACTACTCCACAATGATAAAGTTAGAAAATGCATATAGAATATAAAAAAGAAAGATTTACAGACAAAAACAGATTTATCTCAGTTGCATAAGTATTCAACCACTTTGCTACTGCAGCCCTAAATCAGTTCAGGTGTAAATGATTTGTTTGAAAGGTCACAGAATTAGTGAAATGGTTTCAGCCTGTGTGCACTCAAAGTGGTTTAACTTGTAGATAATTTCCCTCAGGTATATAAAGACTTTCAAGCTGCAACTCACATAGTGATCCAACAAAGCAACCATGATGACTAAGGAGCTTTCGAAACACGTCCGGGATAAAGTGGTAGAGAGGCACAGAGCAGGAGAAGGGTACAAGAAAATTTCAAAAGGTGCTGATTATCCCTCTCAGCACAGTGATAGCCATCATTAAGAAGTGGAAGATGCATCACACCACCCAGACACTAACCAGATCAGGTTGCCCTCCCAAACTGAGCAGCCAGGCAAGCAGAAAACTGGTTCAGGATGTCACTCTGAAGCCAACAATGACCTTGAGAGATCTGCAAAGTTCTGTGTCTGAGATGGGAGTCAGTGTTCACACATCAACAATAAGCCAGTCCATACACAAAGCTGGCCTGTATGGAAGAGTGGCAAGAAAGAAGCCATTACTCAAAAAGCCTCATCTTAAAGCACGTATGGAGTTTGTGAAAAAGCATTTAGATGATACTGCAGACATGTGGGAAAAAGTTTTGTGGTCAGACGAGACAAAAATTGAACTTTTCGGTCTAAATTCCAAACGTTACATCTGGCGCAAGCCCAACACTGCACATCACCCAGTCAACACCATCCCAACTGTCAAACATGGTGGTGGCAGCATCATGTTATGGGGATGCTTCTCTTCATCAGGGACTGGGAAGCTTGTCAGGATAGAGGGGAGAATGGATGGTGCAATGTACAGGTGAATCCTTGAGGAAAACCTGTTTGAGTCAGCCAAGACACTGAAACTGGGGAGGAAATTCACATTTCAGCAGGACAATGACCCGAAGCACAAAGCCAAAGCCACACTGGAGTGGTTGAACAAGAAAATAATTAATGTTCTTGAGTGGCCCAGTCAAAGTCCTGACTGAATCCAATCAAAAATTTATGGTGAGACTTGTTTGCAGTCCATCGATGATCCAACAAACTTATCAGAACTGGAGCAATTTTCCCGTGAAGAATGGGCAAAAATTTCACCATCTTACTGTGCAAAGCTAGCAGAGACCTATCTAAAAAGACTCACAGCAGTAACTGCTGCAAAAGGTGCTTCTACCAAGTACTGACTTAAGGGGCTGAATACTTATGCAAACAGTAAATTTCATTTTGTGCATTTTCTTTGCTGAAGTTTTGCTGACATTTAACCTCCTCCTCATATAACAGTGTTCAGTTTAACCACTACAGCTTTGAATAAAAAAAGTTAATTTGAAAAACTGTGCATAAATGATTTGTAATTCAACAACATGTGACATTATTGGTAGGGGGTGAATACTTCTGCAAACCACTGTAAATTTATTTTCTTACAGTTGTGATAACGGACTACAGAATATTACATTTACTGCATTTCTTTATAAAAATATAAGATGTAATCCCTAGTACTTAAAGACACTGTGTTGGCAGTCGCAACAGAACAACTCGCATATCAAATCAAACCACAATTATGCATTAAAAACCACAAGATCAGCTATCTTCAAGCAACATGCGTGCCACAAGTTGCACCCAGGGCACCGAAACATGTGAAGATCACTACAAACCAGCGGTTGCCAACAGCAGAGTAACTGTGCACCAGAAAGCCACTGGTTAAATAAGGTCACAGCACACAAAATGAAATCCTATGCAACTTGTTGACAAAGCATTATAGGTTTTAAACATTTCTTCCACCCAGCCTTCTGAACAAGATGCTCATATTCTCCACACCAGTTACTTTCACTGGAAATAAGAATGCATCTTAAAAGGCCGGCTTTGTAACAAAGTCTTCAGATTTTAATCACATTTTATTTAGTTTTGCTGCTTTTTTGTGTTTTTTGGAATCTAGAAGCAGGACAGGGTTATACAGAGGACAGACTGCAATACATTTGAAATGTCCTGTAAGCTATGCACATAATCCTGGCTGCATGGGCTGTTTGCTAGAAGCAATCACATTTATCAGCAGAAGACCAATACAGGCTTAAAAAATAAAAGTAAAATAAACTGTTTACTTCCTATAGTATTACAGTGCTCCCTCGCTATAAACACGGGTCTCAGGGGACACACAATATGAGCGTTATAACCGATGGGGCGCCGTGGGACACATAACACACATCTGACTAAAATACAAAATAAAATAACTCCCTCTCTATAATGCACATATAGTGAAGCAAAACTTTAACTTTCAATGAATTAACCATGTATAAAGCACCATGTAATCAACACTAAAAAGGGTTCCCTTCCTTTCTTTTTTCAGTCCAACTTCCTCACATAATGCAAAATGAGAACCTTTTAGACACCCTGAGAAATGCTTGGAATTTATGAGAAAAACACACAAACATTCCAGACCCTGCTGGCCTTTCTGCTATACCTTTCTATGTACAGTCAGCGCTGTCTTATCGGGATACTGATAATCTGGATTTCTGCTTAAATGGGATACAACTCCCAGAGACGGTTCTTCCCAATGCTATGAGTAATTTAATTGGGATGTCACTTCATTTAACTGGGTTACAGTATTTTAAAATGATAAACGGAGATCGCTTTTCAGAGCATGAAGTGCTTGTAGCACAGTGCAGTGAGTATGTAATTATGCTGTGACTTGCGTGAATGATGTAAATCACGTTGAAGGAGCTGGAAGCTCCTGTGGCTTCCCATTCTGTTGTTGCAAAGAAAGTTGCCGTGTCAACATTGCAGGTGCCTCGCCATGTAATAAGATGTGATTTCCTTCTTTTTCATTTAATGTAGAAATAAAAAAAACACTGATTCATTTTGTTTAGGAATAAAAAAAAAAAATTGACTTGTAAAAAGTGCGACTCAAATGCCTCTCGTTTAATCAGGGACTGTACGGACAACAGCTGAACAGTGCCCTATTGCCAATGTTTTCCATCTGCTACAGACACACTACTCATGTATGTATGTACTTTTACAAACTGTACAGCCTATAGTAACAATGTAAGCAGGCGTCTATAGTTTTTATATATAGTAGAACAATGCAGTGCCGTACCTTGTCAAGAATTTTTTTTTTGTGTATGTTTACACTGGGTGCTAATATCTGTCCGTCACAGTTGGCAGTCTATGCTGCTGTTGTGTTATGGCAAGTTATTTAAGTCATTCAAGTGAAGCAGGGAATAGAGTGTGAAACTCAAGTGAAGCAGGGATAGAGTGAAACTCAAGTGAAGCAGGGATAGAGTGAAACTCAAGTGAAGCAGGGATAGAGTGTGAAACTCAAGTGAAGCAGGGATAGAGTGTGAAACTCAAGTGAAGCAGGGAATAGAGTGAAACTCAAGTGAAGCAGGGATAGAGTGTGAAACTCAAGTGAAGCAGGGATAGAGTGTGAAACAAGTGAAGCAGGGATAGAGTGAAACTCAAGTGAAGCAGGGATAGAGTGTGAAACAAGTGAAGCAGGGAATAGAGTGAAACTCAAGTGAAGCAGGGATAGAGTGTGAAACTCAAATGAAGCAGGGATAGAGTGTGAAACTCAAGTGAAGCAGGGATAGAGTGTGAAACTCAAGTGAAGCAGGGATAGAGTAGAGTGAAACTCAAGTGAAGCAGGGATAGAGTGTGAAACTCAAGTGAAGCAGGGAATAGAGTGAAACTCAAGTGAAGCAGGGAATAGAGTGTGAAACTCAAGTGAAGCAGGGATAGAGTGAAACTCAAGTGAAGCAGGAATAGAGTGTGAAACTCAAGTGAAGGAGGGATAGAGTGTGAAACTCAAGTGAAGCAGGGATAGAGTGTGAAACTCAAGTGAAGCAGGGAATAGAGTGTGAAACTCAAGTGAAGCAGGGGTAGAGTGTGAAACAAGTGAAGCAGGGAATAGAGTGTGAAACTCAAGTGAAGCAGGGATAGAGTGAAACTCAAGTGAAGCAGGGATAGAGTGTGAAACTCAAGTGAAGCAGGGATAGAGTGTGAAACTCAAGTGAAGCAGGGATAGAGTGTGAAACCAACAGTATTTAGGCTTTTACTGTTTTGCATTTAGACCAGTTTAAATAATTTAAGGAGATTAAGGGGTAAACTGAATTGTAAATCAGAATTTGTAGTTATGCTAGTTTTTAACTGGTCATTCTGGTTCAAGAAAAAAAGTTAATTTAAAAGTCTCTCTTAATCACTGACTTTAAGTCCAGTGATTGTTGCCTACATTCTTAAGATTAATATTGCTGTAAACCTGGATTGGGGTTTTATGCAGACCTGCAGTACTAGTAGGGAATCCAATAAAGGGGCGTTCACACCAAGCGCGATGCGCAAGCGCCGCGCGGCAAAAAAAAGTAAAAGCTATTGTTTTCAATGAAGTCATTCACACTGAAGGCGGCGCGCAGGGGTAGCGCGCAACAGATACAAATAATTCAACTTTTTCCTCGTCGCTTTGTGACGTACATTATCAGCAGCCAATCAGAAGAAGACAGCGGGCTCGCAGAGAATTTTTTATTTTATTTATTTATTTCTTAGCAGACGCCCTTATCCAGGGCAACTTACAATTGTTACAAGATATCATATTATTTTTACATACAATTACATTTTTTTTTTTTACATACAATTACCCATTTATACAGTTGGGTTTTTACTGGAGCAATCTAGGTTAAGTACCTTGCTCAAGGGTACAGCAGCAGCAGCAGCAGTGTCCCCCCCCCCGGGGATTGAACCCACGACCCTCCGGTCAAGAGTCCAGAGCCCTAACCACTACTCCACACTGCTGCCCGAATGAATGAACAATTAATATGGGGGAAGAGAAGTTAATATTGTATGTCTCCGAGCACCCAGAGTTGTACAGCAACCAGGAGGAAGTCACCCTGAGCAAGTCACTTAACCTCCTTGTGCTCCGTCTTTCGGGTGAGACGTAGTTGTAAGTGACTCTGCAGCTGATGCATAGTTCAGCAACCCCTGTAGTCTGGCCGGGCGCCTGCGGGCTTGCCTGTAAGCTACCCGAGAGCTGCATTGTCCTCCGATGCTGTAGCTCTTGGGTGGCTGCATGGTGAGTCCGCAGTGTGAAAAAAAGTGGTCGGCTGACAGCACACGCTTCAGAGGACAGCGTGTATTCGTCTTCGCCCTCCCGAGTCAGCGCAGGGGTGGTAGCGGTGAGCTGAGCCTAAAAATAATTGGCCATTTCAAATTGGGGAGAAAATAATAAAAATAATTGTAGCGACTACATTTTTTTTTTTTTTTTAAAGGAAAAAAAAAAATCAAGCCACCCTTCCTTCCCCAGTACTGTATTAAAAGCCATATAGGAGGCTGTGGTCCAGTGGTTAAAGAAAAGGGCTTGTAACCAGGAGGTCCCCGGTTGAAATCCCACCTCAGCCACTGACTCATTGTGTGACCCTGAGCAAGTCACTTAACCTCCTTGTGCTCCGTCTTTCGGGTGAGACGTAGTTGTAAGTGACTCTGCAGCTGATGCATAGTTCACACACCCTAGTCTCTGTAAGTCGCCTTGGATAAAGGCGTCTGCTAAATAAACAAATAATAATAACACAACTCTAAATATCTACCGGGATGCAGACCAAAAAGCGAATGCTTGGAGGGTCGTCAGTTTGAAGATGGGACTATTTGGTAAGTTAATATTTAATTATTTTCAGATATATATATATATATATATATATATATATATACACACACAGTACTGTGCAAAAGTTTTAGGCAGGTGTGAAAAAATGCTGTAAAGTAAGAATGCTTTCAAAAATAGACATGTTATTAGATTATATTTATCAATTAACTAAATGCAAAGTGAGTGAACAGAAGAAAAAATCTAAATCAAATCCATATTTGGTGTGACCACCCTTTGCCTTCAAAACAGCATCAAGCATCAATTCTTCTAGGTACACTTGCACACAGTTTTTGAAGGAACTCGGCAGGTAGGTTGGCCCAAACATCTTGGAGAACTAACCACAGTTCTTCTGTGGATTTAGGCAGCCTCAGTTGCTTCTCTCTCTTCATGTAATCCCAGACAGACTCGATGATGTTGAGATCAGGGCTCTGTGGGGCCATACCATCACTTCCAGGACTCCTTGTTCTTCTTTACGCTGAAGATAGTTCTTAATGACTTTCGCTGTATGTTTGGGGTCGTTGTCATGCTGCAGAATAAATTTGGGGCCAATCAGATGCCTCCCTGATGGTATTGCATGATGGATAAGTATCTGCCTGTACTTCTCAGCATTGAGGAGACCATTAATTCTGACCAAATCCCCAACTCCATTTGCAGAAATGCAGCCCCAAACTTCCAAGGAACCTCCACCATGCTTCACTGTTGCCTGCAGACACTCATTCGTGTACCGCTCTCAGCCCTTCGCGAACAAACTGCCTTCTGCTACAGCCAAATATTTCAAATTTTGACTCATCAGTCCAGAGCACCTGCTGCCATTTTTCTGCACCCCAGTTCCTGTGTTTTCGTGCATAGTTGAGTCGCTGGCCTTGTTTCCACGTCGGAGGTATGGCTTTTTGGCTGCAAGTCTTCCATGAAGGCCACTTCTGACCAGACTTCTCCGGACAGTAGATGGGTGTACCGGGTCCCACTGTTTTCTGCCAGTTCTGAGCTGATGGCACTGCTGGACATCTTCCAATTGCGAAGGGAAGTAAGCATGATATGTCTTTCATCTGCTGCAGTAAGTTTCCTTGGCCGACCACTGCGCTCACGGTCCTCAACGCGTTGCCCGTTTCTTTGTGCTTCTTCAAAGAGCTTGGACAGCACATCTGGAAACCCCTGTCTGCCTTGAAATTTCTGCCTGGGAGAGACCTTGCTGATGCAGTATAACTACCTTGTGTCTTGTTACTGTGCTCAGTCTTGCCATGGTGTATGACTTTTGACAGTAAACTGCCTTCAGCAACCTCACCTTGTTAGCTGAGTTTGGCTGTTCCTCACCCAGTTTTATTCCTCCTACACAGCTGTTTCTGTTTCAGTTAACGATTGTGTTTCAACCTACATATTGAATTGATGATCATTAGCACCTGTTTGGTATAATTGTTTAATCATACACCTGACTATATGCCTACAAAATCCCTGACTTTGTGCAAGTGTACCTAGAAGAATTGATGCTGTTTTGAAGGCAAAGGGTGGTCACACCAAATATGGATTTGATTTAGATTTTTCTTCTGTTCACTCACTTTGCATTTAGTTAATTGATAAATATAATCTATTAACATGTCTATTTTTGAAAGCATTCTTACTTTACAGCATTTTTTCACACCTGCCTAAAACTTTTGCACAGTACTGTATATATATATATATATATATATATATATATATATATATATATATATATATATATATATAAATAAACAAACAAACACAAACAAACATCTCCGTAGTAAACTTTAACCATGACCAGCACCAAAATAACAAAGTAAAGGCCGGTTCATACTTCAGACTGCAACATAACTTCTGGTCGGAGTCAAGGGTATCGGAATTACACGATCCACACTCTTGCGACGTGCGTCTTTCTTGGAGTGTCGTACAGCCTTTTCTCATGCATCTGTGACCAGAAATCCCATGGGGTCGGATGATGATGAAAAACATCAACATGTGCTGCATGGTCGTATGCTGGTAACCATCATGGAGCAAGACTTCGAGGAACTTTTAATAGAAGTTAAGAAGCATCCACATTTATATAACCCCTCACTTAAAGAATATAGAGATGCACAAATAACAGACGCAGTGTTGGTGTGTATTATTCAGAAACAAATAGAAAAGGACTGGAGAGAATGTAAAGCCCGATGGAGAAAGCTCTGTGATAGATTTGTTAAGAGCAAGAAACCCTGAAGTAAAGAGTGGAGTCAGACGCTCGTGGCCACATGTCACTGCATGCATATTTTTGAGTTGAAGCAATGATCCCAATCTGTTTAACAGATCGTCAATCCTTTCACTTGTCATTCTAAACATTTTTTACCTGCATCTCTTCATTTAATGTACAGAATTCTCCCTTTTGGATTCAACTGTGCTTTTTATTTATTTATTTCAGATGTCAGGCATGGGATACTGTACATGAAATCTGGCAAACACAAAGCACAAATAGTTAAAAAAGACTAAAAACAGGAAAATTGGAAAAAAGGGAACAAAAAAGGCATGTGCACAACCCAGCCCAGCCCAGAATCTGGCCTCTGGATGCTGTTGAAAGGCACGGAGCCAATGCAGATTGCTGGAAGTTTGAGTCAGATCACTTAGTCTGGCTGATTGGACCACAGCTACAGGGAAGCCAAGTGTGCGTGTGGGTGTTGTAGCCACAGAGAATTCCTAAGTTTGGGTGAGCCGTCCTTGGGTTTAACATAATTACTGTGATTTTTAGCTGATAAATGTAACTGTTTAAAATATTATTCCAACCCTAGTGTTAACTATGACAAGTTTTGAGAAAAATTAAAAGGTACTTGTTTTTTTTGTGTTAGCCTTTATGTTCCCAGCCCCCCATAACCAAAAATCTTGCTTTATTCTTGGGCAGGTAACCTTTAAGTTTTACCAACATGGAATGCTGCTAGGTTTGCACTTGACTGTGACCTGACATGCCTGGCTCCCAATAATAATAATAATAATAATAATAATAATAATAATAATAATAATAACTAAAACTGCCAGGCAGTTTTATGGCTTCCAAGCCCAGTATCAGTTGGAAATTTTGGCAAGCTGTAGCATTGCAGCACAAGTGTCAGCAACAGATGAGTTTTATGGAGCAGTTTCAATTCAAAATACTGCATTAGTTCATTATCTCACAATTCTTTATAACTTTAAAACACCATAGTAACCATGACCCTATCTACACACTGTAAGGAGTTAGCTAATTTTACATTTGACCTTAGAGAGGTCAAAGGTCACAGGCTAGGTGATTTTTGGATACAGCATATATGGGTTCCTATCTGTGTTCCACAGTAACCATTAACCTATCTGCACTTTGTAAGGAGTTATAAGCTAGTTTTACATTTGACGAAAGATTTTGAAAGGTTTTTAAAATGCGTCAGGTGGCCATATTGGTTTACGCACAAACACTATTTTTGAAAAGTCAATTGTCCTGACAGGGATGATGCTTGTCAACTTTGGAGTTAATCAAGTAAACAATTTTTCAACTGAAGCAGTTTGAAATTTAAGAATGCAACGTAGGTCTGGTGGCCATCTTGTTTTACAAAAGAACATCATTTTGCCATATTTGAATTCCATTGTCCCCAGGATTATGCCTACCAAGTTCAGAGTTAGTTGGTTAAACGGTTTTCAGACAGAAGCAGTTTGATGTTTGGGGCGTGTTTTGGCGAATTTGGTGGCAGTCATTTTGATAGTAAAATTTATCACAGCAATTTCTGCTTCGCAAACGTGAAGCGGGTTTGGTTGCTGATGATATATGCAAAGTTTCAGATCAAGTCGGTTCACCTGTTCCCAAGAAGAAAAATTTAACAGGTTTTTCCAAAAAATGTGTCAGGCCGCCATCTTGGTTGACGCAGGAGTGCAATTGTTTTGGCATCTGAACTGTCATCTACACGGGGTGATACCTGCCAAGTTTCATGTTGATTGGTTACACTGCGTATGAACAGGAGCAGTTTAAAGTTTTGGGAGGAAAAACGACAATAATAAAAAATGTGAAAAAAAATCTTTACAATAACAATAGGCTTCCAGCCATTCTGGCTTGGAAGCCTAATAATAATAATATTAAAAGCAAAAGTAATTGACTCCCTGTTATAACTTTGGATGACAAGTTATAAAAAAATAAAATGAAAAAGGTTGATTTGCTACAACCCAATTTTCCACACAATTAGTTCTGTTAACAATGGCTACTACAGATTTGTAAAGGAGAAGCCCGTATTGAGGCTGACAAGTACAAAATAAAAACATTTTTAAAAAAATTAAAAAACCCTAAGTTATACAATAGCACTAAATAGCTTTAAAGACCTGTCCTCCAAAGCATTGAAACCTACTGTGAAAAAAAGGGTTATGAAAGACCTCACATCTTCAAAAACCCACGGGAACAAATCGAGCAGTACAGGTCAGGTTGGTGAAGAAAGCACATACATTAACCCTGTTAATGTAGGTGTGCTAGCTGACCAAATGTTACAATCACAAAGGGCTTAAAATGCAAAATAAAATGTGGGGACTTCTTAGATTACTATATTTTGGGAGTGGAGATTTTTTGCATGAACGGAGTAGGACTGTCTTGTTCAGTTATCAGACTGCAGCAGAGCAGCTGGCAGGCTCTCAGACAGGGAGGGAACACAAGGAGAACAATAATGGATGTTGTTAGCAAGCTGGGCCAGAACAGAAATTAGAGCAAAAGACAGCTTCATTTAAAAAAAGTTGTGAAACCTCTGAACTTTACTGCTGTTGTTTTCTGAGGTCACGTATTTACAGTACAACACTGAGAATGCAGTTGTGTGTCATCTTATTGTGCCCATATTTTAAAGCAAAGTGTGTAAAGGTAATCAATGTAATTATTTGCTTAGTTACTGCTGGCAGTTCAGTTTAAGTATATTATTATTTAACTATTGAGCAGACGCTTTTATCCAAAGCGACTTACAGAAATTAAACACAATATAAGTTACAGGCAATAAAAATGCAAAACAAACACATACAGGCAGTAAGACCAGTGTTGTATACATGGTGGCAAACGCAAACTCATGTACAGTAATCCGTCGCGTAAACCGACTGCGGTGGGACCAGAGTAAGGGTGGATATGTAAAAAGGCGGATAAACGAATCCTGTTTTAAATACCATTACACACACCTGTGCCAATTAATATATTCACACAATTATTGTTTTGATATTCAGCTTTTATTAGGGAGCTCCCCTAAATCCCTTGTTTAGAAAGATAGGGTATTAATGCTTGTGACAGAGTAGCCATCTGCCCTGTGGGTATGTGTATTCACTGTCAGGAGATCGAGACGGAGATTGAAGTTGATATGCCCTGCAGGCAAACAGGATTTATTTACATAACACACGGAACAGCTCACGTGACACTACAAGCAGCAGTTGTGCACGGAGCACATACAACACAGTGTACTAAAACTTTGGTGGGATCTACAATCTCTGAACTAATCTTCTCTGTTCAACAATAAACTTTGCTGAAGAGATTGATTATGGCTAGGTTTGCTACTTTTCGATTTTAAATAGGTAAAACTCGTTAAATGTCGAATAAATGACAAATAAATGTATTATTATTATTATTTATTTCTTAGCAGATGCCCTTATCCAGGGCGACTTACAATTGTTACAAGATATCACATTATTTTTACATACAATTACATTATTTTTTTACATACAATTACCCATTTATACATTTGGGTTTTTACTGGAGCAATCTAGGTAAAGTACCTTGCTCAAGGGTACAGCAGTAGTGTCCCCACCTGGGACGGAGCTCCCAGGGGCGGCGCCAATTGGCCGAGCGCCGCTCAGGGGGAGGGAGGGTTAGGTTGGCCAGGGTGTCCTCGGCTCACCACGCACCAGCGACCCCTGTGGTCTGGCCGGGTGCCTGCGGGCTTGCCCGTAAGCTGCCCAGGGCTGCGTTGTCCTCCGTCGCTGTAGCTCTGGGTGGCTGCATGGTGAGTCTGCAGTGTGTAAAAGAAGCGGGCGACTGACAGCACACGCTTCGGAGGACAGCGTGTGTTCGTCTTCGCCCCTCCTGAGTCAGCCCAGGGGTGGTAGCGGTGGGCTGAGCCTAAAAATAATTGGACATTACTAAATTGGGGAGAAAACAATAAAAATAATTGCCAACCACTAAATAATAAATAAATAAATAAATAAATAAATAAATAAATAAATGATTGAAAAAAACGGTAAATTCTTCCAAAAATAAACGTCGATATTAATCGTCGATTTGACAAAATTACTAAAATAGAATAGTAGCAAGCCTAATTACGTCAGATAAACGGTTAGGGCGGATATGTGACGGCTGGATACGCTACGGATTACTGTACTGTAATGTTGTTCCTAACTGAATATTAGAGGGGAGAGCATGGTAATTGTTTTAGTGATCTACAAGACTTGCTCTTTTGTTTCAAAATTGGGTCACCACAAAATGAGAAAACTCACAGAAAAACTAAACAAAAAACAGAACTACTGTAGCTTAAAGATTTGGGACACAAACCCTTGCGTCAAACATGCGTCAGCAGCTGAGTAATACAGCAGCCACATTTAAACACCTGTTGGGATATACTGAATGATCCTTCCCCATCATTCCTCAAACAAGACAGTCAAGCAGACAATGCAATCTGGATCCCACCTTATCGTGGATGGCTAGGCTGCTGTAATAAAAGATGCCAGGCTGGGGACGCTGACCTTTAGTCTATGAATTGCAATGCAACAACTATCCTCATCAATCTTGATCAGTATGGGGACAAGAAGACAAAACCTGCTGTCGATATCTCTCTCATGAAGGGGGTCGGGTGCTCCACAGAAAACCACTGCAAGATGCAAGAGCAGTTCAGAAGCAGTCACCATGGATTGCTTTTAGAGCTTGGAGCAGAAAACATACCTTAGTAATTTACTAAATTAAATAATCCTGATATTTATTATGACAACAATTGCAATTGACATCATGCTGCATGAAACACAATAGCTGCATGGCCTTAATTTCAGTATTAAATAATGAAATACAGTACAAGACACTACTGTATACTATACTACTGTACACTGTCTTCAACCAATAGCAAACTGTCTAGCAAAGATTTAAGCCAACCTTTGTGACCAATGTTTCAGATTTTCATTAACACAACATCATAATAATGATAAACTAGGCTACACAGGTACAGAAAATACATAAGAAAACAAGCATTAATATACTGTGGAATGAATGGAAAATGTTAACGCCTAATTATTAAGAACTGCAGGTGTCCGCTCCGAGCGCCTGGCCAGCAGGGTTCGCTGTAGCATGATGAGGAGAAGCAGTCCCTGCAGGTTTTGCCTCCCCAGAGCCAATACAACGCTCCCTTCAGAATCCCCAACGAAGAGCAGCGACTTCGCACAGCCAGGACTCGAACCTGCTCCGTATGACTCGCCTTGCACACCACGCGGATGCCATTCGAGGACCCCGGAACTGCACATTTATAAGCACACTTCAATTTGTAATCATTGTTCTCAAAAGGGGAAGAATGCATATTAATAGGAGTCTGCCCTGTTTATAAAGTTCAAGTGAGATTAATTATGTTCAGTACATAATCTTCTTTGATCGAAGTACACTTACAAGTAAAAGTACTGTACTGTGCAGTAACTATACAAAAAAAGCCAGGCAAACAACAAATTCTCCACTCAGAGTGGGCGGTTTGGGGAAGATAAATCACTTCTCTACTCACACGACACACAAGGTTGTGTTTAATATAGAATGGGGAAGAACTGTGTGTCCTCACCAGACTCGCATGCATCAAGGCTGTGACTGGGGAATGGTGTTGAAATAAGCTGTGGTTAGTGCGCTGTACATTTCAATTGTGCTACCATTAAATTGACACTCATGTGCCAAAATGTTTAATACATTCTGTGTGACCTAGATGGACCCTTCTGCCACTCCACTTTTCTAATTCCAATAACGGGAAAATATTGTAGCCTTTAACAAAAGTATCTTGGACCATAACCAGCTCTCTCAGACTACAAGTATGTCTGGTTTATAAACATTTTCTTAATTCATCTAGTTTTGGGATTAGACTATGGGCTTTTGCTGCATTAGTGCTTAGATGTAGCAGCCATACAGCTGTGCTGTGGTAAAGAAACCCTATTCTTATTAAAAGGGACTGCGAATTAGTGTACAGGTCAGTAGACGTTATCATGGGCAAACTAGAAAAGGTGACACTGCAATAAAAATACAGATACAGAACCCCTCCCCCCAAAAAATAATGATAATTGGCCTTTGCTATTTAGTAGTTGCTGGGTTCTCAGTGCTGCCAATAACCACTGGAGAAGATGAAATTTAGAAACAGGCTATATACAGTCATGCTGCTCAAGGGTACCAGTGTCCTTTACACACGCATGGTTTGTCGGGACGCTCAGGTTTGCAGTTGTCTAGTCCCTGGGACTGGCGTCTGACACACAATACAGATTTTTTTTAAACTTTTTTTTTTTTTTTAAATCATGCAGGCAGTACAGTGAAGTGCAAGTTTCACAATGGTGGCGTCTCATACGTTGAGTTCCTGATGTGGAAAATGGGAAAACATGGACCCGGGTACATCTTGAATCAGAGCGGACGGAACACTACACTGAGTTGCGCCCCTTTCACGTTACCTCCTGTGTAAGGTTGCAAGCTTTGCTGAAATCCATTTCAGGCTTTTTTGTGGCTGCTTGCCAACCAAAAGCAACTGTTTAAAAACGGCTTATCTCATGGATTTCACAGTCTAAAAATAGTTTTTTTTAAAGATATTTCACAATTAAACGTAATATTTATTATAGCAAACAAAATGTGTTGTCACATTCAAAATGTAAGCTTTTCTCTATAGAGTTATTATACAATAAATGTTCCTAAATATATTTAAATGCTTTAAGGTTCTGGAATATTTGGGGGGTGATGTAAGTGATTTGCAGGTGCAACACCCCCATAATGCTGTCAGTAAATCGTGTTTAGCAGCTGTAAAGTCAGATTTTACCAGTCGCTAAAAATGTGGCTTATGTAAGAATGGTGTTCACCTGGTGTTCTGCACCTGCTATCAAATTTGCACTTTGCCATCATTAACCATTAAAATTATATTGAAATGCATTCAAATGAAGAAAAGAGCATGGAATTGGGTGGGATCTGGATACTAAGCGAGCACAAACATTATAATGTGATGTAAGGATTTTGCACTTGCTGACCCTCCAAAAACGTTACACCTCTTCCTACAAGGTGCAAACCATTGTAGAAGCGAGTAACTAAGAGCTGTACAAAAGCACACACCTGCAGAGACCTGGCATTGGCTTCAAGATAGCTGCTGTGGTACACTTCCTGCTGCAGCGACACTTGGCTCTTGTTGAGTAGAGACAGGAACACATTCAGAGGAGAAGGGCAAGATGAAGAAGACCTGCATATTCAATCCCAGGGTTACTTTGTTTGGGATGCCGGAGGATGCGGTGGTAAAGCATCATCGTCTCACTCCGCAGGACATCCTAAATAGAATAGCTGAATTGAGGGATGAGCTAGACCCCCATCTACTATCTCCAGTACTAGACAGCTTTTATTTCACCTATGGTTGAATCTAAAATATATAACAAATACAGTATACTGTACCACCACTTCAAAACAAGTTGTCATTCCACAGAGTGAGATGGTAGCTACAGTACCACTGTGTAGCTAGCTGTGGAGAACAGGTTTTGGTCTCCTGTCAATTTCAAGATGTTAATATAATTGATGTATACAAGCAGCAACTCCGGGGCATGTTGAGTGCATTACAGTACCTACAATTGCCATCTTCTCTGGCAGAGTTGGCCTTTGTCAAGCTTTATTAAGCTACTGGGTGCAAAGAGGCAATTGGCTTAATCATGGGATTGAAGGATGCCTACTAAACCTTTAGTTCTCTTGACTGTTGTAGGAAATGGCTGCGTTGAGGGAGAATAAACATTCATTCTTGGGGATAAAATCTGGGGTAAAATAATTGGGCACTTGGCAGCAACCGATTAATTACATTTGTAAAGTAATTGATAGAATGCGCTGGCTATCACCAAGAAACACTTCACGCCTGGCCATTTTTGTGCTTGTATGTGTATGGGGGACTGTATATTGGACTGGACTGGTCCAATATACAGTCTGGACCAAACGTATATTTTTTTATGCATTAATTTTAGTAATTTATCATCAGTAGTCCGTCGCGTATCAGATTGCTCTAGTTCCACAGTAAGGGCGGATATTATAAAAAGGAAGGGGTTTGGCAATTGCCTCCAAGTAGCTTTTCTAATTGGTGCAACAGAAAGATTGACACTGGGGCGGGTTTTGTTCTCGGTCGATCTGGTGCTTCATTGGTGCGCTGTGTGTGTTTATGCCTGTAGTAGGCGTGGTATGGTTTCAATTCCACGGCGGGGTTAAACAGCGTTAATGACAAGCATTTTTTCCTGAGTTTGTTATATTTAAAATGGCATCTCTAAACAAAGGAAGCCATGTTTGAAAGTATTTTGAAGAACCAGACCAGAAAACCGTGGTATGTAAATAATTATGCCAAACAAAATTGCCTTACCACAAAAACACAAGTTCAATGATTCACAGTTTGAAATGAAAACATTCAGAATTATTGTGGATGGAGCTACTGATGGCAATAAAAAGCAAACATCCATAACAACATCTGCTATAGATCTGTCCGAACAGGGCGTGATCACGTTATCCCCTATGAGGACAGTGCGTGTGAATCGTGAATGCACAGGTTTGAAAATCGATGTAAGATTATCCCAATACTGTGCTGACCCATAAAACAATAACAGCGAGGCTGGAAAAACTTAAAGAAAATCGTGCTGCAGCTGTTCATACAAAACTTTCAAAAGGGAGAAAAAGTTGCAATTACCACAGACTCATGGACCCCATTCCCCAATCTTCTCATAGGTGGAAGGCATTTTTCACTTTAAATTGTTCTGTAAGTTTTTGAACCAAACGGCCGTTTATGTTTAGTACAGTTTTTATTTGTATGTTGGAACTACTGCACTAAAGTAAAGGACCTCTGAGACACACTTCAAACAGGTAGGCCAGGCATCTCTTTTTACAATTTAATGTAAAGTTGTGTGGATACGTGAATTTGAATGCTTTACGTTATTTAGTACACTAAAATCGGGGAAAAAACAGCTGTTAAAACATTAGTGCTTTTTTTAATTTTATTTACAGAACTGCCCCTTTAGTCATAGTGAAGCCTCCCGTTTTGTGCACCACTGCTATAGACTGTACTCATGTAGCAAAGTATGATGAGAGAAGGAATTTAATTTTGTGATATTAAAAAGTACCATTCAGCTCATGAACTGGTTATATCAGATGCCCGTCTCCATGGAACCCACGATTCTTGTGTTTTTCAAAACAGCAGTGTGGGCAGCCACCCAAAAAACGGGGGTGACCGATGGCAACATTTACAGTACCATATATGGCTATATAGGGGCATTTGCAAATTTCCACCTGCGACATCAACATTTATTAACAACTATTATTTACAAACGTGCTTACGCGTTCCTTACGCAAGATTGATAAACCAAGATGTATTTATGCGTGCGACAATTCTAAACTATAACAAATCAAGTCATTTATTTATGCACAAATGATAAATGTAGTCCCTGGTCATAATGTAGGAAGATGAGGTGAGCTTGTGCAGAAACAATGAAGGAGATTTAAACCCTTACTGATTTTAAAAATACCAAAGTTAGTGTTCTGAAGGCACTAGCTAAAACGTGTGTCTACTTGACTTCGTCTTACTGTTTTACATATTTAAAGTCAGCTGAAACAATAAGTAATTTGTTTAATACGTGCTGATTCATATTTAATTCTACGATATTGTCTAGTTATCATTGTGTTGCTTTGTTTACAGTAACCTGTGTCTAATGCACAATAAAAGACAGTACACTAAAATTAAAAAACCCCAAACAAAAACAGAAGCCAATTTAATTTAGTTTTTCAGTATATATTGGACCCACAAATAATGTAATATTTGGATGCATGAGTGGATTTGAACCAATTTAATTAAGGGATTATACAAACTCTTGATGCTTTTCATGTTACATTTTATTGTTTCCGTGCATCAAATTAAATACTCCCCAGTATTATGACATATACCATAGGGTATAACTAATCATTTAATTAATTACGCACCATAAAAAAACTAAACTACTCTGTGTAATCCCAAGTGGAAGGCCTTAATTTAAGGGAAATCTTAAGAAAACCAAGCATATTGTATCAAGCAGTGCAATTATTTTAGTTTTGGCAGTTTGTGATCAAATGCTAGATAGATATTCTGCATGGAAAATAATGGGGAGGCTATTGTATGCACTTCTATTGTATCAGCAATATACGGTAATTTGTTCTGTAAAAACAATCCATTCCATTGCATACAGTGGTTTGCAGAAGTATTCACCCCCTACCAATAATGTCACATTTTGTTGAATTACAAATAATTTATGCACAGTTTTTCAAACTAACTTTTTTTTAATTTAAAGCTGTAGTGGTTAGAATGAACACTGTTATATGAGGAGGAGGTTAAATGTCAGCAAAACTTGCAAAGAAAATGTACAAAATTATATTCCCTTGCTGCATTCAGCCCCTTAAATCAGTACTTGGGAGAAGCAAGCTTCCCAGTCCCTGCTGAAGAGAAGCATCCCCATACCATGCTTGACAGTTGGGATGGTGTTGACTGGGTGATGTGCAGTGTTGGGCTTGTGCCAGACGTAACGCTTGGAATTTAGACCGAAAAGTTCAATTGTTGTCTCGTAGGGACCGGTTTATTGTTGCTGTGTGAACACCGACGTCCATCTCAGACACAGAACTTTGCAGATCTCCCAAGGTCATTGTTGGCTTCAGAGTGACATCCTGAACCAGTTTCCTGTTTATACCTGACTTGTTTCGAAAGCTCCTTGGTCTTCATGGTTGCTTTGTTGGATCACTATGTGAGTTGCAGCTTGAAAGTCTTTATATACCTGAGGGAAATTATCTACAAGTTAAACCACTTTGAGTGCACACAGGCTGAAACCATTTCACTAATTCTGTGACCTTTCAAACAAATCATTTGCACCTGAGCTGATTTAGGGCTGCAGTAGCAAAGGGTTGAATACTTATGCAACTGAGATTAATCATTTTTTCTCTGTAAATCTTACTTATTTATATTCTATATGCATTTTTTAACTTTATCAATGTGGAGTAGTTTGTGTAGATTCTACATGTAAAGTCTAATTTGAAAGTGTCGTGGAGTATGCTCAGGTGCCAACAAAATGTGAAAACTATTATATATATAGATTCTGCCATGCGCAAGTAATGCCTGAGGGGTTAGGGTTATCGTCTGTTCAGATAACGAAGTCGAGGAGTTTGGTGTTTTCGGATCAGATAATACAGACATGTCGTGGAGTACGCTCAGGTGCCAACAAAATGTGAAAACTTTGCAGGGGGGTGAATACTTCTGCAAACCACTGTGTGTATATAATTATAGGCTATTATTCTTACTAAACAGGAGTAATCATCTCATTAATTGATGGGCATATTATTTTCATTGTTATTTGAAACATTACCGAAGTACGAAAGGTGAAATATTTGTGGGGGTTTAAGTTTTACGTTTAAAACATTAAAACACTCAACACTTTATTAAACCCCACAAATAAGTCACCTTTCACACTTCGGTTGGATTAACTTGCTAACATTTTCTTGGTTAGCGACTTGATTGATTACTTTGTAGTTTTATTTCCCCTTCCATTATTTTATTAATGTTTAAATTAACCAGGTGCTTGTAAACTTGTACGTTCACAGAACACTTTTAAAACTTTTACCAGTTTACCACAGTTTCATGTGTATGACTATGAGTGCGGGAGCAGAGCGGGAAATTGCTTCTCCGGCTCTCTCCTGTCAAGTTCTACTTCTTTCCTGTCAGCGTAGCATTATTGACGAGTTTGGTGATAAATCGAGTGATCAGGAGATGATTTATCAGTATGCACTACTATGAAGAGTTATGTGATAAATACAGTGAACAAGGAGTGGGGCAGGGCTGGAGATGCAGTACTGAGTGTCCTTTTGATATGCAGTGCCCTTTAAACATGTTTTACTGTGAATAAAATTACTTTTAAACAGCACATATAAAATAAACAGCTTGTGTGAAAATAAATTAGATCTGACGCGCCTCACAGGCGCTGAATAAATGGACCGCAAAGGGTTAAAATCTACAATACCTCCCCTAAATAGACTTCAATGTCAGTATAAACAAATTATTGTTGACCATCCTGCTGATAAATTCAATCAAGAGTAAAACTAAATAAACATCTTAGTTTTGTAACAGACAGGCCTAAATCTTTTGTGAAATGTATTTTCAGCATGAGTCTAAACATTTGTCTACCAAGTTAAAATATCTCAGATTCTATGACTTTCTGTTCAAGATACAAGAATGATTAACTCAAAAATAATATTTTTGAATTCAAAATGGATTTTAAATTGAAAACAAAAGCTTTACTTTTCTGACATTCAGAAATTGGAGGGAAGCCAAATGAATGTGTTAGTGAAAACATTTAACATATTTAACTAGGAACAGGTCTTTGAAACTTGCAAGGTCATTTTTAAGAACATCCTTTGAAAAGCCATTTAAAATTACAATTAGAAAAAAAAATGCAAACCTTTAACCCTTTGCGGTCCATTTATTAATTCTGCGTCAGGCTCGCCAGGTCTAATTAATTTTAGACGGGCTGTTTAAAAGTATTTTTTTTCACAGTCAAACGGGTTTAAATGGCCCTGCATATCAACAAAGCACTCACTAGGCATCTCCAGCCCCGCCCCACCCTTTCGTTTGCTATCGCTTTCACATATGCTACCAAATAAAAAATAATAATAATAGTCGTACATACCGATCAATGCGTCTCCTGATGACTCGTTTTATCACCAAACTCCTCAATAATGCAATCCAAGTCATTATTTTATTGCTATAACATCTCAAAAAGCTCTGCAAATGTCCGTGATAGTCTCTGTGCGCTGATACAATACTCCCAGCTTGTTCCATCACGACCGCCCCATCTGATGCCAATGGGGTACTATGACTATTCATGAGATACGCCTTTTTTTTTTTTTTAATCGGCTTGTCTCGGCTCCTTTCGTTCGCTTTTCGGCCATTGAATGGTTTTTCGGCTTTTCCGTTGAAAAACCGACTTTTTTGCGTTTTTTGCATTTTTAAAAAGATGTCGGACAGGGTCCGACAAAGGACCTGACGGGAATAATTGCAATGTCGGACCCAGTCCGACAAAGGACCGCAAAGGGTTAAGCATCTCTCTCTTCAGCAATCAAAAGCAGACAGGCAGGCCGAGAGGGAGTGCTGTGCCCTTACCATTACATACCGGCATGCGTCACGCAAGCACTTCTTTCTTTTCTAATTAGCACTGATCAATGCAGTGGTGATGAAAAATGCTGATAACAAAGCAGTACAGATTTGTATTTTATTTTATTTTTTCATTTTTTCAATTTACTGAAATCTTGTACATTACCCATCATCCTCCTGCTCACATATGTAACTGAGATGGATTTACCAGTGAGCAGGAGGATGATGGGAAATGTAGTTCTGAGAGGTCCATGCGGGTACATGGGAAGCTATCTTGAGGCAGGGAATGCAATTTAAAAGTTTTAAAAAAGTTGTCAAAATGTAAAAAAAAAAAAAAAAATTTGAACAATACACACACCTTACGTAAACAGGTGTAGCAACACATGGGAACATATAACACAGTAAAATAAAAAGGTCCTTATGTACCATTTAATTTTAAGAACCAGTAAAATTTTATGATAAGCATTTGCTGTCTCTCAATTTTAAAACTATGGTTCACAAAATAACGCAGTAGAACAATCACTACCATGCAGTAATTGTAGGGCAGTATTTCCATGTGTGAAATTTTTAACAATAAAGCCGAAACAAAAATGCTTTTATTTGCTTCGAAATCATTTCAAACTGGTTAATAAACTAGCAAGCACTGGCAAAAGTGGAAGTATTATTGGCGATCCAATCAAAATATTATTATTATTATTTGTTTATTTAGCGGACGCCTTTATCCAAGGCGACTTACAGAGACTAGGGTGTGTGAATTATGCATCAGCTGCAGAGTCACTTACAATTACATCTCACCCGAAAGACGGAGCACAAGGGGGTTAAGTGACTTGCTCAGGGTCACACAATGAGTCAGTGGCTGAGGTGGGATTTGAACCGGGGACCTTCTGGTTACAAGCCCCTTTCTTTAACCACTGGACCACACAGCCTCCCAATTTCTTCGCCGTATACGGTACAGCCTAGGTTAAGGTCTAGGTTAAGCAGTGTAAATTTTTATTTATTTATTTATTTTTTTAAATTAAAAAACAAAAAAAACCCTGAACCTTCTAACGCCCTGTGACAGGGTGCTCATGTCACGTGTGTGGGTAACCACTGCTTAAGCAATATACAGAGAGACATGGGAGGTGGAGTTGAAACGCCAGCACAGGCGTGGAGGATTTAGGAATACAAAAAGAAAGTAAATAAAGGGTTCATGTGATGGTACCAGCGATGGTAACGCACAGAGGACACATACAGCAAGCTGTACAAAAGGCAAAATAAAACACAGTACAAAAACTACAAATGAAAGGTGCCACACAGGGCGAGCGCTAGCCTTATAAATGAGGCGTCCCGCTCCAGGAACCGGCTACACTACGTAACCCTCGCTGTACATTACTTCCTGGGATCACTATCCCCTAAACTAACCTACTTATGAGCCGGTATTCATACGACTACTCCTGCTGCTTCATACGGCCTTGGCTGGGCATTGCCTTCACAAGCACCGCTTGCAGTTTCAGGGTTGCGTAGCTGTCGTTCCTGCAGGGCGAACCCTCTCCTCCCGAATATATGCAGCTCCCCTCTGGAGCAAGGCATTGCAGTCGCCCCAAGCGAGCTCTACCGGATGCTTTTAAACTGACGGACACTCGGTCAAGACCCGCCCACCTACTGATTGAGGACCAGCACAGCCAATCACTTGCTGCCCTTCCCCTCAACCAAGCCTAGCAGGCAGCAAGACTCAATCGAGCGCCTGTCTGTAAACAATAATTTAATCACACGTGCAGGGCAATTGCCCTGCTACACGCCCCTCCAGGATAGAGTCCGTGCTCCCCAGTTTGAGAACCACTGCTGTAGAACATGTGTAGCATATCTTCAAGTTACAGTAATGCAGGTAATGTAGTAATATGTCTAAATAAAGAATATAAAATGTGACAATTCCCGAAATTCTACTTCTTAATATCATAACCAAACTTTCAGTATAAAGCCCCTTATTCAACAAGGAAGAGACCACAGACTTACTTCTGTGTTAAAAAGAATCACAAATTCACCAAAGTTAAATGAAGTTTGTGATACATCCCATTTCTAGACACAGACAGCCCAAGTTTATGAGATTGATTTCAGGGTGACCTTCACGTTGACCCGACACTACAGTCTAAGAAACATTTACATTTGTTACCTTGAGAGAAACACTCGAGGGTATTTACAGAGCAAAACAAAGAAATTACAAATTACAAATTAATACCAAATTACAAAAAAAATTAACAAACACACACATAATGTATAATTGCATGGTGAAGGTCTCAATAATTGCAGGCTAAGGGAAAAGCCACTCTTAGGAAAACGTTACAAGGAGAATCACTTCAAGTTTGCAAAACAGCATTGATGGATGAGTTCTGGTCAAAGGGTTTGTGGAGTGATGAAACAAAAATCGAGTTATTTAGTCACGCTGATAGTCGTTATGTTTGGAGAAAGTCTGGTGAGGCGTACAAAGAAAAGAACACCATACCTACTGTCAAGCATGGAGATGGCAATATCCTTCTGTGGATGTAGTTCCAATACATAATAACAATGGGTTCCATAGCACACCAAAAGATATGTGCCAATCATCTGAAACCCTCCGCTACAAAACTTAGTTTAAAGCGCAACTAGATGTTCCAATACAACAACGATTCAAAACACACATCAAAATCTACTTCAGAATGGTTAAAGAAGAAGAAAATCAAGGTTCTGAAATGGCCTAGTCAAAGTCCCGATCAAAATCAGATTAAGAATCTGGTATGAGTTGAAGAAGGCTGTGCATAAGAGAAGTCCTTGGAATTTGAATGAACTGGAACAATTTTGTGTTGAAGAATGGACAAAAATCACTAAAGAATCATGCCAAAAGTTCATTGACAAATATCCTAATCGTTTAAAAAAGAGGTTATTATTGGTAAAGGTGCCACAACTCGCTATTAAATTTAATTTTCCTTGTCAGGGTATGAATACTTTTGAATTAGCATTTTTGGAGTTTTGCAAAATAATTGCTGATAAATAACTGTAGACATCTATTTCTTGTAACATTTTTTCCCTTATAGCAAAACTTTTGCTACAAAAGATTTTTCCTATAATTATTTTTTTTCGAGAAATTTCGAGAAATTATAAATTTCCATTGGGGTATGTAAACTTTTGACTACACCTGTATATATACAGACATATATCAGAGGTCGCGCTAGCTTCTCTGTTCATTTGTTGCTGAAATGCACATGTGTCCCATCCATCAAATATACATTTTAACACAAAGGCTAAGAAACTCCAGGGATGTGCATTCTGGTACATTTTTATGAATGTTTAAAGTTTATGGCATGTAGTAGTTTAAAAAATATCTGTCTGTGTATACATATACATGTGAACACAGACACACTTTCTTCTGCATTCCAATAACAGCAACAGCATCACCGGGTCTTTTAAGCGAAGATTCTTGGAAAACCGAATATCCGTGTGTATGTTTTTTTTGTTTTTTGGCCCAGCAGCTCTTTCACACACAGTACATCTTGCCGTCTCGATAAACAAGCCACGGATACTTCATCTCCCATTCAAAATAAGAACGTATTTTTTGTTTGTGTTTTTGTGCATTACTACTGCTTGCAACTGCTTCGGTCACTGTAGTACTCGTAGTCAGAAGTTGATGGCTGAGATGCAGGTGAGCTATCTTCATGAGACTCCCCTGAAGATGCTGACTGCTTAGCAAAAAAACTTCAGACTGACAACTGACTTGCTGTCAGTGTACACTCTGCACTAGATATTCATTTTTATGCTTAAAAAATCTGTAAGGGTATCCCTGTTAAACTAGTTCGGAAAATAACAAAAGCACAACGTTAAATTAGGCAACTGCAAGAATGAAATGCGAGTTAAAAGTAGGATCGGGGATGAACAATTCACGTAATTTGTCAGCTCTGTTTGAAATAAATTTAAAGGGACCAGAATTAGGGTCAGGTAAGATATGAAAGTAAAAGCAAAGATTGTTTTGCAATTAATAGCTTTTTCTGAGTTTAATCATGAAACAATCAGCTGAATTTGTCACCTGATTAAAAATAAAACCCGAAAACTTCAAGCCCTACTTGTGTGTGAGTTCGCATTTACTTTTTCCAAAATACTTGTTTTATTTCTTAGCAATATGGACCTCTGTTAATATGGGGCACAGCACATTATTTTAAAATAAAATACAGTGCATGGTGGGATACTTTCGTATTAATTTCCAATGTTCATTGCGCTGCTAGGAACTTTAACCGAACTGTTCTAATAGCAGTGTGTGTACGCATTACACCTGACTAAACATGAAACGGTACTTCAGTCTGGACACTAAAGTTTGAACTGGATTAATTAAAACGTTTGAGTACAGTTCTCTAGATCGGTTATGTAGTGTGGACAGGGTCTAAAAGTAAATATGTTTAACATTGCTGGCAAAGCCAAATATGAGGCTTATTGCTGCCACCTACAGGACTGCAGTGTATCATAATCAGTGCTGTTGTATTGCAGAACAGTTTTTTTTTTAAACAAGCAAGTATTTTACGGTCATTGCTGCAGTGTAATAGATTACCACGAATATGCATGTCTGCGTCCCTTTCCATTCTGTTCATCCAGTGAACACAAGACAAAATATTTTTCCGTCCAATGGATTTATTTTGCATCTAGGATGCAAAATTTTGCGTTAATGCAACCTCTGATTATTTATAACATGGCTTGTAAAAATAACAACCTCTGATTAGTTAAACAGCATCACATGACCGTGCATCTATATAGCGTATAGCACGGCTTGCATACTAATGAGCCGCTTCACACTGAATAAATCACTACGCACCACTACATTCTATTGACATGACAAACTGCCACTTTATTTGTTATTAGTTACAAAACCACAGCCAAAAATGAGTGGCATTTCACTTATTTCATTTAATATATTTGGGGATGAAACTCCAGATAAATGGTACAACACCAACTTTCTGAGTGAAGACAGCAGTCCATCTGAAAAAAAAAATAAATAAATAAGTGCACCAGCAAGAGTAGACACATAACAGTAGATGAGGAACAGCTAAATGAAATAGAAGAAAACAAAGATTGAAAACACACACAAAAGAAACTACAGCATGGGCTGGTTAATGTACTTAAAAGAAAAAAATATGGACATTCATTTTATGGAAATAAGTCCAGAAAATCTCAACAACATTAAGGGAATTTTATGCCAGTGCAAGAAGTTCAACTGGGGACCAGTATTCAGCCTCCAGTTTTATAACGCTGAGCTGGACTAAATACATATTTTAACAGTAGAAGTTTTAACAATCTCTGCTGATAGCGAGTTTAAAACCAGCAATAATGTATTCCTGTCAGTCAGGAAAACCCTTAGAAAAGCAGGTAAAGACAAGGCCAGGCACCACCCCCCGAAGTACCTGCCTGGATTTGAAGTGTCTGTGGGAAACTGAAGTACTGTCTCCTGACACCGCGGTCGGCTTGGTGTGTAAAGTCTGGTTCGATTGTCAATTTAATCTGCCACGACTTGGACGCGAGGGTGTCCGACAACTAACAAAAACATATTTTGAGATCCAAAAGGATTAAAACGTACTAGAATATGTGTGCCTTGCATATAACGAGTTCACAAACTCACTTCAAGATCCGGCTTCATTCTCCATCGCGGCTGCTCTCCTTACTTCCTTAGTGTCATTTGAAACTCCACCCATCATCACACTTTCGATGCAGAAATTCACAATAAACAAACATGTGCAATTTATTTTTAATAAGCGAACAATGAATTAAATGAAATCAAATTTGGGACTATATTACACTGCAGATGTATACACAATAAAAGTTCAATAAAAAATTAGAAATGTATTATGTATCCTTCCACTGAAAAAAATAGTCCCTGAATACATATATTTTGTACTTTTTTATTTGCCATAAACATTACATTGAACATTTCCATTTATAGTCAAATTTGACATAAAACGGCATTAGGGAATTGAAAGCAGACTGATTTCCCACATCTGAGGGAGGATTCATGGAACAGCCAAACACTGCACTGGCACTTGACATCAACGGAGGAGCTTCCGAGTGTTTGTTTTTTTTGTGTGTGTGTGCGTTTGTGTGGGAAATGATCCGATTCAGGTTTTGTGGTCTTCAAGAGTAGCTGACCAAAAATTTTTGAGGCTGTTTTCACATCGATGGTTGGTAACCAGCATAATTTCCCTAGATTGTAAACCCACATTAGATGAAATGGGGACTAAACGACTTCCGTGTCAGTTTGCGCAGTGCCGCAGTCCTTCCCGTTCGCAGCGGTGCAATAGAATTCTATGTCGAACCCGACCTTGTTTAAAAGCCCAACGGTTGTGTCAGAAGAGAGCAGGAGAGATTTTAATTTTGTTTTAAATATGTTTCTGAAATCAGAGGGTAGCGGTGAGATGTATCTGTTGTGTCTAATTTAAACATTGCATACTCACTAGTCAGTTTTATAAGGCTATACTTAGTTTAATAAGTAGATGCCGCTCAGTGTTCGCGCTAGGCCGCGCCATTGCACCAGTGCCCCCCTGAAATAAAAAATGTCCCGCTGAATTTCTCTTAACGCTACCGGTATGTCCCCTACCCAGACGAGACGCAATACCAATACACAGTAAATTAATACATTTTGTATTAACATGTATACATTGTATTAACATCTTTTTTACTTGTTTGTTTACACTTGCGTTTTCATAATTAAACTCCCGTGTTTTATTCTCCAGTCCAGTAAAATGCGCTCACACCCTCCCTGGTTACAGTCAGTTTCACAGTAAAGCCTGCAGGACAACGTCATCAGGCTTGTTAACAACATGGCCCGGCGCAAATATAACCTTGTATCCCTGTTACACCCGACATTACTTCTGGAAGAATAAGTAATCAGATTCGGAGGTGACTGTTGAAATGTAGGCTATTATATTTGTGCTTAGAAATACTGTGAAATTCATCTGCTGTTAACGTATCTATTTGCAAGTGAATGGGAGAAATATGAAGTTGTGCGTACTGCAATACAGTTTATAGACAAAGTGCAGTAGATTTGTGAAACGAAAATTGCATCGATTAAAAAAAAATAATAATAGTAGACTACGGTAACGTTATAAAATATGTGAAATGTGTCTTTTCTATGACAAAAAATGCTAAAATGTGATTTTATACAGCACTGTATGTAATACATCTTGCATTGAGAACACCACTGGAATCGGAATAAAGGAAATTGTTATGTAATACAGTTCACGTGCAGTCACGGTTTTGGTAAGTAGCATTTTCAAAACCATATCATTATGTGCAGTATTAAAATATAGCAAATCCACAAAACCAACGAAATACATATTGTATATTTGACATTTTATTTTTAGTGTTCTGTGTAACATGGGCCATCATTTAACCTTGAAAAAAAATCAATTCAGTACCTGAAGCAGATACGCGTTTATCATATCAACAACATCAACGTGTGTTGTAAAAATAAAGCAAACATTGCTTTGAAAACTGTACAAAATATTTACTTGGGGGCTAAGAATGAAAAATGTCCAAAAAATGCCATTTTTGATATGGCAATTGTCAAAATAAAGGGGCAGCTGGAAGGTAAGAATTTACCAGTCAGGGCAATGGCATTTAAATGTGACTATTAAACTGTATCTGTTGGGAATGTGGTTTCTTCTAATGCAGCGGTTTTTAAACTGGGGTACGCGAGAAAAATTCTGAAATGGCAGACAACGCATTTTACTTAGTACCACTTCCCAATCTATTGCAAACTTTTATCATGTAATCAACGTTTAATCTCTAACACCAGACTGCTGTGCTGTAACAGAGCGTTCAGTGCACACATGGCTAATTTACATATTAAATATGTACGTTATAAATAAACCCTGCTTAAATGTCATATAAACAGTTGGGCGGTTACTGCAGTCTGTCTTTGGGATACAACAAAATATATATATATACATGTTTAAAAAACTAAAAGCCTAGTCTTTAACTCATTTTATTTCTTGTGTGCGTTCATGCATGAATTTTTCAATGACCCGATTCAAGTTTATTGTAACTTAAGTACTATTGGTTCATTTCAAAATACATAATGTTTGGCCAAACAGAAACCGAAGTATTGCCTTGCAGTCTAATTTGACAAGCCGTTACGTCTGGTGTGAGAGTTTTTAGTTTTCAATCCAGTGAACAAATATGGATTGTTGGCTCAATACTAGTACATAACTAGCAAAAGGCGATGATGACGAAATATCGTTAGAGATTAAAAACGCCAAAAATGTCGACTGAAGCTCTCTCCAATTTCCCTGCCCTCATCAGTGATTTGTGTGGTAACAAGCAGGGACATCCATCACACTGATACTAGATAAGCATTTTAATATAGTTTTTAATTAGCATCACTCTGTACAATTTAGTCACCAATAATTAAGAATTATCTTTGCCACCTTTTCTGTAATTTTATTATCAATAAAAATACATGATTGCCATTTGCTATCATGGAATAGTCCTATGTCATTTCTGAGTGATTGAGGCTAGCACGGAGGCTTCGTTAATTTTAATTAATTAGTAGTTACAATAAAATTATGTCGATGTTTCCAACAACTAGAAACCTGTCTGAGGGACTATTTTTATCCAAAAGTAAATATATATATATATATATATATATATATATATATATATATATATATATATATATATATATATATATATATATATATATTCCATTATAATACTGTAACTTTTATAATTTTATCCATCACACACTCCAAGGCTTGTGTGTTTTGTTGTATCATTTTATTGAAACAAACCTTTTTTTCTGTTTTAATTTTATTATGACTGTATCTCAGATGGGGGTATGTGGTGGACTACTTTTTTTGGAAAGGGGTATGCAGCTTAAAGATTGAAAACCCCTGTTCTAATGTGATCTGGTACAATGAATATCCTCTACTCAGTGATACACCAGCATCACTGTGACACATTTCCCAATATTTTCCCCAAAAGTGACAGTGAGTATTGTAGAGACACCATGGTTGTATCTACAGCTTTACAGTTTTATTTTTTATTCAGAAACAAAAGGTTACTAAACTCTGCTGGCATATTTAAAAACAAACAAAAATAAGAAATGGTGGTTGCTTCTGAATTATCAAACATATTGACCCCCTCACCGAAGAAAATGTCCCCTTAAAATTTAGGGTGGGGGCCACATTGACCCTCAGTCTGTAAGTCCTGGAGCAAACACTGCTGCTGCTGCATATATATTACATACTGAGTGAGACTTGCGTGGTGATTTCTCAGATGGCTTTTGAATAAAGTGTTACTCCTACTGCTTACCTCAGAGTTCTTTGTTCTGTTCTCTGACTAAATAAATACCACAGTATATTTGCCATTTTTTCTGTAATTCTTAGTGACAGAGATGAAAAAAACAGATTGTTGAGTGATTTAAATGCTGTTTCAGTTGAATGTTGACATTTTTACCTACAGAAACACTGTTTAGATAATTGTTACTATTTATAAAGTCGTGAGATTTAAATCGTGAGATTAAATCGCTTGACAGCCCTAATAAAAATATATATAAATAAGAGGTTGGCATGGGTAGAAAATACGGAACCAGTTACCTGCCGTGAAATACCCAGATCTTTTTCGGGTAACGATTAATATATGTGTTTTTTTTTAAAATGTTTAAAGTGAATGAAACATATTTAAATACTATATAGTAGTACACATACATTTAGTCCCTTCAAATCTGTAGACTTGTGTAACCTTTTTCAGTACCGGAAACATTGAAATAATAAATAACAATAATAATAAATGCGCTTAATGCTGTTGGATTCTTTGCTGCATCTATTATTGGCCATATTCTGCTGTTGTTGTTGTTGTATTGATTCAGGGCAACGTGAGAGTTCCAATAATGGAGATTTATTTATTTTCTCAAATCGGAACAATCTCTCGCTTTTCCAGTTTATCCCAGTGACAGGGAGCCGGGTCGCTGGTTCCAGCGCAAGTGTGTGTGCTTTGCAAAAATCAGCTGCGCCGCGCAGCCGGAGACGAGTTGCTAAGCGACCAGCTGAGCGGGAGGCGCACCCTGCGCAAAGCTAATCAGGCAGTCTGGACTGGCTGGGGGGCGTGCCCGAGGATGCTGCGCAGAGCTCAAAAAGCAGCTGTGCCACAGCTCGGGGCGATTGCAATGCCATGGACACACAAACAGGCGCCGTGTGTTTGTTGACATCAAGGAAGGGGCGCGTCCGCTCTGCAAGAGCTACTACCACGGAACCCTTTAACTGCAAGACGGGGCCTGTGAAGGCGATTGCCCAGCCAGGACCGTCGGAATGGCCCGGAGTCGCTGGGAGGCCAGGACTTTAGAAACAACAGAACAGAAGTAGGTCAGCTTAGGGGATGTGGATCTCAAAACAGTACAGAGAGGATTACGTAGAGTAGTAGGTTCCTGGAGAGGGATGTTCCTGTTAGTGGGACTAGCGCTAGTCATTTTGTGTGGCAAACTTATTTTTTTTAGCTTTGTTTTGTTTTGGTTTCTTTATTAAATGTGACACTAGGGTTACCATTGTTGGTACCCTAGAGTCAGCACCTGTGTTGAAAATTAAATCTGCACACCAGAGAGGCGTATCAACACCAATACTCCGTGTTTGTGTAAGGAATTTCCTTTTTCTTAGATAATCTACTTCACTAAAATAAAATAAAATCTTTACAGTTTTCAGTGTTTTCTGGGGTACACCACTCACAATACTTTTATTTACAATATTTGTTTATTTATTTTTAAATAAAGGTTACTCTATATGTGTGCAATAACTGTAAATAAAGCATTCCGTATTGGAAGCCACACGGTTATTATTATTAATGGATAATTAAGAGTTATCACTGACATAAACCCAACAGGATATTGTTATGTTGTTTTCTTTCCGATTTAGTTCCTGAGAGAATAGTCGCCAGTTATTATTGAGGTGTACTTGCCGCTAATGCAAAGCTTGTTTTAACGTTGTCTTTATTACGCCAACACTTACATCCGCATTGTCATATTTTCTACATTTTCTTAAATTCTCAAATTAATAAATCAATATCCAGGTAGTAAGAGCCCCGGGTCGGGTCATTTAAAACCCAATGGGTACCCGGGTTTTCGGGCACCCGTGCCAACCTCTAAATTATATGACAAGGTGCTAGCAAGAAAATATCGACTCTTGAAGAGCCGAGCAGCAAGGGAGAGAACGTGAAAACTAAGCCGCAGGGAGGGACTGAATCCTGGGGAAGGGGCTTCGCGCAACACAAGGCTGCGAAGGGAACTTAATCAGAACATAGGCTAAGAAGCTTAAAATTAAAGCTATAATATTTCAAATTTGAAATGAGAGAAAATGTGAATACATCAACTTATCTTCTTAGTTTTGACTATACTGTAAGCCAGAGCTCAATCCTTCATCAGGCAGGCTGAAAGAAAACTGGCCTGGTTGAATAGAATAGTTGGTTGATCTTTATGGAATTTTGCTTTTGTGGATTCTATTGCTATGCCTTTTTGTTCTTTGTTCTTTTACAACCTTCTGTTTGTGGTGTTTAGTGTTTGTATTTTATTGGAACCCCCCAACATTTTCCTCTGGGACCTTCAGTTTTGTTAGTTGAGTCCTGGACCTTCAATGGGAAAATGTTTTGGAGAGCCCTGCACATGCCATATGTCCAGAATCGTGGAAGAGACAAGAGTGGCTGCAGCTTCTTCCCTGGACTCCTCAGAGTTCTGACATGAACCCTATCGAACATGTCTGGCAACACTAAATAACTGCAGAAAACTCAACCACTACCTGCCAATGTGACTGCGGTCAAAACTCCTTGAACTACGGCAAAATCTGCCACGGCAAAGTCTCATTGGCTCCTGGCCTGCACAAGTTCAGGCTCTGCATGATGCAAAAGGCCAAACTACCAGATAGTGATAGTTTCGTGCTTATGTTATGTCGCAGTTTAGTATAGTAAATGTCACCTCTGTTTCAAGACTGCTCCTTTGAATATGTCAGGGCACTATCTTGGATACCTTGGTTAAACTTGATCAATGACCTATTTAAACAGATTTTTACTCAAAACCTACTGATATGCATCAGTACATACATGTCATCTGCACATCTTATCCATAACATAAGAGCTATTCCTAAGGGACTCTGTGTAACACAAATAATCTGTTCTGATGAAAATGACTAACAAACAGAGAAAGGAATTTCATACCTGTAATTTTTCTTTTCATTGTGAACTGCCTGACAACTTTTTACACTTGTAACTTTAAAGCCTGTTTTTTTATTATTATTAGGCTTCGAAGCCAAAGGCTGGGAAGCCTATTGTTATTGTTATGCTTATTATTATTATGATGTTTCCGCACAAACAACATCGCAGAGTTATGAAAACGCGTACGTAAGTAGATGCCTATGGCTGGACAACCAGACTGGCGTCCCCAAATGAAATAGTCACATGGTTCAACCGCCATCTTGGATCTCGTGGAAATTTTGGGAATTTTTCAAAACTCTTGCCGTTAAAAACAACTTAAGGTGGAACTATGACGATGGCATCAGATAGTGCTGCAATGGCCTATAAAAACACATATGTTCAATAGAGGTTAATTGAACAATTACTTTGCCCGCTACGCTGGATTGGCGCCAAATATTCAACAATCTTCTTGTCTTAAACCGCAACGTCAATCAACACCTAAATTGGCACATATGTTCATGACCATGTCCTTTCTACCGTTTGTAAAATCCACGCTTTTTCGTTACAAAACATGGCCGCGGCGCACAAATAACCGTTTCACGACGGCTCTATTTTCATACGTTTGTGCATAAATCCAAGGTGCAATACACTACAGTCATGAAATTTTATATGACCATAGAGACTCACGTGAAGTACTGGTGATATGAAAAAGTGTATTTTGGTCACATGGTTTGGCAGCCATATTGATAAATGTAAAAAAACTTTTGCAACCCATAACAAGAACACCATTGCACTTATGCTCTTCAATGTCAACACAATTGCACAGACCATTGGAAAGTAATAACTGCTGAAGATTGAAACAGATTGCTCATACGGCGTGGCGGCCATTTTGGAATTTACGTTGAAATTTTAACTCCTAATGCGTGCCGACAGGGTCATAGTTATAATGGAACACGTATGGGAAGTCATATGTGCTCTATGAAAAAATGTCATCGCCTGTGACCTCTGACCTCTCCTAACCCTTTGCAGTCCATTTATTAAGTGCGTGTCAGGTGCGTCAGGTCCAATTTATTTTCACACGCGCAGTTAATTTTAGACGCGCTGTTTAAAAGTATTTTTTTCCCCACAGTCAAACGAGTTTAAAAGGCCCTGCATATCAACAAAGCACTCACTAGGCATCTCCAGCCCCGCCCCACCCTTTCGTTCGCTATAGCTTTCACATATGCTAAGAAATAAATAATAATAATAGTCGTACATACCGATCAATCATCTCCTGATCACTCGTTTTATCACCAAACTCCTCAATAATGCGATCCAAGTCATTATTTTATTACTATAACATCTCAAAAAAGCTCTGCAAATGTCTGTGATATTCTCTGTGCGCTGATTCAGTAACAGCCAGCTTTTTTCCTTATGGCCGCCCCTATCTGATGCCAGGGGCAAGTATGACTATTCATGAGATACGCCCTTTTTTTTTCGGCTTGTATCGTCTCCTGTCGCTCCCACTCGGCCATTGAATGGTTTTCTTGGCTTTTCTGGAAAAACGACTAGAAACCCGTTTTTTGCATTTTTTTGATGATAGATTTAGACCGGATAGGAATAACTGCAATGTCGGACCAGGTCCGACATAGGACCGCAAAGGGCTAAAGGTCAAACGGTGATGCATGACATCATCAACATACGCAACTGGCTACAAAACTGTCTATAACTTCTTATTGGCTGCACCAAAACGCACGAAATTTGACACGGATGTAGAGGACTATGGGATGTTCTGCCATGGTCAATATGGCAGCCTTTGGTCACATGGTGTGGCAGCCATCTTGGATTTAATGAAAATTTCAGGCAATTTTCAAAAGTCTTCTCATATTTGTGCCAAAATTGACAGTTAGCATAGTTGTGATGATAACGTTTCATCTATAATAACCAATGCGCTTAAATTTCACGATAACTGCTTGGATGGAAGCCTTTATAGTTGCTAGCAACTCTAGTTATTATTTGTTTATTTAGCAGACGCCTTTATCCAAGGCGACTAGGGTGTGTGAACAATGCATCAGCTGCAGAGTCACTTACAACTACGTCTCACCCGAAAGACGGAGCACAAGGAGGTTAAGTGACTTGCTCAGGATCACACAATGAGTCAATGGCTGAGGTGGGATTTGAACCGGGGACTTCCTGGTTATAAGCCCTTTTCTTTAACCACTGGACCACACAGCCTCCTATGTTTCAAAGCTCTTTTCAAAATGTCCGCTCTAGTGCACTGATAGTGTAAGGATTATTGCCCACATTGTCAAACAGGTAACACAGCAATAACAATCCATGATGTGAACAGAAAAGCCATTTTTTACTAATAATATTTGTATTATTTCTGCAGTGATTTAGAGGACAGATCTCAAACCCCTCTGCACTAGAGCAGACATTTTGAAAATAGCTTTGAAACAGGCTTTAAAGTTATAAGTGTAAAAAGTTGTCAGGATGTTAACAATGAAAAGAACAAATACAGGTATGCTATTTAAACAGTTGTGGCAACACGTGGGGACATATAATGCTATATTTTTCAGAACCCCGCTACTTACTCTTTAACTCTGCACTATTAAAATAAAATAAACATAGGACAAGATTAGAAGATAAAGTAGAAACCTTCAGACATACACCAGTTCAAACTGTTAACTAAATCCGGAGTTCTTCAGGGAAATTGTAAAGTCAGCCTGCATGGAAAGTCAAGCACTTATGTATTTTTAAATGACGGCATAGCCGTGTGTTAGTTTTGTTATTTTATTTTTTGTTTTGGCAGAGCGAGGTCGGCAGCTCGTCCTCTGCCAATAGTAATTAAAAACATTGTGTAGAAGGTGGCCAGCTCCCGAATTAAGTTATTAATTGTTGCTAATCGGGAGATGGTCACCTGCATAAAAACCTGCAGCTCTCTGCAATCTGGGTGGGGTGTTCGGAGGAGTGAACGACAGCGAGACAGGAGTGTAAGAATTAAGAATTAAAAATCAAACGAAATATAGGAACAGTGAAGGCGATTGCCCAGCCTGACCTATATGTTTTTTTTGTGTTTGAGATTTGTTTTATTTAAAACTTTTATTGTGCTCTGTGAGCAGTGTGTTTTTGTTAAACCTTTATTTTTGTTATTTTTAAAATAAACGCACCAGCGTCTTTTGCCTTGCAGTACTTACTTGTTTGTTTTCTTCCTGCATCTGGCCTGACATCACCCCTCAGCCATCCCTGTCACAGAGTCCCATTTCCAAGAAAAGGCCCTTCCTCCCATATTATTTATATCCACCCTAGAAAAAACCAGCAGCTCTGCATACTGTGATCCAAGAGTGCAGTTAGGACTATACGTGATCAATAATTCCTGTAAGTTACTGGGTGCTAATCCATTCAGGGCCTGAGAAGTTAAAGGCTAAATCTTAAAATCAATTCTTAAATTGCAAAGGGAGCCAGTGCAAAGAGTAATATGTTCACTTTTCTGGTTTTAGTCAGAAGTCTAGCGGCAGAAAAGTTCATTACAATAATCAATTCCAGATGAAACAAAGGCATGCACCTTATGCAGTCTTTCAGCATCAGATACAGAAATAAAATCGGTCTAAATTTTGATATATTTCTCAAATGAAAGGATACTTTAGTATCCTACCGACAGATCAGGGTCGAAGATGATTCCCAAATTTCTAATTTTAGTTCTGATGAATTTAACTCAAGTAAACCAACATATTTGAGTTGGTTCTGAGAGCCCCTAGCATAACCTCTCTCTGTTTTCTGTCCTAACTACAATCTCACATGGGTTCAGAGTTCATTGAGCCTTCCCTTCAGAATTCAACAGTAAGAAACTCAGAGACATCCAACACTTGATGTCTGCAAGGCAAGCAGCGAAAAACATCCCAGTAGAAGTATTTCCTGACTGAGTATATAGCCGAGTATCATCAGCATAACAATGGAAGTTCACTCCATGTCTGTGGATAATGTCACTAAAATAGAGCCCTGTGGAACACCGCAGACAACTTGAGACAATGCCAATTTCACCTCCCTGACAGAGACGAACTGAAACCTATCGGAAAGATAAGACCTGAACCAAGATAGGACACCTCCTGACAATCCCACTGAGCTTTCAAGACATGTTTCAATAACATGGAGTGATCCACTGCATCAAAATCAGCACTTAGATATAGGAGAATTAAAATTGAGGGAAAGTTCAAGTCAGAGCTTACCAACAGATAATTTACTACAGATCATTTCTAACCAGGTCTGTCTCGATGCATGTGCAGCACAAAATCCAGATTGAAATTTTGATACGCTACTAAGAGCTAGGAATGAGTGTAATTGATTGGCAACAACTTTCTCTAGAATCCTAGCTAAAAATGGCAGATTGGAGATTGGACTGTAATTATTAAGGACTGGGGTCCAAGTTAGTTAACTTGAGCAAGATACCTTAAGTGGAAGGGGAACTATACTGGAGGAAAGTGATCCATTAATAATTCTTTTAATGTGAGTATTAACACAAAAAACATATTTGAATAGTTTAGTAGAAATAGGATCAAAAGCACATGCAGTGGGTCTCATATGCAGGACTGGCTCTGTCAGCTCTTGCAAGGTAATCAAGAAAAAAGCCATAGTAGCCTTAACAGGTCTAATTGGTACAATATGTAAGAATCCTCCATAATAGAAGGAGTCGGTAGACTCTGATTTCTGATGTCTAGAATTTTATTTTGTTTTTTTATTATAGCCACTGGAGGATCTACATGCCACCCAAAAGATAATTAAATTGGCTGATGTCTGAAAGACATTTGACTGTTAAAATATCCCCTACTGGAGGATGTGCCTCTCTTGGCTGTCGAGCAGGATCTGATGGCCTGTCTTGTCTCCGTCATATGTGACAGGGAAACCTTAAAGAGTAAGTTGCAGGGTTCTGAAAAAAAATAGCGTTTTACATCCCCATGTGTTGCTACAACTGTTTAAATAACGTACCTCTCATTTTTCTTTTCATTGTTAACATCCTGACAACTTTTTACACTTCTAACTTCAACCCTTGCAAGGCAGAGCCCGAATATTTCGTGCCTTACCCTTTCACAGCACTACCGGGTTTGTTATTTGATTGCATTATTTAAAATGGCGCTGAAATGTGATCTGTGTATGCGGATAGGCTTAAAACAGGTCACATGGACTGAAGGGAAGGCTCAATGAACTCTGAACCCATGTGAGATTGTAGTTAGGACAGAAAACAGAGAGAGATAATTTTGTGAGGAGTGAAGTAAAACTATTTCCTAAATCCTATTTTCGCAGTAGACACTGAAGGTAAGACAATTCATGATTTTTCTTCTACTTATGTTCTTGCTCACATATCCTCTACCAATATGCCATTACATATATAGGATTTCTGTTTTTATTAATTTCATTTTTTGATGCTTATTTTTAGCTATTTTTGAGTTTTATGTATATGGGGTTTTTTCGGGGCTTTCACTTTTTATATACTGTATGAAATTAGTGTTTTTGGCTACTTAGGTTTTTTTTCTGTCACAATATGTAACTCGTAGTAACTCGACAGTACTTGCATACTTCAATTGTACCTTCTTTCCTTTGCTGTCTTCCACAATGAAATCCTTGTGGTCACAGGAATATTCTTCTGGGGTTTTTGTGTCTTTATGCATTTTTTTTACATTTCGCCACAATTTGCAATTCTGTTTTAAATTCCATGAGCATGTAAATACTAATCGCACTGCAATATAGCTTTAAATCATGTGAGCAAAAACAACCCTCTGCTTCAAGTAATTCTAATCTCGTTTTAAATCTCACAAGCGTGTTCCAATCCTCCAATAGAAAAAGAATTTGCTGCCACTCAGTATTATTCTGTGATAAATCAGGAAGGAGGGGCATTGCCCAACAGCACTGGAAATTTTCTTTTTTTTTTCTTTTTTTTTTTTAGGTATTTTATAAAAAATTCCCAGGGAAGGGGTCAAGTCAACAAATTGAGTAACCATTTCCAGTGTTTTTCCGGTGTTAATAGATATACACCAATTTCAATGTTTTTGTATCAGGGTGTTTTATCGTTTTTTTATCGGTTAAAAATGAAAATCAGAACCCCTATACATATTACATCAGTAATATATTTAGGATGCGTTATCAGGTTTGCTGTTTTCCTTGCAAGTTGGTTTATTTACTGTGTTTTAAATATACATTACCTGTCAGATTGATCGTTTCTACCAAGTCAGTCTTTTTTTTTTGTCAGGCATTTTATGGCTGCACGGATTTGTATTTTTATTTCTAATTTGTAAAGGGTACATTTTTTAACCTGATTTTTAGTAGCAATGCTTGTACAACAGACATTTTAGGTACAAGGTTGCCTTTTGCAGCTTATTTGTAGTATGTTGGCATTTTGTTTTACTAAGAAGAAAATAACGTTACCCTTATAAAAGTTCATCATGCTTATACTATGCATTTTCTGTGCTTTACTTTTATTTGCAATTCAAGAATGTGGCTTTACTATACTTCTCTGATTCACAGTGCAGACCGCAGTGCAGGTGATCAGGGAGGCAGGCCGCAGCACAACCAGTGAAGCTGACAGTTCGTCAATTCCCAAACCTCATCCTCTCCCAAGAGAACAAGGCAGTGTTTCAGCAGTGCAGAGTGTGCAATGAGGGTTCTGGGCACAGACATCAGCAGGGCGAGTCAAGGTGGCAGACGGAGACTAAAAGCTGAATACCTTGTGGGAACGTTCCACTTTGCATAGCACCATGTTTTTGAATTCTGGCACACAACATAAAATAAAACAAAATTGTGGCCCAACACTTAATTATTTAAGTTTGTTGAAATCTGTTTATTTGTCTTGTTTTTTTACTATTTTATTTATTCACTAGTTTTTGTTTTATTTGCAATTTTCTATGTACTTATTTAATATTTCATGTATGTATTTAAGTATTTAAGTGTTTATTTATTTATTTACTATTTGATTTATTTATTTTGTGATTTACTTTTTTGACCTCAAGAGGTCTATAAGCTCATTCTGTTTATTGTCTTATTGGATAACTGTTTTTATTTCATTTTGAGTTTTACATTAACACCACCCCTTGGTGGCATTACATTTTAGTTGACAGAGGTCAATAGATATTTAAAGGCATAGGTATACTCTTCATGGTGAAGTGAATACATACTTAGTTACTGAAATGTTTGTAATTTTACTTTGTAATTTAAATGTGCCCTTTTATATTCCAGCATGATCTGAATTATGTAAATAGTTACTGGAAAAAAGGTTCTTTGGAGTACTACTCTATCTCTTGTGGGGACATTCCTTTATCTGTAGGTATATTAGGAGGATACATTCAGAGATTTGGCTGTAGCAGCTACTATTTTGGAGGTTCTGCTACGGCGCTACGTCGAAGGGGTATAATACTACGATTTTTACTAAATAAAGAAATGATGGATACTCCCTGAACGTTTTTGAAATAGTATTTCATTACCATGTGTATGTTTTCCTGTTTCATTTTTGTTAATAAATTAATGTTTTTTAAATAATACTGTGTTTCACAGACAGTTTATTGTAGAAACTTCAGGGTTCTGGCCCTGTGAGAGGGGTAGTGTGTGCGAATCGTGAATGCAGCCATTTTGAAATCGATGTAAAATGATTCTAGTAAATCACCAATCGCAAAATATATATTATATGGCTGTCAGTTAGATACACGGCCCTCCTTCTTGGAAGCAAGTGCTGAGAAGCTGGGTTCTATGGTGGTCACTGCAATCCGAAGGCATTCTTTTGTGTGCTGAAAATGGAGTCGATTCCGACGATTATTTTTAATCTGAGCGAGTGCAGGGAAAAATGCTTCACATCTGTAAGTTGATGGAAACATCGAAATAAACAGCCTTGCCAATTTGCGCCATGCAGAAGATGGGTCACTAATTTCCAGAAGTAGTCTCCATTGTTTTGCCGAAATCCTTGTTGCAATTCATCAGAGCTTTTCAACTCTGCAAACTCCATCAGCAGGTCAGCTGAATCAGGCATTCCTGAGAAAATGTCCTCCACTTCATCTACTTCCAGAGGAATGTTCACCAGAAGCAACAATTTCTCACACTTCTTAAAATCTTGAAATCTTCCAGCATAGTTTTCAGACAATTCGTTCAGCAGAAGACTTCTTGATTTACAACAGCATCAGGATTTCTCAATGATGCTTTGGACATGAGAAATAAGCTTGTACTTACCGCTCCTAACATTGCTGTGCAGTACTTGAAGTTTGCAAGAAAAAATTATGACAGCAGAGTGTAACTCATACACAGTTTTATTCTTACCTTGCAACTTCAGGTTTAACTCGTTTAAGTACTATGTAATGTCGCACAGAAACACAAGACACAGCAACCAGTCAGTGTCATCCGTGAATTGAAAGCGGGAAGTTTCACCACATCCAATAATGAAGAGCTTGAGTGGAACAAATCCAAAACATGGGCAAGCATGCGTCCGCGAGAAAGCCACCTTACTCCAGTGTGCAGAACTAAATCACTGTACTACGTATCAAATCCTTCACACAGAATCTTGAACTGCTGATGGTTCCTGGCTTTGGCCCAGATAAAATTAACCAACTCAATAACGTCTTTCATTGCATCACAAAGAAAAGTGAACTTTGCAAACAATGCCTGTTGGTGTATAATGCAGTGGTAAGACTTTCATGCATTGATTTTTCAGACTTCAGCTCTTCTTTAAGCAAAGAAACAGCACTGATTCTCTTACCTGGCGCTCCGTCTGTTGTGATGGCTGTAATTTTCTCCAGTGCCACTTCAGACTTTTTCAGGACATCCATAGCAGTGAGTTTTATGTACTCTCCTTTTGTACCATTTTGCAACGGTACCATATCCAACATGTCTTCTGTAACATCGAGTTCCCGGGAAGTTGCTCTGACAAACATCAGTAACTGAGGGATACCGTTAATATCCAAGCTTTCATCCATTGCAATGCTAGCCACTGACAATTTCTTTTTCAATGCATTTTCAATGTTCTCTGAAATATCAGTAGCCCTCCTAGCTACGGCAGAATCAGAAAGTTGAATTTTTCTCACTTCCTTTTTATCCGCGAACGGTGTTTAACATGCAATTATTATGCAATCTGTAATCACGTCGTCGTCTACATATGGTTTCTTTCGTTTTATAATTTCGTATGTAATTTTGTAAGACGCAAGTGTAACTTGTTGGCTTACGTTACAAACCTTGCTAAACATGCATTGTTGATTCACCCTTTGTTGTTTGAGTTTAAGCTTCTGTTCTCTCAAGGCGCTACCAGATGGGAAATCGCTGTCAGATGTAGGGTGAGTTGTGCAGTAATGTCTCTCCAAGTTCGATGTTATGAATTGAGCCAGTGTGACATCACATAATAAACAGGCACATTTACCTCCGCCGTCCTCGACAAAGAAAAACTCCATTCCCCATTCCTCACGAAAATATCTACATTCGTCCTCATGTCATCGTTTAACAGTCAACATTCTTTCACTTCACAGCTCTCGGAAGCTCCTCAGGAAACACTTAAAGTGAAGAATCACCATTGGTCAATATTGCAAATAGTGCAGAAATTTGCATTAGTTACTGGGAAATGCAGTTTTATAAATAGCCCAATATGCTCGAAATAGAATCTATATGTTACATTTTGACCTATTTATAAAACTACATTTCCCAATAACCAATGCAAATGGGGCGGATAGATTCATTATATATATATATATATATATATATATATATATATATATATATATATATATATATATATATATATATACAGTACTGTGCAAAAGTTTTAGGCAGGTGTGAAAAAATGCTGTAAAGTAAGAATGCTTTCAAAAATAGACATGTTAATAGATTATATTTATCAATTAACTAAATGCAAAGTGAGTGAACAGAAGAAAAATCTAAATCAAATCCATATTTGGTGTGACCACCCTTTGCCTTCAAAACAGCATCAATTCTTCTAGGTACACTTGCACAAAGTCAGGGATTTTGTAGGCATATAGTCAGGTGTATGATTAAACAGTTATACCAAACAGGTGCTAATGATCATCAATTCAATATGTAGGTTGAAACACAATCATTAACTGGAAACAGAAACAGCTGTGTAGGAGGAATAAAACTGGGTGAGGAACAGCCAAACTCAGCTAACAAGGTGAGGTTGCTGAAGACAGTTTACTGTCAAAAGTCATACACCATGGCAAGACTGAGCAAAGCAACAAGACACAAGGTAGTTATACTGCATCAGCAAGGTCTCTCCCAGGCAGAAATTTCAAGGCAGACAGGGGTTTCCAGATGTGCTGTCCAAGCTCTTTTGAAGAAGCACAAAGAAACGGGCAACGCTGAGGACCGAGACGCAGTGGTCGGCCAAGGAAACTTACTGCAGCAGATGAAAGACACATCATGCTTACTTCCCTTCGCAATCGGAAGATGTCCAGCAGTGCCATCAGCTCAGAACTGGCAGAAAACAGTGGGACCCTGGTACACCCATCTACTGTCCGGAGAAGTCTGGTCAGAAGTCGCCTTCATGGAAGACTTGCGGCCAAAAAGCCATACCTCCGACGTGGAAACAAGGCCAAGCGACTTAACTATGCATGAAAACACAGGATCTGGGGTGCAGAAAAATGGCAGCAGGTGCTCTGGACTGATGAGTCAAAATTTGAAATATTTGGCTGTAGCAGAAGGCAGTTTGTTCGCCGAAGGGCTGGAGAGCGGTACACGAATGAGTGTCTGCAGGCAACAGTGAAGCATGGTGGAGGTTCCTTGCAAGTTTGGGGCTGCATTTCTGCAAATGGAGTTGGGGATTTGGTCAGAATTAATGGTCTCCTCAATGCTGAGAAGTACAGGCAGATACTTATCCATCATGCAGTACCATCAGGGAGGCATCTGATTGGCCCCAAATTTATTCTGCAGCATGACAACGACCCCAAACATACAGCGAAAGTCATTAAGAACTATCTTCAGCGTAAAGAAGAACAAGGAGTCCTGGAAGTGATGGTATGGCCCCCACAGAGCCCTGATCTCAACATCATCGAAGTCTGTCTGGGATTACATGAAGAGAGAGAAACAACTGAGGCTGCCTAAATCCACAGAAGAACTGTGGTTAGTTCTCCAAGATGTTTGGGCCAACCTACCTGCCGAGTTCCTTCAAAAACTGTGTGCAAGTGTACCTAGAAGAATTGATGCTGTTTTGAAGGCAAAGGGTGGTCACACCAAATATTGATTTGATGTAGATTTTTCTTCTGTTCACTCACTTTGCATTTTGTTAATTGGTAAATATCAACTATTAACATGTCTATTTTTGAAAGCATTCTTACTTTACAGCATTTTTTCACACCTGCCTAAAACTTTTGCACAGTACTGTATATATTTTTTAATATCCCCTTCTGTTGACAAATTACAAAGATCAAGGACTTTTTTTGCTTGTTTGTTTGCTTTTAAACAAATGATTTGCACAAAGGTATACTGGTAAATTAAAGCCTATACATAATTTCATTTACAGTTCTCTGAATTAATATTGAGAAAAAAAATCCTATGTATTCACAATGATGAAGGGCTAAATAAATGTCAAATCGCCATCTAGTGTTCTGTTTATTATGGATGTTTGCTTTTTACTGCCATCAGTAGCTCCATCCACAGTTATTTCTGAATGTTTTCATTTCAAATAGTGAATCACTGAACTTGTGCTTTTGTGGTACAGAAATTTTGGTTTGGCATAATTATTTACATACCACAGTTTTCATCCGGTTCCTCAAAATACTTCTAAATGTGGCTTTGCCTCATTCCTTTGTTTAGAGATCCATTTTATAAAAAAATATATAACATCAGAAAAAATGCTTTTCATTGCTTTCACTTTCTTACCCATGTGGACTAGAAACCATACCATGCCTACTACAGCATGAACATAGAGTGCACCAATGAAGCACCAGATCAGCAGAGAATAAAACCCGCCCCATCGTCAATCTTTCTGTTGCACCAATTAGAAAAGGTTCGTGGAGGCAATTGCCAAACCCCTTCCTTTTTATAATATCCACCCTTACTGTGGCACTAGAGCAGTCTCATACATGACGGACTGACTGTATATGATGATAAATTACTAAAATTAATACATTAAAAAATATGCGTTTGGTAAAATTTGTCACATGACCGGTTATATGTCTAGCATATTATTCAGCGTTTAAATCACTTCTTTAAAGTTTATACATTTAAAATTCCCATCCCTACTAGTGTTACTATTCCGTTGTAGTAAAGCAGCCTACAGACCAAGTGCCTTGTGTTGTTTCGCTGTCATTTGCCCTAGGGTGAGCAGCATTACTCTAGCTATATTAAAAATGACTTACTTTTAATATTGAATATTAAACTATATTGCCCAATGTTTCTGTTGTTGTATGTTAACAAACGTACTTTGTGTATGTACATACAATCCATGGTGAAAGAGTAAGTAACTTACTGTGATAAAATATATGTTTAGTTTTTTTTTCTCAGCCATGGCCTTAATACATGAAAAACCTTACAAAGGAAAGCATGTTATGTTTTGCAAAAGATTTAAAATGTACAATATTAGTATTGTATACAGTAACATACAGTATTAAGCATTTTTGGCCTGTAGTATTATATAAAAGCAGCTTTTAAAAGTACTTCTAGTTAGATATTTTAACATAAAATTGCATTAAAAAAAAAAACCTTCATCAGAATGTTACATATATCGTGATATGTAGCGTATACCATCTTGAATGTCTAAAATATCATGATATGTTTTTTGATGTCTATCGCCCACCCCTAATATATGCAAACACCTATACTGTCCATACCCAAGCACACACAGGGAAATCTGGACAATGGTACATTAGGATGTGGGGTTTTATGCAGGAAGGACACTGAGTTTGGTGCCAAAAAAGATTATATCAATGATCTTTGGGAAAGAGATCAGTTAGATTCTCCTGACTCAAGCAACATAGAGACTGGGAGTTCACATTGTGTGTGGAGTTCATCACACAAGGGAAGAAATCTAGGATTGTTTTTATTGGTTTCGCTTAAATTACACCAGAGCCTTCCTGTATTTTACATGGTAGCATTTCCATGCAAAGTAATGAACACGCAGTTTAGATTCCTTCCATTTATGACCCTCATATTTAAATTTACAAGTTGTATCATTAAACCATGGCGAGCTTCTTTTAAAAGGCACTTTCTGAATTTTAACTGGTGCTACAGTATCCAAGATAGGAGGTGTTGTAGGCGTTAACCAACTCATCCAATGAGTAGGACTCAGTAAGTGGCGATGAACGCAGTGCCTCAGAAAACTTTACAGCAGTTGAACAACTACCCGAGTTTTAATTGTGCGTTCCAGACTCTGTAGTTCAGGCAGATTAACCTAAAAAAGAATGGCAAGCTGATCAAAAATAGTGAGATCTTAGTTACGAAATTTTGAACAACTAAACCATGAGAAACTGCTAGATCTAAAAGTATGAACATGATTATGCATAGGACCTTTAACATGCTGTACATAATATAAGGAATCCAGTAGCCTCAAAAATTCAGAAAAAAGTTAGAATCAGATTCAATGTCAACATTAATGTAAAAATCCCCCAATAAAATAATCCAGACAATATAGATAAGAGATCACCAAATTCAGTCACAAATAGTGAGTTTGACTTAGATAGACGATATATAATTACAATACAAACAGGTAATTGGTTATTTAAAGTTAACAGTTCAAAAGATGAATAACCATCAACAATTTCCTGTTTGATTCTACGTTCAGTGTGGAAGATAGTGGCAAGTCCACCTTCCCGCCCAGTACAGCGTGCTTTCTGGAAAAAATAGTAAAATATGGAGGCGAAGCCTCCAATCAAGGAAACACTGTCAGGTCCAAGCCAAGTTTCAGTTAAAGAAAAAACTTCAATGTTATAATCCATAATAAAATCACTAATTAGAGGAGCTTTATTAGACAGAGATCTAAAATTCAATAATGCCAGGCGGAGAGTGGTACAATCAAGAGCATGTGATTGAGCAGAAGTAATATATGAAGGGGATATGAAGAAGATCACTTTAACACACGCCTCTGTGACTACTAAATGCCAACGAGTAGCGGGAGTGGTACGATACTTTAAGTTTTATTTTGCACACCTCTTTAGATTCCCTCCCCTCCCCAGTTCCTAGTTTAAATAATTTGCCAAGTGGTTTTCAATGTTTACAGCTAGCCTACTTGCCCCTGAACTATTTAGGTGCAGTCCATCTTTCTTGTAGTATCTAGTTATGGGACACATCATGAATAATTGCACAATAACTATAATGGGACATTTGTTAAAAAATGTGCTTCTGAACCAGTCTTTGCAGAAACCAGTAAAATACCTGCACTGTTGCATTTGTAAATTATACTTTTTGTAATATGTGTCCTAGATTTAAATTTGCCTTGAAAAGCTTGGGCTCGGATTTGAATAATAGCCAAAGTATTATTATTATTATTTGTTTATTTAGCAGACGCCTTTATCCAAGGTGACTTACAGAGACTAGGGTGTGTGAACTATGCATCAGCTGCAGAGTCACTTACAACCACGTCTCACCCGAAAGACGGAGCACAAGGAGGTTAAGTGACTTGCTCTGGGTCACACAATGAGTCAGTGGCTGAGGTGGGATTTGAACCGGGGACCTTCTGGTTACAAGCCCTTTTCTTTAACCACTGGACCACACAGCCTCCTACCACTGGACCACTCAGCACTCCGGCAACTGTCTGAGTTTTGCTTTTCAAACAAGTTTGACAACGCCAGCAAAAGAGATATATACCAGGCTTCAGGGCCTTTCCAGAACAAGGAATCTACAGTTGTCACTTACTGAAAACCCAACTACATTTCATACTTGGGGACTATGGTTTTAGTACGTGCTGGAGTTCTACTGTTTTTTCAGCTCTATTTTTGAGCCTGCTTTGTTGTGGTTCCCACTGGGAAGTTCTCAGCACTCCGGCGACTGTCTGAGTTTTGCTTTTCAAACAAGTTTGACAACGCCAGCAAAAGAGATATGCCAATTGCTCTGAGCTCTGGAAATTCCACAGTTTAAACATGCTCAAATAAAAAAAAAAAGTGTTATTTAAATACTAAGTCAGAACTTGCTGTGCAAGGCAGTAACTGCAATCCAAGTATACTAAGCAAGTTGCAATAATGTTTTTCTGCTTGAAGATTAAGAATTTAATGTGACAGTGGGGCAATACTATTTTCTCAATGCGGTCAAAAAGAAAAAAATACCCTCTTGTCCACCCAAAAGATAGAAGAAATGATTCCACTTTATGTTAGTACTGCAAGTTACCAGCAGCTTAAGACAAACCCCTACAGCTGTATCTATCTGTCAGACTGCAGAATACACACAGCAGGGGAGGAAACAGTTTAACCCTTCCTCTACAGCGCCACTAGAATTCGTTCATATATGAACGATGGTGTAACGGTGACATTAGATGCCCATTTTAAGCCTTTTTAAAACAATCACTAGTCTTCAACCAAAGTCTTCAACAACCAATCTGGGGTGGTTTTATTTACTTTAAAAACTAAAGTTAGATAGACAGAAAGCAACCTAGGTGTGTTTTTTGTTTCCTTTCAGGAAACTAAATCATCCAAAATGTTCAAAAACCCAAAATGAAATAAACAAAATATTAACTGTTGTGAAATATTCATAGGATAAACTTCAGGGATGACTCTCCAATCAAAATGCATTTCACTAAAGCCCCAAGCCAATAGAGATACCTTTTATTGTGTGGTGCAGCATTTCAGTATCTTAGGTTTCGATTACCATATACCAGTGGTTCCCAACCTTTTTCAATGTAGACACCACTGTGGTGTTTGGATTTTTTACACAGACCACTTGCCACACATTTTTTCACAACAGCATTTTATTTTATTATTATTATTATTATTATTATTATTATTATTATTATTATTATTATTATTAGTTTATTTAGCAGACGCCTTTACCCAAGGCGACTTACAGAGACTAGGGTGTGTGAACTATGCATCAGCTGCAGAGTCACTTACAACTACGTCTCACCCGAAAGACGGAGCACAAGGAGGTTAAGTGACTTGCTCAGGGTCACACAATGAGTCAGTGGCTGAGGTGGGATTTGAACCGGGGACCTCCTGGTTACAAGCCCATTTCTTTAACCACTGGACCACACAGCCTCCTTTGAAAAATCCTATATCCCTGACAACACGGTAGTGCATATTTTTTATTGTTGTGAATGAAAAGCACTAAAATTGTGGCTTTAAAGTTTGTTTGTTTTAATTTAGTCACTCCAACCAAGTTATGAATATTGAATGCAGTGCGCTACTTTTATGTGGAGTGAAAGCTGGGGCAGCCAGTTTTCTTCCCCCCCCCCCCCCGAACAGTGGAAACAAGCAGTAGAATAAGCACAGATAAGAAAGATGTACATTTACATGAATGCTAGATGTAGATTTTTTTAAATAATGCTGGAAAAAAAAAACTAATTTTGACAAGACATAGTTATTTAGTTAGTATTTGTTTCGCATAAGAAAGCTGTTTCAGTTTATGGCAGCTTTGAAGGCGATGCTTGGTATTGCATCAAAGGGAGCTGTAATATATATTAATTTATAAACACACTTGTAATAAAAGAAAACAGATAAAAGGAGGAATTTCCAGACTACATATACATACAGTAGTCTCCGGCTAAGAGAACTCCCCTCAGGAAGCAAGCGAAGTGCTGTTATAGCCGAAGTGTTTACAAACGAGAGGAGGCCATTCAGCCCATCTTGCTTGTTTGGTTGTTAGTAGCTTATTGATCCCAGAATCTCATCAAACAGCTTCTTGAAGGATCCCAGGGTGTCAGCTTCAACAACATTACTGGGGAGTTGGTTCCAGACCCTCCCAATTCTCTGTGTAAAAAAGTTCCTCCTATTTTCTGTTCTGAATGTCCCTTTATCTAATCTCCATTTGTGACCCCTGGTCCTTGTTTCTTTTTTCAGGTCAAAAAAGTCCCCTGGGTCGACATTGTCTATACCTTTTAGGATTTTGAATGTTTGAATCAGATCGCCGCGTAGTCTTCTTTGTTCAAGACTGAACAGATTCAATTCTTTTAGCCTGTCTGCATATGACATGCCTTTTAAACCCGGGATAATTCTGGTTGCTCTTCTTTGCACTCTTTCTAGAGCAGCAATATCCTTTTGTAACGAGGTGACCAGAACTGAACACAATATTCTAGGTGAGGTCTTACTAATGCATTGCAAAGTTTTAACATTACTTCCCTTGATTTAAATTCAACACTCCTCACAATATATCCGAGCATCTTGTTGGCCTTTTTATAGCTTCCCCACATTGTCTAGAGGAAGACATTTCTGAGTCAACATAAACTCCTAGGTCTTTTCATAGTTCCTTCTTCAATTTCAGTATCTCCCATATGATATTTATAATGCACATTTTATTGCCTGCATGCAATACTTTACACTTTTCTCTATTAAATTTCATTTGCCATGTGTCTGCCCAGTTCTGAATGCTGTCTAGATCATTTTGAATTACCTTTGCTGCTGCAACAGTGTTTGCCACTCCTCCTATTTTTGTGTCGTCTGCAAATTTAACGAGTTTGCTTACTATACCAGAATCTAAATCATTAATGTAGATTAGGAATAGCAGAGGACCTAATACTGATCCCTGTGGTACACCACTGGTTACCTCGCTCCATTTTGAGGTTTCTCCTCTAGTCAGTACTCTCTGTTTTCTACATGTTAACCACTCCCTAATCCATGTGCATGCATTTCCTTGAATCCCTACTGCATTCAGTTTGAGAATTAATCTTTTATGCGGGACTTTGTCAAAAGCTTTCTGGAAATTTAAATAAACCATGTCGTATGCTTTGCAATTATCCATTTTCAACGTTGCATCCTCAAAAAAGTCAAGTAGGTTAGTTAGACACGATCTCCCTTTCCTAAAACCATGCTGACTGTCTCCCAGGATATTGTTACCATATAGGTAATTTTCCATTTTGGATCTTATTATAGTTTCCATAAGTTTACATATAATAGAAGTCAGGCTTATTGGTCTTTAGTTACCTGGTTCGGTTTTGTCTCCCTTTTTGTGGATCGGTATTACGTTTGCTATTTTCCAGTCTGTCGGTACAACCCCTGTGTCAAGAGACTGTTGCATGATCTTGGTTAGCGGTTTGTAAATAACTTGTTTATTTTAAGAGCTCCTAGTCCCTTTAACACTTCTGCCTCTGTTATGCTAAAGTTATTTAAAATTGGATAGGAACAGGTCGACATGTGGGGCATGTTGTCCGTGTCCTCCTTTTGTAACAGAACAGCTTTTAGCATTCACCAATTATAAGGGGTCCCAGATAAACACCCCAAATTACTGTCCTATATTCACAACTAATGAAATATTTTAACAGAAAAACTGTCTGCCAGCGTGGAACACCAAGGTCACACACACTGATTTGAACTTTACAAATATGTTTAATGTACACCCCGCATGCAGTAACAGCATGAAGAATTGAATAGGACCTTGTTAACCTCAATGAAATTAAACAATTAAGCACACCAACAATTGGTTTCAGAGTTTCTTTGTATTGGTACTTTAAGGCAGGTTAGTAACCATTAAAAAGTTTAACAGCAGTTCTCTCCGTAATTACTCTCAGCGGCACCTCTTTCAATTTAGCTGTAATCACCCTTGTACCACAAAAACAAAGTAAAAATATACACAGTAATACTAAACTAGACATTTAGGAGTAGCTAATAACATCCAGACGTTGCAAGTTGTAAAACATCAAAACAATGTCCATTGCATCCAAGTTTAAAAAGAAACCCTTGGTAAGCTCCTTAGGTAGAACGAACAATTCACAACAAAGTCTCAATATAATAAAATGAAAAACAAAAAACCAAAAGAGTCCAGCAAACAAAAAACCAAAAAATAGTCCGATCAAAAAAACACAATCCATCAGCGTTACTGAAGCCAGTAACCACAAATAAAAGAAAAGTGGATCTCACCCGATGTTGAACTTGAAATGATGAGCTGAATCACTGTATTTTAAACTCTGGTAGGTTCCGCCACTGCATCACTCCAGAACAGAAAGAAAAAAACAGCTTCTGCATCCATTAGCCAGTCCATATGCTTCAGTGTAGCGTCATGATAGTATTCATTTAACAACAAAAAAAACACTGTACAAGAAACCTATCACAATAATCACACGCTCTTACAATGAAAGCATCCCGACTAAAAAACTATGATAAACTCCCACATGGCAACTATTTAAGCACAGAACACCACGCCGAGCAGGAACCTGACATCTCACCGGAACAACACACAGGTAAGGAAAGTGACGTCTCTCTAACTCCCGCCTCCCGACTTAATAAATATGCCCAAAAAAAAAAAGGCGTGACCAATAGAACAAGACGGCGTAATTACAGACCTTCCACCATTCATTTTTTCCCCCTTCTTATATTAGAACAAATGAAAAAACATCAAATTTAATGCCTGGCCAGTATATTGTATCACTTCTCTATATGGGCACGGCCACACTTTGTAAAAACCTGTGAAAAGTAATCATTTAATATATTTGCTATTTTGTTTTCTTCATCTATGATTTTGCCATTTGTGTCTCTTAGACATTTAACCTCCTCTTTGAATGTTCTCTTGCTGTTATAATATTGGAAAAACATTTTGGAATTGGTTTTAGCCCCCTTAGCAATATTGATTTCTATCTCTCTCTTTCTAACTTCCTTTTTGACTTGTGTTTGCAGTTCCAAGTACTCTTTCTGTGTACTTTGTTTTTGGTCCCTTTTAAAACGCTCTGTAAAGTGCCTTTTTTCGCTGAATATTTTTTTTATTGATCTATTTAACCATTTTGGCCATTTTGTTTTAGATTTAGATTTGTCTACTTTTGGGATGTAATTGTTTTGCGCCTCTAGTACTACATTTTTAAAAAACAGACATCCTTTTTCTGTGGATGTTTTCTCTATTTTACTCCAATCTAATTCTGTTAGTCTCTGTTTCATACCTTCATAGTTTGCTTTTCTAAAATTATAAACCTTAGCTTTAGTCATTACTTTTGGGGTTTTAAAAAATACTTAAAATGAGACCATGTTGTGGTCTGAGTTTGCCAATGGCTCTCTGTCTTCATTATTTGAAAAGACTAAATCAAGGCATGCCTCCCCTCTAGTCGGTGCCTTGACAAATTGTGTTAGGAAGCAGTCATTTGTCATTTCCACCATTTCAATTTCGTCCGTCGTGCCCCCATCGGTTTTCCCATTTTATATGGGGGAAGTTGAAATCCCCCATTAGTATGGCTTCTCCTTTTCTACACGCATTTCGAATGTCATTGTATAACAGATTATTTTGCTCAGCATCTGAATTTGGCAGTCTATAGCATGCTCCTATTATTATGCCCTTTGAATTTGTGTCCATTATTCTGACCCATATTGATTCTGCATTGCTTTCTTTGTCCTGATTTAACACCTGGGCTTCACGACTATTTCTTATGTATAGCGCTACCCCTCCGCCTCTTCTGTCCTGCCTGTCTTTCCTATACAGTGTGTACCCACTAATATTATATTCGTCTCCATCACTCTCAGACAACCAAGTTTCTGTAACACCTATCACATCGTAGTTACTTGTTAGTGCAGTAGCTTCAAGTTCTAACATTTTGTTTCTGAGACTTCTAGCATTAAGATAAATACATTTAATAGTTGTCTTACCTGAGTTGTTGCCCTTGTTTTGATGTGGTCTCCCTTCTGTTTTTTTGTTTTCTCCCCCCTTCCTTTCTAGTTTTGTGAACGAATCGCTATCGGTGCCAAGGTGGTGTGCATTTTAAGCGAAGTTCCTGTTCCTTTAGCTGGAGCATTTACAATGGGAAAAATCTGTTTCACCGCAAGGGTGTTCCCTTCGGCAAAGTGTTCTCTTAGGAGGTATTCCTGTATGTGGAGACTACTGTAATTATATATAACGTGGTTAAAGCTGGTTGTTGTGTTGCTTAGTAATACATATTGTAGTTGCACAACTTGTTGATTAGTGGACATTTCTAAAGAAACATTTATTTGGAGATACATTTTAAAACTTTTTTACATTCAAACTAGGTAAATTACGTGATTCTGTTTTTATTTTTCATTGCGTATATGCATACCCAATTAAAATTCCATACTTAAACACAACATTTTTTAATATGTTTAGGACAGAAAGTTTTAATCGAGCAACCAGAACAGAATGGTAAATACACGTCAGAGACGGTTTTAAAAGCTAGATGACAGGCAGAGACGGAGGCCAGCAGTCAGTTTGGCTGCAAAAGGTCTGTGACGGGCAGCTAGAAGAAACACTGACTGTCACTAACAAGAGCGAATGAGTGTGTCTCTATGTGTCTCCAGACTACGCCCACAGGCAATTGAATGAGTGAGTGATTCAGCAGTTCCTGTCTTAGTGCATGCTTGTTAACAAAGCTGGAGGGGAGGGTTTGTTTACTGGTGCCTTGAGTTAATGTTGAAAACATAAAGTGCAGTTTATTTTGAAAATAAATTGTTCTAAACTATTTTCTTTCATTTTCTGTTAAATTAAAAAAGATAAAGCTGCTAAGTGAAAGGAATGATTTTTTTATTATTATTATTTTTTTTTTTACTTTTTCAGGATAGGCCTATCTTTTTTCTCCAACTATGTGTATGTCTATCGCTTCAACTAGAGTGGACAGGTGTCAGGTGACACAACAAAATGTGGAAAAAAGTTTAAGGGGGTGTAGAGTTTCTATAGGCACTGTATAATATATATATATATATATATATATATATATATATATATATATACACACATACATACAGTGCCTTGCAAAAGTATTCAGACCCCTGACCAATTCTCTCATATTACTGATTTACAAATGGTACATTGAAATTTCGTTCTGTTTGATATTTTATTTTAAAACACTGAAACTCAAAATCAATTATTGTAAGGTGACATTGGTTTTATGTTGGAAAATATTTTTAAGAAAAATAAAAAACTGAAATATCTTGCTTGCATAAGTATTCAACCCCCACACATTAATATTTGGTAGAGCCACCTTTCGCTGCAATAACAGCTTTAAGTCTTTTGGGGTAAGTATGTACCAGCTTTGCACACAGTGTCGGAGTGATTTTGGCCCACTCTTGGCAGATTTGCTCCAGGTTGTTCAGGTCGGTTGGACGACGCCAGTGGACCGCAATTTTCAAATAGTGCCACAGATTCTCAATGGGATTGAGATCAGGACTTCGACTGGGCCACTGTAGGACAGTCACCTTTTTGTTCTTGAGCCACTCCAATGTTGCATTGGCCTTGTGCTTGGGATCATTGTCCTGCTGAAAGGTGAATTTCCTCCCAAGCTTCAGTTTTTTAGCGGACTGAAGCAGGTTCTCTTGCAGTATTTCCCTGTATTTTGCCCCATCCATTCTTCCTTCAATTTTAACAAGATGCCCAGTCCCTGCTGATGAGAATCATCCCCACAGCATGATGCTGCCACCACCATACTTCACTGACGGGACGGTGTGTCTTGAGGCATGGGCAGTGTTAGGTTTGCGCCACACATAGCGCTTTGAGTTTTGGCCAAAAAGCTCTATCTTGGTCTCATCTGACCACAAAACCTTTTCCCACATCGCAGCTGGGTCACTCTCATGCTTTCTGGCAAACTCCAGACGTGCTTTCAGATGGTACTTTTTGAGTAACGGCTTCTTTCTTGCCACCCTCCCATACAGGCCAGTGTTATGCAGAGCTCTTGATATGGTTGAATGGTGCACCATTACTCCACTCACAGCCACTGAACTCTGTAGCTCCTTCAAAGTGATTGTTGGCTCTCTGTGGCTTCTCTCACAAGTCTCCTTCTTGTTTGAGCTGAGTTTTGAGGGACGGCCTTTCTTGGCAGTGCCTGGGTGGTGTGATGCAGCTTCCACTTCCTGATTATTGATCCAACTGTGCTCACTGGGATATCCAAACACTTGGATATTATTTTGTACCCTTTGCCTAATCTATGCATTTGTATTACTTTATCTCTAACTTCTGTAGAATGCTCTTTGGTCTTCATTTTCCTTCAGATTCACAGCCTGACCAATGATCCTTCAACAGTGGGGTTTTTATCCAGAAAATGTGACAGCAACTTTAATGGTTCACAGGTGGAGGCCAATGGTAAGGTAATTGTGTCCTCGTTAGGGTAATTTCTTTCATCGGTGTAAACTGGGAGCTTCCACAGCACAGGGGTTGAATACTTATGCAAGCAAGATATTTCAGTTTTTTATTTTTCTTGAAAATATTTCCCAACATAAAACCAATGTCACCTTACAATAATTGATTTTGAGTTTCAGTGTTTTAAAATAAAATATCAAACAGAACGAAATTTCAATGTACCATTTGTAATTCAGTAATATGAGAGAATTGGTCAGGGGTCTGAATACTTTTCCAAGGCACTGTGTATGTATATATTTATTTATGTATTATTGTATAAGAAATAAAACAGCAAATATGACAATGTAACTACAACATATATATATATATATATATATATATATATATATATATATATATATAAATTACGAAGTAATGCAACATATTTAATACAAACTTGTATTTAAGATTTTGTAATATTTTTTTTAGATTCTGAAGCTGCAGGCCGATATGCAGAATCGCTCATTTTTTAATTTTACTGTTTAGTTTAGGAATGCAACGAAGCGTTCCTAAATACCCGGAAGTGTAGTGACAATAGTGACGTTTGTTGAGTCAGCGCTCAACAGTACCATTGAATTTAGGTATGCACTATTTAAAAAGAAATTAAAACCTCTCCTGCTCTCTGCTGACTCGCTGCAGACAGGAAGGACTGTGCAAACTCACACAAAAGTCGTTTAGTCCCCATATCATCTAATGCTGGTTTACAATCTAAGGAAACGATGCCGGTTATCGGCCATCTATGTGAAAACAGCCTCAGAAATTATTGGTCAGCTTCTCTTGAAGACCGCAAAGCCTGAGTAGGATCATTTCCTACAGAAAAAAAAAAAAACCCTCCCTCGAGTGCCAGTGCAGTGCAGTGCAGTGTTTGGCTGTTCCATGAATCCTGCCTCAGATGTGGGAAATCAGTCTGCTTTCAATTCACAAATGTCATTTAATCTGGAAAAATTTACTATAAATGGCAATGTTCAATGTAGTGTTTATGGCAAATAAAAAAGTTCAAAATAAATGTTACAATCAAACAGTCTACAGGGACTATTTTTTTTCTCAGTAGAAGGATAAATATATTCTATTTTTTTTCCTTAAAAAAGCTAGTTTGTGTAATTATTAGCGAAATAACTCACTCCAGGGTTAGCGTTAAGACAATTCTTACCACACATCCTGTCGTGGGTTATTTCTTACATCTCTATTACTCGTTTCATAACGCAGGGAGCTGTGACTTGAACCATGTCATACATAGTTACTTGATGCTTTTCTTTTTTTTTTTGTAAGGATTTGAGTAAAACTAATAATTATCTACCTATTTGTGTGTTCTTTTTTAGCGATGTTTTGGGGAATAACACCAAATTACAAAACATCAAAGGTCATTGAAATATCTATATAAATTAGCAATGTATAAACACTGAAGACATGGAAGGTGTCAGAACGTGTATTGCACCATTGCATTTTAAAGTATTGCAATTTTAAGAATAGAATCAGATTTCCTTTTAGAATATGTGATCAAGTGTAACATGGTCTATATGTTATGTTTTTTTTTTTGTTTGTTTTGTTTTTTTACTAAGCTGTAAATTAAAGAATTTAAATATACACTACCGGTCAAAAGTTTTAGAACACCTCCATTTTTCCAGTTTTTATTGAAATTTACACAGTTTAATGTCTCAATGTACTCTGAAATTAAAGCATAGAACAAATAAACAATTGGAGATAAAAAAGAAATCATGGAATCGTTTTGTTTAACAAAATTTAATCTAAATTTTTTACTCATCAAAGTAGCCACCTTTTGCAGATATAACAGCCGAACACACTCGTGGCATTCTTTCTACAATGGAAATCAAATATTGTTCGAAAGTTCTTCCCAACACTGTTGCAGAAGTTCCCACAAATGTGTTGCACTTGTAGGTTGCTTTGCTTTCACCCTTCTGTCCAGTTCATCCCAAACCAGCTCGATGGGGTTTAAGTCTGGAGACTGTGCTGGCCATTCCATGATTTGAAGCCTACCATCTTGTTCTTTTTCTTCTAAGGTAGTTCTGACATAGCCTGGAGGTATGTTTTGGGTCATTATCTTGCTGTAGGATGAACCCCTGACCAACTAGGCGTATACCAGAGGGTATTGCATGGCGCTGCAAAATGCTGTGGTAGCCGCTTTTGGTTCAGGGTGCCACTCACTCTGTGCAAGTCGCCGACTCTGGATCCAGCAAAAGAGCCCCAGACCATCACGCTTCCTCCTCCATGTTTGACAGTTGGTGTCACACACCGAGGAACCATCCTTTCGCCTACTCGACAACGTGCATAAAAACCCTTGCGTGATGAACCAAGATTTCAAATTTTGATTCATCGGTCCATAAGACCTTCTTCCAGTCTTCAGTAGTCCACTGGCGGTGCTTCATGGCCCAGGCAAGCCTCTTTTTCTTATTTTGCCATCTTAGCAATGGCTTTCTTACTGCCACTGACCTGTCAAACCTGCAGCTCCAAGTCTCTCTTCACAGTTGAAACTGAGACTTGCTTACTTCGACCAGTGTTAAGCTGTGCTTGAAGCTGTTGTCCTGTGAGCCTGTCACGCAAGCTGTTGACTCTCAGAAACTTGTCTTCTGATTCTGTTGTGGCTTTGGGTCTGCCAGACCTCTTCCTGTCAGAGTTTCCTCCAGTTTCCAAGTGCCTTTTGATGGTGTAGGAAACTGTACTCACTGACACCTTGGCTTTCTTTGCAATTTCTAAAGGAAAGACCTACACTTTTAAGGGTTATAATGGTCTGTCTGTCTTCCTTTGTTAATTGCCTTTTTCTCGCCATTATGATAGCAATATACTACTTCCTGCAGTACAATACTGTCCAAATAATGCTTAAGAGGGTGTAGTAACACAGTCTGTTCCAACACTGCTTTTATACAGACAGAGGGTTTGTAAGTAATCAACAAAAGTTGGGACACCTGTAGGAATTGTTAGCATCAACGTTCAAGGCTTAATTTACTTCCATTGCTGCAGAACAGCTGTAAGTTGTTAACCCATTACTTGTTCCCTGAAAAGGCCTTTTGTATAACTCTGAAATGTACATTATTTTTCTGTTTTTGGTAACCTAAACTTTTTTTTTTTAACCTCTGGCAGTTTACCGCTTACCTTTGTACCATTTCAGGTTATTCACTGGACTTGAACTGCTTAAATTTCAATAAAAACTGGAAAAATGGGGGTGTTCGAAAACTTTTGACCGGTAGTGTAGGTACATGTGAAATAGAACAGCGAAGCATCATAAACAAATTAAATTGCAGATGCTAAAGAAATGGTCTGAAAACCCTCTGCTGTTTGATTTTTTTTTTTGTGAAATGCCTAAATGATCCAAACAGAGTGAATGAAAACTGTACAAGTGGCTCTTCACATATGAAGGCACAACCAATTTCATCAGTACTTGATGCAAGTTCACATTATTATTATTGTTGGGGACGAATTGTTGTGCACCCATTTCTTCACTGAACATTAGCTGCAGTAAATCCGAGAACACTTCGCTGCCGATTTAGACAGCTCTTCTTCCTTCTTTCTTTTTAAACATTTTTGAGTTAGCATGGAGCTCACAAACAGAAAAATCACACAGTGACACTGCCAGTGAACATGTGTGATTAAGAATTCCTCGAGGCACGGTCATATTGGGCTCAGTCATCCCTCCCTCTGTTTGCCTCTCATTACCCAATGATACAGTACATCTTTCTTGTGGCTTAGTGCTGGGAGGTGCACAGTAAAAAGAATGGCAACAATAATATATTAATTTTCTCGCAGGACGAGATTAGACAGAATTCAACTGAATTGTGACAGAACGGGCCAGCTGACGCTGAGCAACTTTTTCCGTAGGTTTTTTGTTAAAATTTGATAGGCAAGTGGCTTGGGCACTGAGGCAATTGCCACCGGTGCCGTCAGTTATTTCACGCCCTGCATACCCATACACATACTCAAATCGCGAGTATGACATTTTGAAATATGTAATACGTAAACGCAATCTGAGTTTTCATACACCACAACTGTACCATATACATCCTATGGACAGCTGGAACCAATCACATTGCTTGTTTCAGGTTCCACAGCCGCAGCTGGATTATATATATATCGGGGATAAATATAATCGATTTGTTCGAATCGTGGACACAGACGGCAGTCTCAAAGTATAGCCGTCCAAAACGGACTTGAATATGGACATCAGTAACCTGAATGTTGTTCGATAACGAGATATATATATATATATAATATCATGATAATATAAATAGAGGTTTATAGAAACTGTTAATTAGAATTAATACAGATTGAAAGATAAAAGAAAAAATGATGTCACAATATATCGAACACCATTACATCATGTAATAATAAACCATGGATTTGAATATAAACAATAACAAGTAGTTGTCATGCTGTCAAAAACCTATAAATACCTCCAATGTTTTGATTCAAACACATGCTCCCTTGAGAAAGATATGTACAACATATCGAAACGTTGGGCAGCTGGCTGTTTGAGCTAAAATATCTATCTATCTATCGATCTATCTAAGCAAACACAATGCATTAAACTTGTTGTAATAATAATACTACTATCCACAGAATTTTTGTATAATTACAATTATTGAATAACAACAAGTTTACTGCACTGTGTTTACTTCTGCCCGAAACGTCCTGAAAACTTTGGGTACATCTTTTAAAAAAGCTTTTCACTATGCATATATGCATTTTTTATATGTACATATAGTTTTTTTTTTTTATATATATATATATATATATATATATATATATATATATATATATATATATATATATATATTTTTAAAATATATATATTTTAAAATATATATATATATATATATATATATATATATATATATATATATATAGATTTAAAAAATATATACATACATACATATATATATATACATACATACATATATATATATATATATATACACACACACACACACACACACACACACACATACATTGCACATACGTACACTCCTAACAATACATCAATAACATGTTCATAATCATCCAAGAAGTTCACATGTAATCTCTCAAATAACACTAATTATAGCTAAAGATAAGGAGCTAAACTGAGATCCTCATTAAGCCCCTCCCGGTTCTAATGTATCCAAAGTGTATATCCAGTAACATTCCCAATGACGTAACTTACTTATAAGATCACTGCCTCTACTTGAAAGAGACCTTTTCTATATCGTAAAATTTCAAAGACGACGCTGCACCATGATTGGCAGTGATGTAATGTTCAGCAATAGCATAATCCATATTCTTGTAACGTATAGCTGCTTTATGTTCAGCTATTCTTACTTCAAGAGCTCTTTTGGTTTGACCTATATATGCAAGACCACATGGACATTTAAACTGTATACAACATGTGTGGTATTACAATTAATAGAACCTGTTATTTGATGTTTTACGCCCATGCGACAATGGTAAAATGCTTTTGAATCCATTTTATTGGCACAATGTACACGATGACCACATCGAAAATGACCATCTGGTTGAATAGGAAGCCAATTGGTCTTTGAGGATCGAGGAGAGTGTACTCTATGTACTACCCTATCTCTAATGTTATGTGCTCGTCTAAAAGTAATCATTGGGGGTACTGGGATAAAAGTGTTGTCTGTCACTTTGCAGAATATGCCAGTGTTTTAATATGATTTTTTAAAATTCCACTTCTGTGTGTTTTGCACGTAAGTAAGCTTTTTCAATATCATATTGTTTATAGCCTCTCTGTAAAAATCTCTCTCTCATCTGTGTAGATTTCTTTTCAAACTCCTGTATTGTACTACAAATGTGTTGTAAGCGCAAAAATTGGCCCACGGGTATATTATGTATCAAAGATTGCAGGGGAGTACTACTGGCTTGTAACAATGTATTGCTCTTTTGAGGTTTGCAATATATTGTAGTTTTAGCTCTTTGCAGTCCATTTATTCAGCGCCTGTCAGGCACGTCAGGTCCAATTTATTTTCACACAAGCTGTTTATTCTACACACACTGTTTAAAAGTAATTTTATTCACAGTAAAACAGGTTTAAAAGGCACTGCATATCAACAGGACACTCAGCACTGCATCTCCAGCTCCGACCCACCCCTTGTTCGCTGTATTTATCACATATCTCTTCATAGTAGTGCATACTGATAAAAACATCTCCTGATCACTTGTTATCACCAAACTCCTCAATAATGTCATTATTTTATTACTATAACATCTCAAAAAGCTCTGCAAATGTCCACAATATTCTTTGATGTGGAAGCAGCTATCTTGTTTGATTATTTCTGTGGTGAAGGCACTATGTGTATTGCTCAGATCTGCCTCTGGTTTTTTTTTTTTCAGCTTCCATCAGTCTCACTCGGCCATTGAAAGCTTTTCTTGGCTTTTTCCGGAGAAAAAACGACTAAGGACCTGTGCTTGACATCTGACATCAGACCAGAAAGGACAAATTGCAATGTCGGACCTGGTCCAACATAGGACCGCAAAGGGTTAAGTGTGTAGCATACAAAATGCCAAGGCACTGTTTTGCATTTATGGATTAATTAAAAAACAAACTTATCTTTATCATAAGATGGACAAATAATGCTAATAAACAAATACAAATGTAGAAAAGTAGTTCCTACTGTTTTGGTTTCGGAAATTGAGGATAAAAGGCACTTTTGCAATTTAAACGTAATGACTATCACCAAGTAACTTGTTAACTTCTTGAAAAATGGTTTCTGCAATGCCATTCCATCCATAAATTCTACATTACAGCAACATTTTGCACAAGGTTTATTGTTCTCTATGTAGCGGACAGGATTGATAAGACTATTGCTGATGTCTGTTGACATCTAAAATCATCCCTCACTGAATTATCAAGATCTCTTTTGTAACAGCAGCTAGCAAACTTTACAGTTGCGTTGAGACTGCAGACTGAACAACTTGTTTGACCACTATCATTATTACACTCCAGCTAGGGGTAAATCCTCAGCCAATTTGACTGAAATATATATTTTTGCCTTTCCCTTAACTGGCACCGCTTTTTTGTATTTTATTATCACATTCTGCATTACATTTTACATTTAACAACGGTGTCTCTGCAAAACTTTTTTGCCTTCAGCAGAACAAATCAGCTGCCTTGCTGTTGGAAGGTGCTTTTCTTTTAACCAGCTGTCTGCGTCTTGACGGCTTCTACAAAAACAAACAATGCTTTAAGATGGCCGCCGAGAATCGCATATCACAGTACGAGAGATTACATACTGTACTTTACTGTTTTAGGATACTTAAAGTCCATATGTCACCTATTTCACATTACAATCTGATTATATTTTATTAAACTACACTATAATAGTGTTCTAAAAATATATATATCATTTATTCTTTTGCGCTGTAGCTATAAGAAATTTACAATCTAAAGCCCTGATTTCGAATCTTGGCATCTGTGACGTCACTAGGGAAAAACACAAACCATAAACCACAAACATGCGGCATAAACAAAACGATCACATACAGGCCTATTTCGCGATGGTTAAATGGTGTCAAAAATAGATTTCACCTCAGATAGGCGCAAGGGAATGTATTCCGTGAAAGTAAAATCAGCAAGTTTGTCAGTGCACACTGCAATGATCATTCATCCTATGAATATAAATAAATATAAATAAATATATAATTCCTTTAGCCATTACTTCATTTTCCTAGCTATGGTCCAATTCCAACCTATGTTGCCACACATTACCTAGAATTATATTAAAGAAAGAAAGAAAGAAAGAAAGAAAGTGCTAAAAATAAAGCTAATAAATTATTGGAAATAGAAATTCTCTAATTAACGTCCATCACCAGGAGGTAAATAAACAGACAACTCAATACTAAATTGACTAGGGATTTCTCAAAATTAATTGCAAATCAATACACTAATTCAGGTACTGTAATTCTTGCAGTTTAGAAAAGGGGTGGTGGTACAGAAATAAATGGCAGAGAAGTTTAATGGATTGTTTTTTTGCCTCCTAAAGAACTATGTGGAGTACCAGTAGTTTATTTTCCATTACCGTAGCTAGATACAGAGAAAAAGAAATAAATGCGGTCATTTAAATCTCCCTACTACTACTAGGTGATCATATTAAATATGTTTAAAAACAGGCCTCCCCTCGATTTAAGTTTGATATTAATTATGTTAATGCAGTTTTAAGAAAGGGAACAAAAGCAGGACTTCACTTCCCACTTTTCTAGAGTTTATTGTCTTCTGGAACTGAGAGCAGAGCATGCATAGTTTGCAATATCGAATAGCAAGCTGGAATTTTGCTTTTGTGGATTCTATTGCTATGCCTTTTTGTTAATTCTTTCAGACAGAAAATGTTTCTGTTCGTGGCTTTTATTGTTTGCTTTTGTTACTGTTAAATTCTCAAAACTTTAATGAATTAAGAAAAAATATTTGCTGCAATCAAAAGAGCTGTCAAATGTTTTCCTCGAAGGAGAGCTGCAACCTACTGTTTATTTGTTGAAAATCGAAAAAATACTGTATACTATAATTATCTAATCATTTATTATTTATAAAAAGTTCAATTATAAAAACAAATGACCGTGGGGAAACTGTTCTAATACTTATAGGCCTAGCAAACATACTTTAAACTCCATGGCACAGTGGGCTATTCCAGCGGCGAGGGAATTGGGGGTACAAGGTGCAGCCGCACCCCCAAAAACCACCGAGGGAGGGGTGTGGCTGCAGTGCAGGCACCGAGGGAGGGGTGTGGCGGCGGTGCAGAGGGAGGGGTGTGGCAGCGGTGCAGAGGGAGGGGGTGGCAGCGGTGCAGAGGGAGGGTGTGGCAGGTGCAGAGGGGAGGGGTGTGGCGGCAGTGCAGAGGGAGGGTGTGGCAGCGTGCAGGCGCGAGGGGGTGGCAGGTGCAGAGGAGGGGTGTGGCGGCGTGCAGAGGGAGGGTGTGGCAGCGGTGCAGGCGTCGAGGGGGTGTGGCGGCGGAGCAGAGGGAGGGGTGTGGCGGCGGTGCAGAGGGAGGGTGTGGCAGCGGTGCAGAGGGCGGGGTGTGGCAGCGGTGCAGGCGTCGAGGGAGGGGTGTGGCGGCGGTGCAGAGGGAGGGTGTGGCAGCGGTGCAGAGGGAGGGGTGTGGCGGCGGTGCAGAGGGAGGGGTGTGGCGCGGTGCAGAGGGAGGGGTGGTGGCGGTGCAGAGGGAGGGTGTGGTGGCGGTGCAGAGGGAGGGTGTGGTGGCGGTGCAGAGGGAGGGTGTGGTGGCGGTGCAGGCACCGAGGAAGGGGTGTGATGGCGGTGCAGAGGGAGGGTGTGGCAGCGGTGCAGGCGCAGAGGAGGGGTGGCAGCGGTGCAGCGCCGAGGGAGGGTGTGCGCGGTGCAGAGGGAGGGGTGTGGCGGCGGTGCAGAGGGAGGGGTGTGGCAGCGGTGCAGAGGGAGGGGTGTGGCAGCGGTGCAGGCCGAGGGAGGGGTGTGGTGGCGGTGCAGCCACACTCAAAACTTCTCTTGTTTACCTTAGTTTATGTGAGCGTGGTAGATCTGCACTGCCTGCAATAATGTCATGAATCAACTGTTTCAACCAATCAGCATTGCCGAAGTGTTCAATCAATTAGCACTAAGCAATGCCACGCGAGGGCACGTGTTTGTTGTTACACCCTATTGGGTGAAACAACAAACATGAGAAATTCTCTGTAGCATCCAGCAGCATTCAAAACAACCCTGTGTAAATAATATTTTAACTTGCTTGTTGATTGGAATACTTTAGTTACTATAGGTCATGTTTTTAGGTCTAATTAAAAGATGGATTAATGTATTTTTTTCCCATGTGGTGAAGACTACTGTGACATTCTGCTACTCTTTTTAAAAGTAGAGTATATTTGAATTCAATACTTAAGGTTTTACAATTCTATTGTTTATAGTGCTGGGACAAATTTCCGAACGAATATTTTTTGCCATGTATTCGGATAGAAAATTCAGATGTTCATATTTGCTAGAAATTACAAAAATCGCCTAAAGTTGTGCAGCAGTTTCAAACATGGCAAATGAAAAAGAGCTTTGTGTGATAAAGTTCGTTCAAAAGTTGTGCATGCTGATGCGCTGGGGAGGCCAAATCTAGACTGATCCTCAGAGCCAGCATTGCATGATATAATAAAAATATAAATTTATATAAAGTAATGTTAATTAGAATTAATACAGATTCAAAGATAGAAGTAAAAATGATGTCACAATATATAGAACAGCATTACATCATGTAAGAATAAATCATGGATTTGAATGTAAACAATAAGAAGTAGTTGTCATACCGTCAAAAACCTATAAATACCTCCAATGTTTTGATTCAAACACAGGCTCCCTTGAGAAAGATATGTACAACATATCGAAACGTTGGGCAGCTGGCTCTTTGAGCTAAAATATATATATCTATATATATCTATATATATCTATATATATATCTATATATATCTATATATATCTATATATATATATATATATAGATAGATAGATAGATAGATAGATAGATAGATAGATAGATAGATAGATAGATAGATATCTATATATATTATACACTGTATATCTATATATATATACAGTGCCGTGAAAGTATTTGCCCCCTGTCTGATTTTCTGCATTTTTGCAAATTTTTCACATTGTATTTGGTCAGATTTTTTTGTGGGTTGTTGTAGTATATAGAGGGAGTCTGAGAGAAAAAATGACACCAAAGTTTGATGCTTCTTTCATTTGTTTGGTGTGCAAGGTAATCAAACATGCAATCTTCAGGTGTGACAAAGTTATTGCCCCACCCCCTAGTTAACACAACCCAATTAAAGGGATAATTAGGGTCAGCTGTTTGAGTACTTTGGTTAACAACCAGGCCTGATTTGGGCCAGCCCTGCCCAATATAAATCTGAATAACTTTGGCCCTTACCATCAGAGTGAAGTTGTCAGCACACAGGTTCTAGAGGCACATCATGCCACGAACAAAAGAAATTCCTGAAGACCTCCTGAAAAAAGTTGATGCATGAATGCTCGTCTCAAGTTTGCCAAAAAGCACCTGGATGGTCCTCAAGAGTTCTGGAAAAATGTTCTATGGACAGATGAGTCAAAAGTGGAACTTTTTGGCCGACATGGGCCCCGTTACATCTGGCGAAAACCAAACACTGCATTCCACAGTAAGAACCCATTACCAACGGTCAAGCAAGGTGGTGGTAGTGTCATGGTTTGGGGATGCTTTGCTGCATCAGGATCTGGACGCCTTGCCATCATTGAAGGAACCATGAATTCTGCTCTGTATCAGAGAATTCTACAGGAGAATGTCAGGCTATCCATCCGTGAGCTGAAGCTGAAGCGCAGTTGGGTCATGCAGCAAGACAATGATCCGAAACACACAAGCAAGTCTACATCAGAACGGTTGAAGAACAAGAAATTTAAAGTTTTCGAATGGCCTAGTCAAAGTCCAGACCTAAACCCCACTGAGATGTTGTGGCAGGACCTGAAACGACCAGTTCATGCTCGAAAACCCACAAATGTCACTGAGTTGAAGCAGTTGAGGAGTAGGAGGAGTGGGCCAAAATTCCTCCATGGTGCTGTGAGAGACTAATCAATAACTACAGGAAGCGTTTGGTTGCAGTTATTGCTGCTAAAGGTGGCATAACCAGTTATTGAGTCTAAGGGGGCGTTGGGTGTTGCATAACTTTCTTTAATAAATAAATGAAATATGTATCAAATTTTTGTGTTATGTGTTTTGTGTTAGTGAACTCCAAAAGTATTTGGACAGTGACACATTTTTTGTTATTTTGGCTCTGTATTCCAGCACTTCGGATTTGAAATGATACAATGACTATGGGGATAAAGTGCAGACTTTAATTTGAGGCTTTAATTTGAGGGTATTTTCATCCATATCGGATGAACCGTTTAGAAATTACAGCACATTTTGTACATAGTCCCCCCATTTTAGGGTACCAAAAGTATTTGGACAATTTGCTTCACAGCTGTTTCTTATTAGGCAGGTGTGTTTGTTTGCATTGTTAGTGTATGCACAAGAGAGCTGTCAATGTCTAGTCTTGATTCTAGGCTTTGTATTTGCCTTTGGAGTCTGTTGCTGGTGTCTGACAACATGAGGACCAAAGAAGTGTCAATGCAAGTAAAGCTGGCTATCATGAGGCAGAAAAATCAGAATAAATCGATCAGCGACACAGCCAAAACATTAGGTGTGCCAAAATCAACTGTTTGGTACATCATTAAGAAGAAAGCAAGCACTGGTGAGCTCATTTCAAATCCAAAGTGCTGGAATACAGAGCCAAAACAACAAATGTATCACTGTCCAAATACTTTTGGAGTTCACTCTCTCTCTCTCTCTCTCTCTCTATATTAAAAAAACACAGGATCAGCACAGCAGTTCTTGAGCCTCTATTTAAAAGTTTTAGACAGCAAAAAGTAAACAAACCAGATTATGCGCGTGCAAGCATAGTGCTCTATGGAAAGCTATCTGGGTCAAAAAAGCATTGTACTGCTTTAGTGGGAATGAGAATCTCATGACAGAAAAAAGGCAAGCACGTCATTCTGAAATGACTCGCTTAAACAGTGCCCGACTTGCTGTAAATGTGGTGTAGTGATTTGTGTATAGATTGTATACATTATATATTTTTTGTTGAGACTTTGTTATTTGGAATATAGTAAACGACAACCAAAACAGCGAGTCTTATTCCCCTTCATTTTACAACACCATTTCCACGGTTTATTTGAAGTGTTTAAAGTTGAATTTCAGTTTTTGTATGGTCTCGTTCATCTACAATAAGGCACAAGTAAACCTCATGTTATTACTTTATGAAAAATGTCGATGGCCACTGTTTACTGTGAAGAAACGGCAATGGCAAGGAAGTAAAAAAAAAATAATTTGCATTTGTAAAAAGCATACCATCTCAAAATCTGTGTTTTCAACCATAACATCTGCATATTGCATCAACATAGTATTATTTTCCAATGTAACTATTTCATATTAACGAAGTTAACATGCAACGAGGTTAAACAAATCCATTGTGATCAGCCCCTGAGCGGGCCACGCAGCGATTGGATAGAGCGTGGCATCGGGCTGATCATGGGGAGGAGTTTGGCACTACAAAGGGGGTGCAGCTACGTAGAGTCAGCACAACCCCTGCACTTTCCTGACAGCACCACACAGCACAGCACACCCCGCACCAGAGCCAGCACCACAGACTCCTTGAACACCAGAGCACAGTTTTCTGCACGGAGGGAACGGGAAGCACAGTTTGGTGCTGTATTACACGTTGTGTGCATTTATTTATTTTGGGACTGTACCCCTTTTTCACCCTGATACCATTGATGATAGAGGGGTGAATTATTGTGCTTATTATTTTTATTGTAAATATTAAATACGGGTTTGAAACCACATTTACCGTCTGGACATTCACTCAATTACTCACCATCCTTGTCACACCCTCATACAAATTAGGGGAGACATGATACCGTACAATAGAGTCCCTTATTAATTTATTGTAAACTGTATCTTTTCTCATGGTGCTCCTTGTCCATGATGCGTCTTCCATAGCAGACCAAATTGTTACAATTGTGCACCTTTTACAGCAGCTACAGACTAATGACTTCGGTAAAGTATTTCCCCATGAAACAGCACAACTAAGAGGAAATGGAACAAAAAACTGGTTTTGCCAGTAAACTGATTTTATTATTTTAAAATTAGGAAGCCAGTGTAATTGCATTTCTAGAATATTAGATTATTGGAAGTCTTCAGAACCATGTTTAAAATGATGATCCCATCCAAAGAGCAGCTTAACAGCCTTGACATGTTTTCATTAACGTCTCGGAATAAGGTTTGAAAGACGTTGGGTTTGCAGTCAGGTTCTCTGCAGTGCTTTCCTAGTTATTGCTAGTGAGTAGCCTGCTATTGATCCAAGCAGAGTAAATACCAAGCAGACATTACTACAGTCAACTAGCAACCATGGTTACCCCTAAAAACAGCACAATGCTTTGTGGTCACCTACACAGTGACCTGATCTGCCATTGAGATGGGGGACTATAGACACTATTTCCCACAATGACTATTCAGAAATTAAAAAATAATAAATAAGCAGCCTCTTACTATACTGCTTTATATCACCACTAGACAGTGTACCATGTAGTAGTGTAGCTCCATATACACAGTACAGGAGACATCATTTGACACTGCACACTCATGGGCAAACGCCTATATTCAACACAACAACAAAAAAACCTGTAATACTACAGAAGAGGTATATTAAAACACAGCCTTACACTTACATGGAGATGTTCTTCAGTTCTGGTACCTCGTACACAAAAGCAAACATGGTTTGTAAACTGCTTATGTAAATGGGCAAAAGTACTGTTAACTTTTTATTTAATAAGGATTTGAGTGCAGGTGTGCAAGTTTCAGTTTTTAAGTTTAAAAATGAATACAGTAGTCGCCGCATACAGAAACACCTCCCAAGAGAACACTTCACCTAAGGGAACACCCTTGTGGTAAAACGGATGTCTTGAGGGACTGTAGCAGGGCGATTGCCCTGCATGTGTGTATTTAGTGTTGGTATAATTTGTATGGGGAAATGGGTTTATTGTGCGTTTTGGAGTTGATTTTGTTTAATTACATTTATTGTTTACAGACGGGCGCTCGATTGAGACTTGCTGCCTGCTAGGCTTGGTTGAGGGGAAGGGCAGCAAGTGATTGGCTGTGCTGGACCTCAATCAGCAGGTGGGCGGGTCTTGACCGAGTGTCCGTCAGTTTAAAAGCATCCGCGGGAGGTGGTTTGGGGCGACTACAACGCCATGCCAGAGGGGAGTGGCGTATACTCGGGAGGAGAGGGTCCGCTCTGCAGGAACGACCGCTACGCAACCCTGAGACTGCAAGCGGTGCTTGTGAAGGCAATGCCCAGCCAAGGTCCGTATGAAGCAGCACGAGTCGTTGTATGAATACCGCTCATCAGTAGGTTAGTTAGGGATTGTGATCCCATGTGATGTATAGCGAGGGTTACGTAGTGTAGCCGGTTCCTGGAGCGGGACGCCTCGCTTTAAGGTTAGCGCCGCCTCTGGGGCACCTTTTATTTGTAGTTTTGTACTGTGTTTTATTTTGTATTTTTGTACAGCTTGCTGTATGTGTCCTCTGTGCGTTACCATGGCTGGTAACGTCACATGACCACCTTTACTTTCTTTTCTGCTTGTGTTAATAAATCCTGCACGCCTGTGCCGGCGTTTCAACTCCACCCCCCAATGTCTCTCTTTGGTACTTTGTAAAACAGCGGCTATCCACACACGTGACGTAAGACCCGGTCACAGGGACTGATTGGTTTATTAAATGTTTAAGAACCACCGTCATATCATTGAATTGTTTTGTATTCTGATTTACACGAGTGCATCTCATTGCTAAAAAATAGTATGTAAACAAACAGCAAAATGCGCCGATTTCTCTTGCTACACAAATTTGGAAATTGTTCGAGCTCTTGAAAAAAACCTGAATCAGACACAAGTCGCTGAGTTGCTTCACCATTCTGTTAAATAATGTGCATGTCTTGTATATTGCTGCTGCATATGTAACGTGTGTAGGGGTGCTGTGTTAACTTAGTTTTGATAGCTAGTTTATTAACGTTAAGTTAACCCTAAGTAACACCCATTATTTTTGCCTCTGCCATTGTGATAGCCCGGAACACACCCGCCAGCTATTTTCATAGTACATAGCGATTTAAGCTTTTTGACTGTGTTTTGCTTTAGTTTTATTATCGTTATTTTGTCTGTTACTTTATTATTATAGTTTATTAACATACACTTGCCTATTGTTTTGCTTTTATTCAGTTAATTTCATATGTTGATGCACGTGCATCATGACAAGTAATACATGTGTATTTATTTATTGATTCATATTCAGTCTGGTAGCTAACTCCGACTTAGAGAACACTTCCTGAGTAGTGTTCTCTTAGCCGGAGACTACTGTATTAGCAACATTTTAAAAAAATAAGTTTCATAATTAAAAAATATCTAGCAGCCTACATGTGTTAATGTGGATTGTGCTTTGTTCACAGTGTGTTCAGAAAGTGGATAGGCTTTGTTAGAGAAGACAGCACTGTGCCTCTTATTATACGGAATTAAAATTGCTGAAACTAAATCAGTCTGCATCCAGTTGTTTCATTTCTTCAATTTGTCAGTCATACCGGAGACTAGTTGCTACTGTGGTTACTGTATTGCTGCTGACAGTAAACACTATTCTCGATTTTCTTCAAAATAATTGTATTTAATTTTTATTAGCTATAGTAAATTTAAAATAGATAGATTGAGCGTATAGGACAGTGAGGAGGCAGACTTAGGCCTCTACACACTGAACGTGACAAAAAATAAAACATGTATTTTTGATATGAGCCGTTCACGCTGAAGCGATGTGAAAAAAAATATGATTGGTGTCTATTTTTGTCGCGCGGCTGCTTGGGAACTGACCAATGAGGATCAAATTCTCTTGTGCACCTTCAGTAAACAATGGCAGAAGAAAACATAATTCTTGCATTATCAAAATACCCGGAGCTGTACAATAAAGGACACAAATTATAAAGACACAGCAATGAGGGAGAACACCTGGCAGTCCATTTCCAGGGAACTGGATATAGCTGTTGTGTAAGATTCCTTTACCTTTACTGAAATAAGTTTTCTGAAAAGCTATGTATTCTATATTTTTATTAGCTGTATAACAGGACTATCATACGTGTCACTTTTTCCAACTGATGATACAAGAGGAGAGTCGCCTATCCCATCTTTTACGCCTGTCACCACTGGTGTTAAAGCAAAAGTACCACTTTATCGCAGGACAAATCGCGTCCAGTGTGTGTGATGTGTATTAAAACCTGAGACTTTCTTTCATCATTCAGAAAAAAAGGTAAAATACATGAATACTGTATTAAAGTAAAGTATTTTCCAGCGGATTGATTTGGAACAGAAATTAAACAGTTTGAACGATAACATTCATGGTCCTTTACCACAGAGTGATGTGTATTAAAACCTGAGACTTTCTTTCATCATTCAGAAAAAAAGGTAAAATACATGAATACTGTATTAAAGTAAAGTATTTTCCAGCGGATTGATTTGGAACAGAAATTAAACAGTTTGAACGGTCCTTTACCACAGATTGGTCAATATGAGGTACCTAATCAGGTTAAAGGAAATCTCCGATCCATTTTCTAAAACCTTATAACCAGTTCTGTGGTACAAAGGCCTGGCTTGCAATGAGGGAGCAGTGTAGTTCTTCCAGAACTCTTAATCAGGCTTGTCACTAATAAAACACAACATCCTATGGCAAGAAACCAGTGGGGTGCCATAATATGTAGTAGTCAGGGAAACCAGGTGTAGCTTTTGTTATGGCTTTCTTCTGGGTGGAATAAAAGGAAGCTACCGAGTTTGGCCCATTGGTATCCAGTAAATATGTTTGTTGCACCGCTTTGCTTAAAAATAGCTTACACATTTAAACTGCAGTGGCTTAAAAGTTTTCAGTTTTGAAAATAACTGATAAGTAACTAATTTGTATTGCACTGACAGGGCTGGGAAGAGAAAACAGTGGTCAATGACACCCCATTACAGGAGACTGAGTTTTTATGATCTATTTTTTTTTTTCTTCCCCCAAACACATTCCAGTACAAAACTAACCATTCTATTGCGCAAAACAAAATATTGTCTTCTGCAATGTTTGTCTTCAGCAGACAACCAAAGTGGTTGTTCTGGGCTAACTTCAGTTCATTTTCATTTAGTTTTCAAACGCCTTACATTTAGAGTAAATAGTTAAAGGTGAAAAAATGTTTTAAAAAATCTGATAACGTCTAGCACTGGAAAACCAATGTTAAATTAACAGCAAATATCAAAAGGTTTATTTTCAAGGCCATGTATGATATTGAAGTCTCCCAATTAGATGATGAAAAAAGGCTTAACCAGACTGATGCAAATTAAAGGAAACCCTCTCTATAATTTCCCCCTAAGGACATTGCAGCTTGACACTATTTTACTTATCTATTTTTAATATATGGGTAAGTTCTAAATGCATATCTTACCATTGCTTTAGAGCCCCCAGAAAGGAGGGTAGTGGCAATACTAAACGTTACAAGCTATTGGTGACTTTTACAGTTTGGAAACCACGGAGGGGAGTTCTTCCTCCAGAGCCCTCCCATTCCATTTCCAAAATAAACAACCGCTTTCCTATGTATATAAATTAATTCCCCTGTTTAAAACTGCATTTAAAAATGCAAACAGCCCTTTAACAAAAGCTGGGAACAAAAAATAGTTGACATAAAGTCACATATGTTTTTAAAAGAAGGAATAACCAGTGTCCATAATTAATAAAATAATTAGTAGAAATGTCACCATCTCTAAAACACTGCCGATTAATTCAATAACAAAACATGCAGTGATGAAAAACGATACTTGTATTTACAGCAGTATGGGGATACATATGTGACCCCCAATTCCTGGACTACAACTGATCCACCCCCTGCAGTAGCCGGTCAACCACAGTACCATTGCTTAGATCCTAAAATTACCCGATAAATCATCGAAGCGATAACCATACCACTGACTTACCTGCTGAAGGTGCTCTGGTGACTCCTGGTTGTGCAGCTCTCAGGTTACTGAAGGTCGGGTTGCTCCCCGCCGTTCGTTGATTCTCGGTGGGGTGGACACCAGTTGTATCGCAGCCGGGGTTGTGTTGGTTGAAGTAGCCGCCACTGTTAGTAATATTATTATGATAACTACTGGTCATGTTGTGGTTGAGAAATCCAGACCTGGACCGGGACCGAGTCCTGGGGGGCTCCACGAGAGGGGGGTGGTGATGATAGGACGAGGTGAAGGGGGAGGAGATAGGAGGGGATTGGGAAAGAGGAGAGGAAGAGGAAGCCGCCAGCAGCCTGCTGCTGCCACTACCCCGGACCCCTGCCCCTCCGCTCCACCACCCCCACCCCCGATCTGGGCCTGGTCGGGTGAAACCACCCCCCTGTCTTCACAAACATGCCCCTGCTTGGGGGCTGCGTCGGAAATGGTGCGCAGCCGGGAGTAAAGACAGGGTTCCTGTGTGGGCTGGGAAGTTGTAGCGATTGGCATTTCCTTTGGGGAGAGTTTTTAAAAAGCACTTCAGAGAGTCTTGGAGTAGATGCAAGAGAAAAAAAAAATAGTGAAAATAAACTTTATCTAAATTATTGGTGAAACTAGAATTGCAAAATAAACAACGTATTATTGCTTTTAAAGGCCTCTGACTGTCGTTTCAAAATAAGTTACCTTTATGTCTTTGTTTTTGTTGTTTAATTAATCGGCAGTGTTTATATCCAAATGGGGAGGGTGCAACAAACACTGAACAACCCCCTTCAGCCCTCAGATCCCGAAAGAAAAGCGCAAGGTAGCCAGATCTACCGCAAACGTAGAATCACAAACAACAAATGTGTCTCCGTTTCTTTCGCCGTATTTTTAAAACCTTGTATTCTTCCAATTATTCGTGTTACTTGATTTCCTGGACACGATTTCCCGTTTACTTCAATTCAACAGCCAGACAAAAAAAACCTAAGCATACAGAACAAGGAGAGCTAAACTGCGTTTCACTTCCGTACAAACCCGTCCATTGCATCGGATCTGGATTACACAGCTGTCTGCAGTGAGAAACCCTTCCCTTTTCTGCTACAATCTGAGTGGTATACGCCGAAAAGTTTATTTAACTTAACTTTTCAAGATGTTTCAAGCTCTTCGTCCTTTTCTTTTCAATCGGGCTGTACTTTTTTTCATCCAAGCGCTGTTTCAACCCGATTCATGTGCGTGTTACGTTCTTTAAAAATCACTTTGCCAAAAAAGAAAAGCGCTGGAATGTCTTCCTTCTTTTAAAAGTAACCACGTATACTTATCCACACATATGTCACTCTCTTAGATTCAATGCAGTATATATGATTTACAAACCCAAGCCTCAGAAGCACCGATCAGACTTAAGTCGGTCGGTGTCAGTGTGAACAGTGAGATCAAAAGGATTTCAGCTCCATAGCAAGGCAAGACTAATCAAGGCTAGAGATAGCTCACACTCAACATCAAAGATCTGTTGCCAGCATATTCACGTCATACGTTTTACAATATCCGCGGTCTCAGGGACTTAATATCAGTCAATGTTTTCTGTTGCACTGGTTTGAAGGTTTCAACTGTGGCGCAAGTGGATTTGACCAAATTCTTTTAAGTGTAAGATGAAGACAAAAGGGACGGGTTTAGTTTTAGATATTGACTGTGCTTGAATCGACTGTTTAGACTGCTGGTGAAGGTTTTTCTGCAGGCGCATAGCATGTGAGTGTGTGAGAGAAGTGAAAATGTAAATTATTTACAAATATACAACTGCGAGGGAAAGGCTTGCAAGGGGTTGTTGTTAACCCTGACTTCCTGAGCAATGCTACTCCCCCATAAAAAATAAAACTACAGTAGTGTAGGCTACACATCGCTGAACAAAACAAAATTGTATAGGTAAGTTACTGGATTTTCTGAGTATTTCAACAACAACATTACATTTAATTTAAAAAAATAAGATTGTCCTTTATTCAAATTGCATATATCCCACCTGTGTCACGTACATGCTAGGTACCGTAACACAATATTATCATTTGCTACACTATATGCTGACTTTTTGTTTTGAAATTTCCTCAGTTCATTTTTTCAGTTTCCTTTACACGGGCAAAAAAAGAAAACAAGTCGCATGAAAATGTCTCTAAATATTTGTTTCCACATGTTAAAAAACAAACACTAAAAACACACACATAAAAACACGTTCTAGTTATGTGCACTGCTCTGCTTGTGAACAGTCGGAAAAATAAAACATTAAACAAAATAACCGAATGTGAATACCCTTCCTAGTATAATTAGTGCTCGGCTTAGCAAAACGTTTCTGCCCCTATACTGTACGCTAAAGAAAAGTATGTATTTTTTTCTACTTCTAAACACAGTATAGCCCGCGTTACACACGGTGTTTTGTGTGGTACCAGTCAGGGTTGTACTGTCTGAGGCTGAGTGCGTCAAGTTGTTGGTTGTGGTAACTGGGGAAGTAGTGTATTTGACGTCCTTCTAATATATAAGATGTTTTTCGTGGTGTACTTGAAGTGTCAATAATGATTTTGTACTGGACAGGATTGAGTTTAAAAACGTGTTGGTTATTAGTCTTCAACAGCTGTCTGTGTAGCACTGCAGTCCAGTTAATTTAAGGTACAGGTGTAGTGTTATTTTCAGGTACACGGTAAAGTGCTCGCGCATGCCTAAGCAACTTACAATAAGAAAGCATAGACGCCCCATTCATCTGGTACGTTATGCTGTTTTCGGTCTTATACATCTTTTTAAACTGAATGTATCATATGTTCAAGTATTTTACATTGTTGTTAATGTAATGTAACATATGTTTCCACCATTAAGAAAATAGCATACGAATATTTATCATATGCAATACATTGGGTCTTGTACATTTCTTTACTTGTGCAACTTTGCGGTGGACTTCTTATTTTGTCTTGTTCGTCGTGTGTTTTTTTTTTTTTAGAGAAATTGATTGTCTGTTTCCAGTTTAAGTTTGCAAAAAAAAAGTATAATTAATGGTAAATGTACCTCTGTCTGACAATTGTTAAACATCCATCAGATCGCAATTGATTGCACCTGTACCAGAATCTGAGAGCATACCATGTTCTGACTATGTACCACTTTCTAACACTACATCGGTAGTTTTAACTGAAGGTTCACAAGCATACTCCCATTAAGACTTGCTTGCCACTACTGTCACTCTGTAAGCCAAAACTGCAGCTACCTTCAGCAGAAGGCTCTAATTATGTAATGTCCATTCAGGAAGCAAAGAAAAAAAATTAAAAGGGCATTGCCTTTTTTTCTAAATACTTTTGTATAGTGATACATTTTAGACCTTTAAAAACTATAATACATACTGTACAAGACCGGTCATATTCAAACCCAGATTTACCTAGGCGAACAATTCATAGATTCTAACAGAGGTCTCATATATTATCTGGACTCGGTACCTTTTGAAATGATTATTGATATGTCAGCTGTGTGTTTTCCCCAAGCTGATTAGGCTTGCACTTCAGTACAGGGACTGCAATCTGACGATGGCCCAGCAAGCCAGTTCTTGTAGTTTAGAGTGCAGTGTTACAGTTTTTGATCTCTTATTCCAAACCCTCCCCCCTTTTTTTTTATAAACCAGTAAAACAGAAATGTTGTTTCTTTCTTTAGCTTTAAAGCCAGACTTGAACAAACCCTACTCTTCAGCAAATCTATATTTATCGTCAACATAATTACAATTTTGCTTTCTCTTTTAATGCCAGGAAAATATATGAAACTTAATAAGAGAAAAGGGTCAGATGTATCTGTTTCATATTCACTAGTTATTGGCATAATTAAATACAAGGTATTATGCAGGGGAAAAAAACAGACATGGTTAAGTAATAAATAGAGCAAGAGTTTGTATTTATCAAGATCATTTATGAATTCCCCTCTCAAATCTAGTAAATGGAGCTAACACAATAATTCTAGTAAATCTTAAATAATATGCATGTTTCAACATAAAAGACAAATATTATGGTACATGTGTATTTGATTTTTAATGAACTAGGTTTCCAGTAAAAAATAAGAATGTAACAATTGACAAATTTAATTTCTACAAATCTACCCTATGGTAGTTCCATTAAAGATGAAACAACTTCTATGGTAAATATTTTCATTTTGTCTGTCACTTGCCAGACATATTATCATCTTATAGACCCCTTGTCCTGAAGATCATTAAAAGCTTAGTAGTAGTGGAGTAAAATAGAATCAAATACACTTTTACCAAAAAATCTTATATAAAATTGTAAAATATAACTGTGTGACCTACAAAATTCTAGTAATTGATACAAAGGAATATTTACTGGGATTATTTGGTTTGATCTATGTAATAAGTACTTTAAGCCCAATGTATCATTATCTACATGTATATGAAAATATATCTTAATTGATCATTAACTCAAATTATAAACCCCATGCATCATCTCAGCCACATTATCATAAAACTAGATGCCCTCAAGTTATTTAGTGGTATTGCTAATCATAATACTCTATATCTGTTAATAAAATGTTTCTAGATTGTATATAAAAACTTTTGATGGATCTCTGCTTTTACCAACAGGATTATTGAATACTGAAATGTGCTTTAAATTGCAATGAAAGTTTAAAGCAGCTCCAGTGACCCAGTCCAAAATATAACCTAAAAATACATTTAAAAAATGTCTTCATACACAAAAACATTTACCAAGTTTAATACTATTAAAGTGTTGCAGAACCCCCTGCAGTGTTTTCAAGAAAACATGTTACTTTACCTTTGCTTTATCCTGTGTTGTCCTTATCACAGCAATTGTTTTCAGCATATTTCCCAGTTTTGATAGTTTTTTTTTTTTTAAATTATTATTCATGCATCATAGGTAAATATAAACCGGGCAATTACTTTTTTTCAACTTTTACTTGGAACCTTTTGCCAAGATAAAGATATTTTTCTTCTAAACACCACAATGTATCCAGTTAATGCTCCCCCTGCAACAATGTTGGTGACCTGATTGAAATGGTGGTCATATTGTGGGAACAGAAAACCAGCATTGTTGCAGGAGGGAGTGTGATCTGAATATATTGCAATCCTTTTTTTTTCCTGGTGAATGCTCCTAAGTAAATGCTAATGTATTGCCAGTTACTCTATGACCCATGATGTGTGATTAAAAATGTCGAAAGGCAATATTTTAAAAATGATAATGCTGCGTTTCTTTCAAACTTTGCAAGGTGTTCTGTAACACTTTAAAATCCTTCATACCAGTCATTACCTGCAGATAATTAATAGTCTCTATCAAATTTATATGACATCTCATGGGACATTCAGTTTTTGGTCGTATTCAGTGCCCTCCATAAGTATTGGGACAGTGAAGTCAAAATTTCCAGATCCTTGATATCCTTCCATCTGCACTTATAGACTGCTCTCTTCAATTGAAACCACAGGTTTTCAATGGGGTTCAAGTCCGGAGACTGAGATGGCCATTGTAAAATGTTGATTTTGTGGTCAATTAACCATTTCTTTGTGGATTTTGATGTGTGCTTGGGGTCATTGTCTTGTTGGAAGATCCACTTGCAGCCAAGTTTCAGCCTCCTGGCAGAGGCAACCAAGTTTTTGGCTAAAATGTCCTGGTACTGGGTAGAATTCATGATGCACGTTGACCTTAACAAGGGCCCCAGGACCAGTGGAAGCAAAACAGCCCCATAACATCAAAGATCCACCACCATATTTTACAGTAGGTATGAGGTTATTTTCTGCACATGCATCCTTCTTTCGGCGCCAAACCCACCGCTGGTGTGCGTGGCCAAAGAGCTCCTGCAGCCAACTCCCGGTCGTCCACAGAAGCACATTGTATTCCTTCTAAAAACCGGTGTCTTGTGTCTGTGTTCTATTAAACAACGTCTTGTACTTCCAGTCTCAAAGTTTATTCTTTCTGGTTATCATTTAATGTCTTTTCAACAGGTAAATAACCAATACCCCTCCGGGTTATAAAACATATGAAACCACACTACTGTTATGACGGCACCACCGCAGCAGCCAACACCGCGGGTCTTCTTTTAAATTGTTAAGGAGTACAACTCTTCTAATATACCCCGAAACAAGAAAATAAATAAACTTTTATAAACAAACAAAAGGCTACCTCAACAAGAGGAAAAATCGTGCTTTGCTAAAACTAAAACTGATTGTAATTTAACACAACCCGATAACTTTTACCTTACGATGTTTTCCCAAAACACTGGAGTTTCCACGCTACCTTCTTGCAGAACAGCAGGCCCATATTCCCCACACCTCTCCCCTATGGCTCTGCCCTGCTTCCTTTTAAACCCAGAAACCCCACCCAACTAATTGGCACTTGGATTTCTGGGTTGTGTAGTTTCTCCCTCAGCGCCACCATTCCTTAAAGGCCACTACCCTTTCCTCACAATATATATATATATATATATATATATATATATATATATATATATATATATATATATATATATTCCAACATGTGGAATATATTTTACTTTATTAATGATTTAATGGAATCAACCAAAATTACACATTTCTCAAATTATGAATTTGTTTCCAAAAAAAATATGAAGTGTCACAATTATTGGCACCCTTGTTTTCAGTACTTTGTGCATCCTCCCTTGCAAGGATAATGGCACTGAGTCTTTTCTATAATGTTTAATGAGATTGGAGAACACATTGGGAGGGATCTTAGACCATTCCTCCATACAGAATCTTTCCAGATCCTTGATATCCTTCGGTCTGCGCTTATGGAGTGCCCTCTTCAATCGAAACCACAGGTTTTCAATGGGGTTTAAATCTGGAGACTGAGATGGCCATTGCAAAATGTTGATTTTATGGTCAATTAACCATTTCTTTCTGGAATTTGATGTGTGCTTGGGGTCATTGTCTTGCTGGAAGATCCACTTGCAGCCAAGTTTCAGCCTCCTGGTACAGGCAACCAGGTTTTTGGCTAAAATGTCCTGGTACTGGGTAGAGTTCATGATGCCGTTGACCTTAACAAGGGCCCCAGGACCAGTAGAAGCAAAACAGCCCCATAACATCAAAGATCCACCACCATATTTTACAGTAGGTATGAGGTTATTTTCTGCACATGCATCCTTCTTTCGGCGCCAAACCCACCGCTGGTGTGCGTGGCCAAAGAGCTCTATTTTCGTCTCATCTGATCATAGCACCCGGTTCCAATCGAAGTGCCAATGCCGTTTAGCAAACTCCAGGCACTCACGTTTGTTGGTTGCTCTCAATAAAGGCTTTTTTTCTGACAACCCTTCCAAATAGCCTATTGGCATGGAGGTGGCGTCTAATTGTAGATTTGGAGACTTGGTGACCCCAAGATGCAACCAAGTTCTGTAATTCTCCAACTGTGGCCCTTGGATTTCCCTCCTGAACCATCTGCCTCACTATGCGTGGGGGCAGGATACACTTGTGTCCTCTACCAGGCAAGTTTACCACTGTTCTAGTGGTTTTGAACTTCTTAATTATTGCCCTAATAGTGGTAAGTGGTATATTTAGTTTTTTAGCTATTGTTTTGTACCCATTGCCTGATTTATGAAGGTCAACAACCATTTGTCTCTTTTCATTTCTGAGTTCTTTGCCTTTCCCCATGGTGATAGATGACAAATGGATTTCATATGCGTGTTACCTCATTTTTATACCCCAGTGAAACAGGAAGCCATGGAAGGCCACAATACAGTTCCTTAAGACTGAGATTAACTTAAAGAACTAAAATGTTAATGCAGATTTAATTTTGTTTGATTTTATTTATAAGAATCTTTAGGGGTGCCAATAATACTGACACCTATCTTTTTGAGAAAAAATGTTATTACTTGTTAAAAAAAAACTGTTTCTCTGAGCAATTGTATTAGAATAAAAGAATATGGTTTTCCCATATATTTGAGCATAAAATATAGCTCATTACCTGAGTTGTTTATTTTATACAGCCTTTTTTGCTCATCTTTATCAAGGGTGCCAATAATTTTGGAGGTGACTGTATGTTTTACCAACTAAGAATAACAGCACTTTGAGTTCCATCCCCCCATTTTATGTGAGCATAAGTATTGGGACATTTGGCTCACAGGTGTTTCTAATTGATCAGGTGTTTCCGGTTGCATTGATTGTTCACACATAAAAGAGCTGTGAATGTGTAGTCTCAGTTCTATCTTTTACTTTTGCCTTTTGAGTCTCTGTTTGGTGTCAGTAGGCATAATCCAACATGAAGACTAGGGAGCTGTCTATGAAAGAAAAGCAAGCGATATGGATGCTAAAAGAAAAGAGGAACTCAATTAGAACCATAGCACAAAAGTTGGGCATAGCCACATCAACAGTTTGGAATGTCCTGAAAAAGAAAGAAACCACTGGTGTCTCCAGCAATCGGCAACGACAAGGTCGGCCAAGGAAAACAACAGCAGTTGATGACAGAAAAATGACCAGAGCTGTGAAAAACAACCCTAAAATAAGTGTCAGTGAAATCACCAACAACCTCCAGAATGCTGGGGTGAAAGTGTCACAATCTACTGTTCGCAGAAGACTTTGGCAGCAGAATTACAAAGGCTACACTGCAAGATGCAAACCTCTGATCAACACCAAAAACAGAAAGGCCAGATTAGAATTTGCTAAGAAGTACAGAGGTGACCCAGTAGAGTTTTGGAACAGATGAGACAAAGATGAACCTTTATCAAAGTGATGGGAAGGCAAAAGTGTGGAGAAAAAAGGAACTGCAGATGATCCAAAGCATACCACCTCATCTGTGACTGGTGGAGGTAGTGGCATGGGCATGCATGGCTGCCTCTGGAACGGGCTCCCCAAAACAAGGTGGCCATCTCCCGAGTTGATTAAGTTATTAATTTGTTTCTAATCGGGAGATGGTCACCTGTATATAAACCTGCAGCTCTCTACCTTCAGGGGGTGGGTGTGTTAGGAGCGAGAGTGAGAGGAGCAAGAGAGAAACGAAAATTAAAAACCAAAATGTAAGGATCAGTGAAGGCAGTTGCTCAGCCTGACCTTAGTGTTCTTTTGTGTTTGAGATTTGTTTTGTTTAATTATTTATTTTTGCTCTGTGAGCAAGTCTTTTTTTTGTTTGAACATTTTAGTCTTTATTTTGAATCTGCAGTACTGGTGTCTGTTTCCTTCCTGCTTCTGACCTGATGTCACCGCACAGCCACCCTGTCACAAACTCAATATTACAGAAACAAAACCCATAACCACTTAGATTGATAGCAAACTAATGTAATAGTAATGGAAATGCAAAAGGCAATTAAAATGCAATTTGAACCTACTCTAATAAATACAAAATCTTTTGGAAAGTATGACAAATTGCTGTTGAATTTTAGAATCACATGCATGTTTCAAAAATCATTAATTCACAAATGTTTCAGCCAACCCATTATAGAATTGGTCAGATTCTCAACTTGCATGCAACAGATATAATATGAAGTATGTGTACCATGGGAAAGGGAAGCTAATGTATCCCTCCTTTACTATCTGATGCAAAACATTCCCAAACACTGTGCAGGAGAGGGAAAAGACTGCTTTTAATTGGAATGTCAAAATACATTTTCAACACAACTGATGTTCTGAATAGCATAAGATTTAAACTAATGTTTTGATAATTGCAGTACCACTTCTATTGTGATAAATGGTTGGCTTCAGGATGCTATTCACAGTGCTGAAACCACATCATTATGGATTTGTATCATTATGTATGACAAGACAATTTAGCCTGAATATCAGCCTTTTTGAAGCTGCTGACTTGTGATGAAAGAGGATAGGTTAAATGCTATCCATTACTTTTAATAAACACAAAGATGTTACTGAAGAGGACATGGTTCCTCAGAGTAAAATATTTCTGGATACAAGATACTCCTACAAAAAAAGCACTGGATTTTGTACACTTTCCCCAAGCATAGAAAATGTTTTCCTTTACCATGGGTAACTGTGGCAAAGTGGCTTGCAGTGTACAGGTGCAGGAGTGATGTAGTGTTCAATCAGGAGACAGACAATTGTAATCCACTCAGAACTGGTTTATAATCCTGGTCTGGTGACCAAACAATAATTCCAGGCAATACACAACCATGTGTAATTCACTGGAATAAATAAATGGGTTACAGTCTCAAATAATAAACACAGTCAATAGCACACGCACAAGGGGGCTCCCGAGTGGCGCATCCAGTAAAAGCACTCGCGTAGAGTGCAGGATGGGCCCTTGTGGCAATGTGCTCCGCCCCTGTGTATATTTGTGTGTTATATGTTGCGTGTGGTGTTAATGTTGGTGTATAGGTATTGGTGCACAGGATATAAATGGCTCTGTGTAGCATGAGTGATTTAAAATATGTAGTTGTACTTAGGCACAGGGATTGCATTTAAAGTATGTAATAATATGTGAGCACGGGAGCGCACAGATTAGTTCACTTGCTGGGATTCAAGTGAATAATTAATTGGTAATTGAATCCCAGCACAATTGTATATATAGATGCACAAAGCACTCACTAGGGGTTTTGTGTTCAGGGCAAAAAAAACAGGAGAGAGTGAGGGGGTAAAATCAATAATAAAAATAAATAACAACTGCTACGAGTGCAGGAAGCATCAGTACTGTACTTGTTTTGTGTTTAGTGTTCGTGCCCTGTTTGTTAGTGTTTGTGCGTTTTGTTTGTCTGTATTTTGGCCGCAAGTGCTGTGTTCTGTTTTGTTCAAACCTTTTATTTTTCTGTGTGTAATAAAACACTGAGTGCCGCAGTGTCTCAGTTTCACTCACGACTACCGTCTGTCTGTGTGTTTTCTTTCTGGCCTGACATCACCCCTACAGCCAGCCTGTACACAGCCCTATAGACTGGACGTCGTCAGTTCGAGTCCAGGCTATTCCTTTGCCAACCGAGGACGGGAGCTCCCAGGGGGCTTGGCGCAGCTCTGGGTGGCTGCATGGTGAGTCTGCAGTGTGAAAAAAGTGGTCGGCTGACGGCACACGCTTCAGAGGACAGCGTGTGTTCGTCTTCGCCGCTCCCGAGTCAGTGAGGGGGTGGTAGCGGTGAGCTGAGCTAAACAAAAATAATTGGACACTATTAAATTGAGGAGAAAACTACAAAAAACAAATTGGCTACTACTAAATTAAAAAGAGAAAAAAAATAGTTCACGCACAATACACAAACACGGTCCAGTCCTGGGTGAGTGCTGTAGTGCTCGTGGTGCAAAATACAATTAATCGTGGTAACAAGTGAAGTGATGTTCGGGTTTGTGCTGGCCTCTGGTGACAGCTCCAGATGTGTTTAGCCATCTT